>CM076573.1:232095345-232762045 GCA_034641835.2 Pinus albicaulis
CAAAAGGCATGTTGATTGTGATCAATATTTTGCCTTAATATGGATTACCTATATTATCTAAATAGCTATTTTTTCCCCTGGTAACACCATCAGGAGGACAACCTAAGGGGCTAGTCGGCCCAACGAATCTACTGTTAAATAGCTAATATGTGTTGATTGGTGAATTATTACTATCAGTTGCTCTAAAAAGTGCAAAGAAAGACCAATAGGATTCTTAAATTGAAAATGTTGTACTTTGGTTTCCATAATCAAGCAAATAATAAGTGAACTTTGATTTGAAAGATTGATTTTTTGATGATGCAATTGTTTTTGACCTTCACATTGATTGTTGTGTATCGCAATTTTTTTTTAATAAAATGGTGGTCATAAATTCCCCGAGGGGAGTGGAGTTATCAAAAATGGTGAAAGCAACAAAACATATCTCCTATCTTAAATTGAAAATGTTATACTTTAGTTTCCATAATCAAGAAAATAATAAGTTAACTTTGATTTCAAAGATGCAATTTTTGATGATGCAATTGTTTTTGACCATCACATTGATTGTTGTGTATCACAATTTTTTTTAATAAAATGGTGGTCATATATTCCCCATGGGAGTGCAGTTAAATGGTAAAGGCAACAAAACATATCTCCACGTTTTCATAGTACATCATATATCAACAAGTTTGGTGAACCTAATAGTACATCATAGATCAACAAGTTTGGTGAACCTAATGCCTGTACATTTTCTATAACACAATGTCTTAGTTTTGAGTACATCATAGATCAACAAGTTTGGTGAACCTAATGCCTATAAATTTTCTATAACACAATGTCTTAGCTTTGAGTACATCATAGATCAACAAGTTTGGTGAACCTAATAGTACATCATAGATCAACAAGTTTGGTGAAACTAATGCCTTACATTTTCTATAACACAATGTCTTAGCTTTGAGTAATCTTTTGTAACGGGTATTTGGCCAATACCTTATTTGTGTCTAGCATTTTGTTTTTTACTAGGTCAAGTACCTATTTCCTCAATACACTTAATTGGCATCCCAATTTTATTCTAATAAAGCCCATCCTCCTAGAATATCTAGTGTTCGATGCCTATGTTGAAACAGTTGTATGTAAATAGTTGGCATCTCAATTTTATTCTAATAAAACCCATCCTCCTTGAATATCTAGTGTTTTATGCCTATGTTGAAACGACCATTTTTTTGCAAAGGTCTGTTAACCAATTTTATGGAAATTGAATGTGGCAAAATTCTAATTATTTTTAAAGGCATGGAGATGTAAAATTATGTGTGGTCAGATTGTGCTTATTTTAACTCTGCATTTAAACAGTATTGTATTGAAAGATATAAAACCAAAAAAATAGAAGAGGTTAAAGTATTTTTGTGTAGTGTTTTTTTTGAAAAATTGGAAATCGAGGTTTGTGATATTTATGAGATTTCGTTGGTGATATTTATGAAATCTCATAAATAATAGGTAATATTTAAAGAAATGACAGACAAACTTAACAATTAATGGACAAAGCATCCAACTGGCTTTCTTTGGTGTGTTAAGTAATGTTGTGGTAAAACAAGCATTGGTGGGATAAGTAATGTTGTGCTACAACAGAGCATTGGTAAGTGGATGCAATAGTCAACTTTTGTGACCTTTTATATATACTTTGAAAAACATTTGCAGTAATATCAACACTATAAGAGTAAGAAATAAAACGCTATCATGTGGATCTGATGAATTTATCTCCACATTTTTCGCATAGAAACGATTGTGTTGAGGAGTAACGTAAAGGTCTTGTGAGGAATAAATCGTGAAATTACCAAAGAAATATATTTCGGTGGTTGCGAGTTGATGCCACACCGCTTACAACGAGTCATCGGAGGAGGAAAATGCATAGATATGAAAAAACACGAAGGGATCTATGATTGTCGAGAAAGGCCTTACAGGAACAAGAAGGGATCTATGGGATCTAGGATTGTCGAGAAAGGTATTATAGAGAGACAGAGAGATCCATCGTAAGTAACACACATATAACATGTACTCATGTGGTTGGTGAGTAGAATTTTGTGATTTGGATTGCCTCACATTGCTTCGTGGGGGTGTGAATTCATTAAAACACAACTATCATTGATGCTGAAATCCTGCAGAGTGACTAGCGACTTTGTTCTAACTATTGGACATATGTACGTTTCATGTTTTTTTTTCTTTACCAACTTTATCTCAAATTTTACAGGGATTGGTTGAAATTTTACTACGTATGAATTCAATACATCCCTAGCCAAAATTCTGGGGAGTGGCTAGTAGCGTGTTCTAACTATTAGACATGCTTACGTTTTGTAATGTTTTTTTAACTAATTTTATCTCAAATTTTTACAGAGATTGGTTGAAATTTTTCAAGGATTAGTTGAAAAATATGGTGCAATATATATAATTATTTTTTTTCAAAAAAATTGATGTTTTGAATTCATTTATGCACACGAAACAAAAAAATAAATAACCAAAAAAAATATAATTTTTTTAAAAAATATATATGATCAAATTTTAACGAAAAATAAGAAACAAAAGTTATATCACCACATTCTAAACAAAACAAAAAAGATACAAAATTTGAAAAAAAAATTTTGTCAAACTTTATTAATAATGGAAAACAAAAAATAATATCACCATACTCAAATTAAAAATACAAAAACAAAAACACCGAAAATATTATATCATGAGACTATAAATCGAAAATAAAGAAGAGCTAGACTACACCATAAGTGATAGTGAAATGAATCTTGAAAATTTTTGAAGCCCACTGCTGAATTGATTACAATACAACGTTATCTGGCCTCCCAACCTAGTCGAGGTTGACTCTTAGGAGACAAAATACGAGGTGTCTCGGAATATTTTGGTGGTGCCATGTGAGGTTGAGGTGGGGGTAGGAGCTTTACTTGTTGATCACTATGTCCTGGAGCCTCCCTTCTCTCCATTTCACAGTAAGATTAGTGTGAGAAAATATGTTAAAAACATAATTAACTTTCCTGTGGAACCTCTCTTCTCTCCATTGCTAATAAAAGTGTCTGATATTTAATATAAAAAAAGGTAATCATCTTGTACTATCGTGCAATAAAATACTTATATTTAATAAATGATATATTTTTAAGCTGTAGTTTTTTAAATTAAAAACTTGACAATCATATATAATTTAGGTTAAATAAAAATTTTAATATTTTAAAATCACATTTTCTTAAACTAACAACTTTATGAACAAACTAACTCAAAAATATATTTTTGTTAAATTGAATTGGAACTCTACAACCAAATACAAAATTTTTATATAAATATTCATGTGAATCCAAAAAAAATCAAATTCAACAATCAATTTCACTAAAATGATTATTTCTGTTAAACACACACATGGTGTATGAGGAAAGATAAACACACACAACACACACAATAGAAATATAGGCATTCGTTGCTTCTCTATTACACATAGATGTACATTTATAATACATGAATGTGACTCTTGGATTCATCTTCCAAGGTCACTTGGACTTCTTTGTGATTTTTCGCCTTCCACGCCTACCCCTGGATGATTAGGTGTCCAAAATTCTCCTCCTTAATGCGAAGGGGTATGTGTGAGTCCAAGAAGAGAGTTTTAATACAAATCTGAAAAGTATGGATGGCAGCACTTAGGCTGGATCAGCTCTATGAAATGTTGTCAAAAAGAGGTGGTTTAAGGATGACCACTAACATCGGAGCGCAACGCTTATTGAAGTTCCCAGAACTCTTCCAAAAGCGGCAAGAAGCTAAGGGCTTATGCTAGAGGAATTGTCCCTCATATTTAAAGGGAGACCTTCAACCTAAAAGAAGGGAAGTCTAAAACCTGTGATGGTTTAAGGATGACCACCAACACTAGAATGCTTGATCATTTCCTGGAACTCAACCAAAACTGGCAAGAAGCTGAAGTCTTTTGCTAGAGGAAGTGTTATGAAAGAGATGGTTTAAGGCTGTTAATCAACCAAAGGCATGCTCATGGGCATCCGTGTCTCCAGCTACAACTCTGAATCGGGAATGACGAATTGTGGCTTAGGCTCGCTTGAACTTCTATGTCTCTAGCTACAACTCTGAATATGCAATGAGAGATCGTGGCTCAGGCTCACTTGATCTGACTTCGAAGCTTGTAGATGACCACCATTTTCCCCCCTGTTAGGTACAAGGTGAGATGATGGTGAAAACTCAAGCTGCAAGTTTGTTCAATATTCAAGAACAAGTTCGACATGTGACTTAAGCATATTCTTGGCTACGATGCCCATTGTTAAGAAGCGATCCATCCAAGATGAATCTTTGTTCTTGCGAGGAGGCTTGTTTCTAAAGCATTTGTGTGAAGAATGGGTGTGCCGACCACGGTGCTTGCATGGATGAAGATCAAAATAGTGATCTATCATATGGCCAACGTGATCACGGTGTTGGCATTTTAGAATTGGTTGTTGTTGTGGAAGAGGAGCAGGATGCGGAACAGGCTATAAGTGAAAGCCTGTCATAAAGAAATCTGCACTCTAAAATTTTATGGGCTTGGAGTAGTCTAGAATATGAAAGGATACATTCTTGTCATATCCAAGACCAGGTTTTGTGCTTGTTATGGAAAAGTTGTTCCGAGGTCTAATGATGGGCTTGGGAAGTGCGAGCCGAACTACTACATCTACATGTAAATCTGCTCTTGTACAAGGAACTGAATGTGAATCAACTACAACTTTATCTTCTTGATGTTGATGGGAGTCCTTCTTAATTTTCTGAACAGAAACAGGTTCAGAAATGGTGACTCTTTTGCTGAAGCTGAGATTCCAACTACAAAAACTCAATCTTGTATTGTGCATCTTGCAAACAACTTTGAATATTACAAAGAGCATTCTTGCTCATTTTTACCATTTCATGAACACTGTAATGAATGAGGTTATTCAACAATTCTAATTCCTCATTAATTTTAGCCATTTTTCTCAACAACTTAGGCTCAAGAAATAAAGGGTGTCGGCTTCAACCGATAATGCACCCGTTTACAATGTGATTCAACTTACTTTCAAAGATACAAATGTCTTTAAAGAACAAACTTTGCTACTCAAATTATGGAGGACCTCAAGGTATAGACTTGGTTGTCTAACCAGCAAGCAACAATGACTTACATCAACAATTTCTCAACAACTCAAAGTTACACTTCAAACATTGATTGCAACTATAAATGAAGAAGCAATATCCACTCACAATGTAAGTTCAATACAATGTCACTGCAAAATATTTTGTAAATGTGCAGAAAAAAACTATCGTGCGAAGATAACCCTTTAAGGCGAGATGATTTCTCTCTTCTTCAAAGAGCTATTTTACACCAACAACAACTCAACTCAACAAAAGAACGAGATTCAAAAACTTTGAGGTTTGACCTTGCTGTATCTTGCTTCACAATAAAGACTAGAGAAACTCCAAAAATCGAAGCTTCTGTGTGGCCAAACTATGAGTGAATGTATGATGCCACTCACTTTGTTTTGAAAATGATGCCCAATTTACAACATTTGTCTTCACATTGTCAAACTCTTGGAGAGAGTCACCCCTTCTTTTTATACTTTCCACAAATAATACACCACAAATTTCACTTTTCTCCTCTCCTCTCTCTCTCTTCTTCTTCTATCGGTGATTGTGGAAAAATAGAGGTATTATGCGGGGGAGGGTTTTTATGGGGGGGTGTTTTACGGGAAAGGGTGAAAGCTGAGGGAAGATTATTTACGGGGGAGATGAGCGGGGGAGGTGAGGTCAGGGAAGGCCAATCTGGAAAAAAAAATTTAAAATTAAATTTTGCAGATTAAAAAGAAAAGGAAATGAAAAAAGGGGGGGGTGATTTTTAAATGTAAAAAAAATTGAACTGAAATTAAAAATTAAAAAAGGGGAATGGATTGGAAAATAGGGGAGTGAGAAGGTGTGAGGGCGAATGCAGTCATGAGGAGATGGAGTGTTGATTTGGGAGGCACCGAGGGGGAGAAGGGCGGAGGGTCGTGAGGTGAGGGGAGAGCGAGCATGGGGAGGTACGTGAAGCGAGGGGAGAGGGGGCGGGGGTGGGATGGGCAATGAGAGGGTAAGCGTAGGCGGGTAAGTGCGGGGGGCCAAGGTGGGCTGAAAGGGCTGAGGGGAATGGGAGCATGGGTTGAGTGCGGGAGTGTGGGAGTAAGGATAGAGGCGGGAGGTCGGATGGGGGTTTGTGAGCGGGAGGGCATGGGTAGAGGGGGGCGAAGGGCCGTGGGGGAGGTAAGGGGAGGGGTCGAGAGGGATGGGTGAGGGGCGGGGGTAAGGGGTGAGTTATGCTTGTTAGGGCCATGGGGGAGAGGGCATTATCGAGGGCGAGGGTAGCGTGAGGGGGTGTGTGAGGTAGAGCGTAGGGTTGGGGGCTGTGAGTTGTGCCATGAGGCATGGGATGGGCGGTGGGATGGGCCCGAGTGCTCAGTAAATTTTGTATATGTATATTTTTTTTAAGCTTGAAACAATAAAATGTACGGCGGAGGAGTAGAATATAGTAGAATTTCACAAATATACGTGTAGAATTTGCGGAATTTTCTAAGGGAGTGGTGCTGAATATACCACAAAGAATTGTAGAGGGCAATTGCGAGAATTTGCGGTAACGAGCAAAATTTTTTTCAAATATACGAGTAGAATTTGAAAAATTGAGGTAAATTAGTAGAATTTCGGAAATTTTTTAGCGAGAAAAATTTCACTTTAAACATGATAGCAAAAATCCCAGTAGCAGAGACCCACTTTACAGAAATAAAAGTAGGAAGAAATTGCAGGAAAATTGTAGAATTGGAAGGAGCATTGAGAAAACCTGCAGGGTTTAAGATGCACAATGCTGCTCTTCACAAAGCTAATTTTTGAATGCTACAAAAATCACTGCTGCAAAAAGTCTCTGAAAAAAAATGACCAAAATTTTTGCAGATATACATAGGCCACAAAAAAAAATGGCTCACTCAAGGTTGAGCTGGTTATGAATGTATCAGCTCCGATACCATGTTAAACACACACATGGTGTATGAGGAAAGATAAACACACACAACACACACAATAGAAAGATAGGAATTCGTTGCTTCTCTATTACACATAGATGTACATTTATAATACATGAATGTGACTCTTGGATTCATCTTCCAATGTCACTTGGACTTCTTTGTGACTTTTCACCTTCCACACCTAACCATGGAGGATTAGGTGTCCAACAATTTCAAAATATTTCAAAAAAATAATGCCTCATTAAACTATGTACATCGAGAACCACCGATTATTTGGGTAATATTTTTACGGTCCGAAGAAGGATGAAGGATGTCAAATATGATATTAAATTTGTCAATTCCTATTTCTTAAGAAACTCTTTTCATTTTCTATCAAGCTCACTTCCAATTTTTACGCAAGTACGCTCAAATAGTCACCGAGTAAGTAAGAAATTCATTTCATTTTCCATCAAGCTCAATTCCAATTTTTACGCGAGTCGCTCATAGTCACCGACAAGTAATCCAATCTCATGGTATCTACTTCCTGTAACGCGTGTCACTTTTAATTTTAATATGCGATGAAGGGAATGGAAGAGATTCGTACCCATTCTAGGGCCTCTTTGGACTCATCACTTTTAGTATCGTTCCGGTCTTGTCAAGTTGGTCGGCGAGAATTACGTGGTCGGATTGCCTCACACTTATCGCTTCAGGATTTTGGCTTCAGTGATCTAACACACCCAGGTAGTGAAGTGTTCAATATTTTTCGTTGGAATAGTGAGTGGACAGCGTTTGGATCCCCCATCCTTGCAAAACCATAAATGCCATCACAAGACCATAATTTTCATTACTCGACCATGGTATTTTTTTTTAAATTATGGTCAGGATTCTTTGTATATATATACTGTGATCTAAATAGAGAAAAAGGAGGAAAAAAATGTAGATCAAAATGCATGATTAGCGTGTTACAAAAACTGACCTCTTGGGTGATTCTTGGGCATGGATGCTTCTGGAAATGGTAAGCCTTAGTTCCCCATTGATGATCAGAAAAGTCTCGGGTATGTAACTTGAGATCTAGCATTGCGTGATCTCTGCACCATAGGTTTTGGGTGAGACATCTTGGATTCCAGAGCCTGGTCATGGACACATAAATTTTCTGACTCCACGTCTTGTGCACATAATTCGCCTCGGCCATGGACACGAGAAATTTTTCTGACGACACGTCTTCTGCACATAATTCGCAATTCTCCGGAATATATTCTCATTTCTCCCCTCTTACTGAACATAAAGGGAGGTGGAAGTGGTGGTTGAGGAAACAGTTCGATTGAGGATTGAGCCTGAGAGGATTTATA
The DNA here is from genome assembly GCA_034641835.2 of Pinus albicaulis. Lineage (NCBI taxonomy): Eukaryota > Viridiplantae > Streptophyta > Pinopsida > Pinales > Pinaceae > Pinus > Pinus albicaulis. The sequence continues at coordinate 232,103,687 of CM076573.1, forward strand.
TGAAATTATATTTATATTAAATTATGTTATAAATGATCCATTATAATGTCTTTATGTTAAATTTTCCTATAAATTTTATGACTTTGAAATTTTTGACTTATTTTTGTCTGATACATAACATTGAATTATTTTTGCAATTTTTTCAAAACCGCATTGAATGGTTCAATCTAGTATCCTAAATATGAATCACATCTAAACGTCTACACAAATAATAAATTCGATTGCTGGGTTCTAAACATCTACACAAATAATCTTATATAAATTATGAAATATCTTTGTGTTTGGCATGTGTATCGAGCTAATGTATTACATCTTTTTCCTTGCTTGTTGGATGGATTTATGATACATAACGACAGCTTTGAGCCCAGATGCATAATCGTGGAAATAAAGGGGCATAATGTAATTCCTGGAACTTCGACATAGATGTCAAGGGGAAAAGCATAATAACCAGCTTCGGATGTGCATAATTTTGGAAATAAAGGGGCATAATGTAATTCCTGGAACTTCTGCACAAATATCAAGGGGAAAGCATAAAAACCGGCCTAAACTGTGCATAATCATGGAACTAAAGGGGCATAATGTAATTCACGGAACTTCGGCACAAATGTCAAGGGGAAAGCAAAAGTCGTTAACAGGAAGCATAAGGAAGCATAAGGAAGCATCAGTGCTACTTTCCTAGAACTTCGGCACATATGTCAAGTGGAAGCATAAGTGCCACTTTCTTAGAACTTCGACACAGATGTCAAATGGTAAGAAAAAGTGCAGGCCTAAAAATACATTACGAGATGTCAGAAAGCTGAGTAAGAAGTGTTGATCAAAATCGAAATGGATTGATTCAAAAGAAAAAGACATATATATATATATATATATATATATATATATATATATATATATATATATATATATATATAAAGTAATTAGCCTTTATTTATTTTGATTCCGAATATATCATATCAAATATGGAGAGGGATGAATCTCATCAAATATTTTTCATTTTAAAAGAAGATTACAATTCAAAATATTTTCATGATTTAGTTAGTTATTAATTATTCAGTGTAATTATTATAAAATATATATATATATATATATATATATATATATATATATATATATATATATATATATATATATATATATATATATATATATATATATATATATATATATATAAGTTTTAATTAATAATTATAAATATTTATTTTACTATTTTATTTTTTGAATTCATTTAATTTTTATGTAATTTGATTAGTCAAAAATATTTATAACATGATAAGATAACACAAGACATTACAACAATATCTTCCATATTACGGTTTAAAGAGAAAGGCCCAACTAATCTAGATCCATCTTATCTCTCAATCTATCAAGTGTGTAGAGCTATGGGATCAAATCTTTTGAGTTGCAAACATATTTTAAAGTCCAAATAAATTTGATCTTTGTGAGGGCTTGCTAAATCTGTATTTAAAATAAAGTATCTAGATTGATTTTGTTATTAGTTTTCTTGGGTACCTATTCTTATATATCTCTGTTTGTGTGTAGTAATTAAATTTAAATGGTTACTTCACTCTTCAAAATTATATATATATATATAACCAATTTATTATTATTATAATTGAAACTAATAGAAACAAATGCCTTTTTTGTGGTATTTATGATTTGATTTATCAATGTTGTATCTAGCATAACTAACAACCATAATATAATCGAAGCCATAAAATATGGTTGTATTTCCCTTGTCAAAGCCATCAACAAAGTTTTAATAATCCCTCCAAAAACCTCAAACCAAGGTTTTGCACACCATTAAAATTTAAATATTCGAAACTCTAAAATCAAAATGTAAAAACCTCTTCACACAAAGGAGTTATACATGTCTCGACCCTATCTCCCTAGCTAATATCGACGCCCACTAAGGAAAAACCTTCGGGGTCTGAGACAAAAAATAACCCATTACTTAATGACTATGATCTTTGTTTAATGCTTGTGAGATAATTATATTAGCTTTACTATCGAGGTTGTATGAGTTATTTTCTGATGTATATAGAGTCCTCGGTTTGAATGAGTTATTTTTTGATGTATATAGAAGCCCCCTCCAACACTAAAGTTACAACCTATGCAATGCAATATGTATATAAAAACTTACAACCTGTGCAATGCAATACATGTATATATAAACTTACAACCTATGAAATGCAATACATGTATATATAATGATTATGATGCTCCCTAGAGCTACACCTCTTAAGCTTTTCCATATTCGGCTAATGCTATTACCCTACTCCATATAAATTTATTCACACGTAGACACATAGTTTTGATAAGTTATGTGTATAATTTTGAATTACTTCCTTAACATCATGTTGACGAGAAAAATTTATTGCTAAAAACAGGGGGTCTGCGATGAGAGGTCCCATTTAGACCTCACATCGTGTGGGATATGAGCCCCATCTAGTATGTGGGCACTATTGGCGCGCCACAAGTGTTTTCTCTCTTAGTCGTCAAATGAGAAGGTGACGAAGTGGAGACAAGAGTGAAATGACCAAACGGTGAAACAAAATCAACCCAATATTAACAAACCACAGGTGTAAATACAAGAAAGTTTAAATAGAAATAAAAGGGGAGTATGCCATGAGAGGGATCAGTGAGCCAAAACCGAGCCAGGCGTGCATGAAAGAGAACATGCCAGAAGTTAACTGCATATTTGTTCGCAACAAATCATTGACATGGAAATAAACAAGTAAACATCAATTTGAAAGCAAAACGTACATGCAACCACTATGAATCAGTTCATAACAAATTGCATGTATGAAAGAACACATACAAATATAGTGTCAAGCACAACTATTTCAAACACAACTATGTCAAACACACACACATGGGAAAGATAAGCATGAGATGTTAGTTACCATTAACATGATGTATATTTATAATATAATGTGGTGACCCTTTGATTCCACATTCCAAGGTCACTTGGACTCCTCTTTCAATCGTTCTCGTTCCACACCGTCCCATAGAGGATTAGGTGTCCAACATTCTAATCCGAACGGGCATGTGTGAGTCCAAGAAGAGAGTTGTAAAATAAATCTACAAAATATGCATGGCATCACTTAAGCTAAATGAGATCTCTAGAAATGTTGGCATAAAGAGGTGGTTTAAGAATGACCAACACCCGCAATGCTTAGTGCAATTCCCGGAACTCTTCCAAATCTAGCAAGAAGCCGAGATCTTTCCGCTACGAAGTGATCCTCATATTTTGAAGATGGAGACCTTCAACCTAGAAGAATGGAGGTCTGACACCGTGATGGTTTAAGGATGACCACCAACTGCTGGAATGCTTGATGCATTTCTTGGAACTCTTCCAAAAATGGCAAGAAGGCAGAAGTCTTACGCTAGAGGAAGTGTCTGAGTTATTTGAAGAGAAAGAATATCAACCTCGCATAAATGGTTTAAGGTTGACCACCAATGAAAGGAATGCTCATGGGAATATGTGTCTCTAGCTACAATCCTACGAATGCGGAATTACAAATTGTGGCTTAGGCTCACTTGAATTTTTTTGTCTCTAGCTACAACTCCAAATCTAGAATGACGGATTGTGGCTCAGAAGCTCATTTCGATGTGGCTTCAAAGCTTGTAGATGACCACCATTTTCCCCCCTGTCAAGTACAAGGTGAGATGATGGCGAAAACTCAACTGCAATATTGTTCAATATTCTAGAACAAGTTATAGCATATGACTTAAACATCTTCTTGTTCTTGATGCCCATTTCCAAGAAGTGATCCATCCAAGATGAATCTTTGTTCTTGTAGGATGCTTGTTTCTAAAACATGCTCTGTGTAAAGAAAGGTGGGGTGTGCCGACCATAGTTCTTGCAGATGGGTGAAGATTGAAACAATGATCTCTCGTACGGCGACTCGACCATAGTGTTGGCATTTTAAACATCACTGTTCGCTGTTGTGGAAGAGGAGTAGGATCTACAGAATAGTTGAAGGTGAGCTGTCATAAATAAATCCAAACACTTTAAAATTTTATGGGCTTGGAGTAGTCCGGAATATGAAAGGACAACTCCTTGTCATATCCAAGCCCTTCTATTTTGTGCTTGTCATAGGACAAGCTCTTCCCAAGGTCTCGATGATGGGCTTGGGAAGTGCAAAATCGGATGTTTTCTTCGTAGCAGAAAATTTTCTCTTGTAAAAGGAACATGATGGGAGTCAACCTCAATGTTATTGACTTGACCATTTGCTCGCTGATGGGTGTCACGATTCTGTCGTCGTTGTAACTCATCTTATTGTAGCCGAGATTCAATTTGCCGCAAAAACCAATTTTCTCATGTGGATTTTGTAGACATATTCGACTTGGACAAGAGTGGTTTATTTTGATCGTGTCTTCGGCAGAATAGAGATATCGTAGTCTTTCTTCCATGAGGTTGGTTTTTCTCCCGTGAATGAAAATTATATTGCAAATTGTGCCTTATATGTTTCACTCGATCTGTGGAGCAAACTAAAAACAAACATGTCCCATGCACTGAGGAATTAAATGTACTTTAATATTCTCTTTTCATAATTCAAACACATATGGTACTTTTTAATGCCAAATGAATAACATTCCCTCTCACATACTGCAACACATCATGACATTTCAAAAAAACCCAATGCAGCATGGCATTTCAAAAATATTTAAAAAAATGCATGGAGCCTCACAATCTCCACACCGGTGTTTAAATATGCATGATAGCATATCGTGGTATCATTGCCTTTTCTACTCTATATCAAGAAAATTTAGTGTGCGTCCACCGTAACCGATTCATCTCCTAATGTCGAGAACTTCGATCGTCCTCCATGCTTTCGACTCATTCTTTCCTGTTTCCGTGAAGGAGCCGAACGGTGATGAGGAAAAAGGTTTTTATGGACTTGGGTTCTACTACAGAAGGCATTACGCGCGGTACCAAAAAATATTTTATGGAGGTTTAGCTTGCTGGAAGGTGAAAAGGTGGGCAAAGAGATTTTGAAGGAGAAGCTATGGTGGCCACTTTACCACCCAAAGTGAAGCTCTTTAATATGAAATATGTAGTGTATTACACCATGGTGAGGAGGAGTTCACCGATGGTGAGGAGGATTCGAGTTTAGAGACTAAGAATTTTGTCTTCGAGTATTGATCTGGAACCATATCCTGATAGAGGGATAACCAAATATTGCATACAATTGAATAAAGAGGAAATTGGCTCCAAAGGCGAAGGCAAAGCCTAAATCCACCATTCAAGTTGTTTCTCCATATTCTCGACCCGTGGTCGAGGCAGAGATTGATACTAGGACATCTATTTCTTTTCGGTAGGCTCATTTGCAAGTCTATAAAAGTATATCAAGGCCGGTGATTACAAAAATGCACCTATCAAAGTCGCTAAATGAGATTTTGGGTGTTTCTCCAACAAAGGTGAGGAAACCATCGAAGGAAAATACAAATATCACTGGGAGCCTCTGCACGGTGGGCATCGGTGGGGAGTGAGTAGCATGGGCACAATGGGGAGTGTGGGCCCACCAAGCGTGTAGTGCTGCTGGTGGCGCACGGAGTGTGGGAGGTGATGCTGCCAAGAAGGGAGGCCAAGTGGAAGAATGGGTTGCTCCGCACTCTGTGGAGGAACGTAGAGCTAACCCCGCAAAAACTAGGCTCAATATCCACAATTCCAAAACTGTTTTTGTTGTTGTTGTTCTTCCATATCTAATTTTCGTGGCAGCGAGAGAGCGAGAGAGAGAGAGAGCGCGAGAGAGAGAGAGAGAGAGAGAGAGAGAGAGAGAGAGAGAGAGAGAGAGAGAGAGAGAGAGAGAGAGAGAGAGAGAGAATCAGTGTCTTGGTGTATCCGACTACCTCGATTTAGATAATTCGAAACCACAACACTACTATGTTAGACACATGGATGGAACAAATGGAAATATATTTCAATCGGCACGCCTTGTAGTATTCCATGCACAACGGAAAACACTTTTAACGGGTGAGTTTTTGATATAGATATCCAGACTCTCTCCAATTTCTAGATACTAATGGCATTATTCTCTCGAACGCGTGGTATGAGTGCAACCTCGCTAAAGTGAGTGCATAGTAACATGTAAATGATGCAATATGCCGGAAAGAAACCAAGGTGTGTAGTTAAACGGTACGAAAGAGGAAATCCATAAGTGTAACCGTCAAAGATGTACGGTGCATGGGAATATAGCTATAATTTAACTAATTGAGTGGCCAGGGAGCTGTTGATAACCCACTCTCTGATACCATGTCAAACACATCTATGTCAAACACACACACACATAGGAAAGATTAGAATGAGATGTTATTACCATTAACATTATTTATATTTATAACAGAATGTGGTGACCCTTTATAGACTTCGCATTCCACTTGGCCACTTTGGACTCCTCTTTGAATGTTCAACTTCCACATCTATCCATAGATGATTAGGTGTCCAACATGACTGAATAATATCGGACGGATAATTCTACCACCATGAGCAAGCATGTGAATCGGTGCCAGAGAATATGTGTGTTAAATGTTGTTGCAACTTCCAATACATATCTTGCAACTCGTCAAAACCCAATAGTGGAACATGGGATATTCATAACAATGCATGATACCAAAACCCTAGCCTCACTATAGCTCCCTCTACTAGCACCAAGAGTTGAGTGCCTTTTAGCTCTCAAGCACAAATTTTCTCTCTCTTCCTAGCCTCAGCTCAAGCAAGCTAAAGTCCTTTCCAAATTTCACGAAGTTGTACATCTAGGTTGAAATGACTCTTGAGTTTCCTCGACCCTTGGTCTCCCTCATTGTTGGGTTTTTACTCAGTGACTACGGCCATCATGACTGCCGAGATCATTTGTGACCTAAGGTTATTTATGACGTGTGACACAGGGAGGCTCAACGACCGAGGTCGCTCGTGACCCCGTGTACGAGACCCGCGACCCGAGGTCATGGACTCAGTGACTCGAGGCCGCGGCCGAGGTCATTTGCGACCGCGACTTCGGAGCAGCTCCGGAGATTGCGATCTAGGTGTTTTCCTTTTTACAATTCTCTTTTGGCAAGCTCAAACCTTTGAAAAACAAGATGTCTTTTCATCCGTGCATGACCGGGTGATAGATGTGCCTTTCGGCTCATGGTGTTGTTCTTGGGTTTTGTAAGGATCCGCCTTCCTCGCCGTAGGAAAAACCCTAGCTTTTCGGATGTAAATCAATAGCTTCTACCCGTAGCAAAATAACATTTTTTCATGTGTCTTTATAATCGGACCAATGATACTTGAGTGCATTCAAAATTGAAAGAATTATATTAACAAACAAACGATCAATTGAGACGTGTGGTCGGTATTTTGCCACTATGTTGTTAGAGAGAATGGTTTGTGTAGGGTCTCCTTTGCCTTCACTCATCGTGTTGTCCTTGGGCCTCGCTATGGACCGAGTGTTGAATGCGGATGTGTAGTTTGAATGGTTTTGGGACCTACCCCTTTATAGGTATGTGGCTCACTGGCAACATCGAGTGTTGATTTTCCGAGCTGATTAATCCTAGTATTATCACTAATGTGATGCTTTAGGTAGCTTTAGGGATCCAACTACATGCTATTCGTTGAAACCTTAATCGCCCAAACTTTCTTGCATGAAACCCTAGCTCCCTTTCCTGTGCAAACTCCTCCACCTTTTGTGTAACGGTCTACTGCTAAAGCATTTGGTTGTTCGCACTATATTTTCCTAGTTACTGCCATGGTCATCACCCATGGACTTGCTACTATACACGAGAAAAAGTGTTAAGTGCCAGACCCATGATGTCACGAGGAAATCAAAGGTATAATGCTCGGAAAAATAGATGATGTCTTTTCACTCTGTTCTCATCCTATCACTTCAATCACATGAGTGCAGAGGTATTGTGATTTCTTGGACTGGCTCTCCCTTTATCTCTCTAGTGTGATGGTGATCTCCTCTCATTTGTTTTTCCTCTTTCATATACTTTGTCACATGTAAGTTGTTTGAGTGACTTTTAATGTGATATGGTCCTTTTATCATGAGTCATACCTATGCACCTCTTTACAAGAAATTCATCATAGTTCATGCACTAATACACTTGTCCATAGCATGGTATATTGCTTGTTACATAATCATATATTGTTAAAATGTTCAAGCGGAGCACCTTTGGTGGAAGGCTATAAGACGAGAGAGTCTCTCTCTCACGTTCTATGTAGGTCACAGAGCTTCATTTTAGGAAGCGCGCACCTCACTAAAACCAATGAAGGGGAGGTCACAAGGTTGCATACTCTAGGAGTTTGTGAGGTCCGGCTCGCTCCACCATGATGCGACGCGACCGGTCGCACCTATGCGGAGATTGCATTTGCCGCATTTAAGGAGAGGGTCGCCCTTCACTAAAACCAGAGAGAGGTCGCAAGGTTGCATACTCTCGGAGGTCGTGGGCTTCGCCGCTTAACCATGATATGACGCGACTAGTTGAGCCTGGTGGAGGTCACACGGTCGCATTTGACCAAAGCTAGTGCTGAGCGTATGCATCGTATTTCTTATTGGGTCCAAGGTACTCACAAGGTCATCATGCCCACTCCTCTGGCGGATGGGTGATCTCAAGGTGGAAGCGGAATGGGTACGTCTGCTTTCCTAAGTAGTGCCTTCTCACCATATCATTTGATTTACGATATGCCTTGGCATTTGAAATTCGTAAATCACTTCTCACATAATGAGACGCATCTAAATATGTAGCCAAGGAAAATCCATCTAAATACCTGCAAAGGGAAAAAAATAGAATAAATAATCATTTTATCACACAAGTTCATAATTAGGTTGAAAGAAATCCACCCACTTGAGGCACATACAAGGGATCATATAAATAACCAAAGCAAGGCATTTTGAAACATATTATTTGGACACACAATACTTAAACTAAGAAACCAATTGAGGGTTATGATATTTTAATGAGTCTATTAATTGAACATGGTTCTGATGTCATGCGATGCCCAAGGTGATGTCACGTTTGTGGAGCGAGTGCTTTGGAGTGTGTAATGATTAATCATGTCGACCTAGAGTTACAAGGATGCAAGGGAATTATGACATTATCACCACCCTAATGCACATGTTGAGATGGGGAAACCATGCACGAACCAAAGGGACAATGATATTTGATGACCCTTACCATGATTTCATGCAACGTCGATGAGAGTATGCCCTAGGGGAAGATGAATTGGGTCAAAATAGGAAGGGGATCACTCTATGGGAAAAATAGGGTCTCTCCCAAACTTTAGCGCGGTCAGCATAATGCAAGTTAGACTGAAACCTCATATGTTAGTGCTCAGTGTCCCCATTAATTGGTAATGACTACTATGGAAAATCTAGCTTCAAATCCACTGAGGGACTCTCAAAGCTCTTTGAAGCAGCAGACCCCAAACCCTAATGTAATCATGAGACAACAAGACAAGTGAGTGCAGTGTGCATCACAGGGATGGGCGTAGCAACAAGGTTTGATAGGGAAAGGTAATGGAGAGATGAATTGACCGAAGCCTGAGTTAAAACCTTAATAGGCTGAGCAAGCAGAGGGGGGACTTGAAATTTTGAATATACCCAAAATTTGGGTGGTGTTGTAGGAGCTACAACACGTCGATGGAATTTAATTCATGCATTGGTTTTAAGTTATTACAAAGTTTGTTATAGGCATACGTGTTAGTTATTTATATATATTTAAACATTTAATCACCTTGATACTATGTGAGCATAATAAAGTGCTAAGTTGGTTTGCATGCATGGTTAGTGGTATGCATATTAGTTTGCATGTATAGTTAGTGGTGTGTATTAAAGCATGGTTATTTATGTATTCAATTTGAATAATCTTCATAATATTTATTTGTATAATAAAGTGTTGCATATATTGTTATTTGCACTTATATGATAAAACATTTTTTAATACTTGTCTAAGTATGTGTGATCATTTATTTAGATATGTTATTTGTATAATAAAGTGTTTGAATTATGGTCATTTGCACTTATATGGTAAGACACCTTTCAATACTATTGTATTGTATGTATTGTTATTTATTTATATATATAGATATACTTATATATAGAAACATATTTATATTATTTATAAGTTATATACATCCATGTGTTATAATAAAGCATGACAATTTTTATTTATAATACTTTTCCTTCAACTCAATTTGATATATTACTTAGGGAATTAATTATTTTATTACTAAATAACTTAATAGTATGCTATCCAAAGTTTAATAATTGACATTTTTTATTTATAATACTTTTTCTTCAACTCAATATGATATATTACTTAGGGAATTGATTATTTTATTACTGAATAACTTAATAGTATGATATCCAAAGTTTTAGAATTTATAGTTTTTCGTAACTTCACATCTCCATTTATTCGAAAGCACGAATACATCATTAATATCTCCCTAAACACACAAAACTTTAATGAACATGAAGGTAGCGTTATGAAGTCACATTCATGAATGTGAAGTTGATTGTATATATATTGAGCCCCTTCGTTCTATTAACCCACGAGTATGTGGGCAGTATGCATAAAGACTATGATGGTTAAACATAGGTTAGCTTCGAGATTACTAACATCTATTCCCATAAAGTTTTAACTAAGTAGCATATTGGAAACTTAGTATAGTGTATGTGGGCAGTATGCATAAAGACTATAATGGTTAAACATAGGTTAGCTTTGAGATTACTAACATCTATTCCCACAAAGTCTTAACTAAGTAGCATATTGGCAACTTAGTATAGTGATGGTTGTTGAGGAATTCGAATTAAAAGGATATCATCACCTATATGGTAGGTAGTGTTACACTTCTGTAAATACGAGAAATATAATAGGTAATGTTACACTTGCAACATCCTAAATCATATTTATATTATTTTCTATTTTTTTTAACCAACATGTACATATTAAATTATATTATCTTCTATTTTGTTTAAGATTATGCAAATTCTCAAAAATATAGTGAAAAACAATAATAGATAAATGATAATGTTTTTGTGTTTCCTTCCCAAAGATATACCCACCCTCACGGCTCTTTCTATTCCTCTTTTACATGTGGGACAACATAATGCAGTGTAAAAATATTTTTCTCACAAACAATCTCTTGATCTCATTTTTATTTTACTAACTATAAATTGAACAACCGATGGAAAAAGCTTCAGGTCTGATGATGGTTTGGATCATGTATGGATCCATGAGGCAATATTAGAGGTCAAGGTTTGGTGAGATCTCATCCATCATTCCTTAAGTAGGCTCTCGAGAACTCTCCACTTCTAAATGTATAAGGGCAACCATTAAAACTTAACTTGTTTTTCTAGCGTAAAAAAATGGTTGGGGGAAATTATCGAAGTGTTGTCTTCATCTCACCTAAATTAGTGGCAAGGCCTCTCCAAATTGATAGGACTCTTCAAAGTGGGAAGTGTGCTAAACTGGAAACACAGGGCTCGCTTTTTCTAGTGTAAGGTGCACTTAGTGGTCCAAGAGTTGAGACAAAAACACCATATCCCCTTTAATCGTTTAGAGTTGAGACAAGAACACCATATCCCCTTTAACCTTTTAGAGTTGAGCAACATGATTGACACAAATTATGAGATATCGTACCATGAACAAAACTATAAATTAAGTTTAAGATTAGACATGACGTTATTTCATTTTTTTTCTCATTAACAAAAGCAAATCCTTATGTATAATTTAAACATGATAAAATCAAAACCTTCAACGTTGATAAGTTTTTGTATTACACATAACTCTACATTTAGTAAGGAAGAAATGAAGTGCATATTTTAATATGGCGATTAGATGATCTATCAAAGGCAAGAATAAGAGGGCCACGGAGCTTTTAGCACAGTCCCATATTCCCATAAAAATTTAGCAAATGCATGATATTAGAAGACGTGTTATTACCATGCAAAATAAATTTAGGCAAAAGAAACATAAGGGTTAGCCTAGTATCATGAGCCAAACCACCCAAGATAAAAGACTATATAAAAAAGGTCATTTTGAGCTAAAACAAATGTTTTTAAGATACTATGAGACTAAAACAAATGAGGTTTTTTCGTAGACTTTATCTAGGGGTTTAAGGAATTATCAAGTGAGGAGGAGGAGTTGGGTGTGGTGGGTTGTTTCTTTTTTTTTTGAAGGAAAAAGGAAATGGAATATGCTTGGGAATTCAGAGACAAATAACAATGAGGTAGAAGTAATAGGAGTGTATAAAGGTTTAATTATTGTAAAGATAAAAAGTGTATGATAAGTGATGGTGGTAGAGGATTCAACATATATGTCATAGATGTTGAAATATGTTATAAAATTTTTGGTGCATTATGGGAGAAACAAGAAGCATATAACCTCCACTAGTGTTATATAACATTTCATTTAACCCAGCTCTTAGGTTGGCCTATCTAGCAACCTCCCCATTTTGCTTTCGTAAATCATGAGAAAATATACCTTCTTGAATTCTTGAGTCAAAACAATGATCGTTTGAGTAAGTTTGGAGAATGTGAAGTTTTTAAGAGGGATTTGGTGGAACAATGATTTTAAAATTATTGATGTGATGTAATTTAGAGTGGATAATGAGTTTAAGTTCATCCATAACTCAACATAATTATGTTCGATACAATGAAATAGTTGTGTTATGTGTGTGGGCTTATTGGAAATGTCTTGTGGTTTGGTTCAATGTTATTCTTGCAACCTCTACTCTTGGCTTTAGTAATAAATGAGCATTGGAAGTGGGCTAGGGTGTTATGGTTGTGGAAGCTTTACCTAGGCTATATGTAAAATTGAGGCAACATTGGCACATTTCTATGGCATAAGAAAAAATTTGCATTTAGTGTGAGATAAATGAGTTCTAGATAGGATTTAAATATTGTGAACATGAGGCAACAAAAGCACAACATAGTGTAATGAACCACCATTTGTTGGAACCATTGACCTAGGAAGAAATGAATAAGAAATTTAAAGCATAAAATCAAGTTAGGGATCAATGTGAAATGGAGACCATAACACACTTTTTAGAACTTAAGGAAATGGAACTTTTGTGGGCATCATATTTGTCAAGGGGGAGGAGGGGGTGTGATGGATCGCCTATGATCTTGAAGGAAAAATTAAATTAAGTATTCTTGGGGATTGGGAGACTCAAAGAAAAATGAGGCAAAAGTATTAACATTGTCTAAAGGCTTAGTTGTTGTAAAGGTAAAAGGAGTACATCAAATGGTAATGGTTGAGGATTCAAAATTTTTGTCATAGATGTTGAAATATATCATATATACCTTTGTGCGTCACTAATTCCTAAAAGGAATAAGAAATATATAGCTGCCTTTTGCTTTATGTAGCCCTTCATTCGACCTAGCTCCTAGGATGGTTAATGCATCAACCTCAGTATTTTTCTTTTGCAAAACATGGAAAAAGTATACCTTCTCAAAGTCTTGAGTCAAATTTATGATCCTTTGGGTGAGTTTGGAGAGTTTGGAGTTTTTAAGAGGGATTTGGTGGAACATGATCTTAAAATTATTGATGTCATGGACTCAATAATGGACAATGAGTTAAGGCTCCTCCATTGCTTAGCGTCATTATGTTCAAGACAATGAGAAATATATGTTATGCATATGGGTTTATTACGAAATTCTTGTAATTTATTTCAATATTATTCTTGTTACCTCTACTCTTAGCTCTAACAATGAATGTGTGTTTTAAGTAAGCTAGGGTGCTATGGTTGTGGAAGCTCTTTCCTTGAGTCTGTGTAAAACTAAGAAACAATTTCTTGTTGCAATTACATAAGAAAAATGTTGCATTTAAGATCAAGGAGGTTTGAAGAGGATTTAAATATTGTGAGAATGAGGTAGCAAAAACACAATGCATTGCACTGAACTCAATCATTTGTTGGAATCATCGGCTGGAAAAATTGGACAAGAAATTTAAGTCTTATAATTAGATTAGTAATTATTGTGGAATGGAGACTATAACACATTTTTTGGAACTTAAGAAGATGGATAAATAGATTGGTGATTTCATACAAATTCATCACCAAAATTATTTGGAATTAGCATCGCAGATGGGATCTTTTTTATCTCCAATTGGATAAATTTCAACTTACCTTAATCTTTCCTTGGAATTTGTCTACCCTCTTCTCTTAGTAGACTCTATTGCCTATGGGGAATCCTCCCTTTGCAATTTTTATAGCCAATGAGGAGGCCATGGACATCCAACATTCCCAAAATAAGGAACTAGTAGATGCCACAAGTGTGAGTGTTGTAGCTCATTATGAAGTAGAGATGCACTCTAAGAAAGTTGCATTGTAGACTCGAGTGGGTTAGACAACTAAAGCCCTTCAAGGTGCATAATTTCTAGTTTTCTACTATATTTAGCACATTTTGTCAAAAAAAATTATTACTACTTTAATATGTAAAGTAATATATTTTTAAGCTTATAAAGTCTTGAACTAGAAGGTCGAGGATAAGGAGGTTTGGTTGTAAAATTATATGTTTTAAATAGCAGACCAACGCTAGACAGCTCAATTTTGTCTTAAAATGTTATTTGGCTCAACCATATATTTTCATAACTCAAAATCTACTCTCTATTGTGAAAAAAACCATTGTGATATGTAGCCATTAGTAGATTATTGTTTTGCGAAAACATTAATATTGATCAATTTTCAACCTTTCCACCAAGCTTAAGGTGCCAAGAAGCTAAGTTTCACTAATATAAAGTTAAGAATTCTCTTAATTTAATGATGAATTAGTCAATCTAAAAATTTTATGACATAAATATTGCTTTCAATTCATGTTAAGGTAGCCAATCTCTATTTTAAACATGAAGAATGTCTCTAATAGAGTTGAGAGCTCCTCTAAAAAATTTATAGATTAAGAATTACAAATTCTCAAGAAAACACATTTCCTTCTTACAACAAGATTAGAATCCATCCCATTGAGTAGTCAATAAACCAAAGTATATCCATATTAATCGTGAATCTATCAAGTGTCGAGGGGGATTGAATCTCTTGAGGTGAAAAACTCTTTTAGAGTGCAAAACTTAAGAAAAGTTTTCACCTCGAGAGACGATAAATCCGAAGTCAAGATGGAATATCTCTCTCTCTCATGAGGGAAACTCAATGGTGATCGTTATGTTATGAAATATTAATTAAACCATGAGATTCAAGGTTCAAATCCCCTATAGGTCAAGCCACATTGAACATGGGAGGAATTGCATATCTACTTCATTTTTTAGCGACGTATCAAAAAAATGTGTTAACCATAAAAGTATTTTTATTTTCATTGTTTTATATAATATATACATAGTTGATATTTCTTACCAGGACAACTCAACTGGTGATCGTTATGTTATTAAGTACTATGTAAACCATGAGATTCATAGTTCAAATCCCCTATAGGTTAAGCCAATGATATATATATATATCTATATATATATATATATATATATATATAATCACTTTCAATTGCTTAACCTCAATTGGCGATCGTTGTGTTATGAAATATTAAGTAAACCATGAGATTCAAGGTTCAAATCCTCTATAGGTCTAGCCACATTGAACATGGGAGGAATTTCATATCTACTTCATTTTTTAGTGACACATCAATAAAATGTGTTAACCAAAAAAATATTTGTATTTTCATTATTTTATATAATATATACATAGCTAATATTTCCCACCAGGGCAACTCAATTGGTGAACATTGTGTTATGAAGTACTATGTAAACCATGAGATTCATAGTTCAAATCCCCTATAGGTGAAGCCAATGATATATATATATATATATATATATATATATATATATATATATATATATATATATATATATATATATATATATATATATATATATATAATCACTTTCAATTTCTTGATCTCTTTGTATAATGTTGAACATAACTTAATATGAGCATTGAAATATCTTATTTATGGTTGAGAGCAAAGTATTTTGTTACTATTATTACTTTTAAATACTATGTTTTTTTAAAGTCAATGTAAAAACCTTATATTACGATAGAACAATAAAATACATCATAACCTATTGGTCTTCCAGATTGGAAACCAATCAACTGCAGTAAAATATAGCCTTGATCAAAAACTTAGCCATACATGCCATAAGGTTATTTTTTCTATGGTATCTTCTAGTCATATCTACAAAATTTTATATTCTTCTATTGTTATTTAGCCATTTACCACTTGAAGGTGGCATGTTGGTATATATATCTTTATGTTCTACACCTGCATACCTACCTATCATCATATTACTATGAATTGGCCTACACAACCAACTGACAAAATAAAACAAAAATAGACGCAGACTCATGATCATTTATCCAGGGACATTGATGGATCTTCCACCACACCTGGACTAAACTCAGGTGCAATCTTCTCCATTGGATTTGTTGTTACAATCGCCCCTACTCTCAACATCACCGTTTGCTTGTTGCTAGCTTTAGTTACCTCTCTGACCCTATATTTCATTAGTTTAGTAGGATCTCCCTATCCCTATCCTAGTGTGATATCCAGGTTATGGATTTATTTCAAGTAAATTGAGAACATTTTTGTTCATATCTCCAATTATATCATCTTGCAGGCGCTCTATGTTTGCCACCCTATGGAGTTCCTCCTCTACCACCTACATTCGCTGATCAATTGCATTTAGTTGCAGCTCGTGTTCCATTTGATGCTTGGTTCTCTCTTCTGCTTCCTCCACCTCCAAGTTTCCCACCAAGGTTTTAATGTGTCATTTCATATCCAAAAGTTGTTTCTAGACTATCTGCCTCATTCGGGATTTCCCCGTGTCTATGATCTAGTCGACCTCTTCTTCGACTTTGTTGTCCAGGATGCTCCTTCACAGGCACCTCACTTCACTTTCCCAGATTTCGACCATTTATTTTCCTTTATTCGAGACAATAGCATCACAGTTTAGTGTCGACTCCCTCTTCACATCCTCCATTCTAGTTCTCTTACCATCCGTGGAGCTATGAGCATCCGCTCTCGGCCTCCCCCGTGGCCTACCACCCAAATTTCCTCCCTTAGCCATAACTGTCCTGGAGGTCGTGATTCTCTGATGAACAAATTCTCTCTCGATATTGCTCTACCTTGTATCCTTTAACCTATGTAGTTAATGTGTCTTCCATCCTTAACATATAAAGGAAACATCCAAAACAGATCATTCAGCCCCATCCTTTAAGCACCTTCACTATCTACTTCTGACAACTTTCACTTACCAATGGTGTTACAGCACATTCGAGCAAGGATGGGGACATCTTCCTTCTCATTCACCTCTGCATATGGTTTGTGAAGGCTCATTATTGCCATATTTTTGTTCCAATACAGCTTCTCATTGGGCATTGTCCTTCTCCACTCCTTAAATCATCATTTCCAATTAATGTGACCTCCCGACGAACGATTGAGCGAACCTGGGTTCCGCTCCTTCCCATCAACAACCATCATGTCTGTCATATCTTTATGGCACATACCTCCTCAACCTTCCCTAACAACCACTACTTCTTGACTCATGATGATTATTAAAAATTCATTTCACCAAGTGGGTCACTTCGCTCATCCTGACCCACCCTGTGTTTGTCGCTTTGTCCTTCTGACATGGATTGATCTCACTCCGCTAGTGCTAGACAGTCTTCCTTTAGTTTTTCATCCACCATGTCCTCCAAGGTCATCTCAGTGATCAACCTGGTACTCTCAACCCCTTTGTTTGCCACTTTTTCTGCCAACGCATTAGTCAAGCATCGTACTAAGGAAAACTCCACCATTTTCAACTCCTCCAAGTAGTCCTTAATCATTTGGATTATCTGGGTGAGACACCAATTATTCGTGACCTTATTCATTTGAGAGCCACATTGCAGTCCATGTGTTGCTTGGATAGCTAATGCAGAATCCCCCTCCACTATTACATTCACCATTCTCTCTCGTCGCAACTTTTCCAACCCATACTCTAGGGCTTGGAACTCTACTACATTATTTGTGGCTTGCCCCATATTGATGAAGTATATCCTTTGAATTTTACTTGTCCAGTCCCGAATGATTCCTCCAGCTCCAACCTTTCCTGGGTTACCCTTGGACGCTCCATCGAAATTCAATTTCTAGAAACCCTCTGGAGGAGCCTGCCACACTGTAGAGCCCAACCTTATAGGGCTCTCTTTGGGTCTATGGTTCATACCCCTCAGGTAATTTGGGTAAAAAAAACTTTAAAATTATTGCTTTCTTAGGGGGTGGTTGTTCCTCTGATGTTTGAATTCTTCTATTACTGATGGTTTCCTTAAGCTGACGATGAATTTCTTCCATCAGGTTTGCAACTAGGAGCTTTTTATCATGGAATATTATGCGGTTGTGTTCCTTCCAAGTTGGCCAGAGGATAAATCTCATTATTAGGTTCCAGGTCATGTTCACCACTTCATTCTTGGTATATTGCAATCGCCATTTTTTAATTGTTTAATGTATACTTTCCTTGTTTCTATTAGTTTGTCTGTAGATGATAATAAACCAATCCCACAGAGATTCTGTGTATCTACATGTATTCATAAGGTGGTTAAGGATATCTTCTTCCCTCATAGGCAGCACCATGATGAGCCAATCATCCCTCGCTTAACTAAATTCTCCCAGGTTACCACCTTCCTATGCAACATTAACCACATAAACATTTTAATTTTCACCCAATCAGAGGCCACCCAAATTTTACTCCAAGATGGGTCCCGAAGTTCAAGATCTTCAGCTCGAAGGTAATAATTGGCTTCCTTGAGGTTGAATTCTTGTTGTTAACACTGGAAAATCCTACAAGCAAAATACATTAGAAAATTTCAAGCAGAAGGTATAGATAAAGATTTATAGGGAAGAAATACATTACAGTAGCTGAAAAAATTAACTTTTCCTAAGGTCAAGTAGGAAAATTTATTAAACTGCGCACAGGAAGCACTGAACCCAGGCGATCATTGCAGATTTTTTTTCGATAGTCGTGAAGATCATCGCGGCTATCCCTAAAATATTTGAGCGGTCCTGAGGATGCAGAAGGTTACCATCCCACTTGGCACACTTGGAGAAAAATATTCTCACTCAAGCTATCCAAGAACAACTGCCTTTGAGCCATCTTGAGGCTTTAGTGAAAAACACAAAGGAATCATACCCCTACTCTTGTGTCAACATCCATATTGTACCAAGAGAGGGAGGGAAAATTTGAAATTTTTCTATAAAATCCAGCCATGGGAAGAGAAACATGAGAACACATTGTTATGCTGGCCAAATTGCTCAGAAGCAAACCAGCTTGTGTTCTCCAATAGCAAGAGGATTAGAAGGATTCATTTGTTAGCCATCCAACACCTCAATCCAAGAGAGAAGAGTTCACCACGTGTCCATCGATCTCCCATCATTCGAGAGGGAAGAGAGGCTTGTTGAAAGCTTGAGGGAAAAAGATCCCCTTGTCTTGGATATTGGAGCTCTTAGCTCTAAGGATCCATTACAAGAGATTTAGAATTCTATCTTCTACTACCACCAGCACCTAATAAATGGAGAGAGCTCTCCATTGTTGAATTATTAGTATGTTTGCTCGATTTACCATGGCCTTATACATGTTATTTTGTTTTTATTTCTTTTTTTATGTAGCATGTTATGTTTCCATTTAACTTATCTTATTACATGTTGAACTTATTCCACTAATGTTTGACAAACCAATTGACCTATGACTTTCTTGTAGGAAGGCAGCCTCCCTATTAAGCATAGTGTATTTCGTCCGCCCATGCATCAAATACACTACAATAGGAATGGAGACTCCACTAGATTCTTTCTTTTGAGCTAATGGTTGTTGATGCAGGTCCTCTCTCCTGCTCAGACTTGCTGCAAAATAACTCATGCTTCCTCTCAGCACTTTTTAGTCACCCTCAGTGAGAAATTTAGCTCAGAGAAGGTGGATTTTTTCAGTCTCTGCAATCCGCGCATATAGTTCAAACAAACGCGCGGTCTTCACGACTGTGTGAAGATAAGATGCACGGTAGGCAGTGAGCTCAATTTTCAATGTTTTTTCTCAATTTTTTGCAGTTGTAAGGTGTTGGAAACCCATAAGAAATTTTCCATCACAGTGCTCTGGTATTTCATGACTGGTTAGGACACTTTTTGCTGGATTTTAGCTTAGCAAATAGCTTGTTTTAATTTTAGTTTTTTATCATTGCAAATCACACATAGTTAAAGTAGGGGAAAGTAAGTGGCCTTCAATCCACATATGTTATTTGAACAAACCATTTGCTGCTAAAAGATACCAAACACATAGAGTATTTAGAAGATAACTAAGTGGCCCATACATTCACACATCTTTAGTTAATTCTCATTTTTTCATATTTTGCATTAGATTAGTTGAATTTTTGCAATAGGATTCGGGACCAAGACCAAACTATCAAAAAGAAGGCAAGTAATCTATGACTCCCTTGCACCTCACGGTGAGCCTGGGTATGCATATGAATGCTTTCTTAAGATAATTTTCCATCTCCCTATAGTGAAAAAACTTATTCTAACTAGGCAAGGTGTAAGTGGCCCAAAATCCACACATCGTTTATTTTTGAAAGGAACGATCACACATAAAGTAATTAGAGAAGGATTGTAAACGATCACCGCATATCTACATCTCATAACACTAGTGACTGTACACTCCGAAGCACACACGAAGCATCGGTAAGCATTGGACCAAAAGGAATCCAGTGTGTTGGGACCTTTGTCATCTTCTTACAGTTACTTCACTGAGGCACACCCTAAGAAAATTTAGACTCTCTAAAAATAACCACTAATCGAATTCACTAAATTTCTTCCCACAAAGGCCACAAAATAAATTATAGTTCAGGTTAGGACCATTGGAGGTAGGCATCCAATAAGTCATCATGGTCATTCTACATTTTTCAACATAGATTTTGACCTTTTAGGGAGCTTAAAATTCATCTATCCGCCAACAGAATAGAATACCCGAGCGTTACCAGAGACTCGTTTTAGAGGGGGTTAAGCTTAGGCCCAATGTGTGTGGTACTTTTTGGGGCTACCTGACCCATCTAGTTCTCAGTACTGGTAGTTGAATACCAAGAAGCTCAAGAATCAAACGCTCACGTGGGACGACGGTACTTTAGTGGCCAAATCTAGGGCATCCTTCCTGGTGCAGGCAGCACTAGATCCTCTTACCATTACCTTGGTCGATTCTTCGGCTACTGGAAGGTGTCGCCAATTATTTTCGGACGTTAGCCCCAGTACCCATCAGAAGACATCTTCGCAAGGCCCGGTTACATTTGAGAGTGTAAGGATGATTAGGTCTATTTAGGATTTTTAGTATCATACGCAAAACAGCCAAACTATATTTTTTGTTTGCTTGATCACATAGTATTAATCTAAAGGAATAATTACCTCTTATTTTTTCGCTTTGTTTTAAATGTGATCATATTATCTTTGCTAATAATATTCCTTCTCTCAGTGAACCAAAAATATTTCCAAGATTAAGCTATTCGACACCATAACAGACCCAGCGGGATCTCGTTGATCTAGGAGTTTTTTGGACCTCCCCCCTTTAGAGGGAGGAGTGTTAGGTCTTTTTCCATTTAGGTGTCAAAGACGACACACCACCACCATTATTGATTCATCCTTTATTAGGGCATCTTTGGTTGGAAATCCCCAAGGGTCACCCAAAACCACACCAGTGGAAACCCCAGCAGGGTCACCACACTCAACTCCTCCCACAACTCTTAGAGGGCAGAGGAGCACTACCCCTTCGGGGAGTCAGCACAACACACAACAGGGTACGTCACAGGGTAATATTCCCCAGGCATCCCCCATAAACCATTACACTCAGACACCTGTGTTTCTACGGTACACAATGGTAGTCAATACTCATTTACCCTTTTTAGCAGCATTAAACCTTCGAGATCTATCAAAGCTAACTAAAGACCCCATTCCACATAGCCCTAATTTCCCCCCCATGCCCATGAAGCTCCCCTCAGACATACCAAAATTCGAAGGGAAGCAAGCGAAAGACCCTGGAAATCATATTATGACTTTCCACCTATGGTGTTCATCCAATACTATTATTGACGATACTATTCGACTGAGACTGTTTCAATGCACCCTAACTAGGCCTGCTGTGAAATGGTATGTAGAGAAATGTTATGCTTCGCATGGAGCCTTTAGCACCCTTGCTACCACGTTCCTCACTTATTTTTAGCTACCCATCCACCATGATTCTAGGATGGATTTGCTGACTAAATTTAGGAAAAATCCAACTGTCCATATCTCAGACCATCTCCATGAATAGCGAAAATTTCGTAGTTTGTGCAATGCCAAACTCGATCATAGAGTTTTACTCGACTTGTTTTTCAAAACTCTCACAACAGAGATCTCAAAATATGTGGCGAAACAAGGACCTACCTCTGAGGAGGACGCCATTTGCAAAGCCCAGCAGCTCGAACTCATCTATACCCAGTCAGGATATATCTACAATGTCCTGCCAAATGCCTCGTGCCTACAAACTTATAGAGAATTTCCAGGCACATCGAATACCGCAGATGGCTTGATCGGGTCATTAACCCAAGGTCGCCTAGGCAGCAATATCCAGTACCTAGGATATTCGTATGGTTCTACCTAGAACATGACACAACCAAGCTACCACCAAAGTCAATCTACACCAATGCAGAATATGACGAATATGATGTCATCATACCACCAACAGTAGGGAGGCTCATACACTCCCTCGCAGGGAACCCATACTCAACTAGCAATGTTGATGGAATATATTCCCCCGAGCAACCATACACCAACCAAGGACAAGGAAACCAATATTCTCCTTTCCCTGCACAAAATCCACCACCGTAAAACAATGTGTTGGTGAACTTAGTGCAACCATCTCAGGCTCAGCATCACCAATATTATGACCAGGAGAACCGTAATAATCCTCCTAATGCTGCAAGAACGAAGCCTAAGAAAAAAGAAAAGGGAGATTCTGGACAGGGGGTAGTAACCAACAATTCCCCCCGCGATCTCAGTCTAGGGGCAACCCCAGGCGAAATCAAAACTCGGAGCAAAACAAAAACTCCTAAGGGCAGAACAAGAGGTCCAGTCTAAGGACAAACCATTCTTGTGCCATATGTGGTGAGTACAGCCATTACACTCACCACTGTCCGGAAATACCTGAATTGAAAAAACTTCAGGGTAACCATGGAGAAGGGGGACCTACACAGAAAACCACTGTAATGCAGGAGCTCTCCCCCCACCAAGGAGTGGTTAACACCCAAAAACAGCAACTACCCCAAAATGATACCGAGAGCAGCAGCCACGAAATTCTCATGAATAGCGAAGAAATGTTCTTCCAATCAAGGAACGGGAACTATGATGCCCATCCGGACACCAACCCATCAGGTACGAGCATGAGTGCACCTACTGCATTGTTGACCATATCCAAAGTACCTATTGAGCCCCTTCTAAAGGCAGTTAAGGGGCCAACTAGACACATAGTACACCACTCAAAAGTTTCCCATAACTACAACATAGTGGATGATTTAGCACAATCACCTGCTGCCATGTCAGCCTTAGAAGTCCTAAAATCATGCCCAAAATAGCGGAAAGCCTTACTTTATACATTAGGTGCAATCGACCCCTCTGATTCATGCCTAATGGCTTTTGACCTAGACAAAGCCACCCCCAGGCGTCCTTCTTTAGTCACCTTCTAGATATCGGTGTCAGTCCAAAATATCACCATACACCGATGCATCACTAATGAAGGATCATCTACATGCATCATTTCCAAATCTGTTTGGAATAAGTTGGGATCACATGAACTGAAACCATCCGACATCATGCTTAGAGCATACGACGGTTGACCTTCAGCTCCCATTGGTCTATATCAGAATGTCCCTGTAAACTTGGCCGGAAAGAAGGTACTTATAGACATTGAAGTCTTAGATGCACATCTTGACTACAATATACTCCTCGGGCGAAGTTATATGTATGCCATGACTGCAATAGCATCCTTTGTCTTTCGAGTGATGATATTCCCCCATGAAGATCAAATCATCACCGTTGACCAACTTACATACTATGATAAGAAACCCATGACGACTCTCGATGTTGTTCCGCCTTGCATAGACACAAATACGGAATCACTAATGTGGTACCATGAATTTGGCCGTGGTCAATTCAAACCATCATCGATCCTAGGATCAATCCTAGGAGACCCACTTATCATACCAGAGGAAACCCCAGAAATCAATGAGGGCACTGGTGTGCATGATGCTATCATCAAACACCGAGACTAGCCCAGAGATGGAGACCAGTAGTATGGAGACCGAAGCCACTGACACACCTTTCCCACCCTACGCCATTGCCCAAACCCCATTTTATACCCCCCACCCGGTTTTGTGTCAAAGCAAGTCTTGTCGACTAGTATGTTTTTGAACATGTCTTTTGCAATACCTATCTAGTATTTGGTCCCACCAGCCATGCTAGGAAGTCCTGGCATCACTTCTATAGGGATAACCCCTATCACCCCTCAAGAGGCTACACTAGTTAATGGAACTCTCGTATTAGTGCCAGCTAAAGAAACTAATAAAACCAACAAAAAAGGGAAGAAAATCGAAAACCCCAACATACCTAGGACATTGCAACCTTGCACATTATTTGATATTGTAGGCCATCCTACCAATATTTTCCCAGATTTAGATGAATTAAAACCTCTTCTAAGCACCGAAAGAAATGGCATGACCTCAAGTTTGCATAAAAAGGAAGAGGCCATGAAAAATTGAGGGAAATCATTGCACACCAACCACGCATGCGCCATATGCAATCGTTATGGGCATTACACCCGTCATTGCCCAGAGATGCCACTATATAGGGATGCCCTGCAAGCCCTAGAGCAATCGTACCAGCAGGATCCCTCAAATCCACCCATGCAAATGGATGAGGGAGAGCCTAGAACCATACTATACCTACAAGAGGAGCCTACATCCTGCTCATACACAGTCACTCCAACAGACCAAAGATAGCAAACAAAGGCTACTCGCCCGACCGAGTTTGTGAATTGTGCGATGAGCCTAATCACTTAGTCACACAGTGTCCCAAATTAAAGGCATTCACCCGTTGGTACCAAATCCCTCACATTGCCTATTGAGCCTCGTATATGCCCATTTTTTCATCGCATAGTACCATTATTCATAACCTAAATTTTGACACCCTTACACTCATTTCACGTCATAATTCCATCATTTATCGCTAAATCACATCCTATGCCTCGTGGTTGATTATCATTAGTTTTATTAGTTTTTCAATGATTAGAGATGATTTATTCATGATTTCTAATTATGGTTTCACTAAGTTCATTTTCCGAAGAGTTCTATTACTGGAAGTCTCCACAAGTCAATTTTAACTAGTTACTGCAAAGTTGAGTACGGAATTGTTGTAGGTGAAAATATGATTTTTTTATCGAATGGTGAAGAATATTGAAATTCCAACATGCGGGTTTTGTTCATAGCACCCTCATTCACATAACTATAAAATGGTTTGTCAAAATTCGACATTATTAGGAAGTTATGGTCGAGGGAATATTTCGTGTCATCTTAAGTACAGGACTGCCTGAAAGTGTTGGGTCAATTCGAGTTCAACCTAAATGGGTCAATTCAGGTTCGATTGTGCACGATTTTGTTGAATGAACTTGGGATAAACAGAGCAATTAGTTCCTGCATTCATGCATGCATCAGAACAAGCCTAACCATAGCTCTCTTGAATGATTGATTTAGGCATGTTTTAGTTTTGTTGTTATGATAAAATAGCAATACTTTGTGTTTATAAAAGGAGATGTAAAGAGCTGAATAAGGTAGTGTTGAAGCCTCAAAAACTGCTACAACAACATTGGGGGATAACCACCCAGTCCAGACCTTAAAGCAGCTCCTTTTCCATTTGGAGTAGTGGCTCTAACTGGTTTAACTAGGTCCAGTTACCTTTTCCCTATCGCTATTGGTTTAAAATGTATCCTTAACTACCAATAGTCAGGGATACAAGATCACTTCTTCTTGCCGATCGGGCAAGAGAATGACCTTTAAGCTTATTTGGGTTCAGCCAAACCACAACTAAAATTTTTCCTCTTTGAAAAGAGGACTTAAAAGAATGTAGAACTTAATCTAAATGCAAACTTATTATATAATGCAAGCAAAAGAAACTAATCTTAATCCTATCTCAATTAGGTAGATATAGATCTAACCCAACTAAGAGCAAGATAATTAAATGATAAGGATTTAAATATGTCTGGATTTTAGTTAATGTCAAGCTAACAAAGTAATTCAATTAACTGACATTTTTTAATACCGAAACACATCCTATTGAGACCTTTTAACTGAAATAATAAATCAACAACACTCACAAACTAATTCACAAAAATGATATTGATTATTAAATCAGTAAACCCAATAATTAAACAATAATATGTGGAGATAGTTCACAACATATTACTATTTAATAAATCAGTTTTATAAGATAGATTTCTAAGTAAATAGTTACTCAGAAATCAGATTTTAATCCATAAGAGCAGAGATACATAACAGTATTGAGACAAACTACCCATATCAACAGAAGTACACAAACATGAATAAAATGACACACATTTTTATTATCATAAAAATGAAACTGGTATTTGAAACAGTAGTATTAAAAATACCAATTAAATGAATCCATTTCTCTGATCCTGGTCTCCAACAGTCCTTTACATTGCTTGAATTTCTTCTTTCAAAACTAGACCTTTAAAAGTGCAAACTTTGCCCATCATACATAATTCAAGATACAAAGGAAACCCTCAATAATTTTCAGATCTGAAATTTTCTCTCCTCCCTCCTACAACTCTAAATTCCTATTGCAGAAGTGCTTTTAGAAGTCCAAAATTGTAGAGGAGAGCAGCCCCGCAATTACATTCTGCAATCTGCCATTTATAATATTTTCGAAAGTATTATTCAGAGGAAAGTTTGTTGAAAAAAAATCAGCCCAGTCCACTTTTATTTGCTCAAAATTCCAATCTTTAATTGTTGGAGCATTCTCATTGATTGAGATCTTTTTTCTTCATATTCTTTTCTATTGTTTTCCTGCAAAAAAAAAACAAAATAAATTAAGATGTAAGAATCAAGATCAAAATTACATTTTGGCATTAAAACACATCCAATCAAATACAATTAAATAAATAATTAAAAAGGAAATCCAAGCTTTCTATTGATTTTTGTGATGATTTAATTGGCCAAATATATTATTGATGAATGAATCTGCACTTTAGAAGAGGCTTGGGCAAATGAAAATGAAGAAAATAAACTCAGAAAATTGATTTTGTTTAGAAATTCGGAGCTTAATCTTCTACCTATTTTTAGACCCAATAAATGACTAAATCTATTAGTGAAACCTCCTCAGAAATGTTCTCCTTGATTTTCTCTTTCCAATGACCCGTCATGGGCCTCATTTGGCCAAGTAAAACTCAATCTATGAAACTCCAAAGTTGATGAGTGAAATCTGGCATAATTCTGGAAATTTTGTTGCTAGGCTAAAAAAAATCAAAGTTTTAATTAAAAATCTAATCCTAAATTAGACTCTAATTATCTAATAATTAATTCTAATTTAATTGTTAATTATAAACTAAACTATTTATTAATTAATATTAATCTAACTAACTAATATATAATTGACTATTTATAAACTATTTAATCTAATTAATAACTAATTATAATTTAATTAAATTAATTATATTCTAGATATTATTAATTTAATTAATTTTAAATTAATTATTTTAAATATTAAATTAAATTAAAACTAAACTAAGACTCACTTAACTTACCTCTCCACTAATATTAAATTGAAACTATCCTAACACTCCACTCACTTAACTTACCACTCCATACGTGTGAGTGAGTTTGAAACCCAAATACATGAGTTATGACTTCGCAATCGGCATATCGGGATTTCTAAGGAATGCATCCTTTGGAAATTCCCGATGCGATGTAATAAAATGAGACCACATGCCTTTGACAATTCTCGATGCGATGTAACTTACGTGGCTTTTAAACTTAAATGAATAAGTGATACCACATGTTTTTGACTTCGGCAATCGGCAAAATAAAAGCCATCGGGATTTCTAAGGAATGCATCCTTTGGAAATTCCCGACGCGATGTAATAAATTTATTTTATTTTTTATATTTTTATATATATTTGTTTTTATATTAAATTTTAATTTAATTATATTTAATATAATAATTAATTTAATTAATTTAAAATTTAATGTTAAATATTAGTTTTTTGTTTTGGTTTTATTTTAATGATGTTAAGTTGTGAAATTATCTAAGGGATGATTTTCTTATCTAAACTACAGCCACTTTGATATTTTGGATTTTTCAAGATTAGTAATTTATTTGAAAATTGGAGTAAATTACTGAAATACCGATGCTTCGTGATTTGGCTGTATAAGTAAAAAAAATGACAAATATTAGTAATAACTAACTAAGGGTTAATATTTAAAACAAATGCATTATTGAACTAATTTAATTACAAAAATGGAATAATGTACATTTTACGCATTTTTAACCCAGGCAACGTAAATTATTAGACTTCAAAAGGAGTGCCATTTACAAACCAGTTGACCAAATGAGGCGAAACAAGTATCAATGGAAAGCTTATAAAAAATTGATTTTAACAAAGCAATCAAAACAAGAATCTAAAGAAAATGAAAATTTAACAAAATCGTAGGATAATTAAATTAATAAAAATCCTAAAAGGCGTTTAGCCAAAAATTTTATAGAAAGGGTCCCCATTATTTGAAGTGAACAAGTCAAAAATGGGGGGGTTGTGTTTTACCACAACAGGTAGTATGCAGGCAGTAAGAGAAATATGTAGAAAAGGAAGGGAGCAATACATAGAGGAGAGGAGCACGATGCACACCAACATAGCAGGGATTGATGTAATATTTCAGATTCTATATTCCATCACACTGATTTAATACAAGTTCCGACATTTTTTTGTTGAGAGTTATTTATGATTGCATTTTAGATTTCATTTTTCTTGAGCTAATTAACCTTGCTCCAGGCGTGGCAATGGCCCACCACTCCTGGAACCAAGGTTATCATTAGTTTAGATTCAGAAATAATTTTTTGTGTTAATTCTTCATAGCGTAGCATTCAATTTAAATTAGTTTTCATAATCCTGTACATAAAATTGTTTTGTACTTAAAATTGTTCTCTACTTAAAATTGTTATGTACTTATATCTGAATTGCAATATATCATAGAAGTTTTTTTATAATATAGATATTTGATTTCAGAGTGTGTGCAATCATTTTAATTGTGTTTCATTTGCATATAGTAGTTAGGATTTCTTAAATTTGTTATTGTCGATAATAATTAGAATTCATTTTCGAATAATAGTTAAAATTTCAAATTTGATTGCGAATAAGTAATTATAATTTAGGGTTCTTTCCAGCATTTAATAAGGTAGTCAATTTCATAGTTTTATTAACAGAAGATTTCATTTTGTTTGGGCATTATTAATTTAGATTGCTTAAAGAAATTTGAGTGAATGTCTTTCCTTCATTGAATGTCTTTCTTTGATTGAATTGAAGTAGAAAGCTCTAGAGCTTAGTTCCAATTTCGCATTCACTAACTTAACTTAGAGTTCGAGTTCATTAGCTTAGTGTAGATTTAATCTTTATGCCCTTTTGATTTAGTGATTTATGTTTTGTAATGATCACCATTACAATAGATAAATCCTTTGAAATTTGTAATCAGCATTTTTTAATTGAAATTATTTGTTTTTTATTTAAATAGTGAGTTGATTTCTTACCCTAGTTTAGGATAGATGATCTGATCATGCGTTACTTGCGCTTGCACCTTGAAGCTTACAAGCCTCAGATTTATAATTTAATGTTGGAAATTATAACAATATATTTCCCCAAAAATTTTGGCGCCATTGCCGATGAGATGCTAAAGGGATTAGATCCTAGTTTCTTTCAAATGTTTTTTTTGTGTGTGATCTTTGTTGCATGACAATCAAAGGGCAGAGAGTGTACGGTAAGATGTGAGTGAAGAGCCATGCATCCACTATGGTGGGGTTTCTCCGAAATTTGGTTGTCCGAGTAAGTTTGGTGAGTTTTATTGCAATTAAGAATTTTTATTCATTTAGTTTAAAATTGCAAGCTCTTTAAAGATAACATTTTTGGGGTGTTGTAATAACCCTTTGTACTAATCCATGTTGTGAGATAGGGATCATCAACCAATGGGAGAAATTTAAGAATTATTGAGAACTTGAAGAATGTCCCTCGTAGCACTTTCTCAAATCCTAGCAGTAGTTGGGATATCTGCCTCTCAGGAAGAGTTCATATTTACCACATTCAGGATATTATCTATCTCTCCATAACCAAAAAAAGATTTGGAAGTCTCCCTTGATTCCTCCTACCTATATACCAAGGAGATCGATGAATCATGTACCAAATCCGAAGGGGAGCATCCAGTTGAACTTGAGATCGAAGAACTTTCACCATGTCCAGTAGCAAGCCTTGTGTGCATTCGAGAGACCAATTATCCAAGTTTTCTTGGCACGGCCGAGGAGGACTTTCAAAGTGGTCCAAAAGAAGAAATGAGCCAATGCCACCAGGATTACATCGAGCGTTGGTTCCAGATTACAATTCAGTTAAAGTACCACTCTCATATTCAAATAATCTTTGTATCACATCTTTCAATGGTGTTGATTGTTCATGCTCATATACCTTTTAAAGTTTATATGTTAAATCTGGGCATGGTCATGTCTTTGTACCTGATCCGCACATGGCTTCATTAGAATTTCTCTTTCACATGAAGAAGGATGTCTTCTCTTCAGTGTAGTAGGAAAGTTATTATTGCAAATAAATAAATGGAATAGTAAAAAGAAAAATAATTTCCTTTGTGAAAACAAGCTTGTCTGGCACAACTGGACAGAGACTTTGCTTGAAAACCAAGTAACAGGCGGGCAAGGTTCCCAATAAATTTTTAAATTTGCATGAGTTCTTCAAATCATGTATCTTTCAAGTTATTATGCTTGTACTCGAGTTGGTTGATGTGGGATTCGTTAAGGCCCACCTTCCAACGATCCTTGTCCCATCAACATCATCACATTATCTGAGACCAGATTAGGGTTAGATAAGGTACATAGGAGACTGCATGCCTTAATGGCAAGTATCCTCATCATCTACTAAGGAAATACATTGATGTTTCTTTGTGGATGAATTCTGCAGTCCATTTGACTTCGACAAATCCATTCATTGCTAGTAGAATGTACCTAGTGCCTTGATTCTCATTGACATCAAAGGTGGGATATCTCGCATTGGTTAACGATATCCTCAATGGTCGGTAATCCAATGATTCTTGCTTATGTTATACAATGACACCATTTACTCACATAAGCAAGATTTCACATGGGTGTGTAGTCATTGAAGACTATATGGTTTTGAGATCTCGACACAAATTTGCAACAATTTGGATTTTTGTATCAGCATTTCCATTATCATTTGTAGCAGCAGTCACCTTTCCTCAATTGTTTGGGGACATACAAATCCTCAGGTATGGGGGAGAAGGGGATCTTAAACTAATTCTTCAGACCTTCAGTTCATCCTTTGTTGAACCCTTAGTTAAACTGAGAGGGGGGAGTGAATCAGTTTAACACATACATGGACTTTTAAACTTTTCTCTTAAAACTTATTTACACCTTTACTTCATGATCAACTTAATATGTGAGCAATCTTTATTAGTGAGTAGCAAGTATCAAACAGATTTGTTAATGTAACAACAATCTTAATATGTGAGCAACAAGTATTAAGCAGATTAGATAAATCACATCAACACATGCACAAAGACACCAGATATAAGTGGAAACCCATAAAGGGAGAAAACCACATCTTATTATTGTTGTGATGTAAAGGCAAGCTCCAAATCGCTCTCACCACTGTTTATTTGTAGGCACCAACCTACAGGAGGCTCCAACCTCAATTATGCAAGCTACAACTTGCAAGGAAGTTCCAACTCCCCTTAATTTTCTGCAGGCACCAACCTACAAGAGGCTCCAACCTCAGTCAGCTACAACTGACATTTTATCAAGCTACAACTTGATGTCGAAGCACCAACTCCCATCTATTTTCTGCAGGCACCAACCTACAGGAGGCTCCTACCTCAGTCACCTACAACTGACATCTATCAAGCTACAACTTGATAGGGAATCTCCAACTTCCTTACGCTTTCAAAAGAAAAACACTTGCTGATTTACCTTGGATATCAGCTCTGTTCTGTACCTTCTCTTCTGTTGTTCAACAGTCCTCATATCTGTCCTCATATCATGTATGCATCTTCTCAGATTCACTATCATCTTCTCTTTCTTCTTTGCTTAGCTCCTCCTTCTACTCTGCCTCATGGCTTCATTTCTGCATTCTCTGACTTTTCACAACATCTTGTTCTGCTCCTCCTTCTTCTTATATTCTCTGCCTCAATTCCATACTCTTCATTGTCTATATTCACTCTCTCTAACCTCTTGCAGCTTTCTTATTTTCTTCAACTCTCTTCAATTCTGCTGCACACTCTCTTCTTCTCTCACTCTTTTTTCATCAACATTCTCCCCTTGGATATTATCCTATTTTATACAGAAAATCTTCATGGATGTTTGTATTCTACTGGGAATTCGAAATGGACAGCCATGTCTCTTTGCCTTCTGCCTTCTCATCTCTTTTATCTGCTCATTCATAAAATATAATTGTAGGTGCTTATTTTAATATTACAGTGGGCTATTTGCTCTCTTTCGAAGACTTGCCAATGCATCACAAACAATAAAAAATCGATTAAAACATTTACATTCAAATTACAATGAGAATTCCAGCTCAACTCATTTAGTCTTTTGGCTTGTTGTGCGTTTGTCTTTTCTTTGACTGTGTTTGTCTTTTCTGTGACTGTGGTTTATCTCTTTTCATCTCTGTTTGCTCTTCTGTCCTCTACTGTGATGTAACTGCGGCATACACGTAACTGAGCTTTTTATGCCAACTGACTATAAATCTATAAAAATTCCAATGCTATGTACATAGTATGTGTCTTGTTGATGTGGCGAGTTCCGCAAGCGGAACATACGTTCATCACAATTGTTTTATATTAATAATCGCCCTCCCATTAAGCCGAGGCATATCTATATAACCCACGGACGACGCGGCACATTGCAACAGCGTTATATATATATAATCCAACTTCATCTCTTGGCATAAGTTTAACATACAAACTACCCTTTTAGGTATGACTTAAATCAATTCTTGGCGTATATAATAAAACCTATTTAAACATATACAAACTCATTTCGAGCCCACCTGACACATTTTCCAATGCGATATGCTTCTCCTCCAGCGATTTCTGATTGCGATTGATCGCAATCGCAAAATTCTATTTGCATGTTCTACTACTTTGTTTCACTCCGATGCGATTGACCTGATGCGATGCGTTTAATCGCAATCGCAAATTCTATGTTTATATATGTTTCCGACACATATCAATTACGGTTCATAAACCTGTCAGGTCCGGACTTCCAATCACAATCGCAACTCTTATATTCTCTAATGCGATCATCACTGTTCACCGGAACTCACGGTATGTATGAGTTGTAGTTTATATAACCATCGGATCCAGACTTCCAATCACAATCGCAACCCTTATATTAACCTGTTCTGCTTCCCTTATAATCTCTGATGCGATTGGGAAGGGTCCCACCTTATATTACTACATTTCTTTGGATCTCGCGCTGCATATGGCTATATATGTGTGTGTGTGTGTGTGTGTGTGTGTGTGTGTGTGTGTGTGTTTTGGTCCTTTGAATATAAAGCGCAATACTTTGCCGCTGGAGTATACGATTCCCAGAATGAAATTTATATTAACTATGCATTACATTGCCGCTTGGGTTATGATTCCCGAAATTATATTTATGTTATGTGTAACACCCGACTGGGTAAAGATTCTCGGAATTGTATACATATATCCTCCGGCTGAGGTAGCGATTCTCGGAATTTAGTTATATATATATATATATTCACCAGGTGGGAACAGAGATTCTCGGAATAATAGTTGTTTCTCTGCAATAATAGTTGTGTCTCTGCCTCTGCTACTTCTGTCACTCTACCTCTGCCTTTACTGCTGTGATAACGGGTCTGCCTCTATTATATTCACTTCCTCTGCCTCTACCTTAGCTTCCTTTGTTCGCTTCTTTGCTGCCTCATTTATCTGTCTCTATCTTTTCTGCCTCCATTGCCTTATTGTTGGTTCAGATACTTCTCCTTTGCCACAGGGTTTATTCAACTCTGTTTATAAACCCTGATAGAATCACAATCATCCATGCATAGTCAATTGCACATAGGAGCCATTTATACTCCCAATTATCTTCTTCTCAAAACTTTTCCCCTTTCAAAATCCAATGGCCCTCATTTTTTCCTTATGTCATCAAACCACATCTCATATTCATTACCCTGCTTTGTCTGATGCCTCAGTTCCTTATCTGCCTTGCTTCCTTTGCTGCCTTGGTACCTCTCTCCTTCTTTTCTCTTTCTATTGGTCCCTTTGCTGCCTCAGTTCCTTATCTGCCTTGCTTCCTTTGTTTCATCTACTGCCTCTACTACCTCTCTGTCTCTTTTGCCTTATGGATAGATTAGGTGCTACTCCTATCTTTACCTTTGCCATCAATGACAACATTTCCAACATCCTTCATCTCTTCAACTCATCCTTTAGCCTTCTTCAGCAGATCAGATCAGTAGTCACATCGGCTCCAGCCATTCCATCCTCCACTTCATTTTGCAGCATCAGGCACATCAATGACAAAGGTAAAACTTGAGGTAAATTTGGCGTATGATTCTCTAATTCATTAGAAGGTTAAAGAAGCTTAAGGATTCACCAATTCTCATTCCTCGCATTTCATCTTTCATAAACCATTATCCTTCTATTTCCTTCCATTCACTATGCATATACTCTGATTACAAGACCATGTTAAAATCAAAAGCCTTATGGTGCATTAATCAAAGCAGTGTTTATAGTGTCTTCTCCAAGAATTATATTTAGAGGATGAAGTCATTACTGTCTTGAAAGAATGAAGGAAACTACCTATAATTATTGGCCTTACGATGACAGAGTATGCAGCAGCCATTCACCATCTCCATCACTACCTCATTTCATCCATCATCTCTCCCTCATTCATCCCTCTCTTGTCCTCAAATTATATTTCTCATTAAATTAGTATGATATGCTAATGTGAAGAGAGCTGCTCCATAAGAACCTGCACCTCCAAACATTCAACTGAGTGCTACTCCACACGAACCAGCACCTTCAAATATTCACGCGATGTTGTCCCACAAGAACCAACATCTACAAAACAATGTTAATAATTTGTCAATGAGCATGAGATTTGTTTGCATAATGACATGAAAACCCTCAAGAATGGGGGATGTTGAGCCTCGTATATGCCCTTTTTTCCATCGCGTAGTACCATTATTCATAACCTAAGTTTCGACACCCTTACACTCATTTCACGTCATAATTCCATCATTTATTGCTAAATCACATCCTATGCCTCATGGTTGATTATCATTAGTTTTATTAGATTTTCAATGATTAGAGATGATTTATTCATGATTTACTAATTATGGTTTCACTAAGTTCATTTTCTGAAGATTTCTATTGCCTGAAGTCTCCACAAGTCAATTTTAACTAGTTACTGCAGAGTTGTACGGAATTGTTGTAGGTGAAAATATGCATTTTGTGATCAATTGGTGAAGAATGTTGAAATTATGACATGCGGGTTTTGTTCAGAGCACCCTCATTCAGGTAACCTAAAAAGAGTTTGTCAAAATTCAACATTATGAGGAAGTTATGGTTGGGGGGATATTCTGCACCATCTTAAGTACGGGATTGCCCGAAGATGTTGGGTCAATTTGGGTTCGGCATGAACGGGTAAATTCAGGTTCGATTGAGCACGCTTTTGTTTAAGGACCTTATGATAAATAGAGGAAAGATGAGAATTAACTTTAAAATCAATTAATGGTGCAGAATCCATCTGACCTGTCATTTATTTTTGTTCAGCATCATCCTCATTCTCTACCTCAGAATCCTCAACTGATCTCTTTTCTGAATCACCTCCAGGCTGTGACCCTTCCCGAACCTCACGACAACAAGACAGACAAAGATCATACTTATAAACCTTGCAGCTTCTGTGGAAACTTACTAGAGATGTATTGTAGTTGTCACAGTAATGACGCTCATTTTCTTCCTTGCCATTAGCCTCGGTAATCTCCAGGGCTTCAACTGGTTTACTCTGAATCCTAGCCTCTGCCTCAAGTTCCAACATTTGCTCAAGATGAATCTTAGCAACCACGGCGAGGTCGCTTCAAATTACGTTCTAGATAAAATGGACCCTATCAGCTACCCCCAATGTTTGCACTCTAACCTCGGTATTTCGCCATAAACATGATTCGCAATTATAATGTCCCCGACAAGAAGGACAGATCTGTGCAATTTCATCTTTTATTCGCAAAGGGTACCATATTCAAATGCAGATAAGACACTACTTCTTTGGACATTTGGAACAATAGACCACTATTCCTTTCTCATTTCTTTTGCACTGATGGCAATTCGTATTCGCATTGTTCTATGAAGATGCCTTCATTTTATTCTCCTCTGCTAGAATATACTGAGAGAAATCACAAAATCTAGTATCAGGATCCACCCCCATCTGCAATTTTATAACAAATTTCTTGGTATTCTTAACCTTGAAAACATCAGGAGTTGGGGTAATATTCAACCCCTCGTTGCGTAAATTTAGTGACGTAGGCCATTTAGGCTCTGTGTTCGAAACCAGTGCACTGTACTCTAGAAAGCCATTCGTTGCTTCCTTATTTTTGCGATCCTCATCATTAACATCATTTTTGTTACCAACATTCATCAAATTCAAACCCCAAATTCTTCCTGCTCTTCTTTGACCTTACATTTCCACCTTCTCTTCTTCTCACCACCCTCATTGCCCTCATGTGACATAGTCCAAGGCTTCCTGTCCCACTTCCTACCCTAGCCTCTGGTGCTCGCAGTGGCCTTGGACTCTTTTCGGTGCTGCAATTGATGTATCTCGCATTCCGACATTGGTGGGTTTAAGCACTGCAATTCCACTGCCTGGGGTTTCCTTCCTTGCTTCCTCCCCTGACCTCTAGAGCTCTCAATGGCCTTGGACTATTGTTGTTGCTGCTACTACAATTGATATTTATTGTGTTCCGACATTGGTGGGTTGAAGCACTACAACTTCCCAGCCCTGGGCCTACCCCACTTCCTACCCTGGCCTCCGATGCTCGCAGTGGCGTTGGACTAGTGTTGCTGCTCCAAGAGATGTTTCTCACATTCTGACACTAGTGGGTTGAAGCACTACAACTGCACAGCCCAGGGCCTACCCCACTTCCTACCCTGGCCTCCAATTCTCATAGTGGTGTTGGATTGGTGTTGCTGCACTAATTAATGTTTCTCACATTCTGACACTGGTGGGTTGAAGCACTACAACTGCACATCTCAGGGCCTACCCCACTTCCTACCCTGGCCTATGATGCTCGCAATAGCATTGGACTGGTGTTGCTGCTCCAATTGATGTTTCTCACATTCTGACACTGGTGGGTTGAAGCACTGCAACTACATCGCCCGGGGCCTGCCCCGCTTCCTACCTTGGCCTCTGATGCTCGCAATGGCCTTGGACTATTGTTTCTGCTGCAATTGATGTTTCTCACATTCCGACATTGGTGGGTTGATGCACTGCAACACCACAACCTGGGGGGGGCCTTCCCCACTTCCTACCCTGGAATCTGGTGCTCCCAAGGGGTATTGGGTCATTGTTGCTTCTGAGAATGATGGTTCTTGCATTCCAGAATTGATGCATTGAAGCATTGAAACTACTTAAAATCGCAGAGGTCGGTCGAGCCCGTCTCTGCCGCTAGTGCCACATTTCTCCTCTCTCTGTCTCTGCCAGTTTCGGCCAAGGGATTGGCCACCTAACCCAATAACATCTCTGAGGAATATTCGGATTTCTTTTCACTCATTTTTTTCCCAGAGCTGCCTAATTGAAAACACTATTACTAGCCCAACTCCTGTGCACTTCTCAGATAACTTGTGCTTCAAGCCCGCTGTTACACAGTAATTTGTCACCGTCCCTACCTTTCCCCGTCCCGCACAATGGAGGACCCATTTTGTGACCTGTGAACATTTTCATGCCTTGAAATCATCATCAATGCATTCCTCTAAACATGAGCTTCAATTTCCCTAAATACATCTCCTTGCAAAAAACCATAAAAATAGCTCCTTTTGCATTGCCACGGGCAGACAGTTCATCACTCGCGCCAATGCGGAAAATCCTACAAAGAGGTCGCGCCAACTTGCGCTCTGTCCCAGAGTCGCATTCGCGCCAGCCAATTTAGGGATTGTTTTTTAAATAAATATGGCGGAAGTTATGTTTCAACAAACTCAGAAACCACTGCCTATCTTGAGTTGGGAGTTTTGGCTACAGGAGTTCCATGGAAGGGAAGTGGTTTGCCAC
The DNA here is from genome assembly GCA_034641835.2 of Pinus albicaulis. NCBI lineage: Eukaryota > Viridiplantae > Streptophyta > Pinopsida > Pinales > Pinaceae > Pinus > Pinus albicaulis. The sequence goes on from CM076573.1 coordinate 232,142,284, forward strand.
CTCTCATGGAACCTTCCTTCATGATAGGGCCAATCCCACAATAATAGGGATCCCAAATCCCTCCTTCCCCATCTATAAAAGCTTTCCTATTTCCATTGCAAGCTAGTCTTGAAGTGCCTAAGCTTTGAATCTCCAAATTTCCAAGAGCCTTTATGCTGTAAGAGCCCTCGTTCTTCCCTTAAGGCCGACTCAAGTAAGGAGACTATCGTCGAGAGACTCTAGAGAGGTTTTCCCTTTCCCTGGCGAGCTTTGTGAGATGTGAACGACTGGAGACCCATCCAAAGGAGACCGCGACGGCAGAACATTGGTTGTACTCTCTTTCGATTGTTTATTAATGAATGATTACGGTTATGGTTCCACTCTGTTTTCACTTATGTTAATACGAGTTATATCCTTTCTGACTGATATTTAGTTGCGTATTCTGGATTTTATGCTTGTATTCATGTTGTTTCTTGCATGTGCAGGTGTCCATTCATGGAGATCGTGGGGATCGTGATCTGCCGACGCTGAGGAACGAGAACGTTGTTTCTTCTATGGATCATACCATTGGTCTCAAGGTAGGCCTCCATCTTTGGTCTATTTATTCGCAATTAGGAACTTGTGCTGTAGCATTTGATGATTGTTGCTAGACCCCTGCTGGGCTAGTAGGGATCGCCTCTGTCCGCAGAGGGGATTTACCTCCTCAACACCCGCCAAGAGCGAGGGCAAAACATTTTGGAGAATACAATTAAACGACCTCCCAAAAAGATAGATGCCCGATGGTGTGCCCAACTATTAAACATTATTACAAAATACTATTGAACTGTTAAACAGTATTACAAAATACTATTGAGCAGGTCCAAAAATTATTTTTGCCCCAATTTCTATTAAAATTATTTCTATTATTTTCAGAGCGAAATTATAACTTTGGTTATAATTCTCTTAAAAACTAAAAGAACTACTACAAAAACTGAAAGAGAAACAAGGTCTGTGAGGGGAGGTTGGCAATGGTCATGTTTTGTTTATTATGTTTATTTGTGGTATTATATATTATTTTTTTTTGTTAGAAAACTAAACAATGTATATATGTATTACAAGTATAAATGTGTTTTAATAGAGGTGTAATTTAATCAGTCAATGCTTTTATAATGCTTTTATTATTCTGATTAGGTTTTGTTATTGAATTTTTGTGATATTGGGATTTTTTTAATTTAGTATTTTTAAATGATTAAAATATTTGGTATTTTTAAATACAATTTTGGAATACTTATATTAGTTCAAATTTACGGTTCTAAAATATGCCACAAGAAAAGTAAAAAACATTTCTTTTGATATAACACTTGAATAAATGATAAGCATATCATTTATTTTGATTTAACACTTGAATAAATGAGAAGCATATCACTTATGCACACTTTTTAAATATTTCCTTGGTTATGGTGTCTTTTTGGACCACTTTCTTGGTGTTGATATATTCTATTAATGGTTATCCACTTATATACTTGTTCATGTTTTTATGTTAACCCGATAAGAATCTGTCTTTAGAGATTATGTTATGCTTAGTTTCTAGTCAAGCACTTATTTTTTTAATTTAGTATTTTTAAATGATTAAAATATTTGGTATTTTTAAATACAATTTTGGAATACTTATATTAGTTCAAATTTACGGTTCTAAAATATGCCACAAGAAAAGTAAAAAACATTTATTTTGATTTAACACTTTAATAAATGAGAAGCATATCATTTATTTTGATTTAACATTTGAATAAATGAGAAGCATATCACTTATGCACACTTTTTAAATATTTCCTTGGTGATCGTGTCTTTTTGGACCACTTTCTTTGTGTTGATATATTCTATTAATGGTTATCCACTTATATACTTTTTCATGTTTTTATGTTAACCTGGTAAGCATCTGTCTTTAGAGATTATGTTATGCTTTGTTTCTAGTCAAGCACTTATCTTTGAAGATTATGTCATGCTTAATTTCTAGTCAAGGACCTACCTTTATAGATTGTGTCATACTTAGTTTCTGGCCAAGCACCTACCTTTGGAGATTATGTCATACTTAGTTTCACGTTATGAAGGGATGGAAGGGATAGATCCCAGTTTTATTCATAGCAATGTATGTTGTGTTGAGGTTGAACTATGTCCTCCAAGTTGTCTAATTCGATGCACTGAAGATGGTTCCTAAGGGGCTTATGCTTGAGACTGGAAAGTAGGTATATTTAGTTCATAGAGGTTTCTATAGTTCATTATGTTCCTTACATTGGAAATATAATAAGATATATTATTCTACTTTTGATATACTCTTATATTCTTTTGGAAAAATAGGATTTTAAACAAAATGCAATAATTAAGAAGTGGTGGATGAATACCACGAAGGGGATTCACCACAATACCATGGTAATGAAATTGAGTATTAGTGAGGATGAAAACATAGAGGCACAAGTAAAAGAGTTCAAAAGGTTTCAAAGTTATCAAGAGAATACCAAACATTCATTCAAATAGGTGGAATTAATAATTGGAAAGAGCTTGGAGAGAAGAATATGCGGGGATTTTGTGCATGATAGACCAAAGAAAGAGAGAGATTTTGGGCCAATGGTTACGCTTCCAGAGAGTGTTCCATTGGTTGTTTGTGGGGATGTGATTGGAGTTAGATAAGAGGCCATAGGCTTATTTTACGTTGAAGTGGCCAGCCGCATTAGATCCCCATCTTAGCTTGTCCAAATCATCGTCCCTTTGAATCTGCCTTTTCCTTAGCTCATCAGCTAGGTTAGTCCAATCCTAAGGGTGATTTTTCTAGACCCATTTCGGGGCCTCGAGTCATTCCCTTCATTCAATGTTTTCTTCATTTTTCCATATATCTTTGACAAGCCTTTTTTTGTGGCTATCCATATGAGTTCGGATTTGTTGGAATTGGTATTGATTGAGATGAGGGCATTTCTCCCAAGCATCATCCCAAAACAGTGTTGTCCCACCATTTCAAACTTCCCAAAAGAAATGGTTTTTTACCATTCCTCTGTTCTCCCATGTTTGGTTCCAGACCGAGGAACCTTTAAGGTTGCCAGAGATCCTGATTAGATACTTAAGGTTGTGAGATTGGGCATATTTTTCCTTCCAGACTGCTGCCCAAGAGGTGTTGCGGTTGGTGATCCATCTCCACCAGGTTTTGGTGCCCAGAACTTTTCCCAACAAGTCTGGGTCTCTGAGACCAAGCCCCCCATATTTTTTAGGTCTGCATATTTTTACCCAAGCTACTAGGGCCCATTTTCCCTTTTTCTCTTTGTCTTTCCATAATAATTCTCTTTGAATGGTTTTGATTTGGGTTGAAATATATTTGGGAGCAGCAATGGTCAAGTACTGGTATTGAGGAATGGCTTGCAGGACTAAGCGGGCCAAGACTAATATGCCCGAGAGATTTAAGGACCTGAAAGTCCAATTGGAAATATTTTTTCTTTTCAATTTGGTGACCAAAGATTCCCATATGGCTTTGGCCAGGGATTTATCAGTCAAGGGAACTCTGAGGTACTTGGAGGGGAAGGAGCTGAGCTGAAATCCTATAATGTGAGCTATGTTGAGTTGAATGGTCTAGGAGGTATTGAGGAAGAATATTTTTTATTTGGCTTTGTTAATGGAGGTGCCAAAGGCCTGGAAAAAATTAGCAAGAATATTTTGGAATAAAAGGGCTTCTTTGACCGAGGGAGAGCCCATAAGAAGAGTGTCATCCACAAGCTATTGGTGGGTTGAAGGGGGGTTAGAGGGGTAGAGATTATAACCAGAGATGCTTCCATAATAAGGTGTTTTCCTATAATGGATTTAATAAATTACAAGTAAATCTTGTGCTAGTTGGAAGATCCATTTACAACTATAAGCATACATAACTTAACTAGTTGATTGAGAGGCAACGAGTAAACTTCTCAGCCCGATATGTCAAAGGAATTTAGGGGTTAGGGGTGAGGGGTTAATGGGTTATGGGTTAAGCGTTAACGGTTTAGGGGTTTATGGGTTAAGGGGTTAGGGGTTTAGGTGTTAGTGGTTTATTGGTTAAGGGGTTTAGAGGTTTAGGGTTTTAGGGTTTTAGGGGGTTAAATGGGTTAGGGGTTTGGAATTATGGTTTAAGGGGTAAGGGGTTAAGGGTTAGAGGTTTAGGGTTTAGGGGTTAAATGGGTTTAGGTTTTTAGAGGTTTAGGGGGTTAGGGGATTTAGCAGTTAAGTATTTTAGGGGTTATGGGCTAGGGGTTAAGGGGTTAATGGGTTAAAAGTTTAGGGGGTTAAATGGGTTAGGGGATTTAGAAGTTAAGAATTTTAGGGGTTATAATTTTAGGGGTTTAGGGGGTTAAATGGATTAGGGGTCTGGAATTAGGGTTTAAGGGGTTAGGGGTTAAGGATTTAGAGGTTTAGGTTTAGGGGGTTAAACGGGTTAGGGGTTTAGGGGGTTAAATGGGTTAGGGATTATAGTAATTTTTTAGCTGAACAAGGCACAATCTAGTTGTAGTAATTGTAACTTCATCAAGTTGTTATAATCAAGGCAAGACTTGGTTGGGTTCCCAAGTCCCAAAAAAAGTAAGGGTAATTGTGAGGACATGATAAATAAGGAGTGTCGGTGTGTGCCAAGGATTGAAAATGCATGCTAACACATGCCAGAAAGTGTTAATGGATGTTGAGGAGTGTTAGGGAGTGCCAGGACATCGCAAGGGAGAACTAAATCAAAATGCATGGAAATGAATGAATAAGAGTGTGTGCCAAGTAGTGTCAACGAATTCCAACTGTCTCAAGGATAAAGTGTGTTAGGAGAAGACCAGAATAAGACTTGTAGGAGGTAAGCCTAAGGTTACATAAAGGGTTCGACAAAGTAGTTTCAGACAAAGGGAAACTTTGTGTTGGCACAACATTGATTTTCCAATGACTTGGTTGTGTTCCCAAGTAGCAAAAAAAGTAAGGCTATCTATGATGGCATGAAAGCTAAGGAATACCAACATGTGGTAGGGAATTCCTAGAAGTACTAACACATGCTAGGTAGTTCCAAGGCATGATAGGCATTCCAAGATGTGCCAGGTGCCAGGGTGTGGCATGAACACATGCTAGGGAGTGTGAGGGCCAAGTGTCAGGGAAACACAAGGGAGCACTAGTTTCAAATACATGGAAATGAAGTATCAGCCAGTTCTAGGTGTGCTAAGAAGGGAGTGACATGGTATTCTAGGAAGTGCCAAGGCATGTTATAGTGCTAGGGAAGCATACAAAGATGTTCCAAGTGCCAAGGTGTGCCAATGTGTGCTAAGAAGTGTTAGGGAGTGCCAGGAAAACATAACAGAGCACTAGGTCAAAATGCATGAATAAGAGTGTGTGATAGGGAGTGTTAGCAAGTTCTAGGTGTCTTGAGGAGGGAGTAACATGGTATGATAGGCAGTGTTAAGTCATGTTATAGTGTTAGGGTGACATGCATCAAATATGTGCCAGGTGCCAGGGTGTGCCAACATGTGCTAGGAAGTGTTAGGGACTGTCAAAGAGACACAAGGGAGAATTTACGTTGTAGCCATTGGAGAAGTATTTACATTGTAGCCATTGCAGGACCCGGAGAATTTTTGTCCACGAAGAATTATTTACATTGTAGCCATTGCATTAAATCAAGAGGTCCGTCAATGCTTTTTTGTATGTGTTTATAAATTGGAAGAGAGAAATCAGAAACAAGAAGGGCCTGAAAGAACTGAACAAAGAAATGGAGGTCACTAAGATAAATTTGATGTGATTGGAGCTGGTAGTTTCAGACTGTCTCAAGGGCATCCAAGACAACCATGACCTGATTGAAGAAGTGGAAAACAAGCTAGTAGTCCAAATTGAGGAAGACATCAATCCATTTTCGACTAAACTAGATATATAACCGTGGCTCTCTCTACTCACAGTATTTCATTGAGATTATGTTAGTTATTTTCTATTAACCGATGCTTGTGTCTATTTAAATGGATACTATATTGATAGCCCAAAAATGAGGCATTTTGGATTGTCTATAGTTTGTACTAGTTCTGAAAAAGAACTAGCAACAGTTAATCTCTTTGGCTACAAAAAGTATTCTACTTGTTGTGCTGGGGAGTTTCTCTTAGGAAATTTATGGAGAACCCGACATATTTTTTATATACGTACTGTGGAGAAAATTTATAAATCTACCTTTCAAATCAAGTTCAACCCAAATAAATCTAATTTGGGGGTTTTACTGCAACAACATTTTCCCCACAACAAGCATAAGATCAAGCCAACATGTGTGTTGTGTGCTTTTAAAGAGATGGATAGGTAGGTTTTCCCTTACGAGAACATGGCACCTTAAAATCTGACCACAATTGGTGAGTGCAAGCATTTGCGAAATGACATCATGAGTGGAGCCTTTTCAAGAAGAGATTATTCATTTACGTTACAATATATACAACATGTAGTTAGTGTTCCATCCATGTTAGCGCACACAGCTGATGGTATCAGTCCTTAAATTGGTACAAAAAAATGATTTTATATATTCACATATGGGACAGTCACAAGATGTCAACAAAATCATATAATTGTCAAAATCCTCAACCAGGAATATGCTAAATTGCTTCAAAATGTGCTTGCAACTAGGTAGGCATCAAAGACAATCATTGCAATGGATTAAGGGGATCTAAGAGAGAATTATGTAAGGATTTCCTTCATTAGGGGAATTTTGAGGTCTAAAATGGGTGTCCTAAGGAAATTATAAAATAATAGTGGAAATAATAAAATAAGATTTGATGGCATCATCAAATTTTAGAGGGAAAAAAGAAAAAACTACTTTTTCTACTTGTATTTTCTTTTTCAATGTGGCCTACAAGGATACATTGATAGCTATTGATGCAAGAGCATAATTTCAACAATTTATTTCAAAATTTGTATTTTTCCACCAGAAGGTCTTAGATATTTATTGAAGAGGAAGTTGGTTTCCTTGTTGCCCTATAACTTTGTAGAATTTCTAATTTCATATTTGGGATAGGAAATTTTAGTAATTTTATGCATAAGTTAAGATGTTGTTTGATTTTTAAGGCCTTCTAGTCATTAGGAAAGTTGAGTCTTATGATTAGGATTACTTGTGGCATCCTATGTAATTTTAAAACTCCAACACCAAGGCAAATATGTGGAGGACATTTGGGGGAAGTGTGATTGTCCATAGAATGTAGATCGGATTTGGCGAACTTGTAGCTCTTTTCCTTGCACCGTACTAGATCTTAGAGGCTGTATTTGGAGCGGTCAGTAGGAAAAAGCATAATATGCCCAAGAATATTAGTGTTGGAGCACCTATGGTTTGGGAGAAAGGATAAGGGGTTCTAGGCGTTAAGGGGTTTAAGGGTTTAGGAGCAAGGGGTTAAGGGTAAAGGGTAAAGGCTTAGGGCTTATGGGATTAAAAGGTTAGGGGGTTGAGGTATAGGGGGTTTAAGGGTTAGAGGTTAATGGCTTAGTGATTAAGGGATTCAGGGGTTAAAGATTAACCATCAAGGGCTTACATGTCAAGGGATTTAGGGGTTAAGTGCCTAAGGGTTATGGTATTTAGGTGTTTGCGGGTTAAGGGGTTATGGGTGAATGAGTTTAGGGGTTAGGGGTTATTAGTTAAGGTTCAAGGTTTAAGAGGATATGGGATTAGGGTTTATGGGGTTCAAGGATTCTAAGTTAGGGGTCAGGGGTTAAGGGGTTAGTGGCTTTGGGTTTAAGGGATCAAGGGGTTAATTTGTTATGAGTTATGGGTGTAGGGGATATGGATTTTAGTGTTTATGGGTTAAGTGAGTATGGGTTGTGATAATGTGGCCCCTAATCCCCTTGTCACAACTATTGGGGGTTCCCCTATTAATTTCTCTCATTGCCTTACATATAGGTCCCCTATCCCCTATGCCATAAGGCCTGAAGGCTTCTTCTCATTCTCTAATGTTAGGATTATAGATCTCAAAAAACCATGCTCGAACCTCTCACTTATACCCATCCATGCTACCCTTATGTCCCCTTGCCCCGTTCAATACACCAAAAGATCCCCCTCCCCCAAAATTCATGATAATTGAACATTTGGAGGCAATAATTTAACAACAACTTCACAACTAGTCCATTTATAATGGTGTCTTGGAGCTATTAGATGTCATTTCATTGAGCTACAGTGATAGGTGAGAGCTATGCACATCTCACTAAAGGTGTATCAAGAGGCTATTAGTCTATTCGCTATATAATTTGACTCTTTTTATTTGTAACTTAGCGAAATGGAAAATATGTGGAGACAATCTCCATTGTTCTTCTTTCACTAGGCCATGTAAAATAAATGAAGCAAATAGTCTCAACCCCTTAGAGAAGGAAAGTTGAGAACAATAATTAGCATGAACAAACAAATAATCCAATGAGTTAAATTTAGAGGTGTCTCCCTTTGTAAACAAGCATCCATAAGCTTGTTAGAGTTAGTATGAATCTTTACTAGAGGTTGAGTAGTCTTCACATCACCAACCATAGCCAATTGAAAGGTACCAACCCCTATAATAAAAATGATGTCTCCAAATAAGGTGTAGTTAATACCAATAATATCACCTTATGAATTTATTACAATATGATTTGGAAAGTACGTTTCCATACATGTGTGAAAGAAACAATCCATTTGGTTAGCAAAAGCAAGTCTTTTTGAAGACCTCAAGAAACCCCCTTGAAGGAGACAAGAAGGGTTTGAAACCATATAATACAAGTCGATCTATGAACCCTATTTCTGATGTGTTCTATGCATGTGTTTGTTCACTCGGTTTGACATGTGATAGAAAATATATGAAGCATTTATTTCCATGTATCATCTTCATTAGATATCATGTTGCTAAGAATGAAGTGTCTGGATTAGAGTTAAAGTTCCTCTTTTAGTTTGTTGTCTTTTTTTGTCTTTTAGAGTATAAATCTTTCTGGTCTACTGTGCTAAGGTAGTTTGGCTTTCAAATATTCAAGGAATATGTGAGCTAATATAAGACCATATTGTAATATTTGAAATAGCATGAACTATTTAGCACAATTTATGGTGTGGGATTGATTGAGATGTTTATTTTTGGATGGATGGATGTACATCTCTTTAACGAATAGACAAAACTCATTAAGCATTGTTGCAAGTATGTTATTGACATGTTGAAGTGCCATTGAGACTTAGAGGTAGAATATTTAGACTTGTATGTTGTCACCTATCTGGTTGTGATGATACCTTGTGGAGGTAGGAAAAAATTCCATTTTTTTAACTCTTGGATATATTCTATACGCTCTTGAGAGAATTTCAACCTTTTAAATAAAATTACAAACAAATATACATTCATGCAATAATTACTAATTGATTTGGGGGTGACTCAAGAAATTGTAGCATGTTGGCTTGTTGAGTTTGTTAGTAATTTAGGGCTTGATAAATGTGTAAGCTTTAGTGGGATTTATTATGGTTGTATTTGTTTTAGAGAAGTGAGTTTGGAGTGTTGGTTGTGCTTCTTTTATTGAATTTGATTTCTTTGGTTCTTCTTCTTGTGCATGCCCACTGTGTATATTCTCATTTGCAAATATTTTCATATTATGTACATAAAAAGTTCTTGTTGCATCCTTGAAAAAGTTGCACAATTGTCTTGATATATCTATGTAATACCTTGAGTTTTCTCGCTTCTTTCAATTGGGCTGGAATTTTCCAACTCAAGAGGGTTGTTATTTGTTTTACAACTAAATTTTTAAATCATTTTTTCTTGTTTTATTTTTTTTTCTTCATGGAGGTGTTTCCTTTAAACTCTAGAAGAAGCATTGCAAGTGGCATGATTATAGTTGTCATCAGAAGTTGCCTGTGATCATGGGCAAGACAACCCTCAGAGGGTTAAAATTGGGTATGTTATACCTATGGAAAACTTTGGCTAACATCCAATTAGATATGTTATACATAGTTCACAATTAGGAGATCGCACACCATACAGTTGCACTTAAAAATACACTACTCCTCAAATATCAAGGTAAGTGCAAGATTACTTATTGAATATAGTTTAGTCACATGATACAACTATCCCACAACTCTACAGTAGAGAGACCAACATGGAACAACAAACTTAAAATCGATCGATGCAATCACTTTCATGGGAATTTCATGAACATTTTTATTTTCTTATATAATGCACTTTTACCCACATATTGAGATCACATGAAAATGGTATTCATAATAAATTTTTATGGGTGAAGTAACTCATTTTTCCTGCAAGATCAAGTTACGTAGCTATAATGTCTCATGTTTTTTTGTACATCTGACCGGAAGCATACCTTGCAGGAATTTTGAAGGAAATCCCACTCAAATTATCATAGAATCTGCAATTGATCTCATTAAAAAAGTATGTTTCTCCTTATATGTTGATTATTCTTGTTCTTCACTGTGTTTTGTATATAAATTCATTTCAATTGATTCATATCAGATATACTCAGGCTCCTGGTTCCAATTTAAAGGTCAAGTTATCAACATTGTTTGTTGTTCTTTATTTGGAAAGTGCTTGTGGTAATTTGAAGAGTTTGCAAGAGACGGGAATCTCAAATAGTTGTTGATCGGGCTAATGCAAGTTTTATAACGAAAATGTGCGGCTTCAATCCCTGATGTCTCAAATTTGGATGCGCATTCAGGAGCTAGAATGGTCATCCTTCACCCACATTTATCATGAGCTCAATCAGCTAGAAGATAAGCTCTCTAAGGAGGCATTCAATTAGTAGCCAGCTAATGAATTATCAGCAAGATCAAGGTTGTGGCACACCCAAAAAAAAGGCAACACGCAAAATTTAAGCTAACAACAACCCCTACTCATGAAGCTAACAACTTGTCTCCCTCAAGGACCACCGCCTTCTCCTTCATCAGACAATATTTCCTCGACAACTCACTCAACTTCATCATTTCTATACCCCCAACAATCTATTTATATTATTGTGCCCATAACATTTTTCGAATAATCTGATGTTTCATAGGTGAATGTCAAATGCAAATTTACTATTTGAAAACCAATTTTTCATCCCTTGTATCTAACGAGCCTTATTCATTGAATATTTTTTTTAATGGTGCTTTGTTTACTAATTTTTATCATTCAATGATTTCTTATACGTCAAGATTCTTCTCTATTTCATGCCTTACAGTGTTTCCTTTGCAACATCTGGTGCAATTGCTAGTTTAAATTTTTTCACATATTTAAAAAAATAAACAATTTTATTTCATGGAATGTAACTCAATTGACAATCACCTTGTTATGAAGTATTATGTTAAAACATGAGATTCAAATTTCAAATCCCCTTGAGTGACCAAAAAGGGCACTCTGAAGGTTATTTCTGAAGTTTAAGGTAGTCTTCCATTTCCTGCCTCAATTCTGTTTGGGGAAGGGCACTCTTCGCATTGAACCATTTTTTAGTAAACGGATTCTTTGCATGACATTGGGTTTCCCAGATGGTCTCCAATGTTTTTCTATTATACAGAATCTGAGTGGGATCTTGATCCACAAGTAACCGGACGGGGTCGTAAGCAAACTCACAGCTAATAGCATCCATGTATTCAGAAGGCACCATTTCCACCTCAATTTCATTGCTCTCCATTGAATCATTGGTTCCCATATCAATTTCATTGATTTCTAATGATTGATCGGCTTCCATTCTATTTTCCATTCTGATAGAAAAGAATGGAAAATAACCCAATGGTTACTGCTTTTCTAAATTTTGGTAAGTGCAAAGATAAAATAATACCTCTACAAAAATGGTGACAATTGCTTGTCAATTCTGGTTAAATACCACTGCAAAGTATTTGATCACGATAGAAGACATGTTGATTGTGTTGAATATTTTTCCTTAATATGGCTTACCTATATTAGTTAAATAGTTATTTTTCCCCTGGTAACACCGTCGGGAGGACAACCTAAGGGGCCCAACCAACCTAACAAATCTACGGTTAAATAGCTAATATGTGTTGATTGGTGAATTATTACTAGTAGTTGCTCTAAAAGGTGCAAAGAAAGACCGATAGGATTCTTAAATTGAAAATTTTGTACTTTGGTTTCCATAATCAAACAAATAATAAGTGAACTTTGATTTGAAAGATTGAAATTTTGATGATGCAATTGTTTTTTACCTTCACATTGATTGTTTTGCATCACAGTTTTTTTTTAATAAAATGGTGGTCATAAATTCCCTCAGGGGAGTGCAGTTAACGTAAATGGTGAAGACAACAAAACATATCTCCTATTTTAAATTGAAAATGTTGAACTTTGATTTCCATAATCAAGCAAATAATAAGTGAACTTTGATTTGAAAGATTGAATTTTTGATGATGCAATTGTTTTTACCTTCACATTGATTGTTGTGTATCACAAATTTTTTTAATAAAATGTGCAGTTAAATGGTGAAGGCAACAAAACATATCTCCAAGTTTTCATAGTACATCATAGATCAACAGGTTTGGTGAACCTAATAGTACATCATAGATCAACAAGTTTGGTGAACCTAATGCCTGTACATTTTCTATAACACAATGTCTTAGCTTTGAGTACATCGTAGATCAACAATATTGGTGAACCTAATAGTACATCATAGATCAACAAGTTTGGTGAACACATTTTCTATAACACAATGTCTTAGCTTTGAGTAATCTTTTGTAATAGGTATTTGGCCAATACCTTATTTGTGCATTTTCTATAACACAATGTCTTAGCTTTGAGTACATCATAGATCAACAAGTTTGGTGAACCTAATAGTACATCATAGATCAACAAGTTTGGTGAACACATTTTCTATAACACAATGTCTTAGCTTTGAGTAATCTTTTGTAACAGGTATTTGGCCAATACCTTATTTGTGTCTATCATTTTGTTTTTACCAGGTACGCTTTGAGTAATCTTTTTCTTTGAGTAATCTTTTGTAACAAGTATTTGGCCAATACCTTATTTTTTGCCTCAATACACTTAATTGGCATCCCAATTTTATTCTAATAAAACCCATCCTCGAAGAATATCTAGTGTTTGATGCCTATGCCTATTTTGAAACAGTTGTATGTAAATAGTTGGCATCCCAATTTTATTCTAATAAAACCCATCAACCCATCCTCCTTGAATATCTGGTGTTTGATGCCTATGTTGAAACGACCATTTTTTTGCAAAGGTCTGTTAACCCAATTTTATGGAAATTTAATGGGGGAATTCTAATTATTTTTAAAGGTATGGAGATGTAAAATTATGTGTGGTCAAATTGTGCTTATTTTAACTCTGCATTTAAATAGTATTGAAAGATATAAAACCAAAAAATAGAAGAGGTTAAAGGATTTTTGTGTAGTGTTTTTTTGAAAATTATAACTTGGGGTTTGTGATATTTATGAAATCTCATAAATAATAGGCAATATTTTAAAAAATGACAAAAAAAGGAAGACAAACTTAATAGTTAATGTACAAAGCATCCAACTAGCTTGCTTTGGTGTGTTAAGTAATGTTGTTGTAAAACTCGCATTGGTGGATTAAGTAATGTTGTGCTACAATAGAGCATTGGTAAGTAGATGCAATAGTCAACTTTTGTGACCTTTTATATATGCTTTGAAAAAAAATTGCAGTAATATCAACACTATAAGAGTAAGAAATAAAACGCTATCGTGTGGATCTGATGAATTTATCTCCACATTTTTCGCATAGAAATGATTGTGTTGGAAAGGTAACATAAAGGTCTTGTGAGGAATAAATCATGGAATTACCAGAGAAAGATATTTCAGTGGTTGCAGAGCTGACGCTAAACTGCTTACAACAGTCATCAGAGGAGGAAAATGCACAGATATGGACAAACATGACGGGATCTATGATTGTCGAGGAATGCCTTACAGGAACAAGAAGGGATCTATGGGATCTATGATTTTCGAGAAAGGTATTATAGAGAGACGGAGAGATCCATCATAAGTAACACAAATATGACGTGTGCTCATCTGGTTGGTGAGCATAATTCTGTGATTGGGACTGCCTCGCATTGCTTCGTGGGGGTGTGAATTAAAAAATACACAGCTATCATTGACGCTGAAATCCTGCAGAGTGACTAGCAACCTATTCTAACTATTGGACGTACGTAGGTTTCGTGTTTTTTTTTCTTTACCAATTTTATCTCAAATTTTATAGGGATTGGTTGAAATTTTACAGGGTATGAATTCAAAAAAAACCCAAGCCAAAATCTTGCGGAGTGGCTAGTAGCGTGTTCTAACTATTGGACATACTTACGTTTTGTAATGTTTTTTTTTAACTAATTTTATCTCAAATTTAACAGAGATTGGTTGAAAATTTACAAGGATTAGTTGAAAATATGGTGCAATATATATAATTATTTTTTTTCAAAAAATTGATGTTTTGAATTCATTTATGAAAACAGAAACAAAAATTATATAATTTTTATAAAATATATATAAGATCAAATTTTAACATAAATAAGAAACAGAAGTTATATCACCACATTCTAAACAAAAAAATAAAAAAAATTGAAAAAAATAAATTGTCAAACTCTATTAATAATAGAAAACAAAAATAATATCACCATACTCAAACTAAAAATACAAAACAAAAACACTGAAAATATTATATCATGAGACTATAATGGAAAATAAAACAGAGTTAGACTACACCCTAAGTGATAGTGAAATGAATCTTGGAAATTTTTTAAGCCCACTCTGAATCGATTACAATACAACATTACTGGCCTCCCAACCTAGTCCAGGTCGACTCTTAGGAGACAAATTACGAGGTGTCTCAGAAGCTTGTGGTGGTTTCATGTGAGGTTGAGGTGGGGGTAGGAGCTTTACTTGTTGATCACTAAGTCCCGGAACCTCCCTTCTCTCCATTTCACAATAAGATTAGTGTGAGAAAATCTGTTTAAAAACATAATTAACTTTCGCATGGAACCTCTCTTCTCTCCATTGCATAGTAAGATTCTTGTGAGCAAACTTGTTAAAAAAATAATCACAAACTTTCTCAAAATACTAACATATTGAATACCCATAATTAAATAGGAACCTCCCTTCTCTCCATTGCATAGTAATATTCTTGTGAGCAAACCGGTTAAAAACATAATCATAAACTTTCTCGAAATACTAACAGATTAAATACCCATAATTAAAATAAATATAGTTAAATTTAATAATAAAAAAAAGAAGCATGAAAGTCAAAGATAACATTAATAAATACAAATCAAACCCACAATTAAAATAAATTATAGCTAAATGTAAGAACAAAAACAAACAAGCATGAAACTAAAAAAATAACATTAATAAACACAAATCAAACAACTTCTAAAAACACCACCACAATACACATATTCCAGCAACACCAATAAAATAAGCTTAAAAATCTCCCTAACATTGTTATAACGCCCGTAAACTATCTGAACACAGATAAAATAGAGCTTCCAAACCCAAAACTATAGAAAAGTTGTTACCTATGTATGTAGAAACCCGGTCAGATAAATCTGCACAACTGTAAAAAAAATAAAAAATAAAAAAACCTCCAAAACACACAACCTCAAAAAACGAGAATCCCTACCCAAAAAAAAAAAAAAAATGTATTGCTCAGAACATGCCAAAAACACAAATATAAAAAATACAAATTAAAAAATTAAAACTATTACTCAAACCATGCCAAAAACACAAATATAAAAAATAAAAATAAAGACAAATAGATTTGAAGGACCACAGATCCAATACTTGCTAATAAAATCGCTACACAAAGCACGATCTTTAATTTAAAAAAGGTAATCATCTTGTACTCTAGTGCAATAAAATACTTATATTTAATAAATAATATATTTTTAAGCTGTAGTTTTTTAAATTAAAAACTTTACAACCATATATAATTTAGGCTAAATAAAAATTTTAATATTTTAAAATCACATTTTCTTAAACTAAAAACTTTATGAACAAACTAACCTAAAAATATATTTTTGTTAAATTGACTTGGAACTCTACAACCAAATAAAAAATATTTATATATATATTCATGTGAATCCAAAAAAAGTCAAACTCAACAATCAATTTCACTAAAATGATTATTTCAAAATATTTCAAAAAAGAATGCCTTGTTAAACTATGGCCATCGAGAACCACCAGTTATTTGGGTTATATTTTTACAATCAAGAAGGATGAAGGATGTCAGATATGATATTAAATTTGTCAATTCCCATTTCTTAAGTTTTCATTTTCTGTCAAGCTCACTTCCAATTATTACGCAAGTCGCTCATAGTCACCAGCAAGTAAGAAACTCATTTCATTTTCCATCAAGCTCACTTGAAATTTTTACGCAAGTCGCTCATAGTCACCAGCAAGTAATCCAATCTCACGGTATCTCTTCCGTAACACGTGTCATTTTTAAATTTTAACATGCAGCAGGGGAAGGGAAGAGATTCACACCCAGGGCCTACTGGACTCGTCACTTTAGTATCGTTCCAGTCTGTCATTTTAGTGTTTTTTGTGATGAAATTTAGTATTGTTCCAGTCTGTCAAGTTGGTCAGCAGAATTATGTGCTTGGGATTGCCTCGCGCTTATCGCTTCAGGATTTCGGCTTCAGTGATCGTTGGATGTGAAAACTGATGAACCCAGGTAGTGAAGTGCTCAATATTTTTCGTTGGAACAGTGAGTGGACAGCATTTGGATCCCCCATCCTTGCGAAACCATAAACACCATCACAAGACCATAATTTTCACTACTCAACCATGGTATTTTTTTTTAATTGATGGTCAAGATTCTTTGTATAGATATACTGTGATCTAAATAGAGAAAAAGGAGGCAAAAAATGCAGATCAAAATGCACGCAAAGTGTGTTACAAAAACTAACCTCTTAGGTGATTCCTGGGTATGGATGCTTCTAGAAATGATAAGCCTTAGTTCCCCATTGATGATCAGAGAGGTATCGGGTATGTAACTTGAGCTCTGGAATTGCGTGATCTCTGCACCACAGGTTTTGAGTGAGACATCTTGGATTATAGAGCCTGGCCATGGACACAAAAATTTTCTGACTGCACGTCTTGTGCACATAATTCGCCTAGTTATGGACACGGAAATTTTCCTGACTACACGTCTTCTGCACATAATTCTAAATTCTCTGGAATATATTCTCATTGCTCCCCTCTCACTGAACATAAAGGGAGGTGGAAGTGGTGGTTGAGGCAACAGTTCAATTGAGGATTGAGCCTTAGAGGATTTATATGATAATATCTTTATATTAAATTTTGTTATAAATGATCCATTATAATGTCTTTATGTTAAATTTTCATATAAATTTTATGACTGTGAAATTTTTGACTTATTTTTTTTGATACATAACATTGAATTATTTGTGCAATTTTTTCAAACCTGCATTGAATGGTTCAATATATTATCCTAAATATGAATCACATCTAAACATCTATACAAATAATAAATTTAGTTGTGGGTTCTAAACATCTACACAAATAATCTTATATAAATTATGAATTATCTTTGCATTTGGCATGTGTCTGAGCTAATGTATTACGTCTTTGTCCTTGCTTGTTGGATGGATTTATGATACATAACGACTGGCCTGAACTATGCATAATTGTGGAAATAAAGGGGCATAATGTAATTCCTGGAACTTCGGCACAAATGTCCAGGGGAAAGCATAACAACCGGCCTAAAATGTGCATAATTGTGGAAATAAAGGGGCATAATGTAATTCCTGGAACTTTTGCACAAATGTCAAAGGGAAAGCATAACAATCGGCTTGAACTATGCATAATCATGGAAATAAAGGGGCATAATGTAATTCTTGGAACTTCAGCACAGATGTCAAGGGGAAAGCAAAACTCGTTAACAGGAAGCATAAGTGCTACTTTACTGGAACTTCAGCACATATGTCAAGTGGAAGCATAAGTGCCACTTTCTTAGAACTTCGGCACAGATGTCAAATGGAAAGCAAAAGGGTAGGCCTAAAAATCTGTGCACAAATGTCAAACTGGAGTAAGAAGTGTTGACAAAATAAAAAATGGATTGATTCAAAATAAAAGGCCTATCAGCCTAAATATATATATTTTTTAAAGTAATTAGTCTTTATTTATTTTGATTCCGAATATATCATATCAAATATGGAGAGGTATGAATCTCATCAAATCTTTTTCATTTCAAAAGAAGATTACAATTCAAAATATTTTCTTGATTTAGTTATTAATTATTCAGTGTAATTATTATAAAAAAAATATATTATTTTTATAATAAGATAAGTTTTAATTAATAATTATAAATATTTATTTTACTTTTTATTTTTGAATTTATTTTAATTTTTATGTAATTTGATTAGTCAAAATATTTACATAACAAGATAAGATAACACAAGACATTACAACAATATCTTCCATATTCGATTAAAGAGAAAGTCCCAACTAATTTAGATCCATCTTATCTCTCAATCTATCAAGTGTTTAGACTATGGAATCAAATCTTTTGAGTTGCAAACATGTTTTAAAGTCCAAATAAATTTGATCTTTGTGAGGGCTTGCTAAATCTGTATTTAAAATTAAGTATCTAGATTGATTTTGTTATTAGTTTTTTTGGGTACCTATTCTTATATATATGTGTGTGTGTGTGTCTGTGTGTAGTAATAAAATTTAAATGGTTATTTCACTCTTCAAAATTACACACACACACACAGATATATATATATAACCAATTTATTATTATTATAATTAAAATTGTTATAAACAAACATCTTTTTTGTGGTATTTATGATTTGATTTATTAATGTTGTATCTAGCATAACTGACAACCATAATATAATCAGAAGCCATAAATATGGTTGTATTTCCTTGTCAAAGCCATCAACAAAGTTTTAGTAATCCCTACACAATCCTCAAACCAAGGTTTTGCACACCATTACAATTTAAATATTCAAAACTCTAAAATCAAAATGTAAAAACCTCTTCACACAAAGGAGTTATACATGTCTCAACCCTATCTCCCTAGCTAATATCGACGTCCAGTAAGGAAAACCTTCGGGGTCTTGAGACAAAAAATAACCCATTACTTGATGACTATGATCTTTGTTTAATGCTGATAGACAATTATGTTAGCTCCCACTGCTGGGTTGTATGAGTTATTTTCTGATGTATATAGAGTCCCTCAGGTTGAATGAGTTATGTTTTGATGTATATAGAGCCCCTCCAACACTCAGGCCTGCACAAAATCCCTTCTAAACTTACAACCTATGCAATGCAATACATGTATATATAAACTTACAACCCATGCAATTCAATACATGTATATATAATTATTATGATGCTCCCATGAGCTACCCCTCTTGAGCTTTTCCATATTCGGCTAATGCTATTAACCTACTCCATATAAATTTATTTACATGCAGACACGTAGCTTTGATAAGTTATGTGTATAATTGTGAATTACTTCCTTAACGTCATGTTGACGAGCAAAATTGTACCGCTAACAACAAGGGGGTCTCCCCAGTGAGAGGTCCCATTTAGAGCTCACATCGTGTGGGATAGGATCCCCATCCCATAGTGAAACAAGGGTGAAATGACCAAGCGGTGAAACAAAATCAACCCAAGATTGACAAACCATAGACATAAATACATGCAAGTTTAAATAGCAATAAAAGGGCAGTACGCCATTTGAGGGATCAGTGAGCCAAAACCAAGTCAGGCGTGCATGAAAGAGAACATGCCAAAAGTTAACTGCAAAGTAGTTCGCAACAAATCACTGACATGGAAAGAAACAAGTAAACACTGATTCGAAAGCAAAATGTACATGCAACCACTATGAATTAGTCCATAACAAATTGTGTGTATGAAAGAACACATACAAATATAGTGTGTCAAACACAACTATGTCAAACACAGACACATAGGAAAGATAAGCATGAGATGTTATTATCATTAACATGATGTATATTTATAATACAATGTGGTGACCCTTTGATTCCACATTCCAAGGTCACTTGGACTCCTCTTTGACTGTTCGGGTTGCACACCTACCCATAGAGGATTAGGTGTCCAACATTCCCCCCCTTAATCCGAAGGGGCATGTGTGAGTCCAAGAAGAGAGTTGTAATACAAATCCACAAAGTATGCATGGCATCACTTAGGCTGAATGAGATCTCTGAAATGTTGGCATAAACAAGTGGTTTAAGGATCACCACCAACAGTGGAACACTTAGTGCAGTTCCTGAAACTCTTCCAAATCTGGCAAGAAGCTGAGATCTTCTACTACAAGAAGTGCTCCTCATATTTTGAAGAGGGAGACCTTCAACCTAGAAGAAGGGAATTCTACAACCTGTGATGGTTTAAGGATGACCACCAACTCTGGAATGCTTGATGCATTTCTTGGAACTCTTCCAAAAATGACAAGAAGCTAAAGTCTTCTGCTAGAGGAAGTGTCCTGAATTATTTGAAGAGAAAGAATATCAACCTCGCATAAATGGTTTAAGGCTAACCACCAACGAAAGGAATGCTCATGGGAATATGTGTCTCTAGCTACACTCTGAATCTGGAATGACAGATTGTGGCTCAATTTCGCTTGAATTGTTGTGTCTCTAGCTACAACTCTAAATCTAGAATGAGAGATTGTGCCTCAAGCTCGCTTGATGTGGCTTCGAAGCTTGTAGATGACCACCATTTTCCCCCCTGTCAGGTACACGGTGAGATGATGGCGAAAACTCAACTGCAAGATTGCTCAATATTCTAGAACAAGTTATGACATATGACTTAAATATCTTCTTGGTATTGATGCCCATTTCCAAGAAGCAATCCATCCAAGATGAGTCTTTGTTCCTGCAGGATGCTTGTTTTTAAAGCATCTGTGTAAAGAATGGGTGTGCCGACCATATTTATTGCATGGGTGAAGATCTAAACAATGATCTTTCATATGGCCAACTCGATCACAGTGTTGGCATTTTAAAATTTGTTGTTGTTGTTGTGGAAGAGGAGCAGGATTTGGAACAGTTGAAGGTGAACTATCATAAAAAAATCCAACACTATGAAATTTTATGGACTTGGAGTAGTCTGAAATATGAAAGGACAACTCCTTGTCATATCCAAGCCCTATTTTGTGCTTCTTATGGACAAGCTCTTCCCAAGCTCTAGTGATGGGCTTGGGAAGTGCAAGTTAGATGTTTACTTCTGTGTGCAAATCTGCTCTTGTACAAGGAACATGATGGGAGTCAACCTCAATGTTATTGACTTGACCATTTGTCCGTTTTTGATGGGTGTCATGATGCTTATGCTGCTATAACTCATCTTGTTGTAGCTGAGAATCAAGCTAAAAAAAACCAATTTTCTCATGTGCATTTTGTAAACATATTTGAATTTCGACAAGAGTGGTTTTGTCGATTTTGATTGTGTCTTCAGCAAAACAGAATATCAGAGTCTTCAAGAACTCTAATATAGTATTAATTTTGGTCATTTTCACAAGTACTACTTCGAAGAATGAAGATATTACAATAATCAATGCCTAGAATTAGGCCTAAGGTTCACGACTCATTCCAATTTGTAAATGAAAGGTACCCTCAGACGAAAAATTAACACATATTTGTGCTTTCCAATCATGCAATTCAGCTAGCTCTTAACAATGGAACACATAGATATTCCAGCATTATAATAACAATATGAGAGGTCAGTTTTTCTTCCATGAATGAAAATTATATTGCAAATTGTGCATTATATGTTTCGCTCGATCTATTGGAGTAACCAAAAAACAAACTTGTCCCATGCACCAGGAATTAAACGTACTTTAATATTCTCTTTTGATAATTCAAACACATATGGTACTTTTTAATACCAATGAATAACATTCCCTTTCATAAAAAAATACCAACGCATCACAACATTTCAAAAAAACCCAATGCAGCATGGAATTTCAAAAATATTTAAAAAATGCATGCACTCATAGTCTCCACACCGGTGTTTAAATACGCACACACAAATGTTGTGGTACTTGCTTTCACTCATATCAAGAAAATTTAGTGTGCGTCCAACTGAACTGGTTCAACTCTTAATGTCCCAGAACTTCAATCGTCCTCCATGCTTTGACTCGTTCTTTATGTTTGTAAAGGAGCCGAGCGGTGTGATGAGGAAAAAGGTCTTTATGGACTTGCACAGGTTCTACTAGAAGGCGTTAAGCTCAGTACCAAAAATATGTTATGGAGGTTTAGCTTGCTAGAAGGGGCAAAGGTGGGCGGAGAGGTGTTGAACGAGAAGCTATGGTGGCCACTTTACCACCCAAAGTGAAGCTCTTTAATATGAAATATGTAGTGTATTACACCATGGTGAGGAGGAGTTGACCGGTGGTTAAGAGGATTCAAGTTTAGAGACTAATAATTTTGTCTTTGAGTACTGATCTGGAACCAAATCCTGATAGAGAGATAACCAAATATTGCATACAATCGAAGAAAGAGGAAAATTGGCTCCAAAGGCAAAGGCAAAGCCTAAATCCACCATTCAAGTTGTTGCTCCATATTCTCAACCCGCGGTCAAGGCAGAGGCTGATACCAAGACATCTATTTCTTTTGATGACCTGTTTACAAGTTTAGAAAAGTATATCAAGGCTAGTTATTATAAACAGATCATCAAAGTCACGGATGAGATTTTTGGTGTTTCTCCAGCAAAGGTGGGCAACCATCAAAGGAAATACAAATATCACCTGGGAGTCTTGCACGGTGGGCACGGTGGGGAGTGAGTAGCGTAGGCACAGTGGGGAGTGAAAGCTGCCAAGGGTGTAGTGCCATAGGTCGACAGAGTGTGGGAGGTGATGCCAATAAGGGAGGCCGAGTGGAAGCGTGGGTTGTTTTTCACTGTGGAGGAACAGGAGTTAACCCTGCAAAAACGGTTCAATATCCGCAATTCAAAACAGTTCTGTTGTTGTTTTTCTTCACATTCAATATTTTGGCAGCATAAAAAAAACACCAGTGCAATGTATCTACCTGCCTCGATTTAGATAATTCAAACCACAACGCTCTATGTTAGACACATGGATGGAATAAATGAAAATATCTTTCACTGGCACACTAATATTATGGGGCCTGCTGAAAACGCTTTTAATGGAGGATTTTTTGATATAGATATCCAAATTCCTCCAATTTCCAGATACTAATGGCATTATTTTCTCAGAACGATGGTATGAGTGCAACCTCGCCAAAGTGAGTGCATAGTAACAGTATGGAAATATGCCAGAAGAAACCAAGGTGCATAGTTCAACAGTCAAGAAAGAGGGAATCCAGAAGTGTAACCGTCAAAGACAACACATAGAATATAGCTATAATTTAGCTAATTGGAGCAGGGCTAGCAATCGCCCGCTTTGATACCATGTCAAACACAGCTATGTCAAACACACACACATAGGAAAGATAATCATGAGATGTTATTACCATTAACATTATGTATATTTATAATACAATCTGGTGATCCTTGTATTTCGCATTCCAAGGTCACTTGGACTCCTCTTTGAATGTTCAGCTTATACATCTACCCATAGATGATTAGGTGTCCAACATAGTGAAATATCAGACGGCTAATTCTACCACTATGAACAAGCATGCGAATCAGTGCCAAAATAAGATAATATATTATTAATGTTGTTGCGTCAAAATCCAATGGTGGAACATGGGATATTCATACCAATGCATGGTACCAAAACCCTAGCCTCACTACAGCTCCCTCTACTAGATACCAAGCACTGAGTGCCTCTAGCTCTCAAGCACAAATTTTCTCTCTCCTCCTAGCCTCAACTCAAGTCCTAAAAGTCCTTTCCAAATTTCCCAAAGTTGTACATCTAAGCTAAAATGACTCTTGAGTTTCCCTTGACCCTTGGTCTCCCTCATTGTTGGGATGACTTGTGACTAGGGCCACTTGTGACTCGAGGTCATTTGCGACCTAAGGTTATTTGTGACGTGCGACCTGGGCAGGCTTACAACCCGAGGTCATTTGTGAGCCGTGACTTGGGGAGGCCTGCAACTCGAGGTCATTTGTGACCTGTGACCTGGGGAGGCCTACGACCCGAGGTCATTTGCGACCTGCGACCTAGGGAATAACCTGGGAGGTCGCGATCTAAGGTTTTTCCTTTTTACACTTCTCTTTTGGCGAGCTAAAACCTTGCAAAACAAGATGTCTTTTCCTGTGCATGACTGGGTGATAGATGTTCCTTTGAGCTTATAGTGAGGTTCTTGGAGTTTTGTAAGGATCTTCCTTCCTCACCAGAGAAAACCCTAGATTTTCCTGTGCAAATCAACAGTTTCTACCTACAAAAAATAGCATTGGTCACGTGCCTTTATAATCAAATAATGATACTCGAGTGCATTCAAAATTGAAAGAATTATATTAACAAACAAACAACCAATTAAGACCCCTGTGTGGTCAGTTTTTTGCCACTATGTTGTTAGAGAGAATGGCTTGTGTAGGGTCTCCCTGCCTTCAATTACTGTGTTGTCCTTGGGCCTACTATGGACTGAGTGTTGAATGTAGATGTGTAGTTTGACTGGTTTTGGGACCTAGCCCTTTATAGGTATGTGGCCCAAAAACTACATCGAGTGTTGATTTTCCAGTTAATACTCCTAGTATTATCACTGATGTGATGCTTTAGGTAGCTTTAGGGATCCAACTAGTGTTATTCATTGAAACCTTAATCGTCTGGCTTCTTGCATGAAACCGTAGCTCCCTTCGTTCAAACCCTCCACCTTTTGTGTAACGGTGCTGCTAAAGCATGTGGTTGTTCTGAATTATATTTTCCCAGTTACCCTGCTACGATCATCACCCATGGACTTGCTATTATACAGGAGAAAAGTGCTAAGTGTAGACCCATGGTCTTGAAAAATCAAAGGTATAATGCTCATAAAACTAGATGATGTCTTTTCCTTGTTCCCATCCATCACTTCAATCCTTGAGCTGTAGGTACTGTGATTGCTTGGACTAGTCTCCCTTTATCGCTGGTGATGGTGATCTCCTCTCATTTGTTTTCCTCTTTCATATACTTTGTCACATGTAAGTTGTGTGAGTGACTTTAATGCAATATGGTCATTTTATCATAGTCCTATGTACCCCTTTACGAGCACTTCATCATAGTTCATGCGCTAATGCACTTGTCCATAACATGGTTTTTTTTATATTGTTTGCATAATCATATATTGTTGAAATGTTCGAGTGGAGCACTGGTGGAGACTACAAGACAGAGTGCGTTCTATGTAGGTTGCATAGTTTCATTTGAGGGGAGGTCGCACTTCACTAAAACCAATTAAGGAGAGGTCACAAGGTTGCATACTCTAGGAGGTTGTGAGGTCTGCTGCTCCACTATGATGCGACCCTACGACTGGTCGTACCTTTTGGAGATTGTGTGGTCGCATTTGAGGAGAGGTCGCACTTCACTAAAACCAACAAAAGAAAGGTCGCAAGGTCACATACTCTAGGAGGTCATGGGTTCCGTTGCTTCACCATGATACGACCTTGCGACTGCTCGAGCCTTGTGGACGTCGCATGGTCGCATTTCACCAAAGCTAGCACGAAGGCATGCATCATATTTCTTATTGGGTCCAGTACCCACAAGGTCATCGTGCCCACCCTCTGTAGATGGGTGATCTCAGGGTGAATTGGAATGGAGTCTTTCCTCTTCCTAAGTAGTGCCTTCTCACCATATCGTTTGATTCCTAACACGCCTTGGCATTTGAAATTCAAAATCACTTCTCCCAAACAACATCCGAGACGCACCGAAATCTAACCAGGCTGAGTTTGACCCCACGTTTGCATGCCTAAACACTGTTATGGTGTTGTTGGGATTCGATCTGATGGCCATGCTCAATACGTCGTTGGATGGGCTTGTCTTCGTGAGTTTGGAAGCATTGGTGCCTGCAATCACCTTGTGGCCAACCAGATGCACAAACTATCATAAGTTCAGGTGCTTAAGTTTGTAGTTATGATACATATCCCTGGCTCCGATTTAGCTATGATTTCTATGTTGTGCAGGGCTCACAATATTTATGAAACATGAGCTTCAGAGGTTGCTTTTTCCTGGACGCAATTAGCGATCTTCAAGTGTGTTTTCACCTCGACTTCCCAGGTCGGCTCCAAGAAAAATTTAGGCTGGTAAAGACTCTTTGGTTATGTTCTTCTTAACCTGGTTTGTGGTATGCAAATTGTCCATGTTGAATATTATGTGACGCTTTTGGAAGGAACATCTGATGTTTCATTGTTCTTAAAGGCGCACATGCAGCTTCACTACCAACTATATAAAATAAGTCATAGGTTTCGTATATTTCTTCTTCTTGCTTTCTCGGTAGTGACTAGAGGTTGGTTTATGACTCGTTTTGAGACCACACATTCAGTGGAACAATCAGGTTAATCAATGTAGGTGATTATTTGGTGTCGTCCATTGTCGAGGTGGCTGGCGTTATCCTTTGTTTGAGTGCAGCAACAAAAATACCAATAGAGAACGAGGAACTGCCTCAGTGGCATGCTTGGGCAACATGCAATTCATATGATGCGACCGAACCAAACTATGAGTTTAATGGAGTTGGCACTGTGGAAGATATATTCCCGATATATTCTCTATTTTCCTAATGAAGCTTAGTTTTCTTCCCATGTAGGTTCTTACCATAAGAGACAAGCCCTTATCATATAATCTCAGTTCACCCTCAATGGAATATCCATTTACGTGGGTCATTGAATTGATGTCTATATCATTATTTTGGAGCTATCTCTGATAACTTGGGTTTTAGTAAACACGAACATTGTAAGTTCAAAGTAAAATAATTTCCACTATTTCATGTTCTTAATATGTAGCCAAGGAAAATCCATCTAAAGACCTGCAAAGGGAAAAAAATTAGAATAAATAATCATTTTATTGCACAAGTTCATAAGTAGGTTGAAAGAAATCCACCCACTTGAGGCACATACAAGGGATCATATAAATAACCAAAGCAAGGCATTTTGAAACATATTATTTGGACACACAATACTTAAACTGAGAAACCAATTGAGGGCTATGATAGTTTAATGAGTCTATTAATTGCACATGGTTCTGATGTCATGCAATGCCCAAGGTGATGTCATGTTTGTGAAGCGAGTGCTTTGGAGTGTGTAATGGTTAATCATGTCGACCTAGAGTTACAAGGATGCAAGGGAATTATGACATTATCACAACCCTAATGCACATGTTGAGATGGGGAAACCAAGCACGAACCAAAGGGACAACGATATTTGACGACCCTTACCGTGATGTCATGCAACATCGATGAGAGTATACCCTAGGGGAAGATGAATTACGTCAAAATAGGAAGGGGATCACTCTGTGGGAAAAATAGGGTCTCTCCCAAACCTTAGCACGGTCAGCATAATGCAAGCTGGACTAAAACCTTGTTTGTTCGTGCTCAGTGTCCCCATTAATTGGTAATGACTACTATAGAAAATCTAGCTTCAAATCCACTGAGGGACTCTCAACGCTCTTTGAAGCAGCAGACCCCCAAACCCGAATGTAATCATGAGACAACAAGACGAGTGTGGTGTGCATCGTAGGAATGGGTGTAGCGACAAGGTTGATAGGGAAAGGTCATGGAGAGATGAATTGACCGAAGCCTGGGTTAAAACCTTAATGGGCTGAACGAGCAGAGGGGGCACTTGAAATTTTGAATATACCCAAAATTTGGGTGGTGTTGTAGCAGCTACAACACGTCGATGGCATTTAATTCATGCATTGGTTTTAAGTTATGACAAAGGTTGTTATAGGCATACGTGTTAGTTATTTATATATATTTAAACATTGAATCACCTTTATACTATGTGAGCATAATAAAGTGCTAAGTTGGTTTGCATGCATGGTTAGTGGTATGCATATTAGTTTACATGTATAGTTGGTGGTGTGTATTAAAGCATGGTTATTTATGTATTCAATTTGAATAATCTTCATAATATTTATTTGTATAATAAAGTGTTGCATATATTTTTATTTGCACTTATATTATAAAACATTTTTTAATACTTTTGTAAGTATGTGTGATCATTTATTTAGATATGTTATTTGTATAATAAAGTGTTTGAATTATGGTCATTTGCACTTATATCGTAAGACACCTTTCAATACTATTGTATTGTATGTATTGTTATTTATTTATATATATATAGATATACTTATATATAGAAACATATTTATATTATTTATAAGTTATATACATCCATGTGTTATAATAAAGTGTGACAATTTTTATTTATAATACTTTTTCTTCAACTCAATATGATATATTACTTAGGGAATTAATTATTTTATTACTAAATAACTTAATAGTATGCTATCCAAAGTTTTATAATTGACATTTTTTATTTATAATACTTTTTCTTCAACTCAATATGATATATTACTTAGGGAATTGATTATTTTATTACTGAATAAGTTAATAGTATGATATCCAAAGTTTTAGAATTTATAGTTTTTGGTAACTTCACATCTTGATTTATTCAAAAGCACAAATACATCATTAATATTTCCCTTAATGCACAAAACTTTAATGAACATGAAGGTAGTGTTATGAAGTCATATTTATGAATGTTAAGTTGCTTGTATATATATTGAGCTCCTTCATTCTATTAACCCACGAGTATGTGGGCAGTATGCATAAAGACTATAATGGTTAAACATAGGTTAGCTTTGAGATTACTAACATCTATTCCCACAAAGTTTTAACTAAGTAGCATATTGGCAACTTAGTATAGTGATGGTTTTTGAGGAATTCAAATTAAAAAAATATCATCACCTTCCATAAATACTAGAAATATGGTACGTAGCGTTACACTTCCATAAATAGTAGATATATGGTAGGTAGTGTTACACTTCTATAAATACAAGAAATATAATAGGTAGTGTTACACTTGCAACATCCTAAATCATATTTATATTATCTTCTATTTTGCTTAACCAACATGTACATATTAAATTATATTATCTTCTATTTTGTTTAAGATTATGCAAATTCTAAAAAATATAGTGAAAAAAAATAATAGATAAATGATTTTATAGTAAAGTTAAAATAAATAACCACTTGTTTTGTGAAAAGTGAAAAACAATAATAGATAAATGATTTTATAGTAAAATTAAAATAAATAACAACTTGCTTTGTGACAAGTTTTCCAACGTTATCTCTTAAAAAGAAATATTTTTTTATTAAAAAAATAAAATAAATTAATGATAGTTACTCAACAAATATTCAAATTAAAAATAATAACTACAAACCAACCATAAAAGCTATTTTATTTAAACCAAACTTATTAATATATAAAAATTAAAAATATATTTATTTATTTAAATAAAAATTATTAATATGTAAATAAACAAAATACTATACTAATCTCAATCAATATACTTCTAAAATACTTTGCACATATGTTTCACAATTTCAATAACTAAGCATCAGCATCGAAATAATGGGCATGCCCAATGAGGATACGGTCCTGTCATGATGGGCAGTGCAGCTGGCAGTGACAGTAAAAGGTTGGTCCACAACTATTTTCATAAAGATTCACGACTCACACAATTCCACCCATCATACGTAATCTCACAACTAAAGCAATTCCCACCCTTTCAAATCTACCTGTAATCAATTCCACCCATTTTGGAATTTAAATTTTAGATTTGCGAGCCTTTCAAAAATTCTCGAGGGCCAAGGCGTAGCCCAGACCAACGAGGGGGGTTGCAAATAGTTTTCAACCGGCAATTGACGCGCCTCGGTTTTACCTCACTAAATGCGTCATTGCCCCAAGCGCAAAGATCATATTTTTGTGTTTCCTTCCCAAAGATATATCCACCCTCACGGCTCTTTCTATTCCTCTTTTACATGTGGGACAACATAATGTTGGAATCATTGACCTAGGAAGAAATGAATAAGAAATTTAAAGCATAAAATCAAGTTAGGGATCAATGTGCAATGGAGACCATAACACACTATTTAGAACCTAAGGAAATGGAACTTTGGTGAGCATCATATTTGTCAAGGGGGAGGAGGGGGTGTGATGGATCGCCTATGATCTTGAAGGAAAAAGGAAATTGAGTATTCTTGGGAATTGGGAGACTCAAAGAAAAATGAGGCAAAAGTATTAACATTGTATAAAGGCTTAGTTGTTGTAAAGGTAAAAGGAGTACATCAAATGACAATGGTTGAGGATTCAACATTTTTGTCATAGATGTTGAAATATATCATATATACCTTGGTGCATCGCTAATTCCTAAGAGGAATAAGAAATATATAGCCGCATTTTGCTTTATGTAGCCCTTCATTCGACCTAGCTCCTAGGTTGGTTAATGCATCAACCTCAGCATTTTTCTTTTGCAAAACATGGAAAAAGTATACCTTCTCAAAGTCTTGAGTCAAATTTATGATCCTTTGGGTGAGTTTGGAGAGTTTGGAGTTTTTAAGAGGGATTTGGTGGAACATGATCTTAAAATTATTGATGTCATGGACTCAATAATGGACAATGATTTAAGGCTCCTCCATTGCTTAGCATCATTATGTTCAATACAATGAGAGATATATGTTATGCATATGGGTTTATTACGAAATTCTTGTAATTTATTTCAATATTATTCTTGTTACCTCTACTCTTAGCTCTAATAATGAATGTGTGTTTTAAGCAAGCTAGGGTGCTATAGTTGTGGAAGCTTTTTCCTCGAGTCTGTGTAAGACTAAGAAACAATGTCTTGTTGCAATTGCATAAGAAAAATGTTGCATTTAAGATCAAGGAGGTTTGAAGAGGATTTAAATATTGTGAGCATGAGGTAGCAAAAACACAATGCATTGCACTGAACTCAATCATTTGTTGGAATCATCGGCTGGAAAAATTGGACAAGAAATTTAAGTCTTATAAATAGTTTAGTAATCATTGTGGAATGGAGACTATAACACATTTTTTGGAACTTAAGAAGATGGATAAAGAGATTGGTGATTTCATACAAATTCATCACCAAAATTATTTGGAATTAGCATCGCAGATGGGATATTTTTTATCTCCAATTGGATAAATTTCAACTTACCTTAATCTTTCCCTAGAATTTGTCTACCCTCTTCTCTTAGTAGACTCTATTTCCTATGGGGAATCCTCCCTTTGCAATTTTTATAGCCAATGAGGAGGCCATGGACATCCAACATTCCCAAAATAAGGAACTAGTAGATGCCACAAGTGTGAGTGTTGTAGCTCATTATGAAGTAGAGATGCACTCTACGATAGTTGCATTGTAGACTCGAGTGGGTTAGACAACCAAAGCCCTTCAAGGTGCATAATTTCTAGTTTTCTACTATATTTAGCACGTTTTGTCAAACATTTTTATTACTACTTTAATATGTAAAGTAATATATTTTTAAGCTTATAAAGTCTTGAACCAGAAGGTCGAGGATAAGGAGGTTTGGTTGTAAAATTATATGTTTTAAATAGCAGAATAAGGCTACACAGCTCAATTTTGTCTTAAAATGTTATTTGGTTGAACCATATATTTTCATAACACAAAATCTACTCGCTATTGTGAAAAAAACCATTGTGATATGTAGCCATTAGTAGATTATTGTTTTGTGGAAACATTAATATTGATCAATTTTCAACCTTTCCACCAAGCTTAAGGTGCCAAGAAGCTAAGTTTCACTAATATAAAGCTAAGAATTCTCTTAATTTAATGATGAATTAGTCAATCTGAAAATTTTATGACATAAATATTGCTTTCAATTCATGTTAAGGTAGCCAATCTCTATTTTAAACATGAAGAATGTCTCTAATAGAGTTGAGAGCTCCTCTAAAAAATTTATAGAGTAAGAATTACAAATTCTCAAGAAAACACATTTCCTTCTTACAACAAGATTAGAAACCATCCAATTGAGAAGTCAATAAACCAAAGTATATCCATATTAATCGTGACTATATCAAGTGTCAAGGGGGATTGAATCTCTTGACGTGCAAAACTCTTTTAGAGTGCAAAACTTAAGAAAAGTTTTCACCTCGAGAGACGATAAATCCAAAGTTAAGATGGAATCTCTCTCTCTCTCTCTCTCTCTCTCTCTCTCTCTATATATATATATATAATATCACATCTACTTTATTTTTTAGCGACACATCAATAAAATGTGTTAACCATTAAAATATTTTTATTTTCATTGTTTTATACAATATATACATAGTTGATATTTCTCATGAGGGCAACTCAATTGGTGATCGTTGTGTTATGAAATATTAATTAAACCATGAGATTCAAGGTTCAAATCCCCTATAAGTCAAGCCACATTGAACATGGGAGGAATTGCATATATACTTCATTTTTCAGTGACACATCAATAAAATGTGTTAACCATAAAAGTATTTTTATTTTCATTGTTTTATATAATATATACATAGTTGATATTTCCCACGAGGCAACTCAACTGGTGATCGTTATGTTATGAAGTACTATGTAAACCATGAGATTCATAGTTCAAATCCCCTATAGGTTAAGTCAATGATATATATATATATATATATAATCACTTTCAATTGCTTGATCTCAATTGGTGATTGTTGTGTTATGAAATATTAAGTAAACCATGAGATTCAAGGTTCAAATCCCCTATAGGTCAAGCCACATTGAACATGGGAGGAATCTCATATCTACTTCATTTTTTTAGTGACACATCAATAAAATGTGTTAACCATAAAAATATTTTTATTTTCATTGTTTTATATAATATATACATAGTTTATATTTCCCACCAGGGAAACTCAATTGGTGATTATTGTGTTATGAAGTACTATGTAAACCATGAGATTTATAGTTCAAATCCCTTATATATATATATATATATATATATATATATATATATATATATATATATATATATATATATAATCACTTTCAATTGCTTGATCTCTTTGTATAATGTTGAACATAACTTAATATGAACATTGAAATGTCTTATTTATGGTTGAGAGTAAAATATTTTGTTACTATTATTACTTTTAAATACTATGAATTTTTTTTAAAATTCAATCTAAAAACCTTATATTACGATAGAACAGTAAAATACATCATAACCTATTGGTCTGCTAGATTGAAAACTGACCAGCTGCAGTAAAATATAGCCTTGATTAAAAACTTAGCCATACATGCCATAAGCTTTTTTTGTCTATGGTATCTTCTAGGCATATCTGCAAAATTTTGTTTTCTTCTATTGTTATTTAGCCATTTACCACTTGAAGGTGGCATGTCTGTATATATATATTTCTGTTCTACACCTGTGGACCTACCTATCATCATATTACTATAAATTGGCCTACATAACCAATCGATAAAATAAAACAAAAATAGACGCAGACTCATGATCATTTATCCAGGGACATTGATGGATCTTCCACCACACCTGGCCTAAACTCAAGTGCAATCTTCTCCGTTGGAGTTGTTGTTACATTCGCCCCTGCTCTTAGCATCACCGTTTGCTTGTTGCTAGCTTCAGTTAGCTCTCTGACCCTATATTTCGTTAGTTTGGTAGGATCTCCCTGTCCCTATCCTAGTGTGATATCCAAGATATGGATTTATTTCAGGTAAATTGAGAACATTTTGTTCATATCTCAAATTATATCATCTTGCAGGTGCCCTATGTTTGCCACCCTATGGAGTTCCTCCTCTACCGCCTGCATTCACTGATCAATTGCCTTCAGTTGTAGCTAGTTTTCCATTTGATGCTTGGTTCTCTCTTCCGCTGCCTCCACCTGCAAGTTTCCCACCAAGGTTTTAACATGTCATGCCATATCCAAAGTTCATTTATAGATCATCTGCCTTGTACAAGATTTCCCTGTGTCTATGATCTAGTCGACCTCTTCTTCGACTTTGTTGTCCAGGATGCTCCTTCGCAAGTACCTCACTTCATTTTCCCAGATTTCGACCATTTCTTTGCCTTTCTCCGAGACAGTAACATGACAGTTTAGTGTCGACTCCCCCTTTGCATCATCCATTCTGGTTCTCTTACCATCCGTGGAGCTCTGAGCATCCGCTCTCGGCCTCCCCCATAGCCTACCACCCAAATTTCCCCCCTTAGCCATAACTGTCCTGGTGGTCGTGATTCTCTAATGAAAAAATTCTCTCTCGATATTGCTCCACCTTGTATCCTTTAACCTATGTATTTAATGTGTCTTCCATCCTTAACATATAAAGGAAACATCCAAAACAGATCATTCAGCCCCATCTTTTGAGCACCTTCACTATCTATTTCCGACAACTTCTTCTTACCAACGGTGTTACAGTACATTCAAGCAAGGATAGGGACATCTTCCTTCTCATTCGCCTCTGCATACAATTTGTGAAGGCTCATTATTGCCATATTTTTGTTCCAATACAGCTTCGCATTGGGCATTGCCCTTCTCCACTCCTTAAATCATCCTTTCCAATTAATGTGACCTCCCGACGAACGATTGAGCGAACCAGGGTTCTGCTCCTTCCCATCAACAACCATCATGTCCTTCATATCTTGATGGCACATACCTCCTCGACCTTCCCTAACAACCACTACTTCTTGACTCGATGATTATTAAAAAATCATTTCACCAGGTGGGTCACTTCCCTCATCCTGACCCACCCTGTGTTTTTCGCTTCGTCCTTCTGACATGGATTGATCTCGCTCCGCTAGTGCTCAACAGTCTTCCTTTAGTTTTTCGTCCACCATGTCCTGCAAGGTCAGCTCAGTGATCAACCTGGTATTCTCGACCCCTTTGCTTACCACTTTTTCCGCCAATGCATTAGTCAAGCGTACTATTAAGGAAAACTCCACCATTTTCAACTCCTCCAAGTAGTCCTTAATCCTTTGGATTATCTGGGTGAGACACCAATTATTTGTGACCTTATTCATCTGAGAGCCACATTGCATTCCACGTGTCGCTTTGATAGCTAATGCAGAATCCCCCTCCACTATTACATTCACCATTATCTCTCGTCACAAATTTTCCAACCCCTACTCTAGGGCTTGTAACTCTACTACATTATTTGTGGCTTGCCCCATATTGATGAAGTATATCCTTTGAATTTTACCTGTCTAGTCCCGAATGATTCCTCTAGCTCCAACCTTTCCTGGGCTACCCTTGGACGCTCCATCGAAATTCAATTTCCAAAAACCCTCTGGAGGAGCCTACCACACTATAGGCCCCAACCTTATAGGGCTTTCTTTGGGTCCATGGTTCATACCCCTTAGGTAATTTGGGTATATAAAACTTTAAAATTATTTCTTTCTTAGGGGTTGGTTGTTCCTCTGATGTTTGAATTCTTCTACTATTGATGGTTTCCTTAAGCTGACGATGAATTCTTCCATCAAGTTTGCAACCAGGAGCTTTTTATTATGGAATATTAGGTGGTTGTGTCCCATCCAAATTGGCCAGAGGATAAATCTTGGAATTAGGTTCCAGGTCATGTTCACCACTTCATTCTTGGTATATTGCAACCGCCATTTTTTAATTGTTTCATGTATACTTTCCTTGTTTCTATTAGTTTGTCTGTAGATTATAATAAACCAATCCCATGGAGATTATGTGTATCTACATGTATTCATAGGGTGGTTAAGGATATCTTCTTCCCTTTCACATAGGCAACACCATGATGAGTCAATCATCCCTCACTTAACTAAATTCTCCCAGGTTACCACCTTCCTATGCAAAATTAACCACATAAACATTTTAATTTTCACCCAGTGAGAGGCCACCCAAATTTTACTCCAAGATGGGTCCTGAAGTTCGAGATGTTCAGCTTGAAGGTAATAATTGGCTTCCTTGAGGTTGAATTCTCGTTGTTAACACTGGAAAATCATACAAGCAAAAGACATTAGAAAATTCCAAGCATAAGGTATAGATAAAGATTTACAGGGAAGAAATACATTACAGGAGCTGAAAAAATTAACTTTTCCTAAGGTCAAGTAGGAAAATTTATTAAACTGTGCATAGGAAGCACTGAACCCAGGTGATCATTGCAGATTTTTCTTCGATAGTCGTGAATATCATCGCGGTTATCCCTAAAAGAGTCGCGCAGTCTTGAGGATGCGGAAAGTTACCATCTCACTTGACACACTTGGAGAAAAATATTCTCACTCAAGCTATCCAAGTACAACTGCCTTTGAGCCACCTTGAGGCTTTAGTGCAAAACATAAAGGAATCATCCCCCACTCTTGTGTCAACATCCATCTTGTACCAAGAGAGGGAGGGAAAATTTGAAATTTGTCTATAAAAGCCAGCCATGGGAAGAGAAACATGAGAACACATTGATATGTTGGAAAAATTTCTCAGAAGCAAACCAGCTTGTGTTGTCTAGCAGCAAGAGGATTGGAAGGATTCATTTGTTAGCCATCCAACACCTCAATCCAAGAGAGAAGAATTCACCACGTGTCCATCGATCTACCATCCTTCGAGAGGGAAGAGAGGCTTGCTAAAATCTTAAGGGAAATAGATCCCCTTGTATTGGATATTGGAGCTCTGTAGCTCTAAGGATCCATTACAAGAGATTTAGAATTATATCTTCTACTACCACCAGCACCTAATAAATTGAGAGAGCTCTCCATTGTTGAATTATTAGTATGTTTTCTCGATTTAGAATGGTCTTGTACATGTTATTTTGTTTTTATTTCTTTTTTTTTATGTAGCATGTTATGTTTCCATTTAACTTATCTTATTACATGTTGAACTTATTCCACTAACGTTTGAAAAACCAATTGACCTATGACTTTCTTGTAGGAAGGCAACCTCCCTATTAAGCATAGTGTATTTCGTCCGCCCATGCATCAAATACACTACAATAGGAATGGAGACTCCACTAGATTCTTTCTTTTGAGCTAATGGTTGTTGATGCAGGTCCTCTCTCCTACTCAGACTTGCTGCAAAATCACTCCTGCTTCCTCTCAACACTTTTTAGTCACCCTCAGTGAAAAAATTAGCTCAGAGAAGGTGGAGTTTTTCAATCTCTGCAATCCATGCATATAGTTCAAATAGACGCGCGGTCTTCACGACTGTGTGAAGATAAGCCGTGCGGTAGGTGGTGAGTTAAATTTTCAATGTTTTTTCTCAATTTTTTGCAGTTGTAAGGTGTTGGCAACCCATAAGAAATTTTCCATCACTGTTCTCTGGTATTTCATGACTGGTTAGGACACTTTTTGTTGGATTTTAGCTTAGCAAATATCTTGTTTTAATTTTAGTTTTTTATCATTGCAAATCACACATAGTTTAAGTAGGGGAAAGTAAGTGGCCTTCAATCCACATATGTTATTTGAACAAACCATTTGCTGGTAAAAGATACCAAACACATAGAGTAATTAGCAGATAACTAAGTGGCCTATACATTCACACATGTTTAGCTAATTCTCATTTTTTCATATTTTTCATTAGATTAGTTCAATTTTTGCATTAGGATTCGGGACCAAGAAAAAACTATCGAAAAGAAGGCAAGTAATCTATGCCACCCTTGCACCTCACGGTGAGCCTGGGTATGCATATGAATGCTTTCTTAAGATAATTTTCCATCTCCCTATAGTGAAAAACTTATTCTAACTAGGCAAGGTCTAAGCGGCCCAAAATCTTCACATCGTTTATTTTTGAAAGGAACAATCACACAGAAAGTAATTACAGAAGGATTATAAACTATCACCGCATATCCACATCTCATAACACTTGTGATTGTACACTCCAAAGCACACACGAAGAATCGGTAATCATTGGACCAAAAGGAATCCAGTGTGTTGGGACCTTTGTCATCCTCCTACAGTTACCTCACTGAGGCACACCCTAAGAAAATTTAGACTCTCTAAATATAACCACTAATCGAACTCACTAAATTCGCCCCACAAAGGCCACAAAATAAATTATAGTTCAGGTTAGGACCATAGGGGGTAGGCATTTAATAAGTCGTCGTGGTCATTCTACATTTTTAAACATAGATGTTGACCTTTTAGGGAGATTAAAATTCATCTATCCGCCCACGGAATAGAATACCCGAGCATTACCAAAGACCGATTTCAGAGGGGGTTAAGCTTAGGCCCAATGTGTGCGGTACTTTTTGGGGCTACTTGACCCATCTAGTTCTCGGTACTGGTAGTTGAATACCAAGAAACTCAAGTCTCGAATGCTCACGTGGGACGACAGTACTTTAGTGGCCAAATATAGTGCATCCTTCCCTATAGGTGACGGTGCAGGCAACACTAGATCCTCTTACCATTACCTTGGTAGATTCTTCGGCTACTGGAAGGCGTCACCAATTCTTTCAGGACGTTAGCCCCAGTACCCATCAGAAGACATCTTCGTAAGGCCCAGTTACATTTGAGAGTGTAAGGACGATTAGGTCTATTTAGGCTTTTGAGTATCATATGCAAAAAAACCAAACCATATTTTTTGTTTGCTTGATCACATAACATTAATCTAAAGGAATACTTACCTCTTATTTTTTCGCTTTGTTTTAAATGTGATCATATTCTCTTTGATAATAATCTTCCTTCTCTCATTAAACCAAAAATATTTCCAAGGTTAAGCTATTCGACACCATAACGGACCCAATGGGACCTCGTCGATCTAGGAGTTTTTTGGACCTCCCCCCATTAGATGGAGGAGTGTCAAGTCTTTTTCTATTTAGGTGTCAAAGAAGACACACCACCACCATTATCGATTCATCCATTATTGGGGCATCTTTGGTTGGAAATCTCCAAGGGTCACCCAACACGACACCAGTGGAAACCCTAGCAGGGTCACCACACTCAACTCCTCCCACAGCTCCCAGAGGGAAAAGGAGCACTACCCCTTCAGGGAGTCAGCAGAACACACAATAGGGTACGTCACAGGGTAATATTCCCCAGGCATCCCCCATAAACCATTATACTCAGACACTTGTGTTTCTACAGTACACAATGGCAGTCAATAATCATTTACCATTTTTAGCATCATTAAACCTTCAAGATCTCTCAAAGCTAACTAAATACCCCATACACATAGCCCTAATTTCCCCCCCATGCCCATGAAGCTCCCCTAGGACATACCAAAATTCGAAGGGAAGCAAGTGAAAGACCCTGGAAATCATATTATGACTTTCCACCTATGGTGTTCATCCAATACTATTATTGACGATACTATTCGACTGAGATTGTTTCAACGCAACCTAACTAGGCCTGCTGCGAAATGGTATGTTGAGAAACCTTATGCTTCGCATGGAGCCTTTAGCACCCTCGCTACCACATTCCTCACTTATTTTTAGCTACTCATCCACCATGATTTGGGGATGGAGTTGCTGACTAATTTTAGGAAAAATCCAACTGTCCATATCTCGGACCATCTCCATGAATGGCAACAATGTCGTAGTTTGTGCAAAGCCAAACTCGATCACAGAGTTTTACTCGAATTGTTTTTGAAAACTCTCACAACAGAGATCTCAAAATATGTGGCGACACGAGGACCTACCTCCAAGGAGGACACCATTTTCAAAGTTGAGCAGCTCGAACTCATCTATACCCAGTCAGGATATATCTACAATGTCCTGCCAAATGCCCCATGCCTAAAAACTTATAGAGAATCTCCAGGCACATTGAATACCATAGACGGCTTGATTTGGTCTTTAACCCAAGGTCACCTAGGTAGCAGTATCCAGTACCTAGGATATTTGTATGATTCTACCTAGAACATGACGCAACCAAGCTACCACCAAATTAAATCTACACCAATGTAGAATATGACAAATACGATGTCATCATACCACCAACAGTAGGGAGGCTCATTCCCTCCCTCATAGGGAACCCAATACTCAACTCGGAATGTTGATGGAATAGATTCCCCCCAGCAACCATACACCAACCAGGGACAAGGAAACCAATATTCTCCTTTCCCTGTGCAAAATCCACCACCGCAGAACAATGCGTCGGTGAACTTAGTGCAACCATCTCAAGCTCAGCAGCACCAATATTATGAAGAGGAGAACCGTAATAATCCTCCTAATGCTACAAGAAAGAAGCCTAAGAATAAACAAAATGGAGATTCTGGACATGGGGGCAATAACCATCAATTCCCCCCGCGATCTCAGTCTAGGGGCAACCCCAACCAAAATCAAAACTCAGAGCCAAAAAACAACTCCCAAGGGCAGAACAAGAAGTCCAGTCTAAGGATAAACCATTCTTGTGCCATATGTGGTGAGTACATCCATTACACTCACCACTGTCCCAAAATACCTGAACTGAAAAAAATACAAGGTAACCGTGGAGAAGGGGGACCTACACGGCAAACCACTGTAATGCAGGAGCCCTCCCCCCACTAAGGAGTGGTTAACACCCAACAACAACAACTACCCCAAAATGATACCAGGAGCGGCAGCCATGAAATTTTCATGACTGGCGAAAAAATTTTCTTCCAATCAAGGAACAGGAACTATGATGCCCATATGGACACCAACCCATCAGGTACAAGCATGAGTGCACCTACTGCACTGTTGACCATATCCAAAGTACCTATTGAGCCCCTTCTAAGGCAGTTAAGGGGCCAACTAAACGCATAGGACACCACTCAAAATTTTCCCATAACTACAACATAGTGGATGATTTATCACAATCACCCACTGCCATGTCAGCCTTAGAAGTCCTACAATCATGCCCAAAATAGCGGAAAGCCTTACTTTCCGCATTAGGTGCAATCGGCCCCTCCAATTCATGCCTAATGGCTTTTGACCTCGACAAATCCACCCCTAGGCTTCCTTCTTTAGTCACCTTCCAGATATTAGTGTCAGTCCAAAATATCACCATACATCGATGCATCATTGACGAAGGATCATCTACATGCATCATGTCCAAATATGTTTGGAAAAATTTGGGATCACATGAACTGAAACCATCCAACATCATGCTTAGAGCATACGATGGTCGACCTTCAGCTCCCATTGGTCTATATCAGAATGTCCCTGTAAACTTGTCCGGAAATAAGGTACTTATAGACATTGAAGTCTTAGATTCACATCTTGACTACAATATACTCCTCGAGCGAAGTTATATGTATGCCATGACTACAATAGCATCCTTTTTCTTTTGGGTGATGATATTCCCCCATGAAGATCAAATAATCACCGTTGACCAACTTACATACTATGATAAGAAACCCATAACAACTCTCGATGTCGTTCTACCTTGCGTAGAGACAAATATGGAATCGCTCATGTGGTACCATGAATTTTGCCCCGGTCAATTCAAACCATCATCGATCCTAGGATCAATCCTAGGATATCCCCTTATCATACTAGAGGCAGCCCTAGAAATCAACAAGGGCACCGGTGTGCATGATGCTATCATCAAACACCGAGACTAGCCCGAAGATGGAGACCAGTAGTACAAAGACCAAAGCCACTGAAACGTCTTTCCTACCCTACGCCATTGCCCAAACCCCATTTTTATACCCCCCACCTGGTTTTGTGTCAAAGAAAGTCTTGTCGACTAGTATGTTGTTGAACATGGCTTTTGCAATACCTGTCTGGTGTTTGGTCCCACCAGCCATGCTGGGAAGTCCTGGCGTCACTTCTATAGGGATAACCCCTATCACCCCTTAGGAGGCTATACTGGTTAATGGAACTCCCGTAGTAGTGCCAGCTAAAGCAACCAACAAAACTAACAAAAAAGGGAAGAAAATTGAAAACCCCAACATACCTATGGCATTACAACCTTGCACATTATGTGATATTGTAGGCCATCCTACCAATATTTTCTTGGATTTATATGAATTAAAACCTCTTCTAAGCACCGAAATAAATGGCATGACCTCAAGTTCGCATAAAAAGGAAGAGGCCATGAAAAATCAAGGGAAAGCCATATGCAACCGTTATGGGCATTACACCCATCATTTCCCAGAGATGCCATGACATAGTGATGCCCTACAAGCCCTAGAGAAATCATACCAGTGGGATCCCTCAAATCCACCCATGCAAATGGATGAGGGAGAGCCTAGAACCATACTATACCTACAAGAGGAGCCTACATCCTGCTCATACACAATCACTACAACAAACCAAAGACAGCAAATGGAGGCCACTCGCCTGACCCAGTTTGTGAATTATGCAACAAGCCTAATCACTTAGTCACACAATGTCCCGAATTAAGGGCGGTCACCCATTGGTCCCAACACTACTACATTTGGCGGAAATTCCAACACTTGGTTCCGACGCTTTTGACCAAATGTCGGAAATTTCCCCAAATTTTTTCCATCCCACCCGAAACCGTCGCTATACCGACGTTTATAGAAAAGTGTCGCAATACCGACACTTAGAAAAAGTGTCTCAATTGCGACATTTGGAGGAAGACGTCGCAATTGCGACACTATGGCCCAAAGCGTCACTATTGCGATGGCTGCCTCCAAACGTCGCAAGTACGACACAACGTCTAAGTGTCGCCATTGCGACGTTTGGAGGCAGCCGTCCCAGTAGCGACATTTTTTCCGCCGTCTGTATAACGCCGCCATCGGTATAACGACACTTATATGCGCGCTACATAAAAATACGAAACTTATATGCACGCTACATAAAAATACGAAACTTATATGCGCGCTACATAAAAATACAAAACTTATATGCGCGCTACATAAAAATGATTTTATTGTTTTGTATCCATCGCAATAGCTACATTAACGTCTGATATCACGTGCGCATTCGCCCTCCACCCTTGTAGAACAACATTCTCCCTCAGCATTCGCCCTCAGCTCTTGCATAACAACATTTTTCCTCAGCATTCGCCCTCAGCGTTCGCCCTCAGCTCTTGCAGAACAGCATTCGCCCTCAGCTCTTGCAAAATGGTAAGTTCTTACTGCAGGCCCTTCCTCCTATAGTAGGGTTGACTCTATTTGGGTTTTTTTGGTCAATTCCATTGGATTGTGTTGGGCTGTAGGGTTCTCTCTAGATGTCAAGAATCAAGATTCAATACCCTCTATTATCTTCATCACCCAATACAAGATTTAAATTTTTCCCAAATAAACGCTTATTAATTTGGCCGCCATTATTTCTCCCTACTTTAAAAACCCTACATTTAAATGAAAACAAGCATTGCATTTCAACTACAAAAATCTATTAGTGTTCAAATGTACATGTGTGCTACATTAACGTCTGATATCACGTGCGCATTCGCCCTCCGCTCTTATAGAACAACATTCGCCCTCAGCATTCGCCCTCAGCTCTTGCAGAACAGCATTTGCCCTCATCATTCGCCCTGAGCTCTTGTAGAACAACATTTTCCCTGAGCTCTTGCAGAATAGCATTCGCCCTGCATTCGCCCTCTGCTCTTGTAGAACAGCATTCGCCCTCAGCTCTTGCAAAATGGTAAGTTCTTACTACAGGACCTTCCTCCTATAGTAGGGTTGACTCTATTTGGGTTTTTTTGGTCAATTCCATTGGATTGTGTTAAGCTGTAGGGTTCTCTCTAGATGTCAAGAATCAAGATTAAATACCCTGTATTATCTTCATCACCCAATACAATATTTAATTTTTTCCCAAAGAAACGCTTATTAATTTGGCAGCCATTATTTCTCCCTGCTTTAAAAACCCTACATTTAAATGAAAACAAGCATTGCATTTCAACTACACAAATCTATTAGTGTTCAAATGTACATGTGTGCATCACTTGTGTAGGGTATTCCTTTTCCACTTTCACATTATCCAAGAATGTGTGCAGTATAGTTCATATTTTTTGTGATTTAGATTATCTTGAAAAAGGAAAGGTAAATTATTTCTCATGGAAAAAGAAGGTTTTCCCCTTTTATAGGTTGTTTGGATTTACGTGGAAAAATTGATGGTATGCATTTCATATTATGTAGTTTAAATTTGAATTAACAGATTATTCTACATGAAAATATAATTACCTATGTGATGTCCTTCATCACTAATTAAAATTATAGGGTTTCAATTTCCTAGACTCTAACTCATCTGATGCTAAATTCTAGGTTCTCGTTGGTGGATCACTCTTCCATTGATTTCCTTTCCCTCTAGATCTTGTCATACTTTAAAAGTCATCAATGATACATATATTATTTCAGGTATCCCAAAAGGCTTTATAGTAGAACATATTGTGAAGTTTTTTTTACACTTGAGGATTCTTTTTAGAACTGCAACGCGGTCTATGCTATCGAGTTATATACCAAGCAACTTGTCCTTAATGTTAGTATGAATCCTTTGTCGAAGTGTACGAAAAAATACCAATTTAGCTACGCATAACTAATAGCCCTAACATCAAAAGTGGCTGCCAATATCTTCAGATCTGCAGTTAGTTGATCAAGAAAAGAGCTGCAAAAAACTATATCTATGCATAGAAAGACATTAAGCAGTAAAAAGAAGGGTTTGCTCCATATATCCAATAGACAAGACAAGAACAATTTTTGAAAGAATTTTTGTATTAAGGGCACCTGGGAGGAAAACAAGAAGACGTATCCAATTCTCCTCAATGGGATGGGTTCTTGGAAGTCCTCAGCACTTCAGATCTAGAATCTCTCTCTCTTGTTGGTGTAGAAAACCCAGACAAAGGTAGAACTCAAAGGGAGCTCACACAGCAAATAATGTAGAAAAATGTGACCAAGTGTATAGATCCAGAGTGATCTAATAGGCAACAAAAGGTGAAGAATGGTAGGGAAAACCCTCCTATTTATAACAAAATATTGGGTCATTCTGGATCTTGGTGCATGATTAAAATAATGTTAACCAAATCTAGATCCACCTTTTATGGAATATTTTATTATATTTGTTGGAGGGAAAAAGTATTTGACTTGGGTCAAATCCCTTTATTTGTTAATAATAAATAAATAAATGATTTATTTATCTTTTTAAGGAAGTGGTTGAAGGATAATTAAACA
The DNA here is from genome assembly GCA_034641835.2 of Pinus albicaulis. Lineage (NCBI taxonomy): Eukaryota > Viridiplantae > Streptophyta > Pinopsida > Pinales > Pinaceae > Pinus > Pinus albicaulis. Next base: position 232,187,069 of record CM076573.1, read on the forward strand.
AATAATGATTTATTTAATTATTTGTGGGTGATTTGGTCATATTTAACAAGGAATATTATCTAAATAAGATTTAAGTAATTATTCCTAGAAAATAATAAGATAAATAAAGGTTTATCTAATTAATTTCTTTGTTTTGGGTTAAACATGATTAGGAATAATAATTAAATTATGGTTTAATTAATTATTCCATGAGGAAAATTAAACAAATATAGGTTTGTTTAATATTTCATTTTGGGGTTTCCTGTTTAGACCATAAACAACCTAATAAATGTGGTTTATTAAGTTATTTTACATAGTGAAAGCAATTTTACTTAGGGTAAAATTGGCCTTACATGGTGTACTTGGGTCCATCTAATGATAATAGGTTAGATGACCAAAAAATGGTGTAACAGATTGCCCCCCAGCGTGCGAGTGTTAGGAGCAAATCGTATGACCGAAGTACGTTATAAGAACTCAATCACCAGACATCAAGAGGGAAGTCAGAGAGAGAAATGTAAGGTAGACTAGTGTGCTGAAGAACTAGACCCTGAGGAGACGAGACTCACAGGTGCAACAAGTCTCTTTTTATGAGAGGGTACCTATGCTAAAGGCGGTGGGGGAGGCATACCTATGCCCGCCGAGACAAAGTAAAAAAGAATAGTGTGTCTAGTAAACAAGGGACCGAACCATAAAGTACAACCAGCATAAACATGAGCCAAATAAGAATACAATGAGGAATCCCACATACATGCTGTGCCTGGGATAACAGCCAGGACTTATACAATAATATCTGAGTACATGAGATACAAATACAACCCAAATGCCCCCTATAAGCGGGGAAGGGCTCACAAAATCTGACTGATACATGAAAATCAAAGAGGCGTTGCAAGCGGCTAAGGCCGACATCATCAAATATATGGAGCTGCATCGAGGGCTGCAATGAAGAGGTCATCCGGGCATGTGGGGGGCTACTGCCCAGGTCTTCTCATGAGGCTGAGAAATCTCATCTACACCCGAGGGAATCTTAAGAGGCTGCTCTTGCATCAGACCATCAAGTATACGACGGATCTCGATCATGCGAAAAGGGTGAGTGGAGAAACAATCAAATCGAAGGAAATGAGAAGTCCCTTTGCCCGATCCAGGGCACCGAACAGTGGAAGGTGGAACCAAGGTATACGCTCTCTAGACCTGTCTTGGAATGAAAGAGCTGAACTGATGTCGACAGAAGGAGGTCCGCCATAGGTGAGGCAATGAGAGATCCTCAACTAAGGCATGAGAGAAAATATTAGAGCGACGGACAGACTAATACCAATGATGATGGTGGAATGGAGGGGACTGAGTAGCGAATGGACGACTTACCTTGCTAGAGCATAAAGGGCATGAATGACATGGCAGCGACTGACACAATATCATTAGGGATAGGGGATAGTGGGACTGAAGGACATAATGTGCGACACAAGAGAGAGACCAAGCAATGAAGGATGGAGGGCTATAGCGGGGTACAAAGGGACTCGGGATAGACTCCATGAATGCAATGATGACTCAACTTGGATGCTATAAACAAGGGCGACTCGATGGTGCTGCCATAGAGTAAAGTCCCAATGGGGGACCATGAAAACATGAGTACACGATGGTAACTCATGACGAAAATCAACACGAACAAAGACAAGTAAGGAGGCAAAATGGTGCCCCAAGTACAAGTGTCTTAAGTGAAGAAATGTGATTTTAAGGAGAGGTGAAGTGACCCTTCTTGGACAAAATGTGTCTTGGTGAAGTATCAAATCACAAAAAACTAACAAATACCCATTTGAGGGCTCGATGAGAGCTTTCCAACGGTGCAGACGGTTTGTCAAACGGGGCTACGGTATGGTCGCAGCAGGCGAAAGAAGAAACAAGGGTTATTCTTTTAATAAGGCAGGTTTCCCTCCAAATTCACTCATTTGCTAGTGTTGCTGTGGTGAATGTAGAGAGGAGAGAAATCCCTAAATCTTGCGGCGAGCGTAGTGGACAAACCGACCGTTGGAATCGAGATCCGTCAATGGCAGGTAAGAGGCCTAACCTTACTCTTTCATTTTGATGGATTGAAAGTTTAGTTTAGGGCCCAAAATCTCAGTATCAGACCCTCCTTCATCTCTACGGCCGGGTCACACTTTTTGGGCCAAAAAGTGCGACTTGGGAAGCAGGTTTCAGGGAAAAAATTGTGACCTGTCCCAGAATTGGGCAGAAAAGTGCGACCTGGAAGATGAGGGGGTTTTAGTGCTGTTTTATGGCTGAGAGTTGGGTTTTTGTGTTTGGTTATGGTATTCCCTATCTGTATGCTGACAAAGATGATGTTTTTGTGCAGATATGGTAGATATACGGGTTAACTAGAGAGAGAGAGACCTGGGTACATTACGGGCAGAGATCCAGGTAGATCAGGGTGTCCGTTGTGTGTTGGCGAGGTTTGGGGTTCTAAATTTTTTGGCGAACCCTTTGATGAGAGCGGGAGAGTCTTTTTTGGCCCGAATTATCAGTTACTGGGATCTAGAGCATGAGGTCTTTGTAGTGCAGGGGCACAAGATCGAACTGACAGTCTAGGATGTGTATTTCCTGATGGGTCTCTCGCCACTGGGGATGGTGGGAAACACGCAGCCAGTATTACCGCGGGGGCGGCATATCATGGAGTTTGTGGAGCGACATTGTCGACCGGGTCTCCAAGTCAAGGGGACTCGGATACCGATCGGGGATCTAGAGAGACTAGAGACCCGTGCAGTGGCTGCAGCGGTGCTGCGTATCCTAGGCAACCAGGCGCTCCATCACATCACTGGGGGGCAGATGATGATTGTGGAGAGTGTGTTGAGTGGGACCTACTATGGGTGGGCCCAAATGATGCTTGTGTCGCTAAAACGACAGTTGTCGCTCTGCAAGCGGCAAGTGAACCACGATTTCTCGTATGGGACTTTATTGTGCGCCTTCTTCTTTAAGAAGATCCCGACCTTACGACCTCGTATACAGCTCCCAGATGGGGGCCCGAGAGAGCCCAGGATGCGCCGGTGGGGGCGGCTACTGTGCAGAGGAGGAGGAGGGGCGGTCAGACGAGTGTTTCGACCTGAGTTCTTTGCCCATTGGGATCAGATGCCGTTATACATTGACGACTATCCCTATAGTGGGATGAGTTATTGTGGAGATCCGGACCTGCCACTTCCGCCTAGTCGAGTATGGGGGCCCGATGGTAAGTGACAGATTACTATTCTTGTATGGGAATGTTAAATTTATTGAATAGTAGATAGGGTACTAATTCATGTACTTTTGGTATGCAGATATAGCTCCGGTAAAATCGGCCGGATATATGGGACGACCGGCAGCATCTGGAGCTGCAGGTCCGAGTGGGTCGAGAGCAGCGCATAATGAGGATGCGTTCGCCCTTCTGGAGGACATCCGCCGTAGATGCGAAAGGTTGCTGACCGGAGTATCAGAGCGCGGGTGGCAGGACTTAGACGACCATTACATAGAGCCATGTATTGGTCTACCCTCGGAATGGCGAGGTGTCATGCAGCGCATGGCGATGGCCGGTCAGGGGATACGTGATCTATAGGCTACAGGGGCAGAGCCATTGGCTCGGGATCCGCTAGATAGTGATTAGGTGTGGGGCATGTGGTGCCCCCTAGTGTGTATGTAGGGGCAGGTGGTGCCCCCAGTTTTGAGTTTTTTGTAACATGCTATGGGCATGTCATATGTATCAGAGTAGATGGAATCTAAACACATGTTTTGTGACACATATTATGGATATGCATTGTTTTTAATGATTATGAATGTTATTGTCTTGTATAAAATGCGTGTGATAAATGCCAATCTAGAACATGGTTTGCAATGCTATCTACATAGTGATTTTGTTCTCGAGGTACATGGTTGAAAGTTATGGTTTCAAATTCACGTATCAAGAGTTTCACTCGTAAATATCATCTAAACAACACAGGGTTATGCACACGATAAGCACCATTTAGTTGCATGACAAGAAGTAGGGAATCCAAACGAATATGCAGATGGAGGATGCGATGAAAGAGGGCATCGGCTAAGAGACCATGCACTGCATCATATTCGGCCTGATTGTTGGTGGCAGTACCAATGCAGACCCCGTTTGAGAGAACAAGGGCATGCAAGGGGGTGAAAATGGCCCAACCTGCCGAGGCTAGATTCTGGGAGTAACGACTTGCACCATCGGCGTAACCGATAAAGGGTGGGGACGGGAGGTCCTGCGGAATGGTGTTACAAGACAACAAATGGGGGGAGGAGATACAATGACGACAGTGTGAGTGTACAGAAGACATCGAGCAGCAACTACGGGAGGGAGTGCAATGAGAAGGATGGCTATGGCTCATATACAAACTAGAGGGTGGTATATGAGGGCTATAGGAGGTATGGCGGGGACTCGGGCTGTGGAGGTCAATAGAGATACGGGTGGAGTGATATCATGTATTGGTAGAAAAGAGGGGTCAGGCGAAACAACAGGGGAGAATGCAAGGGGACTGGGGTCCAAAGGTCGCACAGAGGAGGATAGGTAAAGAATGGTCGTAGTAGACTCCGTCATCTGAACATCAGGGGGGGAATGTCGATGGGAGTGGGGAGATCCTCAGGCTGGCCCGAAGCATACTGTGCGAGTATGGGAGAGGCGGATTGATTTTGTTCAACCTCATACTCTCGGACTACTTCTAAAGAGGTGCGGTAATGCGTCAGGTGAGGACAATGGTGGGAGTAATGGCCATGGACACCGCACAAAGCACAGGGTTTTCTAGTGCGAATAGTTTTGGGGTTCTTGGTTACGGACGAGGACAGAAGAGAAGGGTTGGAGACCGTAGACTCAGGGAACACGACTTTAACCATGGGTTGAATGCAGGGCAACTCAGGACAAGTATGGGTGGTGTGACCGACGACATCACACAAGGCACAAGGATTTGCGGGCAGAGGAGGAGCTGGGTCAGTCGGGGTGGCCTTGTCTTTAGATGCCTCCTTGTGAGCGTTGCCTTTCTTTCCTGGAGCTGTCACCACAAGGGTAGGGTCCTGGGGAGGTGCAGGGGGCATGGTAGCAACGGCGGAAGCAAGGGGGACCGGTTGAACCGGTGTCAAAGCGAGATAAGGTTTGGGGTGACCAGGAGGGGTAGCGGCTGGAGGGTCAAGGTACCAGATAGGTATAGCTAGGGTCAGGTTAGGGAGAGAGAGGGTGGCCATGACGGGGATTGAATAGACTCCGGGAGGGGGAACCAGGAAAGGTATTTGACCCGCGGGATAATGACCAGGAGGGATGACTCCGAGATGATTAAGGCCTGGGGGAACCGATCCAGGGGGATAAAGGGGTTCAGGGATACCAGCTGTAGGAGAAGGGCCAGAAGGAGGAGGTCCGGCTGGCGGAGATGAAGGGCTAGGAGCGGGTTACGGTGGGCGAGGTGGAGTCTGAGGTTGCTGACTAGCCGAATCAGGTCGCTTAAGGGCATCCCGAGACGATTGCATCATGCAAACATTTGACAAGCTGGGATCAGAGATATGAGGAGGGGGAAGACCAGGAAAAGTTCCAAGCAGGGAGGAATCTTTGTATACGCTGGGGGAGACACTGGTCAAGGAATCGACGGTTTGCTTATTGGCTACAGAAGAGATGGTCGTCTCCGGGGAGGTCTGAGACGATGGCTCATGGTAAGACAACTGGTCAATGGTGACTATCTTTCCATTGTGAGGGAAAGACATCTTGTGAAACACCGCGGAAGGGACAGCAGACATGGCATAGGTGTAGCTTCACCCCAATAGAATGTTGTAGTCTAGAGGGGCGTCAATGACTTCGACGTCAACGCAAACTGTCTTACCGGCAAGGGTGATAGGACAATTACGAAAAAGGCCAATGGGCTGGGAGGCGTGGCTGTACCACGCTCGAAGGGTGATCGTGGAAGGGGCCAGCTCAGGAGATCTGAGTGGCTTCCAAACCGAAGCGGACATCACACAGGTGGATGCCCCCTCATGAATTATACACCGAGAAACGTTGGCGTTCCGGATTTTGACTGGGATTTGGAAGGCGACGGAAGCAGGAAGAGGAGGATGGTCTGATTGATGGGCATTGAAAACAATCATTTGGTCATCAATAGGATCTATAGCGCCCACGGCAGATAATAGAGCCTTCTTTTGGGAAGGGCACGACTGGAGGAGTTCCAACGTGGAAATGGCAGCAGGAGATTGCGCCAAATCATCTACTATGCTATACGAATGGGCAGCTCAACCAGAAGCAGCGTTTCGATGTAATGGTCCTTTAGGAATCTTGGTATGGACCTCAAATTTGGGTTGAGGGATATGTAAGGGACCATTAGACATCGAAAGAGGCTCTGTAGAACCGGAATAAGAGGACTCAGGGGCAGACTGAGCGAGAGGCTGGGGGTACTGGCGAGACCAAGTTTGAAGGTGAAGGTCGACGGCTGGGGATGGATCAGAGCACATCATAAGGATCTAGTAATCGGAGGAACCAGAAATGGAAGGTGGAGTAGCGACCTGTCCATCAGGTGGTGGGGTAGCCACGAGTCCTTGTTGAGGGAAAGGATCAGTAAACATAGTTGGTTGAGTAGTGGCCACATTAGGGGGAGCATGAGGGGAGGCATGTTGTCCTCGCAATGTGGCTTGAGACTCCCACATCTGCCGCATTTGTGGTAAGAGGGGACAATCATGAGTGTAATGACCGTAAACACCGCAACATGAACAAGGCTTATTTGTGCGAAGAGGCCTGTCCAGCTTGGGTTGAGTGCCCTGTTGCTGGTTGGCAGTGTTAAGGTCAATACCTTGAGGATTGGGTCCACGAGTACCAGGGGAAGATTTATTTGGATTGCCTCTCCGCCTTCTTTGAGAAGGGGGATTAGTCGCGCCCTGCTGTGCAAATACTTGCCTGGGAGGGGGCTGTAGGTGCTGTTGCTGGGGTTGAGGAGGCAAGGGAGGTGGAAGCGCATATGCTGGAGGAGCTGGCGCACCAAGCTGCAGATAAGGGTAATGGTTAGGTTGGGAAACATTGAGGTAAGCAGGAGGTTGGGAAAAAGGATGAGGCGTGCCGTATCCTGGATACATGCTACCTGGAGGGGGAAAAGTGCTAGAGGTGCTGGCCCCTCCCTGAGGAAGACCATAGCCCATAGGAGGTTGAGCATACGGATGGGAAAGGGCTCCAACGATACCGTCGGCGGAATGAGATGCCCCCGGGGCGTTAGCGCCTCCGGGCCTGGGGAGGTCAGGAAGGACGGTATAAACATAACCAGACTGAGCATAGATCAGGTCATATTTCAAGGCTATTTGGAGGCGTCTTCTTCGGTTTGAGGAAATGGGAGGTGACAAACCTTCCAGTAGAATAAGAGAGAAAAAGACAGTGTATAGTCCAGGTCTTTCGAAGGGGAGCTCGACATACGCTTCGTCTTTCGCCATGCATTCTTGAACATGGCGGAAGAGCGGGTCGAAGAGGTTTGCTTCGAAAGGGTCAAAGCACCGTGCTGATTTCGTATCGGAGAGGGAGCTGGAAGTAAGATAAAAAGGCTTGGGAAATGGTCGCAAAGGTGGTATGGGAAGAGGTGGCTTGGTCGACATACCATTTAGAAGCTTCGCCGGTAAGCGTGCGTTGGAACAATCAAAGACGGATGGAGTCATCGGTAATGGAATTGGAGGAACACCACATGTGGAAAGATCGGACATGATTGGTTGGATCTTCTCTAGCAAGGCCTTCGAACTTAGGGATGTCGGAGGGGAGCTTGGTTGGCATAGCAGGCCAACCAACATCGTGGCGGATAGGGTCATTGATCAATTGATTGAAATCGGGGAGGCTGAGGCCTGCAATGTACGGCAGCAAGGGTATGGCCGAGGTAGTTCCTGTGGCGGTTCCGCTAGTAGTGGTTCCGGCATTAGGGCCTGGAGCACTGCTAACGTTAGGCCCTGAACCAGACATAGTGAAGGTGGCAGGGGGAGAACCAGGAGGAGAAGGAGAACCCAATGAATCAGGAGAGGAGTCGGAGTGCGGACTCGGAGGAGGACTGGCTCGACGACGGCGGGACGGAGCAGGTCGATTGACCGGAAACTGAGGGTGAAGGCCAAGAAGTCTCCGGGAAGTGCGCCTTGGGGGCGCAATGATGACAACACAAACATGGCACAAGGGGAAGAAGAACGACCACAAGGGCAAGGAGGTGCAGAATCAAGTGATTACAATGTCGAAACAAGGGCAGATAGGTGCAGTGTCAATTGATTTTAAAGTCTTTTCCTGGCGGTGTAAACCAGGCTCTTCTTTGCTTAGGGTGAGTGTGTGGCGTGCGTTAATTTTAATTTTTAAACCCTTTTCATTTTGAGAGCAAGAGAAAAAGTGTGTTGCGTAACTGAAAATAAATCTGCAGAGAACAGTATATAATGCTGAAATAACAGAAAAATAACAGCTACTAGTGCATCGATTCAACCCAAGAAGGTGGGTCACTCAAAACTAATCTAAAAGAGGGAAAAAATCTAGTCAAAACACACTTAAAAAGAGGCCAATAGATCTAGGGTCAAAAGGGACAGGGATCTAAAGGATAAAGCTGCTGAAAAGAGGTGCAGATCACAGCTAAGAGGCAGAGGCAAGGTGGCTGGAAAAAAGGAGGAAATCAGCAAAAAGCAGAAGGGGCAAGGAGGAGGCCCTAAAAGTAGATCCAAACAAATCTTCAGGAGGTGATTTAAGAGGGAGAAGAGCTGATTAAAAGGGATCTGAAACAGAGGTATCATATCTGGAAAAAGGGAAGGCTGAAACTCTGAAAAATCAGACACCTGAAGCAGCTAAAACTCTTCCACCAAAAGTGGAGGGTACTGAAGCATTAGTGGGCTAGGTTCCCACTTATATGAGAAAAAAATATTAGGAACAGGTCAAAACGGGCTGAGACAGAGATTGGAAAACCCTGACAGAAGCTTTAGAAAAACCTAGAAAAATTGCAGAAAAACAACTGAAAAATTGGCAGGTCGCAGGTTCTGACCTGTTTTCAGTGCAGGTCGCAGAAAAGAGGCTGAAAAGTGCGACTTGGAGGTCTAGGTCACAGTTTTTGGGCCGAAAAGTGTGACCTCCAGTTCCGGTTGTCTCGACGGCAGATTTGCGGAAAAGTTGTCGTCTCAGTTGCGGCTGATGTCTGTCACCTGCGCAATAGGGCCAGAAACACACGGAAGTTAGAAATTTTAATGTTTTAGGGTTTTATAGGTGAAAAACCACATGAAAATAGGAAAAAAAAAAAGCTGAAAAGAAACCCTAGGGTCTGAAGTAGCTGGATATGCAGGAATATGAAAAACGACAGCGGTCGTAATTGAAAACCCGTGTGGAGTCGCCAATTGTTAGTATGAATCCTTTGTCGAAGTGTACGAAAAAAGACCACTTTAGCTACGCATTACTAATAGCCCTAACATCGAATATGGTTGCCAATATCTCCAGATCTGTAGTTAGTTGATCAAGACAAGAGCTGCAAAAAACCAGATCTATGCATAGAAAGACATTAAGCAGTAAAAAGAAGGGTTTGCTCCATATATCCAATAGACAAGACAAGAACAATTTTTGAAAGAATTTTTGTATTAAGGGCACCTGGGAGGAAAACAAGAAAGCGTATCCAATTCTCCTCAATGGGATGGGTTCTTGGAAGTCCTCAGCACTTCAGATCTAGAATCTCTCTCTCTTGTTGGTGTAGAAAACCCAGACAAAGATAGAACTCAAAGGGAGCTCACACAACAAATAATGTGGAAAAATGTGACCAAGTGTATAGATCCAGAGTGATCTAATAGGCAACAAAAGGTGAAGAATGGTAGGAAAAACCCTCCTATTTATAACAAAATATTGGGTCATTCTGGATCTTGGTGCATGATTAAAATAATGTTAACCAAATCTAGATCCACCTTTTATGGAATATTTTATTATATTTGTTGGAGGGAAAAAGTATTTGACTTGGGTCAAATCCCTTTATTTGTTAATAATAAATAAATAAATGATTTATTTATCTTTTTAAAGAAGTGGTTGAAGGATAATTAAATAAATAATGATTTATTTAATTATTTGTAGGTGATTTGGTCATATTTAACAAGGAATATTATCTAAATAAGATTTAAATAATTATTCCTAGAAAATAATAAGATAAATAAAGGTTTATCTAATTAATTTCTTTGTTTTGGGTTAAACATGATTGGGAATAATAATTAAATTATGGTTTAATTAATTATTCCATGAGGAAAATCAAACAAATATAGGTTTGTTTAATATTTCCTTTTGGGGTTTCATGTTTAGACCATAAACAACCTAATAAATGTGGTTTATTAAGTTATTTAACATAGTGAAGGCAATTTCACTTAGGGTAAAATTGGTCTTACATGGTGTACTTGGGTCCATCTAATGATAATAGGTTAGATGACCAAAAAATGGTGTAACACAGAGGAGAGTAGTGGTGAGCATGATGATCAAGATGAGGACAGTGATGTTGATTATGAGGATTGATGACTCTGACTCATTGAGGCTTCAGGCTTGTAGTCTTGTAGACTGTAGTTTCTTTTGTATTTTCTATTTCTATTTTCCATTGGCAGTGTTCTTATGTATAATGTAACACATTTTGATTCTAATGACTTAATGAAAAAACTACAGTATCCTACTATCTTCAATCTTGTCTTTCTGAGTAAATTTGACGATTCTATCATGTATGGTGTATCAATGTATCATTTTAATTTGTATTATAGTATCAATGATGATGTATGACTCATGAGTATCTAATATCTATGTTTGAATCAATGAATTTTGTATGAATTTGTGCAAAAAATATCTAATTTTTAATATATTAATATATATATATATATATATATATATATTAAATAGATATATATTTTTAATAAAATAATATATAACGTAACGTATCCCAGAAGTATCATGTTCCGGGGTCACTGTACCCGTATCTGATACTTTTAATCCCGGTATCGCCGTATCCCCGTATCCTCGTATCAGGTGACTTAGGAATGAAGGGATATCTTCATAAGATCTTAACTGTGAGATATGCAAACGATGATAAGGTGGACAACGTAACAAGGAGAGAGATTCTATAGAAATGTAGCCATAATTTTCAAGGTTCCTCCTCTAACTCTATAATTGTTATGGAACACTTTAGACATGTTTCTCCCATTCATGAAAAGCATCCCACAGCTTCACTTTCAATTCCACAAACAAGAGAGTATTGTTGGTTTTATTCCACCTTCCTCCACCACTACTAGTTGCACTCAACACACCATTGAAACCATTGAATAAGTACAAGGAATATGCTTATGAGTACATGGCACCACATGGCACCATTTTATTGAACTTTGTGAGGGTTGCAAGCAGATGAATCATACTTCAAGCACCAAGCTTCAGATTTATAGCTGATTTATTTTTCCAAACCTTATATTCATCATTGCAGTGTGATTATACTTCAATTCTGTGACTTATATTTTGACACATGACATTAGATTAGATTCTACTTTTGAGTACAATGCCTTTCCTAATGATTAAAGTGATAGATTTCATGCAATAAGGTCTCCAAGGTAATAGGAAAAACAGCTAGCAAATCTCTCTCAGAATTCCCACTGTATCACAAAGATATACCATGACTAGGGCTTCACTACTTCAACTCAAAAGTTGTAACAAAGACAAAAGAAAATAAAACCGACTTGTTCAATCTCCTGAGATTACTTGGTATCCGAGCTAGATTATGGTGAAAGAGCAGCCTTGAAGTCAAAATCATTTGGCCTAGTTCAAGAACAATTTTCATATGAAGGGTGAAATCATCTATTGTTTACAATAGATCGAAAATATGAAGGTGCCTTGCAACAAAAATACCATAAGCAAATATGTTACGAGGAATTTCCTTTTTTGATTTGTTTCTCCTTGCTGCCAACAATGAATTTTTCATTTTGGGACTAGTGCATTCTATTTTTAGTCAGGTGTAGCCAATATTTTGATGTTGTTTGAACCATGAAAATTTGCAAGTATAGTTTTGAGTCACAATTGTACACTAATTGGTTTTTGTGGATATATGACTATTGAAAGAGTAGCACCAAATTTACCTGGATCCCGGTGACAAAGAAAATAGCTCTTCAAAATGACAGCTACAGTCCAAGAATTCGCGAAAACGACAGCTACAGTCCAAGAATTTGACAGCTACAGTGCAAAAATTCGCGAAAACGACAGGCAGAATGCCGCGCGAATGGAGAATTTTGAGTAATTCGACAGCTACATTGCAAAATTCGTGAAAATGACAGGCAGAATGCCGCGCTAATGGAGAATTTTGGGTTTATAAGAAAAAAACTCTCGGATGAGAGTTTAAAAACTCTCTACACTAATTTTGTATTGAAAATTCAAAACAACTACAACATTGCACTTAGTGCATTGTGTTTGTTGGTCTATGTTTTCTTACTTTTTTGTGGGTCGTATACCATTGGCGCTATGAAAATATATGTGCATATGTTGTTTTTGTTTCCACAACGAGATGTGTTTTAAAATTTTATTACAATGCAATGTGACATTATCTCAAGCTCTCGGCTCACTATGTTTTAAATTTTACTTACATTGCAAAGCAACATTATCTCAAGCTCTCAACTCGATTTGTTTTAAATTTTAATCACTCTAATGTGATCTCAAGCTCTCAGCTCAGTGTGTTTTAATTTGATTGCATTTGAGCATCATTCCATTACCCAAAAAGTGTGTATTTGATTAATTTAAGTATTTAATGTTTTTTCTTGTTCTTTTAATTTTATAGTATAATTTTATTCTATAATTTGAACATAATTATGAATTCTAATTATTACGACGATAGGTGTGGTATATATTGGAAGTGGGCTTGGGGAAGTTCAAATTTTCATAAATAATTTTTTTTTTGGATGGTCTTCATTTGAGAAGCCTGGAATATTTTCAGTGTGTCACAATTAAACTATTAAATTAAGGGTTTGAGGATGAAAAGTCACAGTTTTCGGTTTCAAAGGAAAGAATAACAAATTAAATTAAATTATTGTTTCTTATGCCACATTTGACATTTCTAAATCCTCATGGCACCTTATGGAGTCCATCCTTTCATTTCTCAAATTTCCCTTTCATTAATCCTTTGTTGTATTGCTTGCTCATCGCAATTAAACACAACTTGCTGAGGAAAACCTTGGATCTGAAAAAATTCTCTCATTTTCACTCTTTCCCATCTTGTAATTTTGGAACAATCAATAATGGGTAATAATATTAATTTATATTTATCTATAAAATTTTATATGCTTTTAATGGTAAAGGAATATAATTAACCTTTGAAAAATGACAAGGTAGCTTAAACCTTAAATATAGAATAACTTGTTAATTTTAAACCATCATCACATTACATCTCTCTCATATATAAACTATAAAATGCATCTCTCAATGCAATATGAATTAAATATATTAAGTTATAATAAATTTGAAGGAAGAAGCCAAAGTGAAGCATTAAACCTAAGGAACAAGCAAAGAGTATGCTTGTGAACATTATAAGGATCGAGTTTCAAATTCATATAATGCTTCAAATACATTTTCTACATGTCTAGTGAAAACTTAAAATGAAAATTTCCATTAAACTTTAACATAGGTAACAAAGTAAAATCTCGTTATAGACAATGGTGATCTAGGTGGATATCAGTTGCCACCCACCTCTTCCATTGTCTCAATGGTTATATATTTTCTTGGCAGTTTTTCTATAATTTATGGGTCCCAAAATCACGAGGCCTTTTCGAGGTCCTAAATGATGTTTTTTGGCAATTTGAGAGGCCAAGAGTTGCCATAACATGCCCTATTCCTGGTCGAAATTTGTATTCCTTTAATAGTTCTTTCTACCGAGCTACTATGCACCCTAAACAAATATTGTATGCAAAATTTGTACCCTCGGGAAGTTGATGTACCAACTAACCACCTCAATATCCACAAACCTTTTGTTGTTTCATCTTTTGGGATTAGGGTTTTAGACCTATAAGGTTCTTTATTTATGTTAAAATGCCATTCCTTTAGCCTCTTTTAATATCAATTGTGAATGCGCATAACTGCCATCTCTCTATGTTTAGAGATAGATACCACCATTCTAACCAGTTTGTGCCATTTTATTTATTAATAGAAGTTATATTTTCACCATATCACTATGCTTTATGTTATATTTCTATGTGTGTGTTTCATTCCTTTCATTTCATTGATTATACAACGTGGATCATTGGTATAAGAGAAATATATTCCTTTCTATTTATCGATGCATGTCCTCGATAAGTTTAGGGTACAAGGAGTTGGGTCTCGAGCTAACTTCACTTGGGAATGATCAAATTTTCCAAACCAAGTGGCCTCCCATTGTGGAAGAAAAGAGCTCGATGACAGAGAAGGAGAACCTATCAAGTTTTTGCTCCAGGAAGCACTTGTGTGACAAATGAATGAGTTGATACAACATGTTATATTTCTATGTGTGTGTTTCATTCCTTTCATTTCATTGATTATACAACGTGGATCATTGGTATAAGAGAAATATATTCCTTGTTATTTATCGATGTATGTCCTCGACAAGTTTAGGGTACAAAGATTTGGGTCTCAAGCTAACTTCACTTGGGAATAATCAAATTTTCTAAACCAAGTGGCCTCCCATTGTGGAAGAAAAGAGCTCGACGACAGAGAAGGAGATCCTATCAAGTTTTTTCTCCAGGAAGCACTTGTGTGACAAATGAATGAGATGATACAACGTGTTATATTTCTATGTGTGTGTTTCATTCCTTTCATTTCATTGATTATACAACGTGAATCATTGGTATAAGAGAAATATATTCCTTGTTATTTATCGATGCACGTCCTCGACAATTTTAGGGTACAAAGAGTTGGGTCTCGAGCTAACTTCACTTGGGAATAATCAAATTTTCCAAACCAAGTGGCCTCCCATTGTGGAAGAAAAGAGCTCGACGACAGAGAAGGAGATCCTATAAATTTTTTTCTCCAGGAAGCACTTGTGTGACAAATGAATGAGATGATACAACGTGTTATATTTATATGTGTGTGTTTCATTCCTTCCATTTCATTGATTATACGACGTGGATCATTGGTATAAGAGAAATATATTCCTTGTTATTTATCAATGCATGTCCTCGACAAGTTTAGGGTACAAAGAGTTGGGTCTCGAGCTAACTTCACTTGGGAATAATCAAATTTTCCAAACCAAGTGGCCTCCCATTGTGGAAGAAAAGAGCTCGACGACAGAGAAGGAGATCCTATCAAGTTTTTGCTCCAGGAAGCACTCGTGTGACAAATGAATGAGATGATACAACGTGTTATATTTCTATGTGTGTGTTTCATTCCTTTCATTTCATTGATTATACAACGTGGATCATTGGTATAATAGAAATATATTCCTTGTTATTTATCGATGCATGTCATCGACAAGTTTAGGGTACAAAGAGTTGGATATCGAGCTAACTTCAGTTGGGAATAATCAAAATTTCCAAACCAAGTGGCCTCCCATTGTGGAAGAAAAGAGCTCGACGATAGAGAAGGAGATCCTATCAAGTTTTTGCTCCAGGAAGCACTCGTGTGACAAATAAATGAGATGATGGACAATTTTCCCACATCATTTAACGACTTCCAACAATATATGAGGCACCTTCAACCAATGGAAATTTTGGAGGTGTGACACCATTCAAGGTACATGTTAACTTTTCTATCCCCATATTTTAAGGCCAAATAGATGCACATGTTTTGGAGAAATGGTTAAATTTCTTAGAGGGAAACGAGTTTTTTGAGCGTCTCTGTGTCTTTGGGAGAGCATTTGAATTCTTGAAGAAGTATGATGTCTGGGTGTAGCGATAATAAGTGTTTTTTCAGGATCATTCTTTTGGTGGTGCCATTGATCCCCCTGATGTTCCTGTAGAGTTGTAGAAGTACGAGGTTCATAATGTTGAAATGCCCTGGGAGAGTTCATATGTGCACCCTAAGTTCTATAAATAACTTTTAACTCAATTTTATGATAGAAATCAAAATTTAAATGGACATTAAAATGGAAGACAACAGAATGTAGATTCACTTGGTCCTAATGAAAGAAAACCCCAATGGTTATAGCTCTGAAAATCCTTTGTCAAAGTTTGAGAATATTTTGGTCCCAAAATGTACAAATATGGAGTAAAAATGAAAATGAAGTGGTAAAACTTATCATATTCACTTATATTAGGTTGATTTTACCCCTTTTATAATGTTTAAAAAACTTTATTATGTTTTTATTAATTTTATTAATTATAAGCAAGTGCTTTCTAAGTGGTGTTTTTAGTTTTTTAGGTGATATGACAAACTAAGTTGATTTTCTACGATTTTTTCCATCACTTTTGTCCATTTTAGATATTATGTGGTAGGTAATTTATTCAAAAATTGGAATACAAGGAATAGTTTCCCATAGTTCATTCTGTATTAATCAATTCAATATCATTGCTACCATAGAATATACCCCACTAATTTCTTCCTGCTTTTAAAAGTGTTGTAATTTCATTGTAGAGCCTACCTTCTATGGGACTAATTTCATCATAGAGCCTACCTTCTCTATATCAGATCCAGACTGATGGATTGGAGGTAGACGAAAACTTTTATTTTACTCGTAAATTTACGGGTAAGACATAACATGAAGTCAGAAAAAAGGAACAAGGAGGATGCTTGTACTTCAAATCAGGAGAGGGAATCTCAAGGGTATAGAATTGAAGAAATGAATAACTAATCAAGAACCTCTCAAATAAGTTCCAGTTAAGCTTGAGTTGGAGGAAAAAAATTCCCCTCCTCATCCTAACCAAACGATTCCTAACCATGGGTTTAATCCCTAGTATCGGAAGCCCCCTCTAGAGTTGTTGTAGCAGGAAAGGAAGGAATAACAAGATCACATCCAAATTCTTCTATAATTGGAAGGGGAGTTGGAGGAATAAGCCAAGGAACTCACAGACAATAAAGAGAATCAATTCCTCACTTAATATGATGATGTGGAGGATGAACTCATCCTGCAAGAGGAGCAAGAAGAGAAGGAAATCCCTCCAGGGGATCAAGATATTGACAATTACTGTAGGCAGTTCATGGATTTCATGCATGCTCAACTCTACAAGAAGTATGACCTCAGGTCCTTTAGAAATAGACCATGAGGGTAAGAACAAAATGAAGGGTCAATATCAAGAGAACAGACCCCTCCCAGTCCTGCTAGTAAAGAGAATAAGCCATTAGAAGAGTCAGCCCTGTAGAAATTTGAATAATAGCTGAATTATTCACCGAGATTATCCTGATTACACACTATTTAAGATTCATGCATAATACATAAACTCTTCTACAATTGATCATCAATTTGCGGAAATAGAAGCAGTCACATGCGCACATTAAAACATAATCAAGCACACATAGGACACAATATGTAATGGGGAAAGCTTACAGCTGAAAACCCCCAACTATCTGCATATTATAATGATAGATAACATGTAACAATACATAGCACAAATCTCCTCACAGCTCTCAGCACTATCTCACATGCTACACACAAACTAGCTGAGATATAGAACAAGTCACAAGTTCAAATCTCCTCCACAAGTCTGCCTTCCTCTACTGCGCAATCCAAGATGAATAATGATGAGATCCAAGTTCAAATCCCACTGGCTTGTACTGCGCAATCCTCATTTGCAATCTCCATCAATGTGTGTGCAAATCTCATGCACAGCCATAGTCACAACTGATAGTCACACTCACCCTTTCACCCACCTCTAACACTGGTCTCCACTGAACTATTCATGCATTGCAGTTAAATGATGTGTTCTTTAGTTGATTTATGAGTTAATAATTAGTGAATTAATTAATAATTAATTCACACCACTCATAACTAGTGTATTTTTCAGTTAGACTAAATACAACTAGTTCAACTAAGTTAAACAGAACACAACTCCACCAACTGTCTCATCAACTCCACCAAACTCTGCCACATGAGTTCTAACTGAAGTCAACCATGCAATAGCTCAACTAACCCTTAGGAACAGCGTATTTCCTTCTGTCAGCTGCATGTGCCACATCCAAGCATCAAGCTGAAGTGCTCCAAGAGGATAAGATAATGTTTATAGTCTAAATATTATTAAGGGTTAATAATATTTGACTGTTCTATTTTTAGCCCGGCAGTCTAAAAATAGAAACCGCCCAATGTCTAAAAATAGAGGTCCATATATTTTTACCAACTCGACCAATCATCCATAAATAGCATCCTGTAACTCATAGACCATGATCCATATGTCTAAAAATAGACATAGTCTAAAAATAGACTTTGCGCCAAAAATAGCCTGCGGGCCCACTTAGTGAAGGCGACTTCTTTTCACTAAGCTCCATCATCTTGTTGCATTTTCAACAAACCCCTCATAAGGTCACTGCATACGCTTCCATAAAGCAAGAAGCTAATCCTTCCAAAAATGAGAGGTCCTCATCCATACACTTGAAGTTGCATGACCCTCCTGAAGAGAAGTGCTAAGAATCCATTATAAAAAAGGGCCCACAACCTTTAATCTCCAATAAGAATGACCCATGGTGGTTTTTGGAATGCATGTAGAAAACTAGTATCTAGCCTATTCTAAAGAAGAGTGAGGCGAGCTTATCCTCCATGAAGAAGGGGAAGAGTTGGAGTTTTTCCCAGAGGAGAGCACTAAAAATAAATAGTAGACTGGTGATCTGGAAACATAGGCAACAAAGCTTGATTGTCTGGATCCACAACAACATCCTCAATAAGAAACATTTCCTTTAGTGATTAAAGACCAGTCAGATTTGGATGATGAAGACCATCTCTCAAATTATCTTTCAATAGCACAACAGATTGTTAAAAATCATGTTCCCTCACCCGAAATTAACGAGATTTTGTAGCCACCGTGCAAGCTTCTGTGTGAAAAAGAGAAATATAAAGAACACTTAGATCACTTGACTACCATGTGTAATGAGGAAAAACAATATGTTCCCTTGTTGTTCGAAGAGAATCCGTTTCAACACATTTAAGAAAAGCAGCAGTTTGGAATGAGGTTTGCTTTCCTATTACAAATCATCTAGAAGATCTCATGTTGCATGTTTACCATGTTCCTTGGGTCACTATATTGCAGTCATCAGTAAAGGAAGAAGATGAGGTATGTATCAGGATGTTTGTTCACCATGGCAAGGTGAAGTTAAAAATTGGTTTGAGAATCTTTCAGCTGCTAGTATATCTTTCAACTGCTAGTACCAAGTTATGAGGTTGGATAGATTGGGTCAGAATATTTAGAAATAGGCCAAGTATATCTTGATCGAGTGGTTATCTCTATTGAGAAACTATTCATCAAAAACCCACTAGACCTTTTCAACATTTCTATTGTTGTTCCAGTTTAACAAGCTCCTTGCAAGGAAGATCAGGTTGAGAATTCCTATCAGATACCATTAGCAGGTTTGTTCCTTTAAGTTTCGTGAAAAAAAGTGGAAGAACAAAGTTATTAGAGCAATTTCTTGCCTGGTTATGCTAGCATTATTGTATAATTTAGAATAGGAGCCATTCCAGCAGATTAGGGTAGGTAGGTGTGTAAATAAGATCAATTCTATGAGCATATTTCTAGTTTTAGTTTTAGATTACTTTGCAATTTTCAGTTCAAGTGTGTTTCAGTTTCCAGTTTCAGCATAGTTCAGATTTCAGCATTCAAGATTTTCATGGTGCGGTAGTGATTTTTGTTCTAATATATGGTCGTGCTTAGCTTAGTTGTAGTTCTAATTCAGGCTTAGAGTATGCATTTGTGACTCCATGCGCCTAATAAATCACAGACATTCAGGTCTGCAGGTTCTCAACGCACTTAGAGCAGCACATTGTCCCAAGATGGAGCCAATGTTGGCTTCTGACCACACCCAACATGGAGAAGTGGTCCCTATAAGGCAATGACAGGGCAAAGGTGTGAATGTTTAAGGGAAAGGCTAAGAAATTCAAGTGTAGGTTAGGCAGAAAGCTCCGCAGTCAAAATAGAAAAATGTCGCGATAAAGGTATTATGATCGAAAGTTGTGTTAATTTTCACATCCCACAAACTATTACATATACTATATATTACATATAATATGTGTAGTATCATTTAACGCTCTTAACTCCTTACCAAAATCGCACTTCGCTTCCTGCAAGCCATAACATTCCCCGTTTGTTTCTTATCAACAAATATCCTCGCTTGAGAAATGCGACGTGTCGACGGTCCCACTTCTGTTCCGCGCCATCCATCCTCGCCCACCACACATCACTCCCCATAATATATCCCTCTTACCTTCCACTACTCACAACTAACCTTGTGATCTGTGATCTGCGATATGCGGGCGCCTCCCACCTCTGTCCTACCGTGTCACATCCTCTGCCCATTGTGTTTCGGACATTTCACATTATAACCATTAGCCTTTGCTGCTCATTTGAAAATCTTTCGATTATTGATCTGCAGGCAGTCCCACCTCCATCATGCCACATCACTCATCCCCGGCTCACTGCACATCGCTTGCCACAGATCTTAACTCTTACCTTCTCCATAGGTCTCCATAGCCTTTGTTCTGCTCTTTTTAACTTGTTAATGAGCCCTGCTGACTCCACTATCGCTTCCACCATCCTCTCCTCATATCTTCTCCATATCATGCATCCAACAGCCCACACTGATTTTGTACCCCCCAATCCAATACCAAAAACCATCCATACCCCCCTCCGAGATCCGGTCTCTGGTTTTTGCAAGTTAAAGAAAATCATGAGTTTTTAGTGCAACTACATAGCTATGTTTATTCAGTTGGTCCAAGAAATCCCTGCTAAAGAGTGAGGCACATGCAACACAACTGGTCGTTCCACAATGGCAAGTGGAAACCATGAGAATTAGAGAGTGGAGGCTTTCCAAAGTAGATGAAATCAAGTGATGGAAACCAGACAAGCTACCTGTTCAAATAAACTCCTCACTGTTCCTATGGAATATCCTAGGATTTTGCCTACGTGGCCCATAATTTTGTTTCTTTTTACTTTTAGAGAGTGATATCTGGCTGGTGAAATCCTGATTTCACTTGATTCTATTCTGATTTTTTGTTACACGAGTGATTTCTTGATGCACGTGCTCTGCTTGTTTTTTAGGATATGTTAGTTTTCACATGCGTATTCTGATCATGAAAGAATATTCGATCATAAACCCTGAAGGAGAACTCACAATGTAGTGATTTTTAAGATGAAAGAAAGGTTTTGAATTTTGGGGAAGCTGACTGTAGTTCTATATAATTGTGCTCCATGTGCTCCGAGATACATATTTGGGAGAGTTCTTTTGAACATAATATGATACATCACTATTTATTTGGATTCTAGATGGGGGAATGTGAATTATGTATCTATTTCCCTTTGTTTATCAGTAATCTCCTGTTAATTTGTAATCATCTTTCAATGTTATGCTACTTGGATTATTTGTGTAATGTATTTTCCAGTAGTATGCATATTTATTTATGAATTTGTTTATGTATAACACTCATGTATCCAATTTTCTTCTCTTCCTTAATTCGCCCTCCACAAATCTCTAGTGTTAGTCATATTCCACTTACATTTGTTTCCTGTGAGTTCACTGCAAACAAATTCTTAAGGATATTAGCCTGTCTTTTGCAGGTTCCTCCTTCGTTCTTCCTCAACACCTATACATAATTTGAAAGCCTCTTCTCATTATTTCATACTTGGCCCATTTGAAATCCATCCATCCATTCATCGTCTTGAGCCCTTTTGTAGTATAGGGTAATTCACAGGATCAGACTCAAAGATATTCTCCATTAATCAACCACCAAAACCATTACTTCTCTTAATTCATAAATTCTCTCACGGGCATCCATATACTTGTCTAAATTTAACCTCTGACTTTAAGATGTCCTAGGCACTGGTCTTTTGCAAATCAAGGCTATCTCTAGGGGCTACAATAGAACCAATGAAAAAATGGAAAAAAAATATAAGTGCTTACCTGAGGAGGATTTCTCTGAGGGTTTGAGGATTTGTGGAGCAAATTCCATGAGCGGTGACGGAGAAAGTGACCAAAAGCCTCATTGGGAAAATTTTGTGGTTACCAAAAACAATAGAAATAATGCAGGACCATCAGATCGACTGCCTAGAAGATCCACGGAAGAGAATGCACTAGGTGTCATGCCTAGGTTTGGGAGGAACCTGAGGTCGTCAAGTCAGACATGACACAAAATGGATACTAGTGTTCACCAAGGTTTCCATAGGGGGCCCTTAATATGAATGTATCATATTTATATTTCAAGGTCATTGAATTTAAAATTTAACAACATTAGGCCTATAACCTTTAGGCTAAGCCTTTAATCAAATGATGTAAAATTAGATGTAGAGTGGTGGTTTAATTAATTTAAACTAGAAGCATATCCTTTCTATGTCCATCTTAAGTTTTACATGTAAAGTAAGTTTTATTTTATTTTATGTTATATTAGTTTTTGTAGTAGTGCATGTTACGATTGCTACCACAGCAAAGGTTACAACATTGTGATGTTTTGGATGCTTAGGTATTAATAACACATGAAAATTTTCACACAGAGGAAGACAGAGGAATCATGAGCGTAGAATTCAAAGAGGAGGAGAAATTTTTACACTGTCGCTGAGACCAGCTACAAGAACTAGTGTTGCATCAGGAGAAAACATTGTCAATCTGAATTTTTCAAACCCAGAAATGTTAGTGGAATTAGCAGAAAGAGATTTTTCCATTTATATCATCCAATAATTGTTCATTTATGTAATGTAAAGGAGGTTTCCCCCTCGAAGTGGATTATTTATAAGGTGTTGATCTCTCTTTTCTTCTATTTTTGGAGCTTGTTTCATAAAACAATACCCCGATGGAGTGACTTCAGAAACAAAAACATTGCTCCACTTCCAACGAGCCTAGAGAGTACCTCGACAGAGTATCTTGCTTCACCTCTCTATGCAGGAATCCTTTCCCTTCTTTCGCCCTTTATTTCATTTTTCATTTTTTCATTTGTTCAAATAACTATGCATAGTCGCTTATTTATTCCATGGGGTGGAAGAGGATCCCAAATTATTGAGAGCAGAAGTGGTTTTTCCTTTAGAGAAGTATGTTTATGTACACCTCTGTCATACTTGTTAAGGTTCTCTTCCCCTCCTTACTTTACCATACTAGAGTGACAAGTATTAACCGACTATATAAGAACTAGTTAGATTACTTGGTAGAACCAGTTAAAACCCAAACATCGTGATTTCCCCATGACTCTCTATGATAAATAATGTATTTTATGAGAATGATCAACCAAAATAACGCATGATTCACACAAAGAGAAGGAATAAACAAAAAACCAGGTGTTAGTAGAAGAACACATAAATCCTCTTGGATTTCATGATGCTTTCCTTAGAGGCCAAACATGACATCATGCGGAAGATACTTAGGACTGAAAAAAAAAATATATAAGGGAAATAAAAAAAATGGAAACAAACAAACGAAAGAAAATCAAATAAAACAATGCTCCTACTCCTAACCTAAGCAGAAAGTAGGCCAGGTGACGTGAAGTGATATTTCCAATGTATCCACTGGCACATTAGTAAGCCTACGTGGGAGAGGAATACATGTCAAGAGATATATACATACATAGTAATAAAAAAAAATATAAGACATTAAAAACCAAAATTTTTTACGTTTGAATGTGCACGCAGAAAAAAAAAATGTTGAAAAGCACAAAAATAACATTTTGTGAACGTATGATTAGGCTGTGAAACATCGCAAGTCGAATACCTGAAAAAAAAAAATTTAAAACCATAAAAATGAGAAAGCCTAAATAAATAAATAAAATTTCATTTCGCGACAATGTTTGCCAAGTAGGAATTCGCCAATGATTGAGTGTTAGGATTGTGAAAAACAGATGGAGGATGCAAAAATTGTAAAACAAAATAATTTTCAATACATATCATAGAGTGACGGGGATACTCAAAAGATTCAACACTCTTCTGATGGGAGGTGGAACTAACCTAAAGGCTACGATAACCTGACATAACCATGAGCTTGGGTTGAAGTGCCTTGACAGGTTGAGGAAGATCCAAATCATCGGAAGGTAGATCATCAAAGATCAGTTGTTTTGCGAAATCAATGACAGGAAGAACAAAATATTGACCAGCTGAGTCAATTAAAATGTCACAAAAAACAAGATTATAAAGTTTAGGATTGTAGATAGAGGTATCCTCATGATATGATGAATTGTATAAAGGGGAAGATGAAAAACGATAAATTTCAGCCTCTCCACATTTAAATGAAAAACATGCATTCCAAAAATTCTGGAAATGATTGAAGGTATTAATAGAACTTAAATTTCACACAATTAAACAGAAATGACATAATCATGAACAATGTTAGTAAAATGTGGGAGAGCTTTGGAAGGAATAGATTCATCCTTTATCACATATTCTTGTTTGATAATGGACTCTGCTACATAGTCATCACAATTTGGCTCCATAACAAAAAAACCATCCAACACCTGATCCTCATTAACATTAAAGGAAAGGTTTCAAATAGAATAACAGTAAAAATTGCAACTCGTAGGATCAAAGGGATAAAATGGTGGAGGATGAGGAGAAAACACTTTAACACACTTATCATGCTTCTTGTCCAAAATTTCATAGGGATCTTGAAAATTTGGCTCAATAGGAGATGGTGGTTCTTGAAAAAATTCCTTGCAAATATTTCTTACCACATCCTATAATAGTAAAGTTGTTATATGAAAAGCAGATGTGGGGTTGCCTAGAGAAACACCCTCGTTGATCGCATATTTAGAAGCTTTATGTGTGAGGTTTTCTCGATGTGATTTAAGTGATCGTAAAATCATGCAGAGTAAGTGAAATCTCAACAAGATACAAAAATATTGTGGTCAAGAAATCCCAATAAACTTCACCTTCTTTAAATTCAAAAAATAGATGCAAGAAATTATGAATAAAATGTAGTGATTCATCAGGTGTTTTTCACAATTGTAAAATTCTCTTGCACAAAATATTATCATCAAAGTCGTCAAAAGTGCAAAACAATTTTGTGACAACATGTTCGAAAGAGGCATCGGTCCATGTGTAACACCATTTCCTTATGCGCCCTTCGAACGTGAGAAAAAACAACCAGCAAACAACATCCTCAAGCGGGATGTCGTGCTCTATGAAAAATTGAAGAAAATGATCAGTGTGCTCAAGGATGGTTGTTTCACCCTAAAAATTAAAGTTAAATAGTGACAAGTCCTCAATGATATCCGCCTACACCTGAAATTTAAATTTTCTAGAAATAAATGTTTTGTGTATGATTTGGGAAGAATTCATAAAAATAAGTGTGAAAATTTGAAACACACATGAAGGGCTCAACTTGTCATCTAGCCCTCCTTCTAGTGCCAAAAATGTTGGTGGTGTTGGACCCGCCAATATTCAGGTGATCTCCCCTGCATGAATTCCCAGCTAGAACTTTAACAAGACCACAAGTTATCCTTGATAAAAAATGGAAATATTTGCAACAAATTTTAATATCCACGCTTAATTGTAACCTCCATAGAGTGCACTATTAAAAATATATAAAAATAGTAAAGTGCATAATGATATTCACCAATATGTATTATGGGATCATGTATTCAGCTACTCTCTACAACAAATAGAATTGAAAACTAGTCCCACTACTTTGTAAAACAAAACGAAATTTGATATAAAAATAACTTGACATAAATATTTCTAGCAAAATTTGACACATATTTATGATGGAGTACAAACTTTATTTTTGGCATACACATTTAAATTTAAACTCTTTGACTTTTACAAACTTAAAAAAAAATTAGCTAATAAAAGTTAAAAATCATAGAACTATCAATAATAGCCATAAAATAGTAAAGTTACCTTATATGACAAATGGTCTTGATAGCTTATGCCCAATACTTTGTAAAACCTAATGAAATTTAATTTAATAATAAATTTACACACTCTTTTCTCACAATATTATAAAGAAAATCTTATAGAGTATTATAGAGAAAAGCAAAGCTTGCAGAATATCGCTGAGTATTATAAAGAAAATCTGGAAACACTAAAAACTTGCAGTATTTCCAAATTCAAATAGGAAACTAGAAAGATTGAATCAGTTTAGAAGCTTGGAGAATTGTGCAACTGTTGTATCTCTACACTAATTCTATTGCCCAATCTCAACTTAAAAATAACAATTTATCTAAGGCAATACAGGCTCGGAGAAAACTCCAACTTATTGAATGAAAATTTCAAAGATAAAAAGCCACAAATCTCACCATTTTATTTATCATTTCAAACATCATTTTATGTCTCACTATACTAGCTATTTCAAATATATGTAGTCTTATTTCCCTAGAAATCACCACTTCTCACTATTTGCATCTGAAAAACGCTACAAAGATGAAATTGCCATCCATATTTTTCATCGTCCCAATGTCTATCCTTTGATTAATAGAAAACAAAGTTGCATAAGAAACATCAAATCTAGAGACATGATTTTCATACACTTTCAATATAAAACAAATGCATTTATGTGAAACCGCAAACCAAGTGCATTTATGCGCAAAACATATTATGAAAAGCCACCTCTAAAACCAACAATACTATTATGCCATTAATTTACATTTGAAAGTAATATCAGTATACGTTGGCCCCAGATATCATAACCTTCACACACACACAACCATCTTCGCACAAATTCGTCTACACAACTACTTCCACACTTCATAACACCCTTATTTATTGACATTCAAAGACGATATTAATTAATGATTATACAAATTAAAATTCATTCGTAAATAACAAATTTAAGTCTTTCGGGTCTTGGCGAAACAGTGATGAAACGGGCTGTTATAGCACTCATCATAGGTTCAATTCCCTTCCCCAATCGGGGTGATGTATGTGGACATGTTGATGAAGATAGACTAAAAAAGAAAGTGAAAAAAAGGAAATAAATGAAAGGTATTACCAAACTTACCAAAAAAAAATAATTTAAAAATGGATCTGTATATTTATTCGAACATACACAACTACCTTTGCACAACTTCATCCACACAACTCCTTTTGCAGTCAAGAATTCCCATTCCCTTTGATTAGTTATTGACATTCAAACCTATACACACGATAACTCTAAGCAGCTAGCTTTGTAGAACAACCTTCATAAAACGACTTTCATAATTGCAAACAAAGTTCCTAACTAATAATTAAAAATACAAAGCCTTCCTCTCATTCATTTTATCGTACAACTTTTTTTCTTCACACACATTGAAAACACAATTAATTTAGCACCTCTTTCAATGCAAAAGAGCTAGGTTCCCTCACACATAATTTTTCCACTGCATATAGTAAACATTTTTCACAACGACCCTAGCACTCACTACGCAAAGGACCCCAAATTTCCCACACATACAATCTAATCTGCACAAGGAAACATAATAGTACTAATTTGACATTTTTTTAAATCTAGTTTCAGTTCACAATTCTCCATTTTTTTCACAGACATTGACTATTTGTATTACTTGTGTGAAAAATAAATTACAGACAATGCTCTGAATAAAAATAAATAAGGATAACAAATCTAACTTTTACAGAGAATAAGCGGAAATATTTGCAAAATTAAAATACCATCTTCTACATCTACTACGCACTCTGCTCCCACTTCAATATCATTAATATATGTCCCCTAAGAAAAATAAATTTTGTTGATGCAATATTAGACATTTTCTATCATATTAGTAAGGTCATCTGTGCAGCCAAAAATTACCTATTTTTTTAATTTAGGAAAAACATGAGAGATGTAAATAAATCTTACATCATAAATAGATTTAGCCATCTAGTACTATCATAATCAAATATGATAAACCACTTTGAGAGAGCCCTTTCAGATTGAAGAGGCTAAGCTTCAGTCAAAATTTGGTTTGAAACAGTTACATAGAGTTGTCTGATCAGCAGCTAATCATGTGCAATTTTGTGATCAATTGTGATCTATGTAGGTTGAAAAGAATGCAAGATTTCTACCATTGGGATTATGGAGTCAAAAATCAATATTTTCAGTGGCAAGGTTTCTTGACATGGAAGTTGAGGCAGATAAGGGTCTTTAGCAGAAGCAAAATCACACATAAAACATAGAGAAACACAATCATTTCATCACTAAGGAATTCAGAGCATAACATATGAATTCTGAGTAATAGGGATGAAATTTACTGCAAGTGGTAAACATAAAGATATATATAAGAAAAAAAATGAAAAGCCTATGAGAATCTGAGGTCTGACAAGAAGAAAGTCCTTTGTATTACTGATATAAGTCAAAATACATAAAGCAACAGTTTGGTGCAAAAAATCTCCAACCCTTTACTACTTCAATGATTTTCCTTTAAATAGACATTCTTAAAGTAAGGATGATCTTCCTGATGGCTAGATTCATTGAATTCTTCCTATGACACCTCACATAACTGAAAAACATATCTTTTAATAAGAAAATGACAGCTACACCCTAAAGAAGACATCTCCTAATAGGACTGTAACTCCTATTTATTACATATTCTACCTTATCCTTGTGAAATAGTTACGTGTGAGTTAAAAATAAGCATCACATGCTCAAATGATAGATGATAGGTTCATTACCACCTTTATATATTAAAAAACGTCCTAGACATGTGGAACAAAACCCTATTTTTTAGGAATGCATGACCTTTATTTTCAATGAAAGCTTTAGCTGATGACCTATCTCTAGAGCACTTCCTTCAAGTCATAAATGTTTGATATTAAGGTCCCTTTAAATTTTGGAGGAGTACAGTTGTCCAAAACTATCATTAAGTTGCTCCAAAACCTTCAAAAATAGCTCGCTACGAAAACAGGACATTTTTGTAGCGAGCTTTCGTAACGTTGAAAAAGAAGCTTTTGAACCCAAAAAATCTACTCTTTTGTTGTTCCATGATGTCAACATAGTCATCGAACATGATCCCATTATCCTTTTTTAAAAACTGAAAAAATTCTATTTAGTTGCACAAAGGCTACTACAGAAATTTTCATAGCCTTTTCCTGTCTTTAATCCTAGGAAACGCTACAAAACTGTGAAAAAGTGTAGACTTTCCATATTTCAAAACTAACTGCAAAAAGTGACCTCCATCTATAAAAAATTGATCTTCAACATGCCATGAACCTTCTAAAACACATTCAAACTCCACTTAGGACCCTTGTGGTGTTTCCTCTTCATTAATTATCAGTTGAGAAATGGGCTCCTCAACCACAGTCATCTTCAAACATTTTTTAGCCAGTTCTTCATGAATTAGTTCCAGTTGTTCTTGTAGGTCTTTGACTTGGTATTTTAGTGTATTTTTCTTAGACTGTAATTTCAGGTTCATTTTCCTGATATTTTTCACCTATCCTCTCAATGGCTTAAGTCCATTTCATCAAGTTTTTTGTGTTGTCCAAGGTCTTAGAGACACTTGTGACTTGATCCTCCCAAATCTCGTTCATTTTTTCAAAATCTACCTTATGAACCTTGAGCTTCCTTGTCTGTTTCTTTAAGACTAATATTTCATCATTTTCCAGCTTCAACTGCTCCTTAAGTACTTCAATCTCTATTTTTTCAATGATTTTCTCTTTGCCTTTCTTTTGCTTGATGAACAGATCTTCTTTTGCAGGCGATGAGAGGTAAATTATGCTTGGTGGTGCTTGGACAGTTTCAGTGACCTTCTAAGCTTCTTTACTACTTTCCAAGACATTTTTGGCATGTCTTGTCATTGTTTTCCTAGCTTGAAACATGAATCCAGCATCTTCACCTGCAAACTCTAGCTTTTTAGCTGTTTTGGATTTCTTCAGCTTCTTTCCTCCCTCATCTATATCTACAGCTTGGACTGTGGAAGTTTCCTCAATATCAATAGCATGCAAAATGTCTTCTAAGTTACCGTTAGCCACTTTTTGGCTTCTTGTAACCCTCTTGTTGCCATGTTTGCTCACTTTTGGCTTTTTTTTTGTAGGTGTAGCTTTGGGTGTGTCAGCTTTCTGCAATGGCTCTGTCTCCATGATCATTGGCTCAATTTTCTCTGTCACTGAAGGTGATGGTATATCTCTAGGTTTAGGAGTGATGGCATCTAATTCAAAACCATTGATGAAAAGAAAATATGTCCAATCTTTGCCTAATCTCTTTAACTATTCTAATGCCAACAACTTGATTAAACCATGATGAAAGAGTGAGGTTCCATTTCCTTCAAATTTATCTTGAACTTTGTTTGACATTTTAGCTAAGCTTTTGTATAAGTAAAAAGGTAAATCAAGAGACATATTACCAACAAAATATAGCAGAAGCCTGAGGTGGTAGGAATAAACCATATGATACCTCACTTCAAAAGCGAAGTACTTTTGGATGATTAGCAACAGCTTTGAGAAGTTGTCTCTCATGTAGCTCCTTGGGATGGCACTTGTGAGGTCAATCTCACTATGCTCTAGCTTGATAAATTCCTTACAGTCTTTCATGGTGAACTTGAAGCCCTTGAACCATTGTTCTCCCCCTCTATGGATTCCTGTTGCTGCTACAATGGTCTTTGGTATTACTGTGAGGTTTAAAATCCCCACCTTTGAAGCTGTCCCATTGAAACTGACAAAAAACTCCTTAGAAACCTACACATGGCACCCTTGCAATCTTTGGTAAAACTGCAAACACCATGTTCTTCTAAAAACTTCTAAGGCATTTGGGTCTTCATTAATCAAATTCATGTCTGACAGCTCATATCTGAGGTATTGACCACCTTTGTTGGTCTTTCTTTTTGCAACCATGATGATTTTATACCTTCTCTACCTTGCTTGATAAATGAAACCTGCAACTTTTGAAAATGCTAGCAACCAGCTTGGCTTGGTGAAACATCTCTCCAGAACTTAGTAGCATGCAAAGATGAAGCGGAGAATGACAAAAGACTCAATTGTGAAAGGTTTTAAAGTTTCGATGATAGTTCAAGGCTTAATCATGGCTCAATCATGCTAAAAATAGTAATAATGACCTCAGCTATGACCTTTGTACCTTGATTTAACCCTAACTAACTCGAATGACATCCACCCTAACACTTCTAATCATGGACTGACACCTTGCACCAGATTTGAAAAGACAGAGAGAAATACCTCTTTTCGTAGCATAGTTAGTTCATTTCCAAGCAGTGTCGCTACAAAATTAGTAGCAGTTTTGTAGCAAAAACTACCTTTTTACTATGTAATTTTCCACAAAAACAAGAAAAATGGGCTAAAGTGACCTTTTCGAATTCAAAAGATTGGGAAATGAAATATGTCAACAAATGATGAATGATGAGACATGATATGAATTAAGGGTGGGTTTAGACCTTAGGATTTGCTAATATGAAAAATTTTAAATTTTCCTAATGAACTCTATGACCATGCCTTTCACAAATGAACTTTTAAGACTATGTAAAATGATCTTTCACTTTTTCTCAGTGATAATAGTAATATTTTCATAAGGTATAGTTTGAAAAAATGAAAGAGATTCAGGAGGATCAAGTCACAAGTGTCTTTAAGACCTTGGACAACACAGGAAAACTGATCAAATGGACTAAGCCATTGAGAGGAGAGGTGAAACATATCAGGAAAATGAACCTATAC
This sequence comes from Pinus albicaulis, assembly GCA_034641835.2. Taxonomy (NCBI): domain Eukaryota; kingdom Viridiplantae; phylum Streptophyta; class Pinopsida; order Pinales; family Pinaceae; genus Pinus; species Pinus albicaulis. Next base: position 232,218,659 of record CM076573.1, read on the forward strand.
TTACAGTCTAAGAAAAAGGCACTAAAATACCAATTCAAAGACCTACAAGAAAAACTGGAACTGATTCATGAAGAATTGGAGGAAAAAGGTTTGAAGATGACTGTGGTTGAGGAGCCCATTCCTCAACTGATCATTAATGAAAAGGAAGCACCACAGGGGTCCTAAGTGGAGTTTGAATGTGTTTTAGAAGGTTCATGGTATGCTGAAGATCATTTTTTTACAACTGGAGGTCACTTTTTATAGTTAGTTTTGAAATCTGGAAATTATGCACTTCTTCATAGTTTTGTAGCATTTCCTAGGCTTAAAGCCAGGAAAATGCTACGAAAATTTATGTAGCATCATTTTTTCTTCTAAATATACTTTTTGCAGTTTTCAAGAAGGGATAATGGTGGTGATGAAGCATCCTGACGAGGTTGACATCATGGAACAACAAAAGAGCTAAGTTATTGGGTTCAAAAGCTTATTTTTCAACGCTACGAAATCTTCCTATGAAATTGTCCTGTTTTCGTAGCGAGTTGTTTTTGAAGGTTTTGGAGGAGCTTAATGACAGTTTTAGATAGATGGACTCGTCCAACATATGAAGGGACCTTATTATAAAACATTTATGAATTGAAGGAATTTTTGTGGAGACAGGTCATCATCTAAAGCTTTCGTTGAAGATAAAGGTCATGCATTCCTGAAAAATAGGGTTTTGTTCCACATGTCTAGGAGGGTTTTTACTATGTAAAGGTGGTAATGAACCTATCATCTATCATTCAAGCATGTGATTTGTATTTGTAACTAACATGTAACTATTTCACAAAGATAAGGTAGAATATGTTATAAATAGGAGTTATACTCCTATTAGGAGAAGTATTTTTTAGGGTGTAGCTATCATTTTCTTGTTAAAACATATGTTTTTCAGTTATGTGAGGTATCATAGGAAGAATTAAATGAATCTAGCCATCAGGAAGATCATCCTTGATGTAATAATGTCTATTTTAAGGAAAATCATCGAAGTAGTAAAGGGTTGGAGACTTTTTGCACCAAACTGGTGCTTTATGTATTTTCACTTATATCAGTAATACAGAGGACATTCTTCTTGACAGGCGTGAGATTCTCATGGGGTTTTCAATGTTTTTCTGATCTATATCTTCATGTTTACCACTTTCAATCTATTTCATACCTATTACCCATAATTCATATGTTCATGCTCTGACTTCCTTTAGTGATGAAATCACTGTATTTCTCTATGTTTTATGTGTGATTTTCCTCTGTTAAAGAACCTTATCTACTTTAGCTTCCATGTCAAGAAACCTTGCCACTAGAAATATTGATTGTTGACTCCATAAGCCCAATGGTAGCAATCCTGCATTGTTTTCAACCTACATACCTAAAAATCATGTTATTTTTCAAATAGAGTTAGCCATATAGTACTATCATAATCAAATATCATAAACCCCTTTTAGAGAGCCCTCTGAGACTAAAGAGGCTAAGCTTCAGTCCAAAGCTGGTTTGAAACAGTTACATAGAGTTGTCTAAGCAGCAGCCAATCAAGTGAAATTTTGTGATAACCTTAGATTTTTATCTAGTTATCACTCAGAAAAAGTGAAACATCATTTGACATAGTCTTAAAAGTTCATTTTTCAAAGGTATGGTCATAGAGTTCATTAGGAAAATTTAATTTTTTCATATTAGGCTATCCTAAGGTCTAAACCCACCCCCATGCAAGTCATATCATGTCCCATGAGTCAACATTTGTTGACATATTTCATTGCTCAATCTTTTGAATTCGAAAAGGTCACCTTAACCAGTTTTTCTATTTCTCGTACCAAATTACACAGTAAAAAGTAATTTTCACTACGAAACTGCTAATACTTTTGTAGCGAAACTGCATGGAAACAAACTAACTACACTACAAAAAGAGGTAGTTCTATCTGTCTTTTTAAATCCGGTGCAAGGTGTCATTCTGTGATTAGAAGTGTTAGGGTGGATGTCATTTGAGTTAGTTAAGGTTAAATCAAGGTAAAAAGGTCATGGATGAGGTCATTATTACAGTTTTTAGCATGTATGATCCATGATTAAGCCTTGAGTTGTCATAGAAACTTTAAAACCTTTCCCAATTGAGTCTTTTATCATTATCCTCTTCATCTTTGCATGCTACTGAGTTCTAGAGAGTTGTTTCACCAAGCCAAGCTGGTTGTTGGCATTTTCAATAGTTGCAGGTTTCACTGATCAAGCAAGGTAGAGAAGGTATAAAATCATCATGGTTGCAAAAAGGAAGACCAAAAAAGTTGGGCATTGCCTCAGATATGAGCCATTAGACATGAATTTGATTAATGAAGACCCAACCTCCTTAGAATTTTTCAGAAGAATAGGGTCTTTGCAGTTTTTCCAAAGATTGCAACAATGCCATGTGTAGGTTTCTAAGGAGTTTGCTGTCAGTTTCAATGGGACAGCTTCAAAGTTGGGGATGTTAAACCTCACAGTAACACTAGAGACCATTCCAGAAGCAACATGTACCCCTAGAGGAGGAGAAAAATGGTTCAAAGGCTTCAAGTTCACCATGCAATACTATAAGGAATTTATCAAGCCAGAGCATAGTGAGATTGATATCACAAATGCCATCCCCAGGAGCTACATGAAAGACAACTTCTCAAAGATGTTGTTTATCATTCAGAAGTACTTCACTTGTGAAGGGAGGTATCATATGGTTTATTCCTACCACCTCAGACTTCTGCTACATTTTGTTGGTAAGAGGTCTCTTGTTTTACCTTTTTACTTATACAAAAGCTTAGCTAAAATGTCAGACAAATTCCAAGCTAAATTTGAAGGAAATTAAACCTCACTCTTTCATCATGGTTTAATCAAGTTGCTGATATTAGAAGAGTTAAAGAGATTACGCAGAGATTGGTCATCTTTTTTTTTCATTAGTGGTTTTGAAATATATGCCATCACTCTTAAAATAACTCCTAAACCTAGAGATATACCATCACCTTCAGTGGTAGAGAAAATTGAGCAAGTGATCATGGAGATAGAGCCATTGCAGAAAGCTGACATACCCAAAGTTACACCTGCAAAACAAAAGCCAATAGTGGGCAAACATGGCAGCAAGAGGGTTACAAGAAGCCAAACAGTGGCTAAGGGTAACTTAGAAGATATTCTACATGCTATTGATATTGATTAAACTCCCATAGTCCAAGCTGAATATATAGATGAGGGAGGAAAGAAGCTCAAGAAATCCAAAACAGCTAAAAAGCTAGAGTTTGCAGGTGAAGATGTTGGATTCATGTTTCAAGCTAGGAAACCAATGACAAGACATGCCATAAAGGTCTTGGAAAGCAGTAAAGAAGCTCAGAAGGTCACTGAAAGTGTCCAACCACCACCCAGCATCATTGACCTCTCATCACCTACAAAATAAGATATGGTCATCAAGAAAAAGAAAAGCAAAGATAAAATCATTAAAAAAACAGAGGTTGAATTCCTTAAGGAGTAGTTGAAGCTGGAAATGATGAAATATTAGTCTTAAAGAAAGAGGTAAGGAAGCACAACGTTCATAATGTACAGTTTGAAAAAATGAAAGAGATTTGGGAGGATCAAGTTGTTGAGATTCAACAAGATGATGAGCTTAGTGAAAAGAGTCTCCTTCACCAAGTGGGCTCGTAGGTTATTTTTGGCGCAAGTCTATTTTTAGACATGGTGATCATATTTCAGAAGTTGCAGGATGCTATTTGTGGATGGTTGGTCAAGTTGGAAAAATACATGAAATTATATTATTAGAATATTGGGCGAAGTCTATTGATAGATCGTCGATCTAAAAGTAGAAGTGTCGATTATTATTAGCTCTTAATAATAATTTGACAATAAAAATCAACTTATTCTCTTGGAGCACTTAATTTCAGTGCACATATTTGTCATATAAGTGGGCTGAAGTAATTATGTAATTCCTATGGTTTATTGGTGGTTCAGCATAGAGGACTCAGTTAGAACTGAAGTGGAAAAGTTATGACAGAGTTGGAAGAGTATTTCATGGAGTTGTATTCAGTTTAACTCAGTTAGACTCAGTTGAGCTAGTTGTATCTAGTCTAACATGAATGATGCACTAGCGAGAGTGGAGTGAATTAATTCACAAATAATAACTCATTAATCAACTAAACAATACAACAGTTAACTACAGTGCATGTCAGTTCCAGTGGAGACCTAGTGGAGAGATAAGTGAAAGGGAAAGATGGACTATCTGTTGTGACTATAGTGATGCATTTTTTACACCACACACACATTGGAGTTTCCAATGAGGATTGCGCAGTCAATGCAAGGGTAATTCAAATCCATTCAGAACTATTCTTCAGCAGGGATTGTGCAGTGGAGGCAGGCTAGTAGGAGGGAAGAGATCGGTGCATGGATTTGCAGATTTCTTCTATGTTAGTGTGTGACGATTGATTGTACTGAGAGCTTGATGTACTAATATTTTTATGAGATTGTTACATGATCTCCATGATACATAATATATGATAGTTGGGGTTTTCAGCTTCAGGCTTTCCTGTTAAACAACTGTGTTATGTGCGATTGTTTTTATTTATGCTTCACATGTGTTCGCAATTAATTTTCCGCAAAATATTAATAGTGGAATGATTATGTATTTTGAAAGAAGCTAAATATTGTGATAACAGGGGAATCTGGATGTATGCATGCTTAGTGTATACTAATTTCTACACAAGTCACAAGTGTCTCTAAGACCTTGGACAACATAGAAAAACTGATCAAATTGACTAAGCCGTTGAGAGGAGAGGTGAAACATATCAGGAAAATGAACCTTCACTTACAGTATAAGAATAAGACACTAAAATACCAAGTCAAAGACCTACAAGAACAACTGGAACTGATTCATGAAGAACTGAAGAAAAAGGGTTTGAATATGACTGTGGTTGAGGAGCCCATTGCTCCACTGATCATTAATGAAGAGGAAACACCAGAGGGGTCCTAAGTGGAGTTTGAATGTGTTTTAGAAGGTTCATGGCATACTGAAGATCAATTTTTTATAGCGGGAGGTCATTTTTTGCAATTAGTTTTGAACTCTGGAAATACTGCACTTTTTCGAAGTTTCATAGTGTTTCCTAAGCTTAAAGCCACGAAAACGCTACGAAAATTTTTGTAGCAGCATTTTTTCTTCTAAATATACTTTTTGCAGTTTTCGAGAAGGGAGAATGGTGGTGATTATGTGTCATGACTAGGTTGACATCATGGAACAACAAAAGAGTAGAGTTTTTGGGTTCGAAAGCTTCTTTTTCAACGATACAAAAGCTCGCTATGCAACTGTCATGTTTTCGTAGCCAGCTTTTTTTGAAGGTTTTGGAGAAGCTTAATGACATTTTTTGACATTTGGACTCCTTAAACATGTCAAGGGACCTTAATATCAAACATTTATGAATTTAAGGAAGTGTTTTGGAGACAGGTAATTAGATAAAGCTTTCGTTGAAGATAAAGTTCATGCATTCCTGAAAAATAGGGTTTTGTTCCACATGTCTAGGAGGGATTTTAATATGTAAAGGTGGTAATGAACCTATCATCTATAATTCAAGCATGTGATTCTTATTTTTAACTGACATGGAACTGTTTCATAAAGATAAGGTAGAGTATGTAATAAATAGGAGTTACACTCCTATTAGGAGATGTCTTCTTTAGGGTGTAGTTGTCATTTTCTTATTAAAAGATATGTTTTTCAGTTATGTGAGGTGTCACAGGAGGAATTTGATGAGTCTATCCATTAGGAAAATCATCCTTGTTGTAAGAATTTCTATTTAAATTAAATTCATCGAGGTAGTAAAGGGTTAGATATTTTTTGCACCAAACTACTGCTTTATTTATTTTGACTTATATCAGTAATATAGAGGAATTTCTTCTTGACAGACCTGAGATTCTCGTGGGGTTTTCAATTTTTTTCTGATCTATATCTTTATATTTACCACTTGCAGTAGATTTCATCCCTATTACTTAGAATTCATAAGTCTATGATCTGACTTCCTTTAATGATGAAATGACTTTGTTGCTCTATGTTTTATGTGTTATTTTCCTCTGTTAAAGACCCTTATCTACCTCAGCTTCCATGTCATGAAACCTTGCCACTAAAAATACTAATTTTTGACTCCACAAACCCAATGGTAGAAATATTGCATTATTTTCAACCTACATAGATAAAAAACAAGTTATTTTTCAAATAGAGTTAGCCATCTAGTACTATCATAATAAAATATCATAAAACCCTTTGAGAGAGCCCTCTCAGACTAAAGAGGCTAAGCTTCAGTCAAAATTTGGTTTGAAACAATTACATAGAGTTGCCTAATCAACAGCAAATCAAGTGAAATTTTGTGATAACATTTTGGTGTGTCTGCCGGGAACCTACAGATATACTTTTCCAGAAATTCTCAAGTTGAACTCTTGAAAGTGGCAGGAGCTCAGAAGTTGTTCGAGGCTTCAACTACCTTGGTGACTCCATTCAAAATTCTCATGTTCAAAGGTAGCTTTGAAAAGGAGATATACAAGGAGTAATCCTAACGCAAATCCACCTACAATTGTGGATAATCCAAACACAATTTCCAGAGGAATTCAAGGCATTTCTGCAAAATCAGGTACTCCATTACATACAAAATCCTTGTCCTCTAAAGTTTTAAGAAGTCGTGAAGATAAAAAGTTTGATGGTAAAATTCAGGTTGTCTTGTTTAGGTGTGAATATGAAAAAGAATTGACGGAAATTGTGTTAGAACTACATAGAAGAGGTATTGATACCTCAGCCTTAGTGACACAAAAATATAAATAAGAGTTCTGGGAAGCACTCAGATCTGAGTTATTGTTAGAGAGGAAATCTTTGGATAGGTTGAAGGAACTAGACCAATTTAAAATATTACTAAGAAGTATATTTAGTTTTCCTTTACCTGATTGGAGTTCAATTGTAACTAGACAACAAAGGCCAACCAACCCCCCTCTTAATAGTCCCTCTTCATCTACCACTGTTGTCGCTAAAACTACCACAACTCTAGTCATCATGGCAGGAAATGTGTCACCTCCACCTATTGCTGCACCTTCTAGGTATTCCCTTCTTGTTCTCATAGCTATCGTTAATTCCCTTCTTGTTCTCATAGCTATCGTTAATTCCCTTCCTATAAAATGCTCTGCTAGAATCAAAACTTGGGGAAGTGATGAAGAGATTACAGCTAAAGAGCATTTAGACCAGTTCAATAACTTCATAGACAGGGAGGAGGTTGACCATGAGGATGTCAAGATGAGATTTACTGGTGAAGTCAAGAAGTGGTTCAAAGCCCTTATACCAGGAAGCCTGCATAATTGAAATGAATTTGAAGATAGCTTCTTGAGAAAGTATGGAAATAGAACCAACCCTGTATAAGCCCTCACTAAGTACAATATTTTGAAAAGAGCTGTTGATGAATCTGTCCAAAATTTCTCCAAGATATTTAAAAAATTTTATGACTGCATCCATGCCCATCTAAAGTCTCCACCAAGAGCATCTCAACTAAGATATGCTGAGGCTTTTCATTATGACTTTTGTATCCTGTTAAGAGAAAGAGAATCTTGTTCACTAGCTGAAATGAAAAATGATGTTGTGAAGGTGGAGTTCAATATGATATAAGCTAAAAATTCCAAGACGGGAAAGACAAAATTGAAAGAAGAAGATACGCCTTCCACCTTAGATGATAGATTTTATTCCATGATGAAGACAATGGAAAAACTGATGGATAGGCTTGCCCTTGGGAATGCCTCTGCTCCTCCTACACAACATGAACCTCTGTTTAGAAATCCTCAGTTCAAAAGACCTCAAAACCAACAGATACTAAGGGAAAACAAAAATCAGCCTGACCCTCAAGTAAGGCCTCCTTTTCAGCAAACCTTAGTTAATGAAGAAGATCATCCTGAAATACCAGAAGAATCTATTCATTGCTTGGATGAAAACATGTCTGGAATTTTTTTGACTAAGGAGGAACATGATGAGTCAGATCATAATGTAAAAAAGCATGAGGAACCATCTGATTATCTTAAAGGATATCAACATGCAATCTTTGATATGAAGAAACAATACAACCTCAAAATAGAAATGTTCCAATTACTGCAAAAAAAAAAACACAGCCCAAGAAAGATGCCCCTAAAGCTGCTGAGGTTAGGAAAGATCCACCACCTCCTCCTCCTATCAAAGAGACTGAAAAATCTGCTTATGTTTTCAATTTGGAGAATGAGATCTCCAAGATCAAAATCCCAGTTTCTTTTGGATAAATTCTTAAGGTGAATGAATAAAGTAGTAAAATTGTAAAAATGTTGAATTCCCAACCAGGAGCTGTTGACATGGTTAATTTTCAAGAAGATCATCCAACCATATACTTGGGACCAAGATTGGAGGATGAGCAGAATGAAGAGGTGCCTCCTTTCTATGTCATCCTTAGTATTCATGACATGACATTACACAATGCCATGTTAGATTAAGTGGCTTTTCATAACCTCATGCCTAAAGTAATTATGGAAAGGATGGGATTGGAAATTACTAGGCCATATAAGGACTTGTTTTCTTTTGATTCAAAAAGAGCTAAGTCCATTGGCTTAATAAAAGATGTTGTTGTTGGTCTTACACAAGTTCCTTCCAAGACAGTGGTAATGAACATTGTGGTAGCAGACATTCCACCTAAGTTTGGCATGATGTTATCTAGATCATGGGCAACAAAGATCAAAGGCACCATGTAGATGGACCCAACATATGCCATCATTTCTGTTTTTGGTGAGAAAAAAAGATTATACAGAGAAACAAGGATGGGTTATATGGTAAGTAGTAAGGACAAACCTCATAATTTCCCAATATATGTTGTTGATACTGAATTAGGATGTGCTATACTTTTCAATGAATTGACCGATGAAGCAAAAGATGAAAAGAAAGCATAAATTCAGGGAGCAGAAAATCAGCAGGTAGAAAATAAACAAATGAGTGAAGAGAAGGTATAAGGTTGGTGGTTGTTATACTTTTATGGATCAGCAGGAAGAGAGGGGGGCTCGAGTAGGAATTTGGATCACAAATACAGAAGATGAAAGTAAGTTCTTTTCTTTCAAACTGAATTTTGATTGCACAAATAACATGGCTGAGTATGAATCTCTATTTTTGGGTTTAGAAATTTTGAAAAGATTGGGTGCCCAAAATATTTCTGTTTGTGGAGATTCTGAATTAGATATTAAACAAGTTGAGGGTGTATATCAAACCAAGGATGTGAGAGTTAGAGCATACAGAAATTTGATCATGGATATGTTAGAGAATTTTCAAGAATATTAATTTATTGTGAAGACTAGGGACCAAAACTCAGTAGTTGACTCCCTAGTTGTCTCTGCAAGTCTGTTTATTATTCATTCACATTCCACAAAAATATATGATGTTGAATTTCATCATAGCCCTTCTATCCCTAACAACATAATTCATTGGCAAGTTTTTGAGGATGATCAGCAAGTCAAAAAATTTATAGAATTGAAAGAGGAGTTTGAAAGCACAAAAATAGACCAACAAAACATGCTTGTTGAAACAAAGGGGAATTTTGAAGTGTTACAACTGAAGAATAATTCTATACCCAAAGGTCTCATACCACTTGAAAAGCCTTTTTACCAGAATGATATGTTCAAATCTCCTAGGATACAAGCTGATGAGGAAGAGGTAGAGAGTTGTAACCTTGGTATAGTAGCAATGCCAAAAATGATCAATCTTTCAAAATTTCTTTCAGTTGACATGAAATAGAAATATATTGAGATGATTAAAAGGTTTGTATATGTTTTTGCATGGAGTTATGTGAATTTGAAGAATTATGATCATACTATCATTCAACATACCATTCCTATTAAAGAAAATGAAAAGCCTTTCAAACAAAATTTGAGGAGGATTAATCTGCTTCTCATGCCTCTGATTGAGAAGGAAATAAAGAAGCTTTTTGACGCAAAAATTATTGTTCCAATCAGATTCTCAAAGTGGGTTGCAAACTTGGTTCCAGTCAGGAAAAATAGTCGAGAAATCAGAATCTGCATTGACTTCATAAACTTGAACAAATCATCTCTGAAGGACAACTAACCTATCCCAAAGATGGACCAAATTCTGTAGAACATTGTTGGTTCCCGAAGGATGTATATGTTGGATGGTTTTTCAGGATATAATCAGATACTAGTGCATCCAGAATATCAGGAGAAAATTGACTTTACCACACCATGGGGTACATTCATGTATGCCAAGATTCCCTTTGATATGATGAATGCAGGAGCGAACTTTCAAAGAGAAATGAATATTTCCTTTACTGAGGAGAAGGATAAGTTGGTGCTTCTTTATCTAGATGACATAACAGTTTTCTCAAGGAGAGAATAAGACCATTTTATGCATCTAGAAAATATTTTGCTAAAGTGTAGAAGGTTTGGAATTTATCTCAATCCCACTAAAATCATTTTTTCTCTGACTTCAAGGAAGTTACTTGGTCATACTATATCTAAATATGGGATTAAGATTGATCCAAACAAGGTAAATACCATTCCGAAAGTATATCTGTCTATAACGAGAAAGGAAATTCAGTCTTTCCTTGGAAGGATGAATTTTGTGAGGAGGTTTATTCCTAATTTTTCCGAGATTGTAAAAGACATAACCAAGATGCTAAAGAAAGGAGCTGACATCGAGTGGAAAGTAGAAGAAAAGTAGTCATTTGAGGAGATAAAGAAGGAACTCACTCAAGCACCAGTGTTGATCATCTCGGATTTTTCAAAGGAATTTCTGGTTTTTACATTTGCATCAGAAAACACAATTTCTCGAGTTTTGCGACAGAAAGGACAACAAGATACTGAGCAGCCCATCGCATTTTTCAGCAGGACCTTAGCTAGTTCAGAGTTGAAGTATAACATCTTAGAAAAGTAGGCCTATTCTTTGGTCAAAGCCATCAAAGATTTTAGAATTTACATTCTGCATTCTCTTGTCATAGCATTTGTTCCTAATGCTGTTGTGAAAGACATCTTGACTTAAGGTGATCCTGATGGTAAGAGAGGGAAATGGATAGTTAACTTGCTGGAATATGATATAGAGATCAGACCTACAAAATTTGTGAAGGGTCAAGGGCTAGCAAAGCTGATGGCACAGTCCAATTTTGACTGTCTTGATATGAATTTAATTGCAGAAATTTCAGAGTTATCAGATGAAGATGAAGAGTTGATTCTCATTGAAGAGAAGTATATCCTTAATGATTGGTAAAAATACATTTTCTTTGTATTTCTTACATCATCATAGAGATCCTGCTGAATTAACAAATTCTAAAGCAAGGTTTGTGAAACTAAAATCCTTGAGGTACTGCACCAATGATAAAAATCTGTATTAGAAAGATATATGTGGTATTCTTTTGAATTTCTTGCTGGAAGAGGAGGCTGAAAAAGTGATTGAGGAGTTTCAAAAAGGAGATTGTGTAGGTAATCATTATTTTAAGGCTACAACAAATAATATTCGCATAGCAGGGTACTACTGGCCTACCATGTTCAAAGATGTCTACAAAAAGATTGTTGCCTGCCATCAATGCCAGATTTTTTATGGTAAGAAAAAGCTTGTTCCTTTGCCCTTGATGCCTATTTATGTTGAGGCACCATTCCAGCAGTGGGGGCTAGCTTTTATTGGTGAGATTCATCCATCATCTTCAGGTTAGCATCGCTGGATCTTGACAACAACTGATTATTTCACCAAGTGGATTGAAGTAATCCCAACTAGGAAACCAAATGATTTAGTTATCATTTCATTTTTGGAAAATAATATATTTTCTAGGTTTGGTTGCCTAATGAATATCATCACTGAGAATGCACAACCATTCAAATCCAAGAGGCTGATTATTTTTTGTCATCAATATCACATTACACTTGGGAATTCTACTGCATATTATCCACAAGGTAATGGTCTTGCTGAATCTTCTAACAAAAGCATTGTGAGGATTATTAAGAAGGTGCTACAGGAAAATAATAATTCATGGCATTTGAAGGTGAGGTATGCTTTATGGGCTGATAGAGTGTGCACAAAAAGGTCAAATGGAACTTCAACTTATGAGTTGGTATATGGGGTTGAAGCCATTTTTCCTACATCCTTGGGAGTTCCTGTCATGAAGTTGCTACAAGGATTAGAGGAGGAGCCAAATGAGATATATAGGAGGATAAAATAGTTGATAGCTTTGCAGGAAAAAAGGGAGGAACTCTATAACAACAATGAACAATCTCAAAACAGAATTAAGAAGACTTTTGACAAAAAGATCAAAGAGGAAAACTTTCAGATTCAAAATGTGGTATTGAAGTGGTAGGCCATGATTGAAGAAAAGGGGAAACGTGGTAAGTTTGAGAATATCTAGAAAGGTCCATTCATAGTGGCTCCATTTCATGGAAACAACACTTACATACTGCAGGAGATGGATGGACAACATTGCGCTGGAGGGCCTATCAATAACAAGTTTTTGAAGCAATATTCCTCTTAAGTTCTACTGATTTTTCATTCCATTGTACATATTCCATTTTTATAGGTTTTTATGCTAATAAAGATAAGTTGTTCATCAAGGTTGAGCCCGAGGTGAAGGCCATTAGAGTTTGAAGGAAAGGTTGGAAAATTTCAGAGTTTTCATTTTTAGGAATATTGATAGCACTAGAACTATAGGTTCTTTGGTGTACCACAGGGGCACACCATCCCAAGTGGAGCCACTGTTATCACTCAAAAAAAGTGAAACATCATTTGACATAGTCTTAGAAGTTCATTTGTTAAAGGTATGGTCATAGAGTTCATTAAGAAAATTTAATTTTTTTGATATTAGCCTATTTAAGGTCTAAACCCACCCCAATGCAAGTCATGTCATGTCCCATCAGTCATCATCTACTGATATATTTCATTTCTCAAGCTTTTGAATTCTAAAAGGTCACTTTAGCTATTTTTTCTTGTTTTTGTAGCGAATTGCACAGTAAAAGGGCAGTTTTCACTACGAAATTGCTAATACTTTTGTAGAGAAACTGCCTGGAAATGAACTAAATACGCTATGAAAAGAGGTATTTATGTCTTTCTTTTCAAATTCGGTGCAAGGTGTCAGTACATTATTAGAAGTGTTAGGGTGGATGTCATTCGATTCAGTTAGGGTTAAATCAAGGTACAAAGGTCATGGATGAGGTCATTATTACTATTTTTAGCATGTATGAGTCATGATTAAGTCTTAATCTTTCATCAAAACTTTAAAACCTTTCCCAATTGATTCTTTTTTCATTCTCTGCTTCATATTTGCATGCTACAGAGTTCTGCAGAGTTGTTTCACCAAGCCAAGCCGGTTGTTGCCATTTTCAAAAGTTGCAAGTGTTACTAATCAAGCGAGACAGAGAAGGTATAAAATCATCATGGTTGCAAAGAGGAAGACCAGAAAAGGTGGAAACTACCTCATATATGAGCCATCATACATGAATTTGATTAATGAAGAACCAACTACCTTAGATGTTTTCATAAAAACAGGGCGTTTACAGTTTTTCCAAAGAGTGGAAGGGTGCCATGTGTTGGTTTTTAAGGATTTTGTTGTTAGTTTCAATGGGACAGCTTCAAAGGTGGGGATGTTAAACCTCACAGTAACACCAGAGACCATTGCAGTAGCAACAAGAATCCCTAGAGGAGGAGAATAATGGTTCAAAGGCTTCAAGTTCACCATGCAATACTGTAAGGAATTTGTGAAGCCAGAGCATAGTGAGATTGATCTCACAAATGCCATCCCAAGGAGCTACATGAAAGAAAACTTCTCAAAGTTGCTGCTAATCATTCAGAAGTACTTCACTTGTGAAGGGAGGTATCATATGGTCTATTCCTATCACCTCAGGCTTCTATTGCATTTTTTTGGTAAGAGGTTTGTTGATTTACCTTTTTACTTATACAGGATCTTAGCTCAAATGTGAGACAAATTTCAAGATAAGTCTGAAGGAAATGAAACCTCACTCTTTCATCATGGTTTAATCAAGTTGTTGGTATTAGAAGATTTAAAGATATTTGGAAGAGATTGGTCATATTTTATGTTCATCAGTGGTTTTTAAATAGATTCCATCACTCCTAAAAGAACTCCTAAACCTAGAGATATACCATCACTTTCAGTGGCAGAGAAAATTGAGCCAGTGATCATGGAGACAGAGCCATTACAGAAAACTGACATACCCAAAGTTTCACCTACAAAACAAAATCCAACAGTGAGCAAACATGGCAGGAAGAGGGTTACAAGAAGCTAAATAGTGGCTAAGGGTAACTTAGAATATCTTATGCATGTTATTGATATTGAGGAAACTCCCATAGTCCAAGATGAAGATATAGATGAGGGAGGAAAGAAGCTCAAGAAAGCCAAAACAACTAAAAAGCTAGAGTTTGCAGGTGAAGATGCTGGATTCATGTTTCAAGTTAGGAAACCAATGAGAAGACATGCTAGAAAGGTCTTGGAAAGCAGTAAAGAAGCTCATAAGGTCACTGAAACTATCCAGCCACCACCAAGCATCATTGACCTCTCATCACCTGCAAAATAAGATCTGGTCATAAAGCAAAAGAAAGGAAAAAAAAAATCATTGAAAAAACAGAGATTGAAGTCCTTAAGGAGCAGTTGAAGTAGGAAAATGATGAAATATGAGTCTTAAAGAAAGAGGCAAGGAAGCACAAGGTTTAGAAGGTAAATTTTGAAAAAATGAAAGATATTTGGGAGGATCAAGTCACAAGTGTCTCTAAGACCTTGGAAAACACATAAAAACTAATCAAATGGACTAAGCCATTGAGACGAGAGGTGAAACATATTAGGAAAAATAACCTGCACTTACAGTCTAAGAACAAGACACTAAAATAACAATTCAAAGACCTACAAGAAAAACTTGAACTATTTCATGAAGAACTGTAGAAAAAAGGTTTAAAGATGACTGTGGTTGAGGAGCCCATTGCTCAACTGATCATTAATGAAGAGGAAACACTACAAGCGTCCTAAGTGGTGTTTGAATGAGTTTTAGAAGTTTCATGGCATGTTGAAGATCATTTTTTTATAGCCAGAGGTCACTTTTTGCAGTTAGTTTTGAAATCTGGAAATTTTGCACTTTTTCATAGTTTCGTAGCGTTTCCTAGGCTTAAAGCTAGGAAAATGCTACGAAAATTTATTTTGCAGCCTTTTTGCTTCCAAATATGATTTTTTAGTTTTCAAGAAGGGATAATGGTGGTGATGATGTGTCATGACTAGGTTGACATCATGGAACAACAAAAGAGCAGCTTTTTTTGGTTCAAAAGCTTATTTTTCAACGCTACGAAAGGTCACTACGAAACTGTCTTGTTTACGTAGCGAGATATTTTTGAAGGTTTTGGAGAAACTTAATGATAGTTTTGGACAGCTAGACTCCTTCAACATGTCAAGGGACCTTAATATCAAACATTTATGACTTGAAGGAAGTGATGTGGAGATAGGTAATCAGCTAACAATTTCGTTGAAGATAAAGGTCATGCATTCCTGAAAAATAGGGTTTTGTTCCACATGTCTAGGAGGGTTTTTAATATGTAATGGTGGTAATGAACCTATCATCTACCATTCGAGCATGAGATGCTTATTTGTAACTGACATGTAACAGTTTCACAAAGATAAGGTGGAATATGTACTAAATAGGAGTTACACTCCTATTAGGAGATGTTTTATTTAGGGTGTAGCTATCATTTTCTTGTTAAAAGATATGTTTTTCAGTTATGTGAGGTTCCATAGGAAGAATTCGATGTATCTAGCCATCAAGAAGATCATCTTTACTGTAATAATTTCTATTTAAAGGCAAATCATCAAAGTAGTCAATGGTTGGAGATTTTTTGCACCAAACTGCTGCTTTATATATTTTGACTTATATCAGTAATACAAAGGAGTTTCTTCTTGACAGACCTGAGATTCTCATGGGGTTTTCAAGGTTTTTCTGATCTATATCTTTATTTTTACCACTTGCAGTAGATTTAATCCCTATTACTCAAAATTCATATGTTTATTCTCTAACTTCCTTTAGTAATGAAATGACTATGCTGCTCTATGTTTTATGTGTGATTTTCCTCTGTTAAAGACCTTTATCTGCCTCAGCTTCCATGTCAAGAAACCTTTCCACTGAAACTATTGATTATTGACTCCATAAGCCCAATGGTAGCAGTCCTACATTATTTTCAATCCTAAAAGAACTCCTAAACCTAGAGATATACCATCACTTTCTGTGGCAGAGAAAATTGAGCCAATGATCATGGAGACAGAGCCATTGCAGAAAACTAACATACCCAAAGTTTCACCTACAAAACCAAATCCAACAGTGAGAAAACATGGCAGCAAGAGGGTTACAAGAAGCTAAATAGTGGCTAAGGGTAACTTATAATACCTTATGCATGTTATTGATATTGAGGAAACTCCCATAGTCCAAGATGAAGATATAGGTGAGGGACGAAAGAAGCTCAAGAAAGCCAAAACAACTAAAAAGCTAGAGTTTGCAGGTGAAGATGCTGGATTCATGTTTCAAGTTAGGAAAACAATGAGAAGACATGCCAGAAAGGTCTTCGAAATCAGTAAAGAAGCTCGTAAGGTCACTGAAACTATCCAGCCACCACCAAGCATCATTGACCTCTCATCACCTGCAAAATAAGATCTGGTCATAAAGAAAAAGAAAGGAAAAGAGAAAATCATTGAAAAAACAGAGATTGAAGTTCTTAAGGAGCAGTTGAAGTAGGAAAATGATGAAATATCAGTCTTAAAGAAAGAGGCAAGGAAGAACAAGGTTTAGAAGGTAAATTTTGAAAAAATGAAAGAGATTTGGGAGGATCAAGTCACAAGTGTCTCTAAGACCTTGGAAAACACATAAAAACTAATCAAATGGACTAAGACATTCAGATGAGAGGTGAAACATATTAGGAAAAAGAACCTACACTTACAGTCTAAGAACAGGACACTAAAATAACAAGTCAAAGACCTACAAGAAAAACTTGAACTATTTCATGCAGAACTGTGGAAAAAAGCTTTAAAGATGACTGTGGTTGAGGAGCCCATTGCTCAACTGATCATTAATGAAGAGGAAACACTACAAGGATACTAAGTGGTGTTTGAATGTGTTTTAGAAGTTTCATGGCATGCTGAAGATCAAGTTTTTATAGCCAGAGATCACTTTTTGCAGTTAGTTTTGAAATCTGGAAATTTTGCACTTTTTCACAGTTTCGTAGCGTTTCCTAGGCTTAAAGCTAGGAAAATGCTACGAAAATTTCTTTTGCAGCCCTTTTGCTTCCAAATATGCTTTTTCAGTTTTCAAGAAGGGAGAATGGTGGTGATTATGTGTGATGACTAGGTTGACATCATGGAACAACAAAAGAGAAAATTTTTTTGGTTCAAAAGCTTATTTTTCAACGCTACGAAAGGTCGCTATGAAACTGTCTTGTTTACGTAGCGAGATGTTTTTGAAGGTTTTGGAGCAACTTAATGATATTTTTGGACAGCGAGACTCCTTCAACATGTCAACGGACCTTAATATCAAACATTTATGACTTGAAGGAAGTGATGTGGAGATAGGTAATCAGCTAAAGATTTCGTTGAGGATAAAGTTCATGGATTCTTGAAAACTAGGGTTTTGTTCCACATGTCTAGGAGGGTTTTTAATATGTAATGGTGGTAATGAACCTATCATCTACCATTCGCGCATGTGATTCTTATTTTTAACTGACATGTAACTGTTTCACAAAGATAAGGTGGAATATGTACTAAATAGGAGTTACACTCCTATTAGGAGATGTTTTATTTAGGGTGTAGTTATCATTTTCTTCTTAAAAGATATGTTTTTCAGTTATGTGAGGTGCCATAGGAAGAATTTGATGTATCTAGCCATCAAGGAGATCATCCTTACTGTAAGAATTTCTATTTAAAGGAAAATCATCAAAGTAGTAAAGGGTTGGAGATTTTTTGCACCAAACTGTTGCTTTATATATTTTGACTTATATCAGTAATACAAAGTATTTTATTCTTGACAGACCTGAGATTCTCATGGGGTTTTCAAGGTTTTTCTGATCTATATCCTTATGTTTACCACTTGCAGTAGATTTCATCCCTATTACTCAAAATTCATATGTTTATGATCTAACTTCCTTTAGTAATGAAATGACTATGCTGCTCTACGTTTTCTGTGTGATTTTCCTCTGTTAAAGACCCTTATCTGCCTCAGCTTCCATTTCAAGAAACCTTTCCATTGAAAATACTTATTGTTGACTCCATAAGCCCAATGGTAGCAATCCTACATTTCTATGTAGGTTGAAAAGAATGTAGGATCCAAATCTACTTCAGGGAATTTAATTGGGCGTTTTATATCTAAATATGGGATTAAGATTGATCCAAATAGGGTCAATGCCATTTAGAAAGTAGATCTTCCTAGAAGCAGAAAGGAAATTCATTCTTTCCTTGAAAGGGTGAATTTTGTGAGGAGGTTTATTCCTAATTTTGTTGAGATTGTGAAAGAAATAACCAATATGTTGAAGAAAGGAGTTGACCTCAAGTGGACATTAGAAGCAAAGCAGTCACTTGAGGAGATAAATAAGGCACTCACTCAAGCACCAGTGTTGATCAACCCGCATTTTTCAAAGGAATTTCTGGTTTTTACATTTGCATCAGAAAACATAATTGCTGGAGTTTTGCTGCAGAAAGGATAGAAGAGTACTAAGTAGCCCATTTCATTTTTCAGTGGGACCTTAGCTAATTCAGAGATTAAAGCATAACATCTTATAGAAACAAGCCTTTTATTTTGTCAAAGCCATGATAGATTTCAGAATTTACATTATGCATTCTCATGGCATAGCATTTGTTCCTAATGCTGTTGTGAAAGACATCTTGACTCAAGTTGATCCTGATGGTAAGAGAGGGAAATTGATAGCTAACTTGTTGGAATATGATATAGATATTAGACCTATAAAATTTTTGAGGGTTCATGGGCTAGAAAAGCTGATGGCACAATACAATTTTGATTGTCTTGATATGAATTTAATTGCAGAAATTTCAGATTTATCAGATGAAGATGAAGAATTGATTCCGATTGAAGAGAATTATATCCTTTCTGACTGGTACAGAAACATTGTCTTTGTCTTACATCATCATAGAGCTCCCGCTAAATTGAAAAAGTCTAAAGCAAGGTTTGTGAAGCTAAAATCCTTGAGCTACTGCATCATTGATAAAAATATGTATTGGAAAGATATCAGTGGTATTCTTTGTTGGAAATATGATGCAGAGTGTTTTCCTTGATGGCAACCCACTGAATGAAGATGAATACATTTGACTGTTGACATGTGTTGTCCTTAATGGCAACCCACCTGATGAAGTTATGCTTGACTTGATGGACTTAGTAAATAATGTAAATCTGATGACAATATGATTCTAAGTGTTGTCCCTGAAAGGCAACCCACTTGATGAAGATGATGACAACTTACTTGATGAAGTTGTGCTTGATAGAATATGTCCTTGATGAAGAAAATATGATGTTTCTACAGTGTGTACAGAAGGCAATGAAGAAAGGAATTCAGAATGTGTTCAAAATATGATGAAAAGAGTATGTCTCCTTGTATACGCGGATTGGCCTAGGGGAAGTCGCGTATGCACGCGGAAAATAACGTGCCAAGTCGCGTATGGGCAAAAGCGCTCAAAAAGTGCAAAACCAAGGGTAACCACCATGGTATTGACCCATTGTATTGGGTAATGGTCCGCCTAATTGACCCCGTCCAGGTTGTTTTGGGCTTGTGGTATTGTTTTGGCCCATGGTATTGAAAAAGGGGCTCATGGTATTGACAAAGGGTAATCATATATAAGGAGAAGAAATTCATTGTGCAAATGATGAGTGTGGGTGCAAGATGTCTGAGCTTGAATGAATACTTCTCTCTGAAGTATATCTGAATGGAAAGGGTTACACTTGAATGATAAATATGAATGTATGATGCACCAATAATGAAGAAGGGGATCTAGATCTGAATTGCTCTTGTATTTGCTAGATCTGATTATGGAAGGCTTAGATCTGTGATGAAGCGAGCATCTAGGCGAACATCTGTCTGAAGCAAAAGGGTAGATCTGAACTGATTATCTGATCTGATGAAGTATGCTGCTCTGTAATAATTGAAGATCTATAAGCTACTTCGACGCGGAGGAAGCACGTATATACGCAGCTTCAGCGAAGAGAAAGCGCGTATGCGCAATAAAATATACACTGAGGTATACGCTAGTTTGTGTGGACGGAAGCGCGTATATACACGATATCAGTGAAGGGAAAGCGCGTATGCAAACTAGGGTTTGCTGAAGCAAGGGGTATGAAATATCTGATCTGTTCTGCTGTGTTTCTGCTATCTGATCTGTGTTGATATGTATCTGTTGATGATGTATGTTTGAGCTTAAAAGTATGGAAAGGGTTCGGTATGGAAATATGATGAATTGTGGCCTGCAAGTTGTGTTCTATTAAAGTGGTTGGATCCAGTGTGAAAATTGATGAAACGTGGTCCAAGGTGGTGCCGAGGGTTGTAGCCTTCAGTCAGGGGGTTGTATCTCCCTTCCAGGTGAGGCTGGTAAACGAGATCGGGGCCGAGCCCTTCCGCTGAGGAGTGGGCCGGCAAACGAGATCGGGGTCGATTCTCTCCGTGAGAGGCTGGTAAACGAGTCAGGGGGTTGGAGCTCCCCTCCAGGAGTGGCTGGTAAACGAGCGCAGGTGGGTGCCTGCGTGCTGGTCAAGTCTGCGCCAGCACATATGTTGTAAGATGTTTTCTCTATAATAAAATATTGAAGGCCGAGCAACTGCAGCGGTGGTTTTCTCCCGATTTGGGTTTCCACCTAAAAATCCTGGTGTTCATGTGTGATGCTTTGTGTGATGGTTTATTCTGTTCTTACTGCACATGTTTACTGTTTATTAAACATCTGATGAATGAATGATGGAATAATAGAAGTGAATATTTAATGACATATCTAGATCTCTGTGTATACGCTAGTTTTATAAAGGGGATCCGCGTATATACGCTAGTTTACTGAATGAAAGTAGCGTATGGGTTTTAAGGAATAAAAAAAGTAAAAATATTTGATTATGCAGTAAATACTGATTCACCCCCCCCTCTCAGTATTTTTCCCAACATTCTTTTGAATTGTTTGCTGGAAGAGGAGGCGGAAACACTGATTAAGGAGTTTCACAAAGGATATTATGGAGGTCATCATTATTGGAAGGCTACAGAAAATAATATTCTCAGAGAAAGGTACTACTGGCCTACTATGTTCAAAGATGTCTACAGAAATATTGTTGCCTGCCATGAATGCCATATTTTTTATGGTAAGAAAAAGCTTGTTCCTTTACCCTTGATGCCTATTTATGTTGAGGCGTAATTATAGCAGTGGGGGATAGATTTTATTGATCAGATTCATCCATCATCTTCAGGTCAGGATCGATGGATCTTTACAACAACTGTTATTTCACCAAGTGGATTGAAGTAATCCCAACTAGGCAAGAAAATGATCCAGTTATCATTTCATTTTTGGAAAATAATATATTGTATAGGTTTGGATGCCCTATGAAGATCATCACTGACAATGCACATGCATTCAAATCCAAGAGGCTGCTTATTTTTTTTCATCAATATCACATTACACTTGGGAATTATTTTTCATATTATCCACAAGGTAATGGTCTTGTTGAATCTTCTAACAAAAGCATTGTGAGGATTATTAAGAAGGTGTTGCAATAAAATAAGAATTCATGGAATTTGAAGCTGAAGCATGCTCTGTGGGCTGATAGAGTGTGCACAAAAAGTTCAATTGGAACTTCACCTTATGAGTTGGTATATGGGGCTGATGCCATTTTTCCTACATCATTGGGAGTGCCTGTCATGAAGCTGCTGCAAGGATTAAGGGAGGAGCCAAATGCAATACAGAGGAGGATAAACCAGTTGATATCTCTGCAGGAAAAAAGAGAGGAAGTCTATAACAACAATCGGCAATCTCAAAACATAATTAAGAATAATTTTGACAAGAAGGTCAAAGAGGAAAACTTTCAGATTCAAGATGTGGTATTGAAGTGGGAGGCCATGATTGAAGAAAAGGGGAAAAATGTTAAGTTTCAAAATATCTGGAAAGGTCCATTAATAATGGTTTCATTTCATGGAAATAAGACTTACGTACTTCAGGAGATGGATGGACAACCTTGTGCTGGAGGGCATATCAATGGCAGGTTTTTGAAGCACTATTCCTCCTAAGTTCTACTTATTTTCATTCCATTGTACATATTCCATTTTTATATGTTTTTCTTCTAATAAAGAAAAGTTGATCATCAAGCTTGAGCCCGAGGTGAAGGAAATTAGAGTTTGAAGGAAAGCTTGGAAAATTTGAGAGTTCTTGTTTTTAAGAAGATGGATAACACTGGAACTACATGTTATTTGGCGTACCACAGTGACACACCATCCCAAGTGGATCCACTATTATCAGTGAGAAAAAGTGAAACATCATTTGGCATAGTCTTAGAAGTTCATTTGTCAAAGGTATGGTCATAGAGTTCATTAGGAAAATTTAAATGTTTTCATATTAGCCTATATTAATGTCTAACCCCACCCCCATGAAAGTAATATCATGTCCCATCAGTCATAATTTGCTGACATATTTCATTTCCTGAGCTTTTGAATTTGAAAATGTCACTTTAGCTAATTTTTCTTGTTTTCGTAGCAAATTACACAGTAAAAAGGCAGTTTTCGCTACAAAACTGGTAATACTTTCATAGCGAAACTGTCTAGAAATAAACTAACTACACTAAGAAAAGAGGTATTTCTATCTGTCTTTTCAAATCTGGTCCAAGATGTCAGTCCATGATTAGAAGTGTTAGGTTCGATTTCATTCGAGTAAGTTAGGGCTAAATCAAGGTACAAAGGTCATGGCTGAGGTAATTATTACTGTTTTTAGCATGTATGGGTCATGATTAAGCCCTGAGCTGTCATCGAAACTTTAAAACCTTTCCAAATTGATTATTTTTTCATTCTTCTCTTCATATTTGCATGCTACTGAGTTCTGGAGAGATGTTTCACCAAGCCAACCTGGTTGTTGGCATTTTCAAAAGTTGTAGGTGTCACTGATCAAGCGAGGCAGAGAAGGTATAAAATCATCATCGCTACAAAGAGGAATAACAACAAAGGTGGCCACTACCTCAGATGTGAGCCTTCATAAATGAATTTGATTAATGAAAACCCAAATGCCATAGAAGTTTTCAGAAGAACAAGGTGTTTGCATTTTTTTCATAGATTGAAAGGGTGCCATGTGCAGGTTTCTAAGGAGTTTGGTGTGATTTTCAATGGGACAAATTCAAAGGTCGGGATGTTAAACCTCATGGTAACACCAGAGACCATTGCAGCAGCAACAGTAATCCCTATAGGAGGATAAAAATGGTTCAAAGGCTTCAACTTCACCATGCAAGACTATAAGGAATTTATCAATCCAAAGCATAGTAAGTTTTATCTCACAAATGCCATCCCAAGGAGCTACATGAAAGGAAACTTCTCATAGTTGCTGCTAATAATTCAGAAGTACTTCACTTGTGAAGGGAGGTATCATATGGTTCCAAAACACATTGAAACTCTACTTAGTACCCCTGTGGTGTTTCCTCTTCATTAAGGATCAGTTAAGAAATGGGCTCCTCAACCACAATCATCTTTAAACCTTTTTTCTCCAGTTCTTGATGAATCCATTCTAGTTGTTCTTGTAGGTCTTTGACTTGGTATTTTAGTGTCCTGTTCTTAGACTGTAAGTGCAGGTTCATTTCCATGATATGTTTCACCTCTCCTCTCAATGGCTTAGTCCATTTGATCAGTTTTTCTATGTCGTCCAAGATCTTAGAGACACTTGTGACTTGATCCTCCCAAATCTCTTTTATTTTTTCAAACCATGCCTTCTGAACCTTGTGCTTCCTTGCCTCTTTCTTTAAGACTGATATTTCATCATTTTCCAACTTCAACTGCTCCTTAAGGACTCCAATCTCTATTTTTTCAATGATTTTCTCTTTGCCCTTCTTTTGGTTGATGACCATATCTTCTTTTGCAGGTGATGAGAGGTCAATGATGCTTGGTGGTGGCTGGACAGTTTCAGTGACCTTCTGAGCTTCTTTACTACTTTCCAAGACCTTTCTGCCATGTCTTGTCATTGGTTTCCTAGCTTGAAAAATGAATCCAACATCTTCACCTGCAAACTCTAACTTCTTAGTTGTTTTGGCTTTCTTGAGCTTCTTTCCTCCCTCACCTATATCTTCATCTTGGACTATGGGAGTTTCTTCAATATCAATAGCATGCAGAATGTATTCTAAGTTACCCTTAGCCACTGTTTGGCTTCTTGTAACTCTCTTGCTGCCATGTTTTCTCACTGTTGGTTTTTGTTTTGCAGATGTAACTTTGGGTGTGTCAGCTTTTTACAATGGCTCTATCTCCATGATCACTGGCTCAATTTTCTTTGCCACTGAAGGTGATGATATATCTCTAGGTTTAGGAGTTCTTTTAGGAGTGATGGCATCTATTTCAAAACCATTGATGAACAGAAAAGATGACCAGTCTCTGCCTAATCTATTTAACTCTTCTAATACCAACAACTTGATTAAACCATGATGAAAGAGTGAGGTTTCATTTCCTTCAGATTTAGCTTGAACTTTATCTGACATTTTAGCTAAGCTTTTGTATAAGTAAAAAGTTAAATCAAGAGACCTCTTACCAACAAAATGTAGCAGAAGCCTGAGGTGGTAGGAATAAACCATATGATACCTCCTTTCATAGGTGAAGTACTTCTGAATGTTTAGCAATAGCTTTGAGAAGTTGTCTTTCATGTAGCTCCTTGGGATGGCATTTTCGAGATCAATCTCACTATGCTCTGGCTTGATAAATTCCTTACAGTCATGCATGGTGAACTTGAAGCCTTTGAACCATTTTTCTCCTCCTCTAGGGATTATTGTTGCTGCTTCAATGGTTTCTGGTGTTACAGTGAGGTTCAACGTTCCCACCTTTGAAGCTGTCCCATTGAATCTAATAGCAAACTCCTTAGAAACTTGCACATGGCACCCTTGCAATCTTTGGCAAAACTGCAAACACCCTGTTCTTCTGAAAACTTCTAAAGAAGTTGGGTCTCATTCAAAAAATTCATGTATGATGGCTCATATTTGAGGTAGTGGCCACCTTTGTTGGTCTTCCTCTTTGTAGCCATGGTGCTTTTATAACTTCTCTGCCTCGCTTGATTAGTGACACCTGCAACTTTTGAAAATGCCAACAACCATCTTGGCTTGGTGAAACAACTCTTTAGAGCTCAGTAGCATGCAATGATGAAGCGAAGAATGACAAAAGACTCAATTTGGTAATGTTTTACAGCTTTGATGACATCTCATGGCTTAATCATGACTCATACATGCTAAAAACAGTAATAATGACCTTATCCAGGACCTTTGTACCTTGATTTAACCCTAACTGACTCGAATGACATCCACCCTAACACTTCTAATTATTGACTGACACCTTGCACTGAATTTGAAAAGACAAACAGAAAAACCTCTTTTCGTAGCATAGTTAGCTCATTTCCAAGCAGTTTCGCTACAAAAGTATTAGCAGTTTCGTAGCGAAAACTGCCTTTTTACTATGTAATTCGATACGAAAATAAGAAAAACTGGCTAAAGTGACCTTTTCGAATTCAAAAGCTTGGGAAATGAAATATGTCAGCAAATGATGACTGATGGGACATGATATGACTTGCATGGGGGTGGGTTTAGACATTAGCATAGGCTAATATCAAAAAAATTAAATTTTCCTAATGAACTCTATGACCGTACCTTTGACAAATGAACTTCTAAGACTATGTCAAATAATGTTTCACTTTTTTTGAGTGATAATAGTGGCTCTACTTGGGATGGTGTGCCACTGTGGTACACTAAAGAACCTGTAGTTCCAATGCTATCCATCTTCTTAAAAATAAAAACTCGGAAATTTTCCAAGCTTTTCTTAAAACTCTAATGGCCTTTACCTCGATCTCAAGCTTGATGATCAGCTTGTCTTTATTAGTAGAAAAATATAAAAAAATGTAATATGTACAATGGAATGAAAAATCAATAGAACTTAAGAGGAATAGTGCTTCAAAAACCTACCGTTGACAGGCCCTCCAGCACAAGGTTGTCCATCCATCTCCTGCAGTACATAAGTGGTGTTTCCATGAAATGTAGCCACTATGAATGGACCTTTCTAGATATTATCAAACTTACCATGTTTCCCCTTTTCTTCAATCCTGGCCTCCCACTTCAATACCACATCTTAAATCTGAAAGTTTCCTCTTTGACCTTCCTGTCAAAAGTCTTCTTAATTATTTTGAGATTGCTGATTGTTGTTATAGAATTTCTCTCTTTTTTCCTCCAAAGCTATCAATTGGTTTATCCTCTTCTGTATTTCATTTGGCTCCTCCTCTAATCCTTACAGCAGCTTCATGACATGCACTCCCAAGTATGTAAGAAAAATGGCTGCAACCCCATATACCAACTCATAAGGTGAAGTTTCAATTGACCTTTTTGTGCACACTCTATCAACCCACAGAGCATACTTCATCTTAAAATACCATGAATCATTATTTTCCTTCAACACTTTCTTAATAATCCTCACAATGCTTTTGTTAGAAGATTAAGCAAGACCATTACCTTGTGGATAATATGGATCTTAGCTCAAATGTGAGACAAATTTCAAGATAAGTCTGAAGGAAATGAAACCTCACTCTTTCATCATGGTTTAATCAAGTTGTTGGTATTATAATATTTAAAGATATTTGGAAGAGACTGGTCATATTTTATGTTCATCAGTGGTTTTTAAATTGATGCCATCACTCCTAAAAGAATTCCTAAACCTAGAGATATACCATCACTTTCAGTGGCAAAGAAAATTGAGCCAGTGATCATGGAGATAGAGCCATTGCAGAAAACTGACATACCCAAAGTTTCACCTACAAAACAAAATCCAACAGTGAGCAAACATGGCAGCAAGAGGGTTACAAGAAGCTAAATAGTGGCTAAGGGTAACTTAGAATACCTTATGCATGTTATTGATATTGAGGAAACTCCCATAGTCCAAGATGAAGATATAGATGAGGGAGGAAAGAAGCTCAAGAAAGCCAAAACAACTAAAAAGCTAGAGTTTGCAGGTGAAGATGTTGGATTCATGTTTCAAGTTAGGAAACCAATGAGAAGACATGCTAGAAAGGTCTTGGAAAGCAGTAAAGAAGCTCATAAGGTCACTGAAACTATCCAGCCATCACCAAGCATTTTTGACCTCTCATCACCTGCAAAATAAGATCTGGTCATAAAGCAAAAGAAAGGAAAAAAAAAATTCATTTAAAAAACAGAGATCAAGTTCTTAAGGAGCAAATTTCTGAAGCAGGGATGCTGATGAAATATCGCTTCTCAAGGATATGGCAAGGAAGCACAAGGTTTAGAAGGTAAATTCTGAAAAAAATGAGATTTGGGGAGGATCAAGTCACAAGTGTCTCTAAGACCTTGGAAAACACATAAAAACTAATCAAATGGACTAAGCCATTGAGACGAGAGGTGAAACATATTAGGAAAAATAACCTACACTTACAGTCTAAGAACAGGACACTAAAATAACAATTCAAAGACCTACAAGAAAAACTTGAACTATTTCATGAAGAACTGTAGAAAAAAGGTTTAAAGATGACTGTGGTTGAGGAGCCCATTGCTCAACTGATCATTAATGAAGAGGAAACACTACAAGGGTCCTAAGTGGTGTTTGAATGTGTTTTAGAAGTTTCATGGCATGTTGAAGATCAATTTTTTATAGACAGAGGTCACTTTTTGCAGTTAGTTTTGAAATCTGGAAATTTTGCACTTTTTCATAGTTTCGTAGCGTTTCCTAGGCTTAAAGCTAGTAAAATGCTACGAAAATTTCTTTTGCAGCCTTTTTGCTTCCAAATATGATTTTTTAGTTTTCAAGAAGGGATAATGGTGGTGATGATGTGTCATGACTAGGTTGACATCATGGAACAACAAAAGAGCAGCTTTTTTTGGTTCAAAAGCTTATTTTTCAACGCTACGAAAGGTCACTACGAAACTGTCTTGTTTACGTAGCGAGATGTTTTTGAAGGTTTTGGAGAAACTTAATGATAGTTTTGGACAGCTAGACTCCTTCAACATGTCAAGGGACCTTAATATCAAACATTTATGACTTGAAGGAAGTGATGTGGAGATAGGTAATCAGCTAACGATTTCGTTGAAGATAAAGGTCATGCATTCCTGAAAAATAGGGTTTTGTTCCACATGTCTAGGAGGGTTTTTAATATGTAATGGTGGTAATGAACCTATCATCTACCATTTTAGCATGAGATGCTTATTTGTAACTGACATGTAACTGTTTCACAAAGATAAGGTGGAATATGTACTAAATAGGATTTACACTCCTATTAGGAGATGTTTTATTTAGGGTGTAGCTATTATTTTCTTGTTAAAAGATATGTTTTTCAGTTATGTGAGGTGCCATAGGAAGAATTAGATGTATCTATCCATCAAGTAGATCATATTTACTGTAATAATTTCTATTTAAAGGCAAATCATCAAAGTAGTAAAGGGTTGGAGATTTTTTGCACCAAACTGCTGCTTTATATATTTTGACTTATATCAGTAATACAAAGGAGTTTCTTCTTGACAGACCTGAGATTCTCATGGGGTTTTCAAGGTTTTTCTGATCTATATCTTTATTTTTACCACTTGCAGTAGATTTAATCCCTATTACTCAAAATTCATATGTTTATGCTCTAACTTCCTTTAGTAATGAAATGACTATGCTACTCTATGTTTTATGTGTGATTTTCCTATGTTAAAGACCCTTATCTGCCTCAGCTTCCATGTATAGAAACCTTTCCACTGAAAATATTGATTGTTGACTCCATAATCCCAATGGTAGCAGTCCTACATTCTTTTCAATCCTAAAAGAACTCCTAAACCTAGAGATATACCATCACTTTCTGTGGCAGAGAAAATTGAGCCAGTGATCATGGAGACAGAGCCGTTGCAGAAAACTGACATACCCAAAGTTTCACCTACAAAAAAAAATCCAACAGTGAGCAAACATGGTAGCAAGAGGGTTACAAGAAGCTAAATAGTGGCTAAGGGTAACTTAGAATACCTTATGCATGTTATTGATATTGAGGAAACTCCCATAGTCCAAGATGAAGATATAGATGAGGGAGGAAAGAAGCTCAAGAAATCCAAAACAACTGAAAAGCTAGAGTTTGCAGGTGAAGATGCTGGATTCATGTTTCAAGTTAGGAAAAAAATTAGAACACATGCCAGAAAGGTCTTGGAAAGCAGTAAAGAAGCTCGTAAGGTCACTGAAACTATCCAGCCACCACCAAGCATCATTGACCTCTCATCACCTGCAAAATAAAATCTGGTCATAAAGAAAAAGCAAGGAAAAGAGAAAATCATTGAAAAAACAGAGATTGAAGTCCTTAAGGAGTAGTTGAAGTAGGAAAATGATGAAATATCAGTCTTAAAGAAAGAGGCAAGGAAGCACAAGGTTTAGAAGGTAAATTTTGAAAAAATGAAAGAGATTTGGGAGGATCAAGTCACAAGTGTCTCTAAGACCTTGGAAAACACATAAAAACTAATCAAATGGACTAAGCCATTGAGACGAGTGGTGAAACATATTAGGAAAAAGAACCTACACTTACAGTATAAGAACAGGACACTAAAATAACAAGTGAAAGACCTACAAGAAAAACTTGAACTATTTCATGCAGAACTGTAGAAAAAAGGTTTAAAGATGACTGTGGTTGAGGAGCCCATTGCTCAACTGATCATTAATGAAGAGGAAACACTAAAAGGGTCCTAAGTGGTGTTTGAATGTGTTTTAGAAGTTTCATGGCATGCTGAAGATCAAGTTTTTATAGCCAGAGATCACTTTTTGCAGTTAGTTTTGAAATCTGGAAATTTTGCACTTTTTCATAGTTTCGTAGTGTTTCCTAGGCTTAAAGCTAGGAAAATGCTACGAAAATTTCTTTTGCAGCCTTTTTGCTTCCAAATATGCTTTTTCAGTTTTCAAGAAGGGATAATGGTGGTGATTATGTGTGATGACTAGGTTGACATCATGGAACAACAAAAGAGCAAATTATTTTGGTTCAAAAGCTTATTTTTCAACGCTACGAAAGGTCGCTACGAAATTGTCTTGTTTACGTAGCGAGATGTTTTTGAAGGTTTTGGAGCAACTTAATGATATTTTTGGACAGCGAGACTCCTTCAACATGTCAAGGGACCTTAATATCAAACATTTATGACTTGAAGGAAGTGATGTGGAGATAGGTAATCAGCTAAAGATTTCGTTGAGGATAAAGTTCATGCATTCTTGAAAACTAGGGTTTTGTTCCACATCTCTAGGAGGGTTTTTAATATGTAATGGTGGTAATGAACCTATCATCTACCATTCGAGCATGTGATGCTTATTTTTAACTGACATGTAACTGTTTCACAAAGATAAGGTGGAATATGTACTAAATAGGAGTTACACTCCTATTAGGAGATGTTTTATTTAGGGTGTAGCTATCATTTTCTTGTTAAAAGATATGTTTTTCAGTTATGTGAGGTGCCATAGGAAGAATTCGATGTATCTAGCCATCAAGCAGATCATCCTTACTGTAAGAATTTCTATTTAAAGGAAAATCATCAAAGTAGTAAAGGGTTGGAGATTTTTTGCACCAAACTGTTGCTTTAGATATTTTGACTTATATCAGTAATACAAAGGAGTTTATTCTTGAAAGACCTGAGATTCTCATGGGGTTTTCAAGGTTTTTCTGATCTATATATCTATGTTTACCACTTGCAGTAGATTTCATCCCTATTACTCAAAATTCATATGTTTATTCTCTAACTTCCTTTAGTAATGAAATGACTATGCTGCTCTATGTTTTCTGTGTGAATTTCCTCTGTTAAAGACCCTTATCTACCTCAGCTTCCATTCAAGAAACCTTTCCACTGAAAATACTGATTTTTGACTCCATAAGCCCAATGGTAGCAATCCTACATTTCTATGTAGGTTGAAAAGAATGTAGGATCCAAATCTACTTCAGGGAATTTAATTGGGCGTTTTATATCTAAATATGGGATTAAGATTGATCCAAATAGGGTCAATGCCATTTAGAAAGTAGATCTTCCTAGAAGAAGAAAGGAAATTCATTCTTTCCTTGGAAGGGTGAATTTTGTGAGGAGGTTTATTCCTAATTTTGTTGAGATTGTGAAAGAAATAACGAAGATGTTGAAGAAAGGAGTTGACCTCAAGTAGACATTAGAAGCAAAGCAGTCACTTGAGGAGATAAAGAAGGCACTCACTCAAGCACCAGTGTTGATCAACCCGCATTTTTCAAAGGAATTTCTGGTTTTTACATTTGCATCAGAAAATATAATTGTTGGAGTTTTGCTGCAGAAAGGATAGAAGGGTACTAAGTAGCCCATTTAATTTTTCAGTGGGACCTTAGCTAATTCAGAGATTAAAGTATAACATCTTATAGAAACAAGCCTTTTATTTTGTCAAAGCCATGAAAGATTTCAGAATTTACATTATGCATTCTCATGGCATAGCATTTGTTCCTAATGCTGTTGTGAAAGACATCTTGACTCAAGTTGATCCTAATGGTAAGAGAGGGAAATTGATAGCTAACTTGTTGGAATATGATATAGATATTAGACCTATAAAATTGTTGAGGGTTCATGGGCTAGAAAAGCCGATGGCACAATACAATTTTGATTGTCTTGATATGAATTTAATTGCAGAAATTTCAGATTTATCAGATGAAGATGAAGAATTGATTCCCATTGAAGAGAATTATATCCTTTATGACTGGTACAGAAACATTGACTTTGTCTTACATCATCATAGAGATCCTGCTAAATTGAAAAAGTCTAAAGCAAGGTTTGTGAAGCTAAAATCCTTGAGCTACTACATCATTGATAAAAATATGTATTGGAAAGATATCAGTGGTATTCTTTTGAATTGTTTGCTGGAAGAGGAGGCGGAAACACTGATTAAGGAGTTTCACAAAGGATATTATGGAGGTCATCATTATTGGAAGGCTACAGAAAATAAGATTCTCAGAGAAAGGTACTACTGGCCTACTATGTTCAAATATGTCTACAAAAATATTGTTGCCTGCCATGAATGCCATATTTTTTATGGTAAGAAAAAGCTTGTTCCTTTACCCTTGATGCCTATTTATGTTGAGGCGTCATTATAGCAGTGGGGGATAGATTTTATTGGTCAGATTCATCCATCATCTTCAGGTCAGGATCGATGGATCTTTACAACAACTGTTATTTCACCAAGTGGATTGAAGCAATCCCAACTAGGAAAGAAAATGATTCAGTTATCATTTCATTTTTGGAAAATAATATATTTTATAGGTTTGGATGCCCTATGAAGATCATCACTGACAATGCACGCGCATTCAAATCCAAGAGGCTGCTTATTTTTTTTCATCAATATCACATTACACTTGGGAATTATTTTTCATATTATCCACAAGGTAATGGTCTTGTTGAATCTTCTAACAAAAGCATTGTGAGGATTATTAAGAAGGTGTTGCAATAAAATAAGAATTCATGGCATTTGAAGCTGAAGCATGCTCTGTGGGCTGATAGAGTGTGCACAAAAAGTTCAATTGGAACTTCACCTTATGAGTTGGTATATAGGGCTGATGCCATTTTTCCTACATCATTGGGAGTGCCTGTCATGAAGCTGCTGCAAGGATTAAGGGAGGAGCCAAATGCAATACAGAGGAGGATAAAACAGTTGATATCTCTGCAGGAAAAAAGAGAGGAATTCTATAACAACAATCAGCAATCTCAAAACATAATTAAGAATAATTTTGACAAGAAGGTCAAAGAGGAAAAATTTCAGATTCAAGATGTGGTATTGAAGTGGGAGGCCATGATTGAAGAAAAGGGGAAAAATGTTAAGTTTCAAAATATCTGGAAAGGTCCATTAATAATGGTTTCATTTCATGGAAATAAGACTTACGTACTTCAGGAGATGGATGGACAACCTTGTGCTGGAGGGCCTATCAATGGCAGGTTTTTGAAGCACTATTCCTCCTAAGTTCTACTTATTTTCATTCCATTGTACATATTCCATTTTTATATTTTTTTCTTCTAATAAAGAAAAGTTGATCATCAAGCTTGAGCCCGAGGTGAAGGAAATTAGAGTTTGAAGGAAAGCTTGGAAAATTTGAGAGTTCTTGTTTTTAAGAAGATGGATAGCACTGGAACTACATGTTATTCGGTGTACCACAGTGACACACCATCCCAAGTGGATCCACTATTATCAGTGAGAAAAAGTGAAACATCATTTGGCATATTCTTAGAAGTTCATTTGTCAAAGGTATGGTCATAGAGTTCATTAGGAAAATTTAAATGTTTTCATATTAGCCTATCTTAATGTCTAACTCCACCCCCATGCAAGTAATATCATGTCCCATCAGTCATAATTTGCTGACATATTTCATTTCCTGAGCTTTTGAATTTGAAAATGTCACTTTAGCTAGTTTTTCTTGTTTTCGTAGCAAATTACACTGTAAAAAGGAAGTTTTCGCTACGAAACTGGTAATAATTTCATTGCGAAACTGTCTAGAAATAAACTAACTACACTAAGAAAAGAGGTATTTCTATTTGTCTTTTCAAATCTGGTCCAAGATGTTAGTCCATGATTAGAAGTGTTAGGGTCGATTTCATTCGAGTAAGTTAGGGTTAAATCAAGGTACAAAGGTCATGGCTGAGGTAATTATTACTATTTTTAGCATGTATGGGTCATGATTAAGCCCTGAGCTGTCATCGAAACTTTAAAACCTTTCCCAATTGATTCTTTTGTCATTCTTCTCTTCATCTTTGCAAGCTACTCAGTTCTGGAGAGATGTTTCACCAAGCCAACCTGGTTGTTGGCATTTTCAAAAGTTGTAGGTGTCATTGATCAAGCGAGGCAGAGAAGGTATAAAATCGTCATCGCTACAAAGAGGAAGACCAACAAAGGTGACCACTACCTCAGATATGAGCCTTCATAAATGAGTTTTATTAATGAAAACCCAAATGCCATAGAAGTTTTCAGAAGAACAAGGTGTTTGCATTTTTTCCATAGATTGAAAGGGTGCCATGTTCAGGTTTCTAAGGAGTTTGGTGTGATTTTCAATGGGACAACTTCAAAGGTGGGGATGTTAAACCTCATGGTAACACCAGAGACCATTGCAGCAGCAACAGTAATCCCTATAGGAGGAGAAAAATGGTTCAAAGGCTTCAAGTTCACCATGCAATACTGTAAGGAATTTATCAATCCAAAGCATAGTAAGTTTGATCTCACAAATGCCATCCCAAGGAGCTACATGAAAGGAAACTTCTCATAGTTGCTGCTAATAATTCAGAAGTACTTCACTTGTGAAGGGAGGTATCATATGGTTCCAAAACACATTGAAACTCTACTTAGTACCCCTGTGGTGTTTCCTCTTCATTAAGGATCGGTTAAGAAATGGGCTCCTCAACCACAATCATCTTTAAACCTTTTTTCTCCAGTTCTTGATGAATCCGTTCTAGTTGTTCTTGTAGGTCTTTGACTTGGTATTTTAGTGTCCTTTTCTTAGACTGTAAGTGTAGGTTCATTTCCCTGATATGTTTCACCTCTCCTCTCAATGGCTTAGTCCATTTGATCAGTTTTTCTATGTCGTCCAAGATCTTAGAGACACTTGTGACTTGATCCTCCCAAATCTCTTTCATTTTTTCAAACTGTACCTTGTGAAATTTGTTCTTCCTTGCATTTATATTTAAGACTGATATTTCATCATTTTCCAGCTTCAACTACTCCTTAAGGACTTCAATCTCTATTTTTTCAATGATTTTATCTTTGCATTTCTTTTTCTTGATGACCAAATATTCTTTTGCAGGTGATGAGAGGTCAATGATGCTTGCTAGTGGTTGGAAAGTTTCAGTGACCTTCTGAGCTTCTTTACTGCTTTCCAAGACCTTTTTGGTATGTCTTGTCATTGGTTTCCTAGCTTGAAACATGAATCCAACATCTTCACTTGCAAAATTTAGCTTTTTAGTTATTTTGGCTTTCTTGACCTTCTTTCCTCCCTCATCTATATCTTCAGCTTGGACTATGGGAGTTTCCTCAATATCAATAGCATGCAGAATGTCTGCTAAGATTACCTTAGCCACTGTTTGGCTTCTTGTAACCCTCTTGCTACCATGTTTGTTGAATTTGGCTTTTGTTTTGCAGGTGTAATTTTGGGTGTGTCAGCTTTCTACAATGGCTCTATCTCCATGATCACTGGCTCAATTTGCTCTGCCACTAAAGGTGATGGTATATCTCTAGGTTTATGATTTCTTTTAGGAGTGATGGAATCTATTTCAAAACTGCTGATGAAAAGAAAATATGACCAATATTTTCCTAATCTCTTTAACTCTTCTAATACCAGCAACTTGATTAAACCATGATGAAAGAGTGAGGTTTCATTTCCTTCAGATTTAGCTTGAAATTTGTATAAAATTTTAGCTAAGCTTTTGTATAAGTAAAAAGGTAAATCAATAGACCTCTTACCAAAAAAATGTAGAAGAAGCCTGAGGTGGTAGGAATAAACCATATGATACCTCCCTTCACAAGTGAAGTAATTCTGAATTATTAGAAACATCTTTAAGAAGTTGTCTTTCATGTATCTCCTTGGGATGGCATTTGTGAGATCAATCTCACTATGCTCTGGCTTGATAAATTTCTTACAGCCCTGCATGGTGAACTTGAAGCCTTTGAACCATTTTTCTCCTCCTCTAGGGATTATTTTTGTTGATGCATTGGTCTCTGGTGTTATTGTCAGGTTTAACATCCCCGCATTTGAATTTGTCCCATTGAAAATGACAGCAAACTCCTTAGAAACCTGCACATGGCACCCTTGGAATATTTCGCAAAACTACAAACACCCTATTCCTCTGAAAACTTCTAAGGTAGTTGGGTCTTCATTAATCAAATTCATGTTTGATGGCTCATATCTGAGGTAGTGGCCACCTTTTTTAGTCTTCCTCTTTGCAGCCATGATGATTTTATACCTTCTATGCCTCACTTGATCAGTGACACCTGTAACTTTTGAAAATGCCAGCAACTAGCTTGCCTTGGTGAAACAATTCTCCAGAACTCAATAACATGCAAAGATGAAGCAGAGAATGACAAAAGACTCAATTAGGAAAGGTTTTAAAGTTTTGATGAAAAATCAAGGCTTAATAATGACTCATACATGCTAAAAACAATAATAATGACCTCAACCATGACCTTTATACCTTGACTTAACCCTAACTGACTCAAATGACATCCACTCTAACACTTCTAATAATGTATTGACACCTTGCATCAAATTTTAAAAGACAGATAGAAATACCTTTTTCCATATCGTATTTAGTTCTTTTCCAGGCAGTTTCGTTACGAAAGTATTAGCAGTATCATAGCGAAAACTGTCTTTTTACTGTGTAATTCTCTACAAAAACAAGAGAAACTGACTAAAGTGACCTTTTCGAATTCGAAAGATTGGGAAATGAAATATGTCAGCAAATGATGACTGATGGGACATGATATGACTTGCATGGCGGTGGGTTTAGACCTTAGCATAGGCTAATATCAAAAAAATTAAATTTTCCTAATGAACTCTATGACCATACCTTTGACAAATGAACTTCTAAGACTATGTCAAATAATGTTTCACTTTTTTTGAGTGATAATAGTGGCTCTACTTGGGATGGTGTTCCACTGTGGTACACCAAAGAACCTGTAGTTCCAATGCTATCCATCTTCTTAAAAATAAAAAACTCTGAAATTTTCCTAGCTTTTCTTAAAACTCTAATGGCCTTTACCTCGATCTCAAGCTTGATGATCAGCTTGTCTTTATTAGTAGAAAAATATTAAAAAATTTAATATGTACAATGGAATGAAAAATCAATAGAACTTAAGAGGAATAGTGCTTCAAAAACCTACCGTTGACAGGCCCTCTAGCACAAGGTTTTCCATCCATCTCCTGCAGTACATAAGTGTTGTTTCCATGAAATGTAGCCACTATGAATGGACCTTTCTAGATATTATCAAACTTACCATGTTTCCCCTTTTCTTCAATCCTGGCCTCCCACTTCAATACCACATCTTAAATCTGAAATTTTTCCTCTTTGAACTTCCTGTCAAAAGTCTTCTTAATTATTTTGAGATTGCTGATTGTTGTTATAGAATTTCTCTCTTTTTTCCTCCAAAGCTATCAATTGGTTTATCCTCTTCTGTATTTCATTTTTCTCCTCCTCTAATCCTTGCAGGAGCTTCATGACAGGCACTCCCAAGTATGTAGGAAAAATGGCTGCAACCCGATATACCAACTCATAAGGTGAAGTTTCAATTGACCTTTTTGTGCACACTCTATCAGCTCACAGAGCATACTTCATCTTAAAATACCATGAATCATTATTTTCCTTCAACACTTTCTTAATAATCCTCACAATGCTTTTATTAGAAGATTAAGCAAGACTATTACCTTGTGGATAATATGGATCTTAGCTCAAATGTGAGAAAAATTTCAAGATAAGTCTGAAGGAAATGAAACCTCACTCTTTCATCATGGTTTAATCGAGTTGTTGGTATTAGAAAATTTAAAGATATTTGGGAGAGATTGGTCATATTTTATGTTCATCAGTGGTTTTTAAATAGATGCCATCACTCCTAAAATAACTCCTAAACCTAGAGATATACCATCACTTTCAGTGGCAAAGAAAATTGAGCCAGTGATCATGGAGACAGAGCCATTGCAGAAAACTGACATACCCAAAGTTTCACCTACAAAACAAAATCCAACAGTGAGCAAACATGGCAGCAAGAGGGTTACAAGAAGCTAAATAGTGGCTAAGGGTAACTTATAATACCTTATGCATGTTATTGATATTGATGAAACTCCCATAGTCCAAGATGAAGATATAGATGAGGGAGGAAAGAAGCTCAAGAAAGCCAAAACAACTAAAAAGCTAGAGTTTGCAGGTGAAGATGCTAGATTCATGTTTCAATTTAGGAAACCAATGAGAAGACATGCTAGAAAGGTCTTGGAAAGTAGTAAAGAAGCTCATAAGGTCACTGAAACTATCCAACCACCACCAAGCATCATTGACCTCTCATCACCTGCAAAATAAGATCTGGTCATAAAGCAAAAGAAAGGAAAAAGAAAATCATTGAAAAAACAGAGATTGAAGTCCTTAAGGAGCAGTTGATGTAGGAAAATGATGAAATATCAGTCTTAAAGAAAGAGGCAAGGAAACACAAGGTTTAGAAGGTAAATTTTTAAAAAATTAAAGAGATTTGGGAGGATCAAGTCACAAGTGTCTCTAAGACCTTGGAAAACACATAAAAACTAATCAAATGGACTAAGCCATTGAGACGAGAGGTGAAACATATTAGGAAAAATAACCTGCACTTACAGTCTAAGAACAAGACACTAAAATAACAATTCAAAGACCTACAAGAAAAACTTGAACTATTTCATGAAGAACTGTAGAAAAAAGGTTTAAAGATGACTGTGGTTGAGAAGCCCATTGCTCAACTGATCATTAATGAAGAGGAAACACTACAAGGGTCCTAAGTGGTGTTTGAATGTGTTTTAGAAGTTTCATGGCATGTTGAAGATCAATTTTTTATAGCCAGAGGTCACTTTTTGCAGTTAGTTTTGAGATCTGGAAATTTTGCACTTTTTCATAGTTTCGTAGCGTTTCCTAGGCTTAAAGCTAGGAAAATGCTACAAAAATTTCTTTTGCAGCCTTTTTTCTTCCAAATATGATTTTTTAGTTTTGAAGAAGTGATAATGGTGGTGATGATGTGTCATGACTAGGTTGACATCATGGAACAACAAAAGAGAAGCTTTTTTTGGTTCAAAAGCTTATTTTTCAACGCTACGAAAGGTCACTACGAAACTGTCTTGTTTACGTAGCGAGATGTTTTTGAAGGTTTTGGAGAAAATTAATGATAGTTTTGGATAGCTATAATCCTTCAACATGTGAAGGGACCTTAATATCAAACATTTATCACTTGAAGGAAGTGATGTGGAGATAGGTAATCAGCTAACGATTTCGTTGAAGATAAAGGTCATGCGTTCCTGAAAAATAGGGTTTTGTTCCACATGTCTAGGAGGGTTTTAATATGTAATGGTGGTAATGAACCTATCATCTACCATTCAAGCATGAGATGCTTATTTTTAACTGACATGTAACTGTTTCACAAAGATAAGGTGGAATATGTACTAAATAGGAGGTACACTCCTATTAGGAGATGTTTTATTTAGGGTGTACCTATTATTTTCTTATTAAAAGATATGTTTTTCAGTTATGTGAGGTGCCATAGGAAGAATTCGATGTATCTAGCCATCAAGCAGATCATCTTTACTGTAAGAATTTCTATTTAAAGGCAAATCATCAAAGTAGTCAAGGGTTGGAGATTTTTTGCACCAAACTGCTGCTTTATATATTTTGACTTATATTAGTAATACAAAGGAGTTTCTTCTTGACAGACCTGAGATTCTCATGGGGTTTTCAAGGTTTTTCTGATCTATATCTTTATTTTTACCACTTGCAGTAGATTTAATCCCTATTACTCCAAATTCGTATGTTTATGCTCTAACTTCCTTTAGTAATGAAATGACTATGCTGCTCTATGTTTTATGTGTGATTTTCCTCTGTTAAAGACCCTTATCTGCCTCAGCTTCCATGTCAAGAAACCTTTCCACCGAAAATATTGATTGTTGACTCCATAAGCCCAATGGTAGCAGTCCTACATTCTTTTCAATCCCAAAAGAACTCCTAAACCTAGAGAGATACCATCACTTTCTGTGGCAGAGAAAATTGAGCCAGTGATCATGGAGACAGAGCCATTGCAGAAAACTAACATACCCAAAGTTTCACCTACAAAACAAAATCCAACAGTGAGCAAACATGGCAGCAAGAGGGTTACAAGAAGCTAAATAGTGGCTAAGGGTAACTTAGAATACCTTATGCATGTTATTGATATTGAGGAAACTCCCATAGTCCAAGATGAAGATATAGATGAGGGAGGAAAGAAGCTCAAGAAAGCCAAAACAACTAAAAAGCTAGAGTTTGCAGGTGAAGATGCTGGATTCATGTTTCAAGTTAGGAAAACAATGAGAAGACATGCCAGAAAGGTCTTGGAAAGCAGTAAAGAAGCTCGTAAGGTCACTGAAACTATCCAGCCACCACCAAGCATCCTTGACCTCTCATCACCTACAAAACAAGATCTGGTCATAAAGAAAAAGAAAGGAAAAGAGAAAATCATTGAAAAAATAAAGATTGAAGTCCTTAAGGAGCAGTTGAAGTAGTAAAATGATGAAATATCAGTCTTAAATAAAGAGGCAAGGAAGCACAAGGTTTAGAAGGTAAATTTTGAAAATATGAAAGAGATTTGGGAGGATCAAGTCACAAGTGTCTCTAAGACCTTGGAAAACACATAAAAACTAATCAAATGGACTAAGCCATTGAGACGAGAGGTGAAACATATTAGGAAAAAGAACCTACACTTACAGTCTAAGAACAGGACACTAAAATAACAAGTCAAAGACCTACAATAAAAACTTGAACTATTTCATGCAGAACTGTAGAAAAAAGGTTTAAAGATGACTGTGGTTGAAGAGCCCATTGCTCAAATGATCATTAATGAAGAGGAAACACTACAAGGGTCCTAAGTGGTGTTTGAATATGTTTTAGAAGTTTCATGGCATGCTGAAGATCAAGTTTTTATAGCCAGAGATCACTTTTTGCAGTTAGTTTTGAAATCTGGAAATTTTGCACTTTTTCACAGTTTCATAGCATTTCCTAGGCTTAAAGCTAGGAAAATGATACGAAAATTTCTTTTGCAGCCTTTTTGCTTCCAAATATGCTTTTTTAGTTTTCAAGACGGGAGAATGGTGGTGATTATGTGTGATGACTAGGTTGACATCATGGAACAACAAAAGAGAAATTTTTTTTGGTTCAAAAGCTTATTTTTCAACGCTACGAAAGGTCGCTACGAAACTGTCTTGTTTACGTAGCGAGATGTTTTTGAATGTTTTGGAGCAACTTAATGATATTTTTGGACAGCGAGACTCCTTAAACATGTCAAGGGACCTTAATATCAAACATTTATGACTTGAAGGAAGTGATGTGGAGATAGGTAATCAGCTAAATATTTCGTTGAGGATAAAGTTCATGCATTCTTGAAAACTAGGGTTTTGTTCCACATCTCTAGGAGGGTTTTTAATATGTAATGGTGGTAATGAACCTATAATCTACCATTCGAGCATGTGATGCTTATTTTTAACTGACATGTAACTGTTTCACAAAGATAAGGTGGAATATGTACTAAATAGGAGTTACATTCCTATTAAATGATGTTTTATTTAGGGTGTAGCTATCATTTTCTTGTTAAAAGATATGTTTTTCAGTTATGTGAGGTGCCATAGGAAGAATTCGATGTATCTAGCCATCAAGCAGATCATCCTTACTGTAAGAATTTCTATTTAAAGGAAAATCATCAAATTAGTAAAGGGTTGGAGATTTTTTGCACCAAACTGTTGCTTTATATATTTTGACTTATATCAGTAATCCAAAGGAGTTTATTCTTGACAGACCTGAGATTCTCATGGGGTTTTCAAGGTTTTTCTAATCTATATCTTTATTTTTACCACTTGCAGTAGATTTCATCCCTATTACTCAAAATTTATATGTTTATGCTCTAACTTCCTTTAGTAATGAAATGACTATGCTGCTCTATGTTTTCTGTGTGATTTTCCTCTGTTAAAGACCCTTATCTGCCTCAGCTTCCATTTCAAGAAACCTTTCCACTGAAAATACTGATTGTTGACTCCATAAGCCCAATGGTAGCAATCCTACATTTCTATGTAGGTTGAAAATAATGTAGGATCCAAATCTACTTCAGGGAATTTAATTGGGCATTTTATATCTAAATATGGGATTAAGATTGATCCAAATAGGGTCAATTCCATTTAGAAAGTAGATCTTCCTATAAGCAGAAAGGAAATTCATTCTTTCCTTGGAAGGGTGAATTTTGTGAGCAGGTTTATTCCTAATTTTTTTGAGATTGTGAAATAAATAACCAAGAAGTTGAAGAAAGGAGCTGACATCAAGTGGACATTAGAAGAAAAGCAGTCACTTGAGGAGATAAAGAAGGCACTCACTCAAGCACCAGTGTTGATCAACCTGCATTTTTCAAAGGAATTTCTGGTTTTTACATTTGCATCAGAAAATATAATTGCTGGAGTTTTGTTGCAGAAAGGATAGAAGGGTTCTAAGTAGCCCATTCCATTTTTCAGTGGGACCTTAGCTAATTCAGAGATTAATGTATAACATCTTATAGAAACAAGCCTTTTCTTTTGTCAAAGCCATGATAGATTTCAGAATTTACATTATGCATTCTCATGGCATAACATTTGTTCCTAATGCTGTTGTGAAAGACATCTTGACTCAAGTTGATCCTGATGGTAAGAGAGGG
This sequence comes from Pinus albicaulis, assembly GCA_034641835.2. Classification (NCBI taxonomy): domain Eukaryota; kingdom Viridiplantae; phylum Streptophyta; class Pinopsida; order Pinales; family Pinaceae; genus Pinus; species Pinus albicaulis. The sequence continues at coordinate 232,261,239 of CM076573.1, forward strand.
AAATTGATAGCTAACTTGTTGGAATATGATATAGATATTAGACCTATAAAATTGTTGAGGGTTCATGGGCTAGAAAAGATGATGGCACAATACAATTTTGATTGTCTTGATATGAATTTAATTGCAAAAATTTCAGATTTATCAGATGAAGATGAAGAATTGATTCCCATTGAAGAGAATTATATCCTTTCTGACTGGTACAGAAACATTGTCTTTGTCTTACATCATCATAGAGCTCCTGCTAAATTGAAAAAGTCTAAAGCAAGGTTTGTGAAGCTAAAATCCTTGAGCTACTCCATCATTGATAAAAATATGTATTGGAAAGATATCAGTGGTATTCTTTTGAATTGTTTGCTGGAAGAGGAGGTGGAAACACTGATTAAGGAGTTTCACAAAGGATATTATGGAGGTCATCATTATTGGAAGGCTACAGAAAATAAGATTCTCAGAGAAAGGTACTACTGGCCTAATATGTTCAAAGATGTCTACAAAAATATTGTTGCCTGCCATGAATGCCATATTTTTTATGGTAAGAAAAAGCTTGTTCCTTTACCCTTGATGCCTATTTATGTTGAGGTGTCATTATAGCAGTGGGGGATAGATTTTATTGGTCAGATTCATCCATCATCTTCAGGTCAGGATCGATGGATCTTTACAACAACTGTTATTTCACCAAGTGGATTGAAGCAATCCCAACTAGGAAAGAAAATGATTCAGTTATCATTTCATTTTTGGAAAATAATATATTGTATAGGTTTGGATGCCCTATGAAGATCATCACTGAAAATGCACACGCATTCAATTCCAAGAGGCTGCTTATTTTTTTTCATCAATATCACATTACACTTGGGAATTATTTTTCATATTATCCACAAGGTAATGGTCTTGTTGAATCTTCTAACAAAAGCATTGTGAGGATTATTAAGAAGGTGTTGCAATAAAATAAGAATTCATGGCATTTGAAGCTGAAGTATGCTCTGTGGGCTGATAGAGTGTGCACAAAAAGTTCAATTGGAACTTCACCTTATGAGTTGGTATATGGGGCTGATGCAATTTTTCGTACATCATTGGGAGTGCCTGTCATGAATCTGCTGCAAGGATTAAGGGAGGAGCCAAATGCAATACAGAGGAGGATAAACCAGTTGATATCTCTTAAGGAAAAAAGAGAGGGATTCTATAACAACAATTAGCAATCTCAAAACATAATTAAGAATAATATTGACAAGAAGCTCAAAGAGGAAAAATTTCAGATTCAAGATGTGGTATTGAAGTGGGAGGCCATGATTGAAGAAAAGGGGAAAAATGTTAAGTTTCAAAATATCTGGAAAGGTCCATTAATAATGGTTTCATTTCATGGAAATAAGACTTACGTACTTCAGGAGATGGATGGACAACCTTGTGCTGGAGGGCCTATCAATGGCAGGTTTTTGAAGCACTATTCCTCCTAAGTTCTACTTATTTTCATTCCATTGTACATATTCCATTTTTATATGTTTTTCTTCTAATAAATAAAAGTTGGTCATCAAGCTTGATCCCGAGGTGAAGGAAATTAGAGTTTGAAGGAAAGCTTGGAAAATTTGAGAGTTCTTGTTTTTAAGAAGATGGATAGCACTCGAACTACATGTTATTTGGCGTACCACAGTGACACACCATCCCAAGTGAATCCACTATTATCAGTGAGAAAAAGTGAAACATCATTTGGCATAGTCTTAGAAGTTCATTTGTCAAAGGTATGGTCATAGAGTTCATTAGGAAAATTTAAATGTTTTCATATTAGCCTATCTTAATGTCTAACCCCACCCCCATGCAAGTAATATCATGTCCCATCAGTCATAATTTGCTGACATATTTCATTTCCTGAGCTTTTGAATTTGAAAATTTCACTTTAGCTAGTTTTTCTTGTTTTCGTAGCAAATTACACAGTAAAAAGGCAGTTTTCTCTACGAAACTGGTAATACTTTCATAGCGAAACTGTCTAGAAATAAACTAACTACACTAAGAAAAGAGGTATTTCTATCTGTCTTTTAAAATCTGGTCCAAGATGTCAGTCCATGATTAGAAGTGTTAGGTTCGATTTCATTCGAGTAAGTTAGGGTTAAATCAAGGTACAAAGGTCATGGTTGAGGTAATTATTACTATTTTTAGCATGTATGGGTCATGATTAAGCCCTGAGCTGTCATCGAAACTTTAAAACCTTTCCCAATTGATTCTTTTGTCATTCTTCTCTTCATCTTTGCATGCTACTGAGTTCTGGAGAGATGTTTCACCAAGCCAACCTAGTTGTTGGCATTTTCAAAAGTTGTAGGTGTCACTGATCAAGCGAGGCAGAGAAGGTATAAAATCGTCATCGCTACAAAGAGGAAGACCAAATAAGGTGGCCACTACCTCAGATATGAGCCTTCATAAATGAATTTGATTAATGAAAACCAAAATGCCATATAATTTTTCAGAAGAACAAGGTGTTTGCATTTTTTCCATAGATTGGAAGGGGGCCATGTGTAGGTTTCTAAGGAGTTTGGTGTGATTTTCAATGGGACAACTTCAAATGTGGGGATGTTAAACCTCATGGTAACACCAGAGACCATTGCAGCAGCAACATTAATCCCTATAGGAGGAGAAAAACGGTTCAAAGGCTTCAAGTTCACCATGCAAGACTGTAAGGAATTTATCAATCCAAATCATAGTAAGTTTGATCTCACAAATGCCATCCCAAGGAGCTACATGAAAGGAAAATTCTCATAGTTTCTGCTAATAATTCAGAAGTACTTCACTTGTGAAGGGAGGTATCATATGGTTCCAAAACACATTGAAACTCTACTTAGTACCCCTGTGGTGTTTCCTCTTCATTAAGGATCGGTTAAGAAATGGGCTCCTCAACCACAATCATCTTTAAACCTTTTTTCTCCAGTTCTTCATGAATCCGTTCTAGTTGTTCTTGTAGGTCTTTGACTTGGTATTTTAGTGTCCTGTTCTTAGACTGTAAGTGCAGGTTCATTTCCCTGATATGTTTCACCTCTCCTCTCAATGGCTTAGTCCATTTGATCAGTTTTTCTATGTCGTTCAAGATCTTAGAGACACTTGTGACTTGATCCTCCCAAATCTCTTTCATTTTTTCAAGCTGTACCTTACGAAATTTGTTCTTCCTTGCATCTATATTTAAGACTGATATTTCATCATTTTCCAGCTTCAACTACTCCTTAATGACTTGAATCTCTATTTTTTCAATGATTTTCTCTTTGCATTTCTTTTTCTTGATGACCAGATATTCTTTTGCAGGTGATGAGAGGTCAATGATGCTTGCTGGTGGTTGGAAAGTTTTAGTGACCTTCTGAGCTTCTTTACTGCTTTCCAAGACCTTTTTGGTATGTCTTGTCATTGGTTTCCTAGCTTGAAACATGAATCCAACATCTTCACTTGCAAAATCTAGGTTTTTAGTTATTTTGGCTTTCTTGGCCTTCTTTCCTCCCTCATCTATATCTTCAGCTTGGACTATGGGAGTTTCCTCAATATCCATAGCATGCAGAATGTCTACTAAGATTACCTTAGCCACTGTTTGGCTTCTTGTAACCCTCTTGCTACCATGTTTGTTGACTGTTGCCTTTTGTTTTGCAGGTGTAATTTTGGGTGTGTCAGCTTTCTACAATGGCTCTATCTCCATGATCACTGGCTCAATTTGCTCTGCCACTAAAGGTGATGGTATATCTCTAGGTTTAGGATTTCTTTTAGGAGTGATGGAATCTATTTCAAAACTGTTGATGAAAAGAAAATATGACCAATATTTTCCTAATCTCTTTAACTCTTCTAATACCAGCAACTTGATTAAACCATGATGAAAGAGTGAAGTTTGATTTCCTTCAGATTTAGCTTGAAATTTTTCTGACATTTTAGCTAAGCTTTTTTATAAGTAAAAAGGTAAATCAATAGACCTCTTACCAAAAAATGTAGAAGAAGCCCGAGGTGGTAGGAATAAACCATATGATACCTCCCTTCACAAGTGAAGTAATTTTGAATGATTAGAAACATATTTGAGAAGTTGTCTTTCATGTATCTCCTTGGGATGGCATTTGTGAGATCAATATCACTATGCTCTGGCTTGATAAATTTCTTACAGCCCTGCATGGTGAACTTGAAGCCTTTGAACCATTTTTCTCCTCCTCTAGGGATTATTTTTGTTGATGCAATGGTATCTTGTGTTACTGTGAGGTTTAACATCCCTGCATTTGAAGTTGTCCCATTGAAAATGACAGCAAACTCCTTAGAAACCTGCACATGGCACCCTTACAATATTTCGCAAAACTACAAACACCATATTCCTCTGAAAACTTCTAAGGTAGTTGGGTCTTCATTAATAAAATTCATGTTTGATGGCTCATATCTGAGGTAGTGGCCACCTTTTTTAGTCTTCCTCTTTGCAGCCATGATGATTTTATACCTTCTATGCCTCACTTGATCAGTGACACGTGTAACTTTTGAAAATGCCAGCAACCAGCTTGCCTTGGTGAAACAATTCTCCAGAACTCAATAACATGCAAATATGAAGCAGAGAATGACAAAAGACTTAATTAGGAAAGGTTTTAAAGTTTCGATGAAAAATCAAGGCTTAATCATGACTCATACATGCTAAAAAAAATAATAATGACCTCAGCCATGACCTTTATACCTTGACTTAACCCTAACTGACTCAAATGACATCCACTCTAACACTTCTAATAATGTACTGACACCTTGCATCGGATTTTAAAAGACAGATAGAAATACCTTTTTCCATATCGTAGTTAGTTCTTTTCCAGGCAGTTTCGATACGAAAGTATTAGCAGTATCGTAGCGAAAACTGTCTTTTGCCTGTGTAATTCTCTACAAGAACAAGAGAAACTGACTAAAGTGACCTTTTCAAATTCGAAAGATTGGGAAATGAAATATGTTAGCAAATGATGACTGATGGGACATGATATGACTTGCATGGGGGTGGGTTTAGACCTTAGCATAGGCTAATATCAAAAAAATTAAATTTTCCTAATGAACTCTATGACCATACCTTTGACAAATGAACTTCTAAGACTATGTCAAATAATGTTTCACTTTTTTTGAGTGATAATAGTGGCTCTACTTGGGATGGTGTGCCACTGTGGTACACCAAAGAACCTGTAGTTCCAATGCTATCCATCTTCTTAAAAATAAAAACTCTGAAATTTTCCAAGCTCTTCTTAAAGCTCTAATGGCCTTTACCTCGATCTCAAGCTTGATTATCAGCTTGTATTTATTAGTAGAAAAATATAAAAAAATGGAATATGTACAATGGAATGAAAAATCAATAGAACTTAAGAAGAATAGTGCTTCAAAAACCTACCGTTGACAGGCCCTCCAGCACAAGGTTGTCCATCCATCTCCTACAGTACATAAGTGTTGTTTCCATGAAATGTAGCCACTATGAATGGACCTTTCTAGATATTATCAAACTTACCATGTTTCCCCTTTTATTCAATCCTGGCCTCCCACTTCAATACCACATCTTAAATCTGAAAGTTTTCCTCTTTGACCTTCCTGTCAAAAGTCTTCTTAATTATTTTGAGATTGCTGATTGTTGTTATAGAATTTCTCTCTTTTTTCCTCCAAAGCTATCAATTGGTTTATCCTCTTCTGTATTTCATTTGGCTCCTCCTCTAATCCTTGCAGTAGCTTCATGACAGGCACTCCCAAGTATGTAGGAAAAATGGTTGCAACCCCATATACCAACTCATAAGGTGAAGTTTCAATTGACCTTTTTGTGCACACTCTATCAGCCCACGGAGCATACTTCATCTTAAAATACCATGAATCATTATTTTCCTTCAACACTTTCTTAATAATTCTCACAATGCTTTTGTTAGAAGATTAAGCAAGACCATTACCTTGTGGATAATATGGAATTGAATTCCCAAGTGTAATGTGATATTGATGACAAAAACTAATTATCCTCTTGGATTTGAATGCCTATGCATTGTTATTGATGATCTTCATAGGGTAGCCAAACCTAGACAATATATTATTTTCCAAAAATGAAATGATAACTGAATCATTTTCTTTCCTATTTGGGATTGCTTCAATCCACTTGGTGAAATAATCATTTGCTATCAAGATCCAGCAACGCTGACCTGAAGGTGATGGATGAATATCAGCAATAAAATATAGCCCCCACTGCTGGAATGGCACCTCAACATAAATAAGCATCAAGGGTAAAGGAAAAAGATTTTTCTTACCATAAAAAATGTGGAATTCATGGCAGGCAACAATATTTTTGTAGACATCTTTGAACACAGTAGGCTAGTAGTACCATGCTCTGAGAATATTATTTGTTGTACCCTTCCACTAATGATGACCTTCAAAATCTCCTTTGTGAAACTCCTCAACCACATCTTCAACCTCCTCTTCCAGCAAACAGTTAAAAAGAATACCATCTATATCTTTCCAATACAGATTTTTATCAATGATGCAGTACCTTAAGGATTTTATCTTCACAAAGTTTTCTTTAGACTTATCAATTTAGCATGAGATCTATGATGATGTAAGAAAAAGTCAATGTCTTTGTACCAATCATAAAGGGTATACTTCTCTTCAATGGGAATTAGCTCTTCATCTCCATCTGATAACTCTAAAATTTATTCAATTAAATTCATATCAAGACAATAAAAATTGGACTGTGCCATCATCTTTGCTAGCCCCTGACCTTTCACCAATTTTGTAGGTTTGATCTCTATATCATATTCCAGCAAGTTAGCTATCCATTTCCCTCTCTTACCATCAGGATCAGCTTGAGTCAAGATGTCATTCACAACAGCATTAGGAACAAATTCTATGACATGAGAATGCAGAATGTAAATTATGAAATCTTTGATAGCTTTGACCAAAGCATAGGCCTACTTTTCTAAGATGTTATACTTCAGCTCTGAATTAGTTAAGGTCCTGCTCAAAAATGAAATGGGCTGCTTAGTACCTTGTTGTCCTTTCTGCAGCAAAACTCCAACAATTGTATTTTGACTTATATTAGTAATACATAGGACTTTCTTCTTGATAGACCTGAGATTATCATGGGATTTGCAATGTTTTTCTAATCTATATCTTTATGTTTACCACTTATAGTATATTTCATCCATATTACTCAGAATTCATATGTTTATGCTCTAACTTCCTTTAGTGATGAAATGACTGTGTTTCTCTATGTTTTATATGTGACTTTCCTCTGTTAAAGTCCCTTATCTGCCTCATCTTCCATGTCAAGGAACTTTGCCACTAAAAATATTGATTGTTGACTCCATAATCCCAATGGTAGCAATCTGCATTCTTTTCAACTTACATACATAAAAAGAAATCTATTTTTCAAATAGAGTGAGCCATCTAGTACTATTATAATCAAATATAATAAACCCCTTTGAGAGAGCCCTCTTAGACTGAAGAGGCTAAGCTTAAGTCAAAAGTTGGTTTGAAACAGTTACATAGATTTGTCTGATCAACAGCTAATCAAGTGCAATTTTGTGATAACATTTTTGTGCGTCTGTTGGGATAATAACATTTTTAGTAGATTTTTTCTTGATTACCAGATCTTCTTTTGTAGGTGATGAGAGATAAATGATTCTTGGTGGTGTCTGGATAGTTTTAGTGACCTTCTAAGCTTCTTTACAACTTTCCAATACCTTTCTGGCATGTCTTGTCATTGGTTTCCTAGCTTGAAACATGAATCCATCATCTTCACCTACAAACTCTAGCTTTTTAGCTTTTTTGGCTTTCTTGAGCTTCTTTCCTCCCTCATCTATATCTTCATCTTGGACTAAGGGAGTTTCCTCAATATCAATAGCATGCAGAATGTCTTCTAAGTTACCCTTAGCCACTGTTTCTCTTCTTGTAACCCTCTTGCTGCCATGTTTGCTCACTATTGGCTTTTGTTTTGCAGGTGTAACTTTGGGTGTGTCAGCTTTCTGCAATGGCTCTCTTTCCATGATCACTAGCCCAATTTTCTCTGCCACTGAAGGTGATGGTATATCTCTAGGTTTAGGAGTTATTTTAGGAGTGATGGAATATATTTCAAAACCATTGATGAACATAAAATATGACCAATATTTTCCTAATCTCTCTATCTCTTCTAATACCAACAACTTGATTAAACCATGATGAAAGAGTGAGGTTTCATTTCCTTCATATTTAGCTTGAACTTTGTTTGACATTTTAGAGTACTAGATGGCTGGTTTTTAACTCTAACTTGGGAGTTAGATGAATCATTTATTTAAAGTCCGTTGAGATTCTGATTTCTCCACTCTATTTGAAAAATAACTTGTTTTTATGTATGTAGGTTGAAAATAATACAGGATTGCTACCATTGGGCTTATAGAGTCAAAAATCAGTATTTTCAGTGGAAATGTTTCTTGACATGGAAGCTGAGGTAGATAAGGGTCTTTAACATAGGAAATTCACACATAAAACACAGAGCAACACAGCCATTTCATCACTAAAGGATGTTAGAGCATAAACATACGAATTTTGAGGAATAGGGATGAAATATATTGCAAGTGGTAAAAATAAAGATATAGATCAGACAAACATTGAAAACCCCATGAGAATCTCATCTCTATCAAGAAGAAATTCCTATGTATTACTGGTATAAGTCAAAACACATAAAGCAACAGTTTGGTGCAACAAATCTCCAACCCTTTACTACTTTGATGATTTGACTTTAAATAAACATTCTTAGAGCAAGGATGATCTTCCTGATGGCTACATTCATCGAATTCTTCCTATGACACCTCACATAACTGAAAAAAATATCTTTCAACAAGAAAATGGCAGCTACGCCCTAAAGAAGACATCTCCTAATAGGAGTGCAACTCGTATTTATGACATATTATACCTTATCTTTGTGAAACAATTACATGATAGTTACAAATAAGCATCACATGCTCGAATGATAGATGATAGGCTCATCACCACCTTTACATATTAAAAACCCTCCTAGACATGTGGAACAAAAACCTATTTTTCAGGAATGCATGACCTTTATCTTCAACGAAAGCTTTAGCTGATGACCTATCTCCACAACACCTCCTTCAAGTCATAAATGTTTGATATTAAGGTCCCTTGACATAAATTTTCGTAGCATTTTCAGGAAGGGAGAATGGTGGTGATGATGTGTCATGACTAGGTTGACATCATGGAACAACAAAAGAGCAGAGTTTTTGGGTTCAAAAAATTCTTTTTCAATGCTACGAAACTGTCATGTTTTCGTAGCGAGCTGTTTTTGAAGGTTTTGGTGCATCTTAGTGATATTTTTGGATAGCTGGACTCCTCCAACATGTCAAGGGACCTTAATATAAAACATTTATGACTTGAAGGAAGTGATATGGAGACAGGTCATCAGCTAAAGCTTTCGTTGAAGATAAAGGTCCTACATTCCTGAAAAATAGGGTTTTGTTCCACATGTATAGGAGGGTTTTTAATATGTAAAGGTGGTAATGAACCTATCATCTATCATTCAAGCATGTGATGCTTATATTTAACTAACATGTAACTGTTTCACAAGGATAAGGTAAAATATGTAATAAATGGGATTTACACTCCTATTAGGAGATGTCTTCTTTAAGGTATAGCTATCATTTTCTTGTTAAAAGATATGTTTTTTAGTTATGTGAGGTGTCATAGGAAGAATTTGATGAATCTAGCCATCAGGCAGATCATCCTTGCTATAAGAATGTCTATTTAAAGGAAAATCATCGAATTATTAAAGGGTTGGAGATTTTTTGCACTAAAATATTGCTTTATGTATTTTGACTTATATCAGTAATACATAGGACTTTCTTCATGATGGACCTGAGATTCTCATGGGGTTTTCAATGTCTTTCTGATATATACCTTTATGTTTACTAATCGCAGTATATTTCATCCCTATTACTCAGAATTCATATGTTTATGCTCTGACTTCCTTTAGTGATTAAATGAATGTGTTACTCTATGTTTTATGTGTGATTTGCCTCCGTTAAAGACCCTTATCTGCCTCAGCTTCCATGTCAAGAAACCTTGACACTGAAAATACTGATTTTTGACTCCATAAGCCCAATGGTAGAAATGTTGCATTATTTTCAACCTACATACATAAAAAACAAGTTATTTTTCAAATAGAGTTAGCCATTTAGCACTATCATAATCAAATATCATAAACCCCTTTGAGAGAGCCCTCTTAGACTGAAGAGGCTAAGATTCAGTCAAAAGCTAGCTTGAAACATTTACATAGAGTTTTCTGATCATTAGCCAATCAAGTGGAATATTGTGATAACTATAGGATATACGATAAATCCTAGAGGTGTGTGCCCTCAGTCGAGCCTAGTGATCTGGTGGGGATTGTGGTAAATCTTGTAGGGTGGAGTCTCCATTCGGCCCGGGAATCCTCGATTGGTGAATTGTGGGATATATAGTAAAGCCTAGATAATGTAGTCTTGATTATGGACTAGTGATCCCTGTATCAAGTTGCATATTGTGGTAAATCCTAAAGACTAGGAGACAGTAAAATTCCTCACAGTGTAGGAGGAGAAATCTAGTGGCATCCATGCTTCTTTAAGGCCTAGTGATCCAGTGAGGATCATGGTAAAGCCTGGTTCTATTGATGAGGGTGAGGTGGTTTTAGCCTTGAGAATCCAAAGTTTATTTTTGTTATGAGTCCCACCTTCATTCTTGGAATATGGCATGGGGGTGATTGGCTGAAATAAATATTTTCTTCTGCCAATATATGGTTGAGTGGTATGTGGAAGTCTGAAACCTCGTTGGATTTTTCATTCATTAATAAGATTTTCTTCTCCTTGGAATTTCATGTGTAAATGTATTGGTTCATATGTGGCATTTATGGTTGTTGTATCCTCGTTAGTTATGTTGTTTATATGTTGGTTATGAGTATGTTTTATGATAGTAATGATGTATGGCTCTCATCATGTTTCAATTTATAAATGAAAGAAAAATGAATATATGACCTAATATATGATAATGCATCTAATCTGATAAGTCACCAATGCTTCTTAGCCATTCTCAAATATGTATGACACCCATATGATTCGATTCATTTTTTTTAACTTGTATAATTCATATTTGTGACATGTCTTACGAAACGCATACCATGGCTAGTATGGTTCCAGTCATGTCCTTGAATAAGTTTGTTATCAAAATAATTTTATACATTTATTTTATGAGTTTTGGAAGTTTCATGGAGTTTTTGGGCAGTGATTGGGTCCTCTTCCTAGAAAATATCCTTAAATCTCCTAGTTGTTGACATATCATTTGTATAAAATAGCTACAGTCACACTTAGGTGGACTCATGGGAGCGACTAGAGTCTCTTACTCACTTGGAGGGCTTGGAAAGGAAGCAACTGGGTTCTAGGTTAGTAAAATGTTAATTTACCTCAGGGCTTGGTAACCTGGAAGGGTTAGTTGGCTCCTGAAGGTTTTGTAGCATGTGTAGAAGGTCTGTTTGGTTTTATTTTGTTGATTCCACTTTCTTAACTGTAATTGGGGAGTTGAATCACATCACAATATCATTTCATCACATTTTTATCCTAGTGGGCTAGTTAGATTGGGAACATGTGGGAGGATGGTGTTAGAGAGTGGTGTCAGAGTCAGGTACACCCCTTGGACTAGATGGGTGGTCTGTTGTCATACATAAATGTCGATTGCCTATGTGTTCCACATGCTTTTGGTATATTTTCATGTTTCATATGCATGGTGTTGGTCGTAGTTGTAGTGGTGTCATCATATGAAGGTTGATGGTGTTGTTTTTGGATGTGTTATCATGAGTATATGTTATTTATGCACTGGTTATGCATGTCATTATTTATATGTATTGTGTATGCATGTGTCTCATACCTATGTTGTTATGCATGCATTGTGTCTAGCTGGTGTTGTGATTGTGGCATCATGCAAGGTAACTCTATAATGATCGAGATAAAGATTATATATTGTTATGATTATGGTTATACATATATTATGCTAATATGGTGGGTCTTACATATGAGATATCCTCCCCGAACTATACTGAGGTACGTTGGTTCGTTTATGATTTGGTTTAGCTAACATGATATGCCTTGCAAGAAGAGAAGAAAAAAAGTGGTTAGCATAGTGGTAGACTATAGTTCATGAGACTATCCCTATGGATCAGATGAGCAACGTGGTGTTGGGAAATATTTTGACTTACCAGACACATTGATAGGTTTGAAGGAAAAAATAAGAATTTGTAAAGAAGATAATGATAGAATCATGCAGGAAGATGAGAAACAAGCAAAAGTAAATGCAGTGATTCTTTAGAAATTTTCAGAATTGCAGAGACAGAGACCACTTCAGATCAGGCATGGACAAGAGTGATCCACGTGGCTCCAGAGACCCCTAGGAGACCAAGAGGGCTGATGATAGGTCAAAATTCAAAGTGGTTGGATTGCTCTCGAACTAGGTTCAGATTGAGGTACTCGTCGCCCTGATTCCAATAGTGTGAACGTATCTCCAATTAAAGTCCATATGGATAAGTTAGTGTGAGTCAAATTTTTGGTCAAATTTGGGCAGTGGCTAGGTTTAAGTGTCCCATGAATTCACCATCAACCGATAGGGAACCCAACACCAAAAAATGGGAAAAATTATGGGCTTGTTAATTTTCCCAATGACCCTTATTTTCCTTAAGTTTAAAAATGACCCATTGGTTTTAAAATAATGAAAAAATATAAAAAAAATGAAGGTGGCAAGGCACCACCCCCACCACCCCACCAGTCATTACATAAAAACACATTAAAATTTGGGTCGGCGGGTCATGACCCCCTTCGAACCCCCAGGCTGAAACTTGAACCATACAACATATATAAATTTTATCGTTCGACAGGCCGCGACCCCCACCGAAACTTGTGGCTCATGGTATATATATATATATATATATATATATATATATATATATACCAAAACATTACAATCGTAAAATGTAAGAAGTCTGAAGTGGGTCGGGTCGGGGCCGCATGGAGCAAGCCCCACCCACCTAAGTATTTTAAAACCAATACATGCCATTCTATATATCAGGGCCGACGGGGCTCAAACCTTCCCAATCCACATGGCTCGACCCCCACTGGGCGGCTCCATATTTAAATATATTCGAAAACAGTCAAACCAAATTATATTACAACGACTGTGTGCTACTTTAAAATGCGCCAACCCCAAATGTGCCAACAAAAATATAAAATGGGATGGAGCAATATTTGATCTACCGACCCTCCTCAATCAATTTCTAAGATTACCAACGTGCCAAACCACTTGATGTGGTAAACTCTACCCAATTTTTTTAATATAAATCCTCAGTTGTAGTGCGTCCCGGCAGAGGAGGCCGAGTAGAATGAGGCAGACCGACGCAATGTTAGAGACATATATTTTTTTATAGGTGTGAAACTGCAAGCCAGACCAAGGTGGAACCATGTTGGCACTCTTTTCGAGGCAGAGAATATTTGCAAAGAATATTCGTTGATGCTTGAAAGATTCCATGGGGAGGTAAAATTCCATTTTGTCAGAATGATATGAATTTTACAGTAATTTTAACCAGGATTTTATAGGCAACGTGATGATAAAGTCAGAATGTCCATTTGAGCAGCAGATTTACTGATTCCATGCAGAACAAAATCTTAGGGAATCTTGAGGGAATCAAAAGATTCCTTGAGGTCCAAAACTTGCCGGAGTCCATTTTCAACAAAATTTATGTCTATTTTACACCTCTCGATGACGGGAAATTTTTGGCGACATTTTTTTCAGTAGCAGAACTTCCCATTTTTTGGCCATTTTCCAGATTGGAGTGACAGTGTCTGATTCTCAAGTGTACACAGTCGATTCCATGCCCCTCATGTTGAGAATTTGGAGGGTTGGTGATTAATACAAATTCTCTTATTAATAATTACTTGTGAGCTTACTTATGTCTTATCTTCTTTATCTTAGTTAATGTTTCATCAGGTCAATTATAAAAGTACACGAGACACATAAATTAGGCTCCTAGAGCCAGGGAAAAACCTCTCCCTCTTGGAGAGGAAAACCCACAAGGAATTCTTCGCATAGATCTTCAAATGACAAGTACCATGACCAAGACTCAAACCCTTTGACCTAGGAATTCCTCCAATATCTTGTCATTGATTATTTGTTTTCCTTCAATGCTGATCTTTTATTTCTGCACTTGCTTACACTGATTTGCGCCATCCGGTCTTTATGTTTTTCTTGATATTTTTCTGAATGCTTGCTAGATCATTCTAATCCTTTGCATACAATAGATATGTAGAACCTTTGAATATGAAGGTAAATCATATATTTACCTTCCCCCCTACTCTTTAATCCTTATATCATGATCATCAATTTTTATCCACTGCTTCAGAGTGCTTCATCCTTAGAACGTTGTCTTCAACTTTCATTTAGGCCAAACTTTATTATTTTGTATTTATCTCAGATAGACCCTGTATATGTTTGAAGATCTTCCACGAGTTTATTGTTACAGTAGCACCTGCAAGCATGGTGTTACAATGCTATTCGCAAGCATGTTGTTACAATGGTACCTGCAAGAATGTGTTACAGGTGTATCCACAAACATGTGTTACAGATATATATATGAAATTATCCTTCATCTGACTCTTTGACCACAATTTCTGATCTACTCCTTTCTCCATAATACTATCATTTAATTGAACCCTTCACATCCACAATGAATCCTGCCTTATGTCCACACTTGATTCAAATATATCCACATGGAATATCCTGCACTTAAATCTGAAACCACTAAAATTTTGTCTCAGTGAAGTCCACAAATCTTTCTTAAAAAAGGCTACAGATCTAGGTATATGTCTCCTCTTTTGGGCCGACCACACAACAACTATTTAGGCCGACATGAAGGGCGAATTATTTGATGATTATTAACCATATTCGTCACATATTTTTCTAGTGTTTGAAAGGGAGCGTCTTGAGAGATATTGCAGCCTTTCTTCATGACAAGGTATTGGAGATTTTAATGGTGACAATGCCCTTCATATACAAGACTCTAATTAAACTTTATAAACATAAGAAAAACCCTAAATATACATCAAGAAGAAGTCTATTAACTTATAATAAAATTCTTCCTCATGAAACTCATGAGGCAAGTACACCAAATACATTTTATTATATTTGTCTTCTTCTTTACATAAACTCAGAATTACATAATCAATATCAAGACTGACCTAGTTACACTTTTCAACACTCCCTCTTAACTAGGGAGGTATTCATATAGGTACATGGTCACTTTCAAATTGAAGGATCTCATAATAAGAATCATATTGGTAATCACATATATATAGAATCATATCAACCAGCATTGTCCTAGTGCAAGGCCTTGACTAATAAGCCAATCTATCAATGAGACAATGGGATATAATGCTAGAGAGACACATGAATAATAGACACCATAGTCATTTTCTCTCCAAGGTAGATACCCCACTTAGGTGTTTCGAGAGTATTACCTTCTTGGACTATTATTCTCTTGGGTAGCCTGCACTCAAATAATATTGGTCCACGACTACTCTTTTCTTGAATGCCTTATCTCATCCTCAAAGAGTATTGAATGCCAGATGGTTACCAAATCCCCCATTATGTCTTCCAAAATGATGTGTCTATCCATTCTCTTCACATGGCCTTCACTAAGACTCACGGATGTTAGTCTTGGTCTAGTGCATTACACATGTAATAGAGAATGAGATACGTCGCTCCCTCTTAACATAGGAAGGGAATACTACAAGTTTCTTACAAGCAAGAAACTTAACATGAGGCTCCCTCTCAACTAGATTCCTATAGCATCAATCGAGCTACTCATGAAGAATTCCTCCCCTCGATGTCATGGATTTCGATGTTTGAGGAATCTTCAACTTTTGGCTTCACAGGGCACAAATCATCCATCACTTTCAATCACGAGTCATGTCCACTATCATAAAGTGACTCACTATTCCTTCTCATCTGGTTCACCATTATGCCATGCTACTTTTCTTCGAATCATCTCCAAGGATCATACATCCTTTCTCATGATTATCATCCCTGCAGAAATTCAATCAGATAAACATACACATATGAACCTTTTAAAACAAAAGTTACCTCAGTGATGGTCTTTCACCATTACATCTTCCTGTAGGCATCAATATCTTGTATTTAGATTGACACATCTCCTAATGATATGTTTTTTCAAGTGTCTTATTATTTAAAAAACTTTTGTCTGAGTCTTCATATCCTCATAGGAGATATCCTAGTCACATCTTCTTGGCTTCATGATGATAAATACCTCTTGACATGGTTTCATTTCATGATCTATTCCTTTCTTCACATTCTCCATTCCCAGGAATTTACAAATTTTATAGTTTCTCATTCATATAAAACCATCTCATATTCCATGAGGATATATTATGCTTATTTCATCTGTCCATGCATCGAGAGATACTCATCCATAGATCATACTTCTAAATATATAAGTCCATTACCTGCAACCATATGACATGGCTTCACAACATCCAATATCAGCATATAAATATATATATACCTCATACCTTTTCCCTTGACTCATCCACTAGCAATTTCATAAGAATGAAGAGCTTCATTCCCTTGCCCTGCTCCATTAATATCTCATCACATCTTAGAAATTTGTTTCCATGATGACCCTTGATCTTGATGACTACCTTCCATCAGAATGGTTATTGGAAAGGTTTTCCCCGGAGTTGCTACAATAGGAGCTCCTATCATGCTTCAATCGGGATGATACATTCCTTCCTATCATACAATCAACATAAATTACTTTAAAGGAGAATATGATCTCAATCGTAGTGGAGATTCCTCGCTTCTTCTTTCTTAGATTTCTTTGCATCAGGTTCTTTCCTCATTTTCAAAGACATGCACTTCTTCCCTATTTCTCTTGTCATTTTTCAGATTAGGGATAATTTCTATTAAATATTGATTACATCATGATTTCTCCATAATATTATGAGGACCAAACTTATCGAATATTAATTTCTTCCTTGATGTGTGTTTGGTCAATTTACTTTTGTAAACTAATGCAGTATTTATTATCAATCTAGGTTAGTGAAACTTAGACGCATCCCCAAAGTATATGGGTTTCAGTTGTGATCAATTTAGAGGATGGTTTATTAATGATTAGGGAAATGTATATTACAAATACAAATCTAACTTAAACAATTTCTAAATTCAGATGTGTAATTAGAAGCAGAAGAATCTCCTAACTTAAGAGATTTGTTTGTCCTTCTCTAACAAGATTACCATGTGAATAAGAAATAAAAAAATACTTAACTAAGTAATAGATTAAGATAAATGAAGCAATAATTGAAGAGGATCTTCACTGAAGAGGTCACGTTTTTCCTTCATCATATATTCATTTATCAGTAATACTATTGTAAAAAATAGGAATTCAAAAAAAGCAAGAAACATTAATTCTAGTTTCTAGTTTCCTGATCAGATAGAGGAAGTATTTAACTTAAATACTGGGTTGAATCTTCATATGGAGAATAGAAACAAGATTAAGATCCATCAGCAACCATGTGAAAGCATGTAATGATGAATTCTAACTGAATATCTTGATTATATAGAAATAATGTTTAACTTAAACATTTGTTTTTCCTTTCATATGCATGTTAAGAATGATCATTAGATTCATCAATACTCAGAAATAATCATCATAAACAAATTAAACATAAGAAAGCTAATTTAGAAATTGCAGCTACAAAATAAACTAAGAAATGCACTTGGCTCGGTGTGGGGGCCCTCCACCCTTGCCTCGCACATTGAAGGTGAATTTATCTACTTAATACTTCAATCAATCAACCAGCATATAACAGTAAAAAATATGATAAAACAAATCTTCAATTATGTCCCCAAATCTCAGAAAAAATAATGTTAAGTCATATAAGTTCTACATATCAATGCCTTCAAAGTTTGAGGCTTAAATAGATAAAGTATCTAAAAAACTCATCTAAAATAGCTCTAATAGTAATAAATATCCTTATCTTATCAAATCAAGTCAAATTCATCCATCGGATCTATTATCACTCAGATTTTCCTTGAAGTTGTTGGAAGAGGAAAGGGGTCCGAGGTAACCACAAACCAACCTTCAGGTACAGAATCTAGCCAATCTGTACCCAGAGAGGGCTCTCTCTATAAAATTTAGCTTTGTTTTTAGAAAGTATTAGGCTAGTTATAAAGTTCAGGGGTTTTGTTTGAATTTAGGTTGATGGAATTCTTTAGCTGAGATCAAGATCAAATAGTTTCAGTCCATTGGGCTAATGGAGTCAAAGGATTGGCTTCACTAGCTTAATTTTTTTTAACAAAAGATGGTTTATCAGGGAAAAATAATCAAACTAGAAACAATTATAGATCTTAAGTGAATGGAATGGAATTCAAACGGATGAAAGGAAATAAAGAATCTTTCAACACATTCAAGAGAAGAGAAATAGATTGATTATCAATAAAGAGAAGTTAAGTATTATTTACTAAATAACCAAAGATGTATGAACTAGACAAACAGGAGCAATTAAGAATTCACTGTTTAAACCAGTTTAGAGGAAAACATTTAAAATAATAATGACTGAAATCAGATTACACGTAAGTACTTTCTGATTTAATATTTTTCGTTAAGTATTAAGATAATGAAACACAGATGATATCATAAAAAAATGTAAAACTTTAAAACATGAGATAGAGATGACTTATTGATCCTTCATTCGACACATGAATCCTAAGAAAAGTCTTCTGCCTCAATTCCTTGTCCAGTTTTGCCACGAAAAATTTCTCCAAAGCTCTTTATTCTAAAATATTCAATGTTACATCAGAGTATAAGAATCCACCCCAAAATACTTCCAAGAGTGAAGTATTTATACAAATTCTAAACTAAAATATCTTGAAAAAAAAATCAAGATTGGTTCACAAATCTCTCCAACTATTTTACATAAATAGAAATTAAGTAAAATACACTCAAAATAATGCATCTATTTGGCACTATTTTGTATGGATAGGTGATGAAAAAGAGGATAATTTAGATTTGATCCAACTCTTAGTTGATGATGAGGCATCCAAGCCACTAACTGCTTCCTTTCTTTATGCATTCTGCTCCAACAATTCTGCAAACTTGGGGTCCAATGATATATTTTTATTTCTCAATACGTAATCGATATGTAAAAAGTGAAAGAGGTTATTGTGGAATAATATGTTGGTGAGATAAACCTCTTTCAGTTTCCTAAAATTCCTCTCCAGCTGTGCACAATAGGCTCTGTAAAAATATGTGTAAAATAGAGTTTTACAGAGTCTAAAAAATAGCTTGTAAAGATGTGCATGTATCTCTCATTCTGAAATCACTGTGAAAAAATTGAGATAGTTTTTTGTATATGGGTCTCTTAGGAACAAAAAATTCCTTCAGTTTTGTATGATGTATTTCGGATTGGCCACAATCTTCTCTGCAAAATGATGACTTAACTGGAATTTTCTGCAAAAAGTGCTTTCCAACATTGTTTAATATTTCCAAAACCATAATAGATGTTAGAAAAGTGAGAGAGTTTTTTGTAGATGGTCCTCTTAAGAACATAAACCTCCTTCATTTTTGCAAAATTAATCTTGGATTGATCACAATATTTTCTGCAAATCAATGACTAAAGCATGAAATTTCTGCAAAAATGTTCCTTCTTGTTGTGTTTTTCATCTTTTCACCTTTTTGTTCTTTTAACTATTTTACTTTCACTTTATATAAACTTCATTGTGTCTGGTGAAAGTGTTTTCATATTTTTTTAACCCTCAATATCTTCATGTTTTCTTTCACTGTTTACTGTTTACTTTTTACTTTTTACCGCTCTATTTTATATTTGTCTTCACTTTGTCATGAACTTGTATGTTCTGTTTTGTAACTGTCTTCCCTGTTGTTTATATTCATGCTATTTGATTTACTTGACTTGGTCTTCAATTTGATACTCTTTAATCCTGATACTCTTTAACCCTGATACTCCTTGACTGTTCTCTACTGTGTCCTTTTACCTTCAATGTGTAGTTTAGGTTTTTACTGTTTGTTTCAACAGTAAATCGTTTAATATCATGTTTCCTTTGCTTGTATTTCAACTGTATGTTTTATCCTCCATCTCTGTTTGAATAGATTTGATAACACTCTTGGAGTAAACAAGTCTTATGACTAGTATTAAGACTGTTTATCCAAGGATGTGGTCTTTTGATCACCTGTAAAACAAAACAAATTGTTAAGAAAGCATTGGTTTGCAGGGGAGGTCGAAAAGGTTTCATTTGATTTTGAGAGGTCTGTGGAGTGAATCTAGAATGATTTTTGGGAGTTAAACCATGCTCGAATCGATTAACATAGGCTTCAGGTGGCGTAACTAGGTTACAAAGGGTTTTACTGCACAATCAGGTGAAAATGAGCAACACTAGGGTGTTTGTGTTTAAACGGGTAAATAGTTGATATTGGCGGGTAAGCTTTGAATGAACAGTGATTTGAACAGGTACTGGTTATGGCGGAAGAACCTTGGAATACTCGACTGAAATTCTCTTCAGCAAGGTAACGGTCGGTAGGCTTCAACAGTTGATTTTTGAAATTTGTTGCATGGAAGACTGGTGAGTGCATGAGATAATGAAAACAACGCGGGCACATTTTTTTTATTCATAAATTCAAAAGTTTGGCGGGTTTTTAATGATGACGTCAGCAAGTACGGTGGATTCGTCACAGAGGGCAAGCGGTAAGCGGTTTCCTTCACACCGCTTTTGAGGGAAGGCGGTATTGAGCAGATGGGCAACGATTCCATACAAAGATGGACGCGTGGCATGGTACTGTTTGAAAACCACCGGATTTTCACGCATTATTGTTCGGATCAGGATGGCCAGCGGAATTATCAATAGCCGTTGATCTTGGAGCAGCTGATCAAACGGTGGTCGGGGCGTGAAGTTGACGGGGAGTTAATAAGGTGGGCCCGACATGATTTTTTATTAATTAATCGCATCAGGAGAAATTTGATTGGCGGAGTTAGGCTTATTAATCATGAGGATTAATTAATTTATGTGTATGATGAAGGGTCGGGGAGGAAAAATACGCAAGGGATGGTTTATTTTTGTTTTAAAACACGTAATAAAACATGTTTTAAATCATTTTTTAATGTATTTCTATTATATGATAATTAAATTAGATTAATCCAATTACCAGAGGGGGCGAGATTAACATATAATGATATATTTTAACCAAAGGGGGTATATAGTGGGTTTTTTATTTGAATAAGTGGGGATTAAATACTTTGGTTAAAACTATAATATATGGGTTTTTTGGGATATTATATAAAAAGGAGTTATATATAATAGGAAAAGGTCATTTCTATAAGGAGTTAATACATAAAATTAATGTTAATATGACCAGGGGACAATGTGAACTCAAAATACATTAATATAACTAAGAAAGTGAAGATTTTAAAAATAAAATTGCATTATAATCAATTCATCACTTAAACTTAGGATAAAATGTGATTTTGAGGGTTTTTTATGAAATAATGCATAGTCTTCCTAAGTGAAATGGGATTTTACTTAGGAAAATATGTTTAGAAATGAGTGAATGTTATGAAGAATGATTTCAAGTACTTAGGCTTTTCCAATTATTGGGCTGAGGGTCCGGTCCCTCCAAAAGTCAAGGAAATGCCTTGATCCCCTCTAATTTTCAAGTGCCTTAGTACTTAGGGGAAATTAATGAAATATTTAGGGAAAGATGAGAAGGGAAGTTAATAATTTGACTTTGCTTTGCTTGAATTTCTTCCAGTGTATTGTATGCCTCTGCACTTGTGATGAAAGTAAAAGATTAGCACATCTAAAACCATTGATCATCACATGTAATTCTGTAACATCATCTACTTACCCTACCTACTTTACTCTACCATTTTTTCTTCTTTATTAGGGTGCACTTAGACTAGCAAACCCTTATCACACTTTTTCTTTTACATATGAAAATCTATCTAATTCTAACCTTATTACATCCAAGGGCTCAGATTAAGCTGTTGAGATCCTTTTATTCACTCTACCTATCTACTTATCTACCAAGATTAAACAGATTGGTCAGATTTTATTCTCTATCTCTAAAACATAAAATTGATTAATGAACTAGCCAAGCTTAAACAGTTTGACTATTCATCAATTATGGCATAAGTTTAACAAATTGCACACAATTACTTATTACATAAGAGAAAAAAGTAGTGGCATTTAGACTTGCACACTTTCGTTGGCCTTTATTTTGGTGGGGTTCATTTTCTTTTACTTTTTTGGCCATTATTATTGTTTTACCTTTTATTTTCTTTTAGGGCATACCCTCTTTACGTTTTTAAATTTTTTTGATTCTTTTAGAATATGGAAAACCTTTGCAACAAGAAAAGGTATGAACATATTACATAGCTCATCAAGTCAATCATGAAAAATGACACCTATTGGTATAGGAGTCTAACACTGGCTCCACTTGGGGATGGCTTTTCCTGGTGAAAATTCAAGAAAATCAGGTCATATGCCTCGAAATGCCTTTAACTGAACCATGGAATTTTCTTCTTTCTGTTGCTTTATTGTATGTATGACAGTAATACTTATGAAGCTTAGGGCCTTCTCTTCGGGCTTCAACTCCAGAAGATCACTATCCACTTAAAACTTTGTTTCCCAGTTGGAAATATTCTGCCTTGGTCCAATCTCAAACATGCATTTACTGTGGCTGGAAATCTTGAATTGAATATAGTCCTTTTTCTGCAACCTGAAATATGATCTGAAAATTAAAACAACACACAAAAATTTTCAAACCAACTTAATGAAAAACTAGCTGAAAATTGAAAACTAAAAAAGAAAAATGCTCAAAATTCTGAGCTTATTAGCACTCATCTATCTACTCAATCTACTAAAAATCTTATTGAATCAGGTAATACAAAAATGCCAATGAAGCCAATCAAGTAGCTGTAAAAATAAATGGATAAATTGATTGCTTGTGATCAAAATTGGAAGTATGTTATGATCATGTGCCTTTATAATAAATGATATGATGTGTAAAGGCCACTTTTGATGTGTTTGATCCTTATAGAGAAAACATGTTAAATAATTTGAGCTAAAAAGATTCTCCATATAATCTGATATAGGATCAATAAAAGCATGATGTATGTTATTTACTTCTAGGCCTTCAATGACTAATTGTTCAATTGAATTATGAATATTAGACCATGAACTTATTTCTTCAGTCTTGTGTTTGAAAGAATAATAATCTTCAATATGCAAGTCAAAAGATAGTACAATTTCCTCTTGCTTTGGAGAAGGAAGATTTTCAAAGAATTCTTTAGGATTTCGGAAATTGTATGACTGAATTTGAGAATGCAAAAGTTTGATTTCATTTTCATAATTTTCAAAAATTATATCAAGAAGCCATTTTTTAATTCGAGGAGAACATTTTCTTGATTTAAAAATAAGAAATAAAGCTCTTAGAAAATCCTCATCAAGCTGAAGTTCTAATATCTCATTCCTCAAAATAGCTAGTGATTGTTTTGTGAAATTATCTTGAATTGGGAGAACATAATTATCATCATACTGATCATATTTAGGAAAATCTTCAGAATAAGGAATGTCATCAATTATAAACATTGGATCAGCATATTTCTCTTCCAACAATCCCAATATGTCTTGATTAGATTGGTTGCATTCTTTTTGAAAGTCATTATTTTGCTCAATAGGAGTGCTATCAAGCAATGGGCCTTTTTGGGAAAGTAGAATAACATGAGCATCAACTTGTTCTTCTATCCCTTCATGGATAAAAAATTTTGTACATTCATCAACATTAGAAGAAGTAGAAACAATTTCTTCATTATGTAAATATTTTGAGGATGGTTGCATGTTTAGAAGCAAATTGATTTCTTCTTCGGTGAGGGGGGGTGGGAATCTCTGAATTCTTAGATTGAAATGACAATTGTTTTTTCTCTTATCTAAAAATTGATCATGAGGTTGATTATTTTCTTTAACTTCATTCAAAACATTAAATGAAACATCATTTGTTAATACAGAGGGGTTTTGTGGATCTTGATTTATCTCCTGACTTATTTCATCTTTGTTTAAATCCTCTTGATTATTATGATATTTAACTTGAGAATGAAAGTTTTGGACTTCTTCTAATAAATCTTCAGGAGACCAATTTGCAAAATCTTCATCAATATTTTTAGGGTAATGTATAAGATCTTCAGCTTCATCACAACAATTTTCAGCTAATGATAAAGATGGAAAATCTTCTTTGTAATGCTCATAAAATACCTTATGAAAATCTTTTAGAGAAAACAAACTTGCAGGTTTGAGAGCTTCATACCATTCCCTTTCTTTTCCTTCTAAGGTTCCCATGAATATCTTCATGAGGCAATCCTCATGCCAATCACCCTTCAATCTTGATGAGTGTATATGAAATTTAATGAGATGTAGTAAAGGATCATCAATATTCTCATCTTGAAACATGGGCAGATTTTCACCCCAATTTACCTTCGGTAGTTTGTGTGGAAATCTAGGTATGTGATCTCTGCTCATGGGAGCATATCTTCGTTTTATTCTTGGATCATCTTGAAAATCAGCCATAATGAAAAGCCACTTTATCTGTACAACCAAGTTAGATCTTTATATAAAATACAATACATATTCAATCTTAACGAGAAAGAACATAATGTCTTGGATTAAGATCCAAGTTGAAAGCCTGATCTTTCCATATTGTTCTTCCAGGTTCATTCCTCCAGTGGAGTCTTGATTGTGAAATGGATTTGGAGTCGCCAAGTGGATGATTTTAACCTTTGTGTGTCTGATCCCTGTCCACCATCATAGATCAGATCTAAACCTGTAAAACAATTCTGAAGAAAAAGTTAGTTCTTCAGGAAACCAAATTTTGAGTATTTTATGATTATTTTGTTTTTTTATGAATTTTCAAAACAACTTCTATGATTTCTTTAAGAGGCTTTAGATATGAGATTTAAACTTTCTTAAAGACTTATTTGACAAGAGGAACTGATCAAGTATTTGAAACCAGATGTTCAATCCATAAACTAGACCGGAGATAGACTGAAGCAACATTTATTTACTTTTGCAATTGCAAAGCAAGAGCAATTTCAAAGGCTACCTGGCTAACTTCAGGCTCCGTCTATAGTTTATAAAATAAATAATAGTAACAATAAAATTATTTAGGTCCCTAGTATGGTCACCACTATGTTATCACTTAGATTTTCCTTGAAGTTGTTGGAAGAGGAAAGGGGTCCGAGGTAACCACAAACCAACCTTCAGGTACATAATCTAGCCAATATGTACCCAGAGAGGGCTCTCTCTATAAGATTTAGCTTTGTTTTTGAAAATATTAGGCTAGTTATAAAGTCCAGGGGTTTTGTTTGAATTTAGGTTGATGGAATTCTTTAGCTGAGATTAAGATCAAGTAGTTTCAGTCCATTGGGCTAATGGATTCAAAATATTGGCTGCACTGGCTTAAGTTTTTTAACAAAAGATGGTTTATCAGGGCAAGATAATCAAACTAGAAACAATTATAGATCTAAAGTGAATGGAATGGAATTCAAACGGATGAAAGGAAATAAAGAATCTTTCAACACATTCAAGAGAAGAGAAATAGATTGATTATCAATAAAGAGCAGTTAAGTATTCTTTACTAAATAACCCAAAATGTATGAACTAGACAAACAGGAGCAATTAATAATTCGTTGTTTAAACCAGTTTAGAAGAAAACATTTAGAATAATAACGACTGAAATCAGATTACACCTAAGTACTTTCTGATTTAATCCTTTTCGTTAAATATTAAGATAATGAAACATAGATGATATTGTAAACAAATATAAAACTTCAAAACATGGGATAGAGATGACTTATTGATCCTTCATTTGACACATGAATCCTGAGAAAAGTCTTCTGCCTCAATTCCTTGTCCAATTTTGCCACGAAAAATTTCTCCAAAGCTCTTTGTTCCAAAATATTCAATGTTACATCAGAGTATAAGAATCCACCCAAAATACTTCCAAGAGTGAAGTATTTATACAAATTCTAAACTAAAATATCTTGAAAAAAATATCAAAATTGGTTCACAAATCTCTCCAACTATTTTACATAAATAGAACTTAAGTAAAGGACACTCAAACTAATGCATCTATTTGGCACTATTTCTTATGGATAGGTGATGAAAAAGAGGAGAATTCGAATTTGATCCAACTCTTAGTTGATGATGAGGCATCCAAGTCACTAACTACTTCCTTTCTTTGTGCATTCTGCTCCAACAATTCTGCAAACTTGGGGTCCAATGATATCTTTTTATTTCTCAATCCGTAATAGATATGTACAAATTGAAAGAGGTTATTGTGGATTAATATGTTGGTGATATAAACCTCTTTCAGTTTCCTAAAATTCCTCTCCAGATGTGCACACTAGGCTCTGTACAAATATGTGTAAAACAGAGTTTTACAGAGTCTGAAACATATCCTATAAAGATGTGCATGTATCTCTCATTCTGAAATCACTGTGCAAAAAGTGAGATATTTTTTTGTAGATGGTTCTCTTAAGAACAAAAACCTCCTTCAGTTTTGTATGATGTATTTTTTATTTACCACAATCGTCTCTGCAAAATGATGACTTAACTGGTATTTTCTGCAAAAAGTGCTTTCCAACATTGTTTAATATTTCCAAAACCATAAAAGCTATTAGAAACGTGAGAGAGGTTTTTGTAGATGGTCCTCTTAGTAACATAAAAATCCTTCAGTTTTGAAAAATTAATCTTGAATTGAGCACAATAGTTTCTGCAAAACAATGACTAAAGCATGACATTTCTGCAAAAATGTTCCTTCTTGTTGTG
Organism: Pinus albicaulis; assembly: GCA_034641835.2. Classification (NCBI taxonomy): domain Eukaryota; kingdom Viridiplantae; phylum Streptophyta; class Pinopsida; order Pinales; family Pinaceae; genus Pinus; species Pinus albicaulis. The sequence goes on from CM076573.1 coordinate 232,288,131, forward strand.
TTTTTCATCTTTTCACCTTTTTGTTCTTTTAACTGTTTTACTTTCACTTTAGATAAAATTCATTGTGTCTGGTGAAAGTGTTTTCATGTTTATTTAACCCTCAATATCTTCATGTTTTCTTTCACTGTTTACTGTTTACTTTTTACCTTTTACCGCTCTATTTTTTATCTGTCTTCACTTTGTCATGAACTTGTATGTTCTGTTTTGTAACTGTCTTCCCTGTTGTTTATCTTCATGCTAGCTGATTTACTTGACTTGGTCTTCAATTTGATACTCTTTAATCCTGATACTCTTTAACCCTAATACTCTTTGACTGTTCTTTACTGTGTCCTTTTACCTTCAATGTGTAGTTTAGGTTTTTACTGTCTGTTTCAATAGTAAATCGTTTAATATCCTGTTTCCTTTGCTTGTCTTTCAACTGTATGTTTTATCTTCCATATCTGTTTGAATAGATTTGATAACACTCTTGGAGTAAACAAGTCTTATGACTATTATTAAGACTGTTTATCCAAGGATGTGGTCTTTTGATCACCTGTAAAACAAAAAAAATTGTTAAGAAAGCATTGGTTTGCAGGGGAGGTCGAAAAGGTTTCATTTGATTTTGAGAGGTCTGTGGAGTGAATCTAGAATGATTTTTGGGAGGTAAACCATGCTCGAATCGGTTAACAGAGGTTTCAGGTGGCGCAAATTGGTTACAAAGGGTTTTACTGCACAATCAGGTGAAAATGAGCAACACTACGGTGTTTGTGTTTAAATGGGTAAACGGTTGATATTGGCGGGTAAGCTTTGAATGAAAAGTGATTTGAACAGGTACTGGTTATGGCGGAAGAACCTTGGAATACTCGACTGAAATTCTCTTCAACAAGGTAATGGTCAGCAGGCTTCAACAGTTGATTTTTGAAATTGGTTGCATGGAAGAATGGTGAGTGCATGAGATAATGAAAACGATGCGGGCACATTTGTTTTATTCATAAAGTCAAAAGGTTGGCGGGTTTTTAATGATGACGTCAGCAAGTACGGTGGATTCATCACAGAGGGCAGGCGGTAAATGGTTTCCTTCGCACCGCTTTTGACGGAAGGCGGTATTGAGCAGATGGGCAGCGATTCCATATAGACATGGACGCGTGGCATGGTACTATTTGAAAACCACCTGCTTTTTGCGCGTTATTGTTTGCATCAGGATGGCCAGCGGAATTATCAATAGCCATTGATCTTGGGACAGTTGATCGAACGGTGGTCGGGGCATGAAGTTGACGGGGAGTTAATAAGGCGGGCCCGACGTGATTTTTTATTAATTAATCGCATCAGGAGCGATTTGGTTGGCAGAGTTAGGCTTATTAATCGTGAGGATTAATTAATTTCTGTGTACGATGAAAGGTCGGGGAGGAAACATACGTAAGGGATGGTTTATTTTTGTTTTAAAACACGTAATAAAACATGTTTTAAATCATTTTTTAATGTATTTCTATTATATGAAAATTAAATTAGATTAATCCAATTACCATAGGGGGCGGGATTAACATATAATGATATATTTTAACCAAAGGGGGTATATAGTGGGTTTTTTATTTGAACAAGTGGGGATTAAATACTTTGGTTAAAACTATAATATATGGGTTTTTTGGGATATTATATAAAAATGAGTTATATATAATAGGAAAAGGTCATTTCTATAAGGAGTTAATACATAAAATTAATGTTAATATGACCAGGGGACAATGTGAACTCAAAATACATTAATATAACTAAGAAAGTGAAGATTTTAAAAACCAAATTTAGCCAGCCATAATCAATTCATCACTTAAACTTAGGATAAAATGTGATTTTGAGGGTTTTTGTCGAAATAATGCATAGTCTTCTAAGTGTTATGGGGGATTTTACTTAGGAAAATATTTTTTAGAGATAAATGAGTTTGATGATGAATGATTTTAAGTACTTAGGTTTTTTCCAATTATTGGGCCGAGGGTCCAGTCCCTCGAAAAGTCAAGGAAATGCCTTGAGCCCCTCTAATCTTTAAATACCTTATTACTTAGGGAAATCAGTGAAATTTTTAGGGAAAAATGTGAAGGGAAGTTAATAATTTGACTTTGCTTTGCTTGAAATTCTTCAGTGTATTATCTGCCTTTGCACTTGTGATGAAAGTAAAAGATTTAACACATCTAAACCCATCATTCATCACATGTAATTCTGCAACGTTATCTACCTACCCTACCTATTTTACCCTACCATTTTTTCTTCTTTATTAGGGTGCACTTAGACTGACAAACCCTTATCACACTTTTTTTCTTTTACATATGAAAATCTATCTAATTCTAACCTTATTACATCCAAGGGCTCAATTTAAAAATTTATTGAAGCTCATACCTTCTCTCTACCTATCTACTTATACGCGAATGCAACAGGTTAGTCGGTTATTCTCTATCTCTAAAACATAAAATTGATTAATGAACTAGCCAAGCTTAAACTGTTTGACTATTCATCAATTGTGGCATAAGTTTAACAAATTGCACACAATTACTTATTACATAAGAGAAAAAAGTAGTGGCATTTAGACTTGCACACTTTCGTTGGCCTTTATTTTGGTGAGGTTCATTTTCTTTTACTTTTTTGGCCATTATTATTGTTTTACCCTTTTATTTTTCTTTTAGGGCATACCCTCTTTACATTTTTAAAATTTTTTGATTCTTTTAGAATATGGAAAACCTTTGCAACAAGAAAAGGTATGAACATATTACATAGCTCATCAAATCAATCATGAAAAATGACACCTATTGGTATAGGAGTCTAACAGGATCCATAAAAATCTAGAAAATCCCACAAAAAATGAGTTTTGACCTAATTTTAGGGATCCTTCATAAAGACAGGTCCTTTTTTACTGCCTTTGACCGGGCCTATTAAAGCTCATTTTCACTGTACTAACAGGTGTAGACTTATTCTTAGTTCCTAAGCTTTCTAGAAATATATCCAGCTCAAGCCCAAGTGTTTGTACTTGTATTCCCTAAAAGCATTTGATGTTCACAATGGTCGACATTGTGTTTATTGTTACGACGACTCTTGTAGACTATGTAGAGCTTTTATTTCTTCTTTGCATATGATTCGATCTAAAATGATGTTATTCAAGTCCCTTCTGCAGGTTAAACTTTGAAACTGTAGGTCCCTTCTGATATGATCTTCATTTGATTTTAGCTCAGGTCCCTTATAACATTTTGTATTTTCAAGTCCCTTCTAGCATATTTGCAATAATGTTTGAAAATTTCTTCTATCGTAATGATACAAGTCCCTTTCTGAATAATTTTTTCAAGAAAAATTTAGATCCCTTCTGTATATATCAAATGATGTACCGGGTTCCTTTGTAATTGTAGTTAATATTCTATCTTCAATTCAGCTGTTGAAAACTATTTTCATAGTTTTTTTTATTACACACCTTCCCCCAAGCTAATGATTTGACTTGTCCTAAAGTCTGCTATGTCTTGGAGGGTATATCTGCAAAAATATTAAGTAAATTAAAATGAAAAACAAAAAGAGAATTCATATTGGCCAAACAAGTTGGTTTCCGACATGAATTCGAGTTTGTATTGTGCCAGTTTCCTCAATTTCACAACCAAACTCTTTTATTAGTTTTTTTTTTTTTTTATTATTAATTTTTATAATGATTCTTCCTCTAGAATTATAGAAGGCATATTTCTATGCTGCCCCATTAGTTCCAAATCTGAATCCATCGAAAATTTTTCAGAAAATCCTCTTTATATATAGGCTTATTGTAAATTTTAAGCCTATGTCCATTAACGAAAAATGAAACAGATGCTTCATCAATTTTGTTTTATCTTGATGGCTCCATTGTCAAATATTTCGTCAATATCATATGGCCCAAGCTAATGAGTCGTGAATTTTGCATTGAAATATTTGAACTTGGAGTCGAACAAGAGTGCCCAATCTCCTTTCTGAAACACTTTATTCCTTATGAATCGATCATGTCATTTGATCCGTTGCTCTTGGACAAGATATGTGTGTTCTACTGCTTGCTATTGTATCTCATCTAGTTTATTTAATTCCAAAATTCTCTGTTGTTGTGCCTCAAACAATTCCATCCCCAATTCTGCTGCTAACTTGTATGTATGTATTTGAAATTCTATGGATAATAGGACTTCTTTTCCATACACTAATTGATATGGACTTAACCCAGTTGTGTTTTTCCAAGTTATTCTATATGCCCATAGGGCATCTTTCAATTTCTCTGACCAGTCCTTTCTGTTCATTTTTTACAGTCTTCGTCATGATGTTTTCTAGGACTATGTTTGTTGATTCCACTTGTTCGTTTTCCTGCAGATGATACGGTGTTGAATTTTTATGTTTGATCTTGTATTTCTCCGTAAGATATCGAACAAGTTTTGATGTGAATTGTGTGCCTTGGTTAGTTACTATCTGTCTTCGAACTCCATATGTTACAAATATCTCTTAAAAAATAAAAGACGCAACAATCTCTTTTGTTTCCCGTGTTACTGCCTTTGCCTCCACCCATTTAGTAACATAATATATGCATACCAGGATGTACTTATTTCCCTTGGATGGAGAGTTGATTGGTCCCATGAAATCTAACTCCCACTGTTCAAATGGTTCAATCAGTACTTGTGGCTATAATGGCATTTCATCTGATGCCACTGGTCTACTAATTCTTTGGCAGCTGTCACATCTTTTCACATAGGCCTTGGAGTCTTTGAAGATTGATTGCCAGTAGCAGCCAAGTTTCAGAACTTTGTATGTTGTTCTCTTATTTGAAAAATGACCACCACATGGTTCGCCATGACATGCTTTCAAAATTTCAATGATCTCATCTTCTCTTACACATTTTCTAATCATTGGATCAGCACCATTATAAAATAGACCTCCATTGACCCAGCTATATCTAGCACTTTCTCTAATTATTCTTCTTTTTTGCATGTTTGTGTAATGGGATGGTAGGATGCCAGATGATAAATAGTTAGCTATATCTGCAAACCATGGATTTTTTACATTTATAGAAAATAGATGTTCATCTGGAAAATTATCTGATATTGGATTTGGATCACCAGGTGAATGTAGTCTTGACAGAAAGTTTGCAACTTGGTTATCTTTACCTGGTTGATCTTGTACAATAATGTTAAATTATTGCACTAATAACAACCATATAGTTACTCTACCATTTCTAATTGATTTGTTCATTAAATATTTTATGTCGGGATGATCCGTGTGAATATAAACTTCAAAACCTGTTATATAATGTCGAAATTTATTAACTGCATGTAATATAGCTAACATCTCTTTCTCTGTAACAGTGTAGTTCAATTCTACCGATGTTAAGTTTTTGCTCATGAAATATATGGCATAATTGAATTAATTATATTTTTGTCCAAGTGATGCTCCAATAGCAGTGTTAGATACATTAGTTGAAATGTGAAATGTCAAAGACCAATTAGGTCCTCGAAGAATGGGTGTAATTGATATATTTTCTTTTAATTTTTCAAATGCATTTTGACAATTATTTGCCATTGGAATTCCACATCCTTTTCAAGTGGCTTGAATAATGGAAAAGATATTTTACTAAAATTTTCTATAAATCTCCTATAGTAGCCTTCATAACCCAAGAAAATTATAACCTCTTTTTGTGTTGTGGGTGGTGTTAAATTCACAATGACCTAGATTTTTCCTGGGTCCACCTTAATTCCCGAAGAAGAAATATGGTGGCCCAACGCTATCCCCTCAATCAACATCATAAAAAAAAATTCATTACTTAGTGATAGATTTGTCTCTATGCATATTTTTAACACTTTTTAAATATTTTATAAACAACCATCATATGTTGTACCATACATAGTGAAATCATGCATGTAAACTTCCACACACTCATGAATCAAATCAACAAATATTGCAAGAAATTCTCTCTCAAAAGTAGCAGTTGCATTACATAAACAAAAGGGTAATACATTGTATGCATATGTTCCCCATGGGCATGTGAATGTTGTCTTATATTGATCTTCTAATGCTATCTTTATCTGATTATATCCGCTAACTCCATCCAGAAATGAAAATAATTTATTTCCATCTAATGAATCTAACACTTGATCGATAAATGGTAAAGGAAAGCAGTGCTTTAATGTAGCTTTGTTGAGTTCACTGTAATCCACACAAATTCTCCATCTCCCATTTTTATTAGGTACTACAACTAAGCGTGAAACCCATTGACTATCTGAAAAAGAATAGATAAATCCGACTTGTAATAGTTTCTGTAATTCTTCTTTCACTATTTCCTTCATCATGGGGTTTATCTGTCTTTGTGGTTGCCTTATAGGTTATATTTAATTACAAGTGTAAATGTGATGGATGCATGTTTTTGGATGAATTCCTGGCATGTATTTTTAATCATAGGAAAAATATTTTGAATATTTTTGCAACAATGTTATTATCTTTTCCTCTTATGATGATTGCAAGTTATTTCCAATATTCAAATGTCTCTCAGGACTGATTTCAATGATTTTTCTATTTGAATTGGTAATTGCATTTACAGGAAAAATGCTTTCAAATGTATTTTGCAATGACTGTATAGTGCAATTTTCCTTAAAACATTCATTTAAAAGATAACTAGTAGATTCATATTGAGTTAGTCTAAGCTTCTCTGAAATATTTGCTTATGAGATGAATAGATATAATAAGTCCACATTTTCTTCTTCCTCTCTAAAATTATAAACTTGATTAAGACTAAGAACAGATTGAAGTTCTTGTGGTTCCTCTCCATCAAGCCATGATAATAGACAAGGTGATTGAGTAGGAGGATATAATGTAACATGCTTTCCTTCATCTCCATGTGAAACAATAATGCTTCCTGACCTGCATCCAATGTAATAATTTGCAGTAGCTAACCATGGTCTGCCTAAAATTAAGGGATGCCCTCCCAAAAAAAAATTTGGCTACAAAATCAAGAAGTCTACAGGACACTTCCACAAATCCAGTGAGATAATGATATCTTCCAATATACCTTCTGGGACAAATTTAGATCTCTCTACAAGTTCTAAAACTATAGAAGTAGGTATAATGTTGTTCAGATTCCAATGTTTCATATTCTCTGTTGTCATAAAATTGATAGCTGCTCCCAATTCTATTAAAGTATTTGGCACTGAAAATTTGTTAATCGAAATTGTAACCATAGGAATTCCTGGATCAACATATTTTTCAATGGTTGTGTTTTTGGACATGAGACTAGCTAAACTTCGAATTACCTGGATTGTCGGTGGATCCTTCTTTCTTCTGCCATATTTCTTAATGCATAATTCCTTCATTTTTTTTTCATATATCGAAATGTCTTTAATTTCCTGAAATAAAGGAATTTTAACATATGTGTTTTTCAATTCATCCAGAATATTAAATTCAGGCAGAGATATTGGAATATTCTTTTGTATCAATCTCTCTGGATATGGTGGAGTCTATTTCATAATAGATTTACCTTTCTGAATTTTCTTTTGTGGTTGATATTGTTGACTTTGTTCTCCTTGATCAACTTCTTCTTCAATTATCGGAGGAGAATATTTTTGTAACACCTTCCTAGACCTTAGGTGGACATCTTGTATGGGAAGAATTGAATAAGTAGGATAATATGTTGCCTCTTCCACATGATATGCTGGTCTATCCACCTTGTTACTTGGATTAGCTACTGGCTGAGCTGGCAATTGTGTTGGTCTAGGAGGTGGTTGGTTAGTGGGCAACTGAAGTTGTTGCAGTTTAGTTAGCATTGGTGGGTTTTGATATGGATATGGCATTGGTTGATGTTGTTGGAATTGTTGATATTGAGGAAATAGTTGTGGAAGGTATGGTTGTTGATATTGATACTGCTAGGGATACATTTGCTGTGGTGGCTGGTTTCCATAACTATATACCCTCCAACCTTGTGCACTTTGGTTTTGATATTGTTGTGGTGGCCAAGCCTACGATGGCATTGGTGTATTCCATGTATTTTGAGGATATTGAAAATTATGGGGTTTTTGTTGAAGGAATTGTTGAGGCATCCTTCGTTGCCAAGATCTCCTTGGTGCCATATAGTAGAGAGAATCTACTCCTTGCACTTCTTCACCTTACAATTCTTTTAATTTGGGATATTTTCCTGTTGCATGATTTTTTATGCATAGTCCACACACTTGTATACCTTGCAAAGGACATTCCCTAAGTGGATATTTTTTCCCACACTTTGGACAAAAAATTTCTAAGATTTCATCTTGCTCTTCTTTCTTTTTCTTAGCTTTCAAAAAATCTACTTGTTTTCCCAAAGTGCTTAAGAGATCTGCTTTTAAAAATTTCTACTAAGCTTCCTATCTCTGCTCTTGTTACTGCACTTGCTGTAGATTTCGAAGCTTTTGGTGAAATATTTCTCTTCCCACTCTTTGCTCTTCCCGTAGAGTATTTTTGACATATTTTAGCAATTTCTTCAAATGTTAAATTGGAGATATATCCTTTTCCCATTACATTAAGAATTTCTAAATACTCAACTCTAATACCCCTAAGAAAAATACTGTGGATGGTATCAGGAGTAAGAGAATGATGTTTCGATTTTTGTAAATTGTAAAGGAGTCTTTCCAAATATTATTCCAAACTTTTGTCTTCTTGTTGTGTCAATCTGAAAATGTATTTTTTGAGTCTCTAGCCCTTAAGTAAGCTTGATACTTTTTAAGAATAATTTTCTTGATATCATCCCAAGAAGTAATTGTATGTTCTCCTAATTGCATGAACCATTTCAAGGATGCTACTTTTAGAGAAGCAGGAAAAATTCAAAGCTTCTGTGTGTCGTCAGTATATCCATAGGTTCTACACAAGATATCAAATTCAAACATGAATGCATCAGAATCTTTTGTTGACATTCCATAGAAACTAGGCAATACGAAAGGTGGAATGTTTTTCATTTTTATTTCTTCTCCTAGTATTGCTCTTGCATCTAAAATAGGAAATCCAAAAGTAGTTTCCTGATCATTGTTAACTTCTTGCTCATTTTCTTGTGTTCTTCTATTTTGATTTTCTCTTCCTGCTTCTAAGTGCTTCCACTCTTCTCTCTTCATCTGCCTTTCTTTGTGCCTCAATTCTTCTTTCTTCTTCTTCTTGTATTTGCCATTCCCTTTGTTGTCTTTCATATTTTAGTCTTTGTTTAGGAGTAATGTTTAGTCTAGTTGATCCTTCTCCTTCTTCATCCATTTCTTGTTCAGATATTTGAAGTGTTTCAATAAGAGGTTGACTTTTTATTTCTTCCACTACTTTGATTTATTCAAGGAGAGGTTGCTCTAGTTGTTCAACAATTGGTTTTCTTGTATCTTTTTGTTTCTATACGGAAGAAGGTTCTTTAGGTGATTTATTTTTCTTTACCTCTAAGGCTAACAAGATTTGTCTCTCAACTAAAGTTGATCTCTTTCCTGATCTCTATTTTTCCTTTAACTTTTCTATAGTAGGTCTTCCAACAATTGGTGTTTTTAGTCCTGTGGATGAATGAGCTGTTGGGGTTTTTTTTTTTACAAATCTACCTTTTTTATCTCTATCTCTAGGCATAAGAAAACATTAATTGAAATAAAGACTATATTTTTGTTGTTTTTTTGGTGATTTTATATTGTTTTTTTTTTCTTTTTTTCTTCCGATTTGACCGTTTTGAAAATGCTTCCCCAGCAATGACACAAAAATGTTTGGTCAATTTACTGTTGTAAACTAACGCAAGTATTTATTATAAAATTGGGTTAGTGAAACTTAGAAGCATCCCCAAAGTATATGGGTTTCAGTTGTGATCACTTCATAAGATGGTTTATTAATGATTAGGGAAATGCATATTACAAATATAAATCTAACTTAAAAAATTTCTAAATTTAGATGTGTAATTAGAAGAAGAAGAATCTCCTAACTTAATAGATTTGTGTGTCCTTCTCTAACAAGATTACCATGTGAATTAGAAATAACAAAATACTTAAATTTTAACAATAAATTAAGATACATGATGAAATAATTGAAGAGGCTCTTTACTGAAGAGGTCCTGATTTTCCTTCATCATATATTCACCTATCAGTAATGCTATTCTTAAAAACAGGAATTCAGAAAAAACAAGAAATATGAATTCTAGTTTCTAGTTTCTTGATCAGATAGAAGAAGTATTTAGCTTATATAATGGGTTGACCCTTCATATGCAGAATAGAATCAAGATTAAGATCCATCAGCAGCCATGTAAAAGCATGTAAATATGAATTCTAAATAAAGATCTGATTAGATAGAAAGAATGTTTAACTTAAACATTTGTTTGTCCTTTCATATGAAAGTTAAGAATGATCATTAGATTCATCAATACTCAGAAATAATCAGCATAAAAAATTAAACATAAGAAAGCTAATTCAGAAATTGCAGCTACAAAATAAACTAAGAAGTGCACTTAGCTCAGTGTGGGGGCCCTCCACCCTTTCCTCGCACATTGAAGGTGAATTCAGCTACTTAATACTTCAATCAATCAAGAAGCATATAAAAATAGCAAATATGATAGAATGGATCTTCAATTATGTCCCCAAATCTCAGAAAAAATAATGTTAAGTCATATAAGTTCTACATATCATTACCTTCAATGTTTGAGGCTTAAATAGATAAAGTATCTAAAAAAATCATCTAAAATAGCTCAAATAGTCATAACTATCCTTATATTATCAAATCAAGTCGAACTCATCCATTAGATCCGTCAAAATCTAGAAAATCCTACAAAATAAGAGTTTTGACCTAGTTTCTAGGGATCCTCCATAAAGACAGGTCTTGTTTGACCGCCTTTGACCAAGCCTATTAAAGCTCAGTTTGAATTTACCAATAGGTGTACACTTATTCTTAGTTCCCGAGCTTTCTAGAAATATATCCAGCTTGATCCTGGGTGTTTGTACTTGTATTCCCTCAAACCAGTTGATGTTCATGATGGTCGACATTGTGTTTATTGTTACGATGACTCTTGTAGACTATGTAGAGCTTTTATTTCTTCTTTGCATCTGATTTTATTTGAAATGATGTTATTTAGGTCGCTTTTGTAGGTTAAAATTTGACATTTCAGGTCCTTTATGATATGATCTTCATTTGATTTTAGCTCAGGTCCCTTCTAACATTTTGTATTTTCAGGTCCCTTCTGGCTTATTTGCAATAATGTTTGAAAATTTCTGTTGTCTTAATGATACAAGTCCCTTTCTAAATAATTTTCTCAATAAAAATTCAGGTCCCTTCTGTATATGTCAAATGATGTACCAGGTTCCTTTGTAATTGTAGTTCATATTCCATCTTCAATTCAGCTGGTGAAAACTATTTTGATACTTTTTTTTATTACAAACCTTCCTCCAATCTAATGATTTGATTTGTCGTCAAGTCTACGATGCCTTGGAGGGTATATCTACAAAAATCTTAAGTAAAATAAAATGAAAAACAAAAAGAGAATTCATATTGGCCAAACAAGTTGGCTTTTCGACATGAATTCAAGTTTGTATTGTGTCAGTTTCCTCGATTTTCACAACCAGAATCTTTTATTAGTTTTTATATATATATATATATATATATATATATATATATATATATATATATATATATATATATATATATATATATATATATATATATAATCATTCTTCTTCCTCTGGAATTATAAGATTCATATTGCTATGTTTTCCCATTAGTTCCAGATCTGAATCCATCGGATTTTTTCTTAGAAAATCCTCTTTATTTATAGTATTACTATAAATTTTAAGCCTATGTCGATTAACGACAAATGAAATAGATTCTTCGTCAATTTTTTTTATATTCACAACTCCATTGTCAAATATTTCTTTAATATCATATGGCCCAAGCTAATGAGTTGTGAATTTTGCTTTGAAATCTTTGAACTTGGAGTCGAACAAGAGTGCCCAATCTCCTTTCTAAAACACGCTATTCTTTATGAATCGATCATGACATTTGATCCTTTGTTCTTGGACAAGAAATGTGTGTTCTACTACTTGCTGTCATATCTCATTTAGTTTATTTAATTCCATAATTCTCTATTGTTGTGTCTTAGACAATTCCATCCCCAATTCTGCTGCTAACTTGTATGTATGTATTTCAAATTCTATGGTTAATAGGACTTCTTTTCCATACACTAACTGATATGGACTGAACCCAGTTGTGTTTTTCCAAGTTATTCTATATGCCTATAGTGCATATTTCAATTTATTTGACCAATCCTTTCTGTTCATTTTTATAGTCTTCGTCATGATGTTTTCTAGGACTTTGTTTGTTGATTCCACTTGTCTGTTTTTCTGCGGATGATACGATCTAGATTTTCTATGTTTGATCTTGTATTTATCCATAATATCTCGAGCAAGTTTTGATGTGAATTTTGTGCCTTGGTAATTTACTATCTATCTTGCAACTCCATATCTTACAAATATCTCTTCAAATAGAAAAGACACAACAATATCTCCTGTTGCTCATGTTACTTCGTTTGTCTCCACCCACTTAGTTACATAATCTGTACATACCAAGATGCACTTCTTTCCATTGGATGGAGGGTTGATTTTTCCCACAAAACCTAAAGACCACTGTTCAAATGGTTCAATCAATACTTGTGGATTTAATGGCATTTAATCTGATACCACTGGTCTACCAATTCTTTGGTAGCTGTCACATCCTTTCACATAGGCCCTAGAGACTATGAATATCGATGGCCTGTAGTAGCCAAGTTTCAACACTTTATATGTTATTCTCTTATCTGCAAAATGACCACCACATGGTTCGTCATGACATGCTTTCAAAATTTGAATAATCTCCTATTCTCTTACACATTTTCTAATCATTAGATCAACACAAGTATAAAACATATCTCCATTGACCCAACTATATCTAGCACTTTCTCTAAATATTCTTCTTTTCTACTTGTTTGGGTAATGGGATGGTAGGATTCCAGATGCTAAATAGTTAGATATATCTACAAACCATGGAGTTTTGAAATTTATAGAAAATATATGTTCATCTGGAAAATTATCTAATAATAGATTTGGATCAGCAGGTGAATGTAGTCTTGACAGAAAATCTGAACTTGGTTATCTTTGCCTGGTTGATCTTGTATAGTAATGTTAAATTCTTGCATTGATAATAGCCATATAGCTATTTTTCCATTTGTGATTGATTTTTTCATTGAATATTTTATGGCGGAATGATTCGTGTGGATATATACTTGATAACTTGTTATATAATGTTAAAATTTATTAACTGTCTGTACTACAATTAACATCTCTTTCTCTGTAACAATGTAGTTCAATTATGTCGGTGTTAAGGTTTTTCTGATGAAATATATAGCATAATTGAATTGATTCTCTTTTTGTCTAAGCGATGCTCCAATAGTAGTGTCAGATGCATCAGTTGAAATTTGAAATGGAAAGACCAATTAGCTCCTCGAACAATGGGCGCAATTGAAAATTTTTCTTTTAATTTTTTAAATTCATTCTGACAATTATTTGTCCATTGGAATTCCACATCTTTCGCAAGTAGCTTGAATAATGGCAAAGTTATTTTACTGAAATTTTCTATAAATCTCGTATAGTAGCCTGCATAACCCAAGAAACTTCTAACTTGTTTTTGTGTTGTGGGTGGTGTTAAATTCACAATGACCTGGACTTTTGCCAAGTCCACCTTAATTCTTGAAGAAGAAATATGGTGTCCCAACACTATCCCCTTAGTTAACATCATAAAACATTTTTCATTACTGAGTGAGATTTGTCTCTATGCATCTTTTTAACACTTTTTAAAGATTTTGTAAACAATCATCATATTTTGTACCATACATAGTGAAATCATCCATGTAAACTTCCACACACTCATGAATCAAATCAACAAATACTGCAAGAACTTCTCTCTGAAAAGTAGCAGGTGCATTACATAAACCAAAGGGTAATACATTGTATCGATATATTCCCCATGGGCATGTGAATGTTGTCTTATCTTGATCTTCTAATGCTATCTTTGTCTAATAATATCTGCTAAATCCATTCAGAAATGAAAATAATTTCTTTCCGCTAATGAATCTAACACTTGATCGATAAATCGTAAAGGAAAGTGGGCCTTTAATGTAGCTTTGTTGATTTCTCTGTAATCCACACAAATTCTCCTTTTCCCATTTTTCTTAGGTACTACAACTAAGGGTGAAACCCATTGACTATCTGAAATAGGATAGATAAATCCAACTTGTAATAGTTTTTGTAATTATTCTTTCACTATTTCCTTCATCATGGGGTTCATCCATCTTTGTGGTTGCCTTACAAGTTTTGTTTGATTATCAGTGTAAATGTGATGGATGCATGTTTTTGGATGAATTCTCGGCATGTCTTTGTAATCCCAAGAAAAATATTTTGAACATTTTTGCAACAATGTTACTAGCCTTTCCTATTGTGATAATTGTAAGTTATTACCAATATTCAAATGTCTCTCAGGACTAATTTCAATGGTTTTTCTATTTGAATTGGTAATTGAATTTACAAGGAAAATACTTTCAAATGTATTTTGCAATGACTGTATAGTGCAATTTTCCTGAAATCATTCATTTAAATGATAACTAGAAGCTTCATATTGAGTTACTCTAAGTTTCTCTGAAATATTTGGTTCTGAGATGAATAGATCTAATAAGTCCTCATTTTCTTCTTCCTCTCTAAAATTATAAAATTGATTAATAATAAGAACATATTGAAGTTCTTGTGGGTCCTCTCCTTCAAGCCATGATAATAAAGAACGTGATTGAGTGGGAAGATATAATGTAACATGCTTTCTTTCATATCCATGTGCAATAATCATGCTTCCTCACCTGCATCCAATGTAAGTATCTGCAGTGGCTAGCCACGATCTGCCTAAAATTAAGGGATGCCCTCCCAAATTTTTTTTTGGCTGCAAAATCAAGAATTCTACAGGATACTCCCATGAATCTAGTGAGACAACAATATTTTCCAATATACCTTCTAGGACAACTTTAGATCTTTCTGCAAGTTCTAAAACTATAAAAGTAGGTCTAATGGTGTTCATATTCAAATGTTTCATAGTCTCCATTGTCATAACATTGATAGCTACTCCCAAGTCTATTAAAGTATTTGGCACTGAAAATTTGTTAATCGAAATGGTAACCATAAGAATTCCTAGATCAACATATTTTTCAATGGTTGTGTTTGTGGACATGAGACTAGCTAAATTTCCAATTACCTATATTGTAGGTGGTTCTTTCTTTCTTCTGCTAGATTTCTTAATGGATAATTCCTTTATTTTTTTTGCATATATAAAAATGTCTTTAATTTCCTGCAGCAAAGGAATTTTAACATATGTGTTTTTCAATTCATCCAGAATATTAAATTCAGGCAGAGATATTGGAATATGTCGTTGTTCAATCTCTCTGGATATGGTGGAGTCTGTGTCATAATAGATTTACCTTTATGAATTTTCTTTTCTGGTTGAGATTGTTGAATTTGTTCTCCTTTTTCAACTTCTTCTTCAATTATTGGAGGAGAGTCTTTTTGTAACACCTTCCTAGACCTTAGATGGACATCTTGTACGAGAAGAATTGAATAAGTTGGATAATATGTTGCCTCTTCCGCATGATATGTTGGTCTATCCACCTTGTTACTCAGATTAGCTACTTGCTGAGATGTCAATTGTGTTGGTCTAGGAGGTAGTTGGTTAGTGGGAAGTTGAAGTTGCTTCAGTTGAGTTAGCATTTGTGGGTTTTCAAATGGATATGGCATTGTTTGATGTTGTTGGAATTGTTTATATTGAGGAAACGGTTGTGGAGGGTATGGTTGTTGGTATTGATACTGTTGGGGATAAATTTTCTATGGTGGTTGGTTTCCATAACCATATCCCCTCCAACATTGTGAAGGTTGGTTTTGATATTATTGTGGTGGCCAAGCCTGCCATGGCAATGGTGTATTCCATGTATTTTGAGGATATTGAAAATTTTTGGGATTTTGTTGAGGGAATTGTTGAGGCATCCTTGATTGCCAAGGTCTCCTTGGTGCCATATAGCAGAGAGAAGCTACTCCTTGCACTTCTTCTCCTTACTATTCTTTTAATTTGGGAAAATTTTTTGTTGCATAATTCTCTATGCATAGTCCACACACTTGTATACCTTACAGAGGACACTCCCTGAGTGGATGTTTTTTCCTACACTTTGGACAAAAAATTTCTAAGAGTTCATCTTGATCTTCTTTCCTTTTCTTAGCTTTCAAAACATCTACTTGTGTTCCAAAAGTTCTTAAGAGATCTATTTTAAAATTTTCTAGCAGGCTTCCTATCTCTGCTCTTGTTACTGCACTTGTTGTAGATTTGGAAGCTTTTGATAAACTAACTCTCTTCCCACTCTTTGCTCTTCCCCTAGAGTATTTTGACATAGTTCATAAATTTCTTCAAATGGTGAATTAGAGATATATCCTTTTCCCATTACATTAAGAATGTATAATACTCATCTCTAATACCCTTAAGAAAAATAGTGTAGAAGGTATCAAGACTAAGAGAATGATGTTTGGATTTCTGTAAATCGTAAGGGAATATTTCCAAATATTCTTCCAAACTTTCATCTTCTTGTCGGGTCATTCTGAAAATGTCTTCTTTTGAGTCTCTGGCCCTGCAGTAAGCTTGATACATTTTAAGAAAAAAAATCTTCATATCCTCCCAAGAAGAAATTGTATGTTCTCCTAATCCCATGAACCATTTCAAAGCTACTACTTTCAGAGTAGCAGGAAAAAGTTGAAGCTTGTGTGTGTCATCAGTATATCCATAGGTTCTACACAAGATATCAAATTAAAACAAGAATGCGTCAGGATATTCTGTTGAAATTCCATAGAAATTAGGCAATACAAAAGGTGGAATGTTTTTCATTTTTATTTCTTCTCCTAGTATTGTGCTTGCATCTAAAATAGGAAAGCCAAAAGTAGTTTCCTGATCATTGTTAACTTCTTGCTCATTTTCTTGTGTTCTTCGATTTTGATTTTCTCTTCTTGATTCTTCCTCTATTCTTCTAAGTGCTTCTTCTCTTCTCTCTTCCTTTTCCTTCCTTTCTGCCTCAATTCTTCTTTCTTCTTCTTGTTGTCTTCACCATTCCCTTTGTCGCCTTCATATTATAGTCTTTGTTAAGGAGTCTTATTTAGTCTAGTTGATCCTTCTCCTTCTTCAACCATTTCTTGTTCAGAGATTTGTAGTGTTTCAATATGAGGTTGAATATGTATTTATTCCACTACTTTGATTTATTCAAGGAGAGGTTTCTCTAGTTGTTCAATAGTTGGTTTTCTTGTGTATTTTTTTTTTCCATATGGAAAAAGGTTCTTTAGGTGATTTCTTTTTATTTACCTCTAAGGCTAACAAGATTTTTCTTTCAACTAAAGGTAATCTCTATCCTGATCTCTGTTTTTCCTCTAACTCTTCTATAGTAGGTCTTCCAGCAACTGGTGTTGTTAGTCCTGTAGAAGAATGAGCTGTTGGGGGGTTTTGTTTCACAAATATACCTTTTTTATCTCTATCTCTAGGAATAAGAAAACATTACTTGAAAGAAAGACTATATTTTTGTTTTTTTTTTGGTGATTTTATATTTATTTTTTCTTTTTGTCTTCCTATTTGACCGTTTTGAATATGATTCCCCGGCAAGGACGCCAAAATGTTGGGTCAATTTACTGTTGTAAACTAACACAAGTATTTATTATTAGTCCGGGTTAGTGAAACCTAGAAGCATCCCCAAAGTATATGGGTTTCTGTTGTGATCAATTCAAAAGATGGTTTATTAATTATTAGGGAAATGCATATTACAAATATAAATCTAACTTAAACAATTTCTAAATTCAGATGTGTAATTAGAAGAAGAAGAATATCCTAACTTAAGAAATTTGTTTGTCCTTCTCTAACAAGATTACCATGTGAATTAGAAATAAAAAACTAGATTAAGATACATGAAGCAATAATTGAAGAGGCTCTTCACTGAAGAGATCCTAATTGTCCTTCAACATATATTCATTTATCAGTAATGTTATTGCTAAAAATAGGAATTTAGAAAAAATAGGAAAGATGAATTCTAGTTTCTAGTTTCTTGATCAGACAAAAGAAGTATTTAACTTAAATACTAAGTTGAATCTTCATATGTAGAATAGAAACAAGATTACGATGCATCAACAACCATGTAAAAGCAAGTAAAAGCACATAAATATGAATTCTAACTGAAGATCTTGATTAGATAGAAAGAATGTTTAACTTAAACATTTTTTTTTCCTTTCATACGCAAGTTAAGAATGGTCATTAGATTCATCAATACTCAGAAATAATTAGCATAAACAAATTAAACATAAGCAAGCTAATTCGGAAATAGGAGCTACAAAATAAACTAAGAAGTTCACTTAGCTCGGTGTGGAGGCCTCAAACCTTGCCTCGCACACTGAAGGTGAATTCAGCTACTTAAGACATCAATCAATCAACCAGCATATAACAACAACAAATATGATAGAACAAATCTTCAATTATGTCCCCAAATCTCAGAAAAAAAATAATGTTAAGTCATATAAGTACTACATATCAATGCCTTCAATGTCTGAGGCTTAAATATATAAAGTATCAAGAAAACTCATCTAAAATAGCTCAAATAGTCATAACTATCCTTATCTTATCAAAGAAAGTCGAAATCATCCATCATATCCATCAAAATATAGAAAATCCCACAAAACAAGAGTTTTGACCTAGTTTGTAGGGATCCTCCATAAAGACAGGTCCTATTTGACCACCTTTGACCAGGCCTATTAAAGTTCAGTTTAATTGTACCAACAGGTGTACACTTATTCTTAGTTCCCGAGCTTTCTAGAAATATATCTAGCTCGATCCCAAGTGTATATCCTTGTATTCCCTCAAACCATTTGATGTTCATGATGGTCGACATTGTGTTTATTGTTACGAAGACTCTTGTAGACTATGCGGATATTTTATTTCTTCTTTGCATATTATTTGATTTGAAATGATGTTATTCAGGTCCCTTCTGCAGGTTAATATTTGAAATTTCAGGTCCCTTATGATATGATCTTCATTTGATTTTAGCTCAAGCCCCTTCTGACATTTTGTATTTTCAAGTCCCTTTTGGCATATTTTCAATAATGTTTGAAAAATTCTTCTTTCATAATGATACAATTCATTTTCTGAATAATTTTCTCAATAACAATTCAAATCCCTTATGTACATGTCAAATGATGTACAAGGTTCTTTTGTAATTGTAGTTCATATTCCATCTTCAATTCAGCTGCTAAAAACTATTTTCATAGTTTTTTTATTACACACCTTCCCCCAAGTTAATGCTTTGACTTGTCCTCAAGTTTGCGATGTCTTGGAGGGTATATCTACAAAAATATCAAGTAAAGTAAAATGAAAAACAAAAAGAGAATTCATATTATCCAAACAAGTTGGTTTTCCGACACGAATTCGAGTTTGTATTGTGCCAGTTCCTTGGATTTTCACAACCAAACTCTTTTATTATTTTTATATTTTTTAATTTTTTTGTATCATTCTTCTTCCTCTGGAATTATAGAAGGCATATTGCGATGTTGTCCCATTAGTTCCAGATCTGAATATTTTTCTCAAAAAATCCTCTTTTTTTATAGGCTTATTGTAAATTTTAAGCCTATGACCATTAACGACAAATGAAACAGATGCTTCGTCAATTATTTTTATCTTGATAGCTCCATTGTCAAATATTTCTTCAATATCATATGGCCCAAGCCAATGAGTCGTGAATTTTGCTTTGAAATATTTGAACTTGGAGTTAAACAATAGTGTCAAATATCTTTTCTGAAACACTTTATTCTTTATGAATTGATCATGCCATTTGATCCTTTGTTCTTGGACAAGAGACGTGCGTTCTACTTCTTGCTATTGTATCTCATCTAGTTGATTTATTTCCATAATTCTCTATTGTTGTGCCTCAGAAAATTCCATCCCAAATTCTGATGCTAACTTGTATGTAAAATTCTATGGGTGATAGGACTTCTTTTCTATACACTAAATGATATGGACTGAACCCAATTTTGTTTTTCCAAGTTATTCTATATGCCCATAGTGCATCTTTCAATTTCTTAGACGAATCCTTTCTATTCATTTTTACAGTCTTCGTCATGATGTTTTCTAGGAATTTGTTTGTTGATTCCACTTATCTGTTTGCCTACAGATGATACGGTGTTGATTTTCTATGTTTGATATTATATTTATTCATAATATCTCGAACAAGTTTTGCTGTGAATTGTGTGCCTTCGTCAGTTACTATCTATCTTGGAACTCCATATCTTACAAATATCTCTTCAAATAGAAAAGACACAACAGTATGTTCGGTTGCCCATGTTATTGCCTTTTCCTCCACCCACTTAGTTACATAATATGTACATACCAAGATGTACTTATTTACATTGGATGGAGGGTTGATTGGTCCCACTAAATCTAAAGCCCACTATTCAAAGGTTCAATCAATATTTATGGCTTTAATGGAATTTCATCTGATGCCACTAGTCTACCAATTCTTTGGCAGTTGTCACATATTTTCACATAGGCCCTAGAGTCTTTGAAGATGGATGGACAGTAGTAGCCAAGTTTTAGCACTTTGTATGTTGTTCTCTTATCTACAAAATGACCACCACATGGTTCATCATGACATGTTTTTAAAATTTCAATAATATCATCTTCTCTTACACATTTTCTAATCATTAGATCAAAACCACTATAAAATTGATCTCCATTGACCCAGCTATATCTAGCACATTCCCTAATTACTCTTGTTTTCTGCTTGTTTGTGTAATGGGATGGTAGGATGCAAAATGATAAATAGTTAGCTATATCTTCAAACCATGGAGTTTTGACATTAATAGAAAATAAATGTTCATCTGGGAAATTATCTAATACTAGATTTGGAGCACCAGGTGAATGTAGTCTTGATAGAAAGTCTGCAACTTGGTTATCTTTTCGTCATCAATCTTCTACGATAATGTTAAATTATTGAATTCTATTTTTTTCCAAATGATGCTCCAATAGCAGTGTCAGATGCATCAGCTGAAATGTGAAATGGAAAAGACCAATTAGGTCCTCGAAGAATGGGAGCAATTGAAAATTTTTCTTTTAATTTTTCAAATGCATTCTAACAATTATTTTTCCATTGGAATTCTACATGTTTCGCAAGTAGCTTGAATAATGGAAAAGCTATTTTACTGAAATTTTATATGAATCTCCTATAGTAGCCTACATAACCCAATAAAATTCTAACTTCTTTTTTTGTTGTGGGTGGTGTTAAATTCACAATGACCTAGACTTTTTCCGAGTCCACCTTAATTCCTGAAGAAGAAATATGGTGTCCCAACACTATCCCCTTAGTTAACATCATAAAATGTTTTTCATTACTGAGTGATAGAGTTGTCTCTATGCATATTTTTAACACTTTTTCAAGATTTTGTAAACACTCATCATATGTTGTACCATACACAGTGAAATAATCCAGGTAAACTTCCACACACTCATGAATCAAATCAGCAAAGATTGCAAGAACTGCTCTCTGAAAAGTAGCAGGTAAATTGCATAAACCAAAGGGTAATACATTGTATGCATATGTTCCCCATGGGCATGTGAATGTTATCTTATCTTGATCTTATAATGCTATCATTATTTGATTATATACACTAAATCCATCCAAAAATGAAAATAATTTCTTTCCAGCTAATGAATCTAACACTTGATCGATAAATTGTAAAGGAAATTGGTCCTTTAATGTAGCTTTGTTGAGTTCTCTGTAATCAACACAAATTCTCCATTTCCCAAATTTTTTCTTGGGTACTACAACTAAGGGTGAAACCCATTGACTATCTGAAATATGATAGATAAATCTGACTTTTAATAGTTTATGTAATTCTTCTTTCACTATTTCCTTCATCATGGGGTTCATCTGCCTTTATGGTTTCCTTACAGGTTTTATTTGATTATCAATTTAAATGTGATGGATGCATGTTTTTGCATGAATTCCCGGCATGTCTTTGTAATCCCAGGCAAAATATTTTGAATATTTTTGCAACAATGTTATTAGACTTTTATCTTATGATGATTGTAAATTATTACCAATATTCAAATGTCTCTTAGAACTGATTTCAATTATTTTTCTGTTTGAATTGGTAATTTAATTTACAGGAAAAATGCTTTCAAATGTATTTTTCAATGACTGTATAGTGCAATTTTCCTGAAAACATTCATTTAAAATATAACTAGCAGCTTCATATTCAGTTATTCTAAGCTGCTCTGAAATATTTGGTTCTGAGATGAATAGATCTAATAAGTCCTCATTTTCTTCTTCCTCTCTAAAATTATAAACTTGATTAAGACTAAGAACATATTGAAGTTCTTGTGGTTCCTCTCCATCAAGCCATGATAATAAAGAAGATGATTGAGTGGGAGGATATAATGTAACATGATTTCTTTCATCTCCATGTGCAATAATCATGCTTCCTCACCTGCATCGAATGCAAGCATCTGCAGTGGCTAACCATGGTCTGCCTAAAATTAAGGGATGCCCTCGCAAATTTATTTTTAGCTGCAAAATCAATAGTTTTACAGGATACTCCCATGAATCCAGTGAGACAATGATATCTTCCAATATACCATCTGGGGAAACTTTATATTTCTCTGGAAGTTCTAAAACTGTAGAAGTAGATCTAATGTTGTTCAGATTCAAATGTTTCATAGTATCTATTGTCATAACATCGATAACTACTCCCAAGTCTATTAAAGTATTTGACACTAAAAAAAATTTCATCGAAATGGTAACCATAAGAATTCCTGGATCAACATATTTTTCAATGGTTGTGTTTGTGGACATGAGACTAGCTAACATTCCAATTACCTGGATTGTTGGTGGATCGTTCTTTCTTATGCTAGATTTCTTAATGCTTAATTCCTTTATTGTTTCTCAATATATCAGAATGTTTTGAATTTCCTACAACAAACGAATTTTAACATATGTGTTTTTCAATTCATCCAGAATATTAAATTCAGGCAGAGATATTGGAATATTCTATTGTATCAATCTCTGTGGATATGGTGGAGTTTGTGTCATAATAGATTTACCTTTCTGAATTTTCTTTTCTGGTTGATATTGTTGACTTTGTTCTCCTTCTTCAACTTCTTCTTCAATTATCAAAGGAGAATATTTTTGTAACACCTTCCTAAACCTTAGGTGGACATCTTGTATGGGAAGAATTGAATAAGTTGGATAATATGTTGCCTCTTCCACATTATATGATGGTCTATCCACCTTGTTACTTGGATTAGCTACTGGCTGAACTGTCAATTGTGTTGTTCTAGGAGGTGGTTAGTTAGTGGGAAACTAAAGTTGCTATGGTTGAGTTAGCATTGGTGTGTTTTGAGATGGATATGCCATTGGTTGATGTTGCTGGAATTGTTGATATTGAGGAAAGGGTTGTGGAGGGTATGGTTGTTGACATTGATACTGCTGGGGATACATTTTATGTGGTGGCTGGTTTCCATAACCATATCACCTCCAATCCATGGTTTCCAAAGTGTAGGCAAAAACATCTACTTGTGTTCCTAAAGTGCTTAAGAGATTTTTTTTTAAATTTTCTAGCAGGCTTCCTATTTTCGCTCTTGTTACTGCACTTGCTACATATTTGGAAGCTTTTGATGAAATATCTCTCTTCCCACTCTTTTCTCTTCTGCTAGAGTATTTTTGACATAGTTCAACAATTTCTTCAAATGGTAAGTTGGAGATATCTCCTTTTCCCATTACATTAAGAATGTATAAATACTCATCTCTAATAACCTTAAGAAAAATAGTGTGGATGGTATCAGGACTAAGAGAATGATGCTTGGATTTTTATAAATTGTAAAGGAATCTTTCCAAATATTCTTCAAAACTTTCGTCTTCTTGTTGTGTCATTTGAAAATTTCTTCTTTCGAGTCTCTAGCCCTAAAGTAAGCTTGATACTTTTTAAGAAAAAAATTCTTCATATCCTCCGAAGAAGCAATTGTATGTTCTCATAATCCCATGAACCATTTCAAGGTTGCTGCTTTCAGAGTAGCAGGAAAAAGTCGAAGCTTGCGTATGTCATCATTATATCCATAGGTTCTACACAAGATATCAAATTCAAACATGAATGCATAATGATATTCTGTTGACATTCCATAGAAATTAGGCAATACACAAGGTTAAATGTTTTTCCTTTTTATTTCTTCTCCTAGTATTTCTATTGCGTCTAAAGTAGGAAAGCCTAAAGTAGTTTCCTGATCATTGTTAACCTCTTGCTCATTTTCTTGTGTTCTTCGATTTTGATTTTCTCTTATTGCTTCTTCCTCTATTCTTCTAAGTGCTTCTGCTCTTTTTTCTTCCTCTGCCTTTCTTTTTGCCTCAATTCTTCTTTCTTCTTCTCGTTGTCTTTGACATTCAAATTGTTGTCTTTCCTATTGTAGTTTTTGTTTAGGAGTCATGTTTAGTCTAGTTGATCCTTCTCCTTCTTTAGCCATTTCTTGTTCAGAGATTTGTAGTCTTTCAATATGAGGTTG
Organism: Pinus albicaulis; assembly: GCA_034641835.2. Lineage (NCBI taxonomy): Eukaryota > Viridiplantae > Streptophyta > Pinopsida > Pinales > Pinaceae > Pinus > Pinus albicaulis. The sequence continues at coordinate 232,312,713 of CM076573.1, forward strand.
ACTTTGAATTTCTTCCACTACTTTGATTTCTTCAAGGACAGGTTGCTCTAGTTTTTCAATAGTTGGTTTTCTTGTGTCTTTTTGTTTCCATATCGAAAAAGGTTCTTTAGGTGATTGCTTTTTCTTTACCTCTAAGGCTAACGAGATTTGTCTTTCAACTAAAGTTAATCTCTATCCTGATTTCTATTTTTCCTCTAACTCTTTTATAGTAGGTCTTCCAGCAACCAGTGTTGTTAGTCCTATGGATGAATGAGCCATTGGGGGGTTTTGTTTCACAAATCTACCTTTTTATCTCTATCTCTAGGCATAAGAAAACATTACTTGAAATAAAGAATATATTTTTGTTGTTTTTTTGGTTATTTTATATTGTTTTTTTGTTTTTGTTTTTGTCTCCCTATTTCACCATTTTGAATATGCTTCCCTGACAACGATGCCAAAATGTTGGGTCAATTTATTGTTGTAAACTAACGTAAGTATTTATTATCAATCCAGGCTAGTGAAACTTAAAGAATCCCCAAAGTATATGGGTTTTAGTTGTGATCAATTCAGAAGATGGTTTATTAATGATTAGGGAAATTAATATTACAAATATAAATCTAACTTAAACAATTTCTAAATTCAGATGTGTAATTTTCCTCCACATCGAACCCGAACAAGAGAGAAGGGGAGCGATTGAATAGCTGAGGAGAGCCATGGCCTAAAACCCTAGCTTTTCTTTCATGCCCCTGATGTGGGCAATGTCAAGGTTCTTGATCAACCCCATTTTCCCTGCTGAATGAGATCTTTTAGACTGAATAATTCCAACGATATGGCAGAAGCGATGGGGGGGGGGAATTTGTTACCCCGCCTACTTCTGGAGGCACTGTCGACTCTACCATCCCCACCAAATCTGACATTCTTGAATCTACCCAGGCGGAGCAGTCTGGCGCTGCTAAATATAGAGTAAACCCTGCAAATCAAGCACAAGAGGATGCTAATGCCAATGTAGCGCACAAAGTGACATCCTCCACTTGTATTCCAATCGAGCCCAAGAGGCCCAACATCCATTTTCCTGTCGAACATATCAATGACAGAATTCAGTATATGCATGATCATGCCCTTATCGGCAAGTTCATTGGTTTCTAGCCAAATGAAAAATCCCTCTATGGATCGATCAATGGAAAATGGAAGCCAAACAGCCAAGTCACTGTCCAGCTTAGTCCCAAAGGTTTCTTCAACATTATATTTACCTTCCTCAAAGACAAAAATTGTGTTATGGACGTAGGGCCTTACTTCTTCAATGTAGCAGGTTTGTTCCTCTGAGATTGGGTAGAGCACTTCGACCCTGATAAAGAGGTTTTCAACTGGGTGCTCGTGTGGATCTGCCTCTATTCTCTTCCGGAAGAGTATTGGGAAGAAATAAATCTCAAATAAATAGGCAACAACCTTCGATCCTTCATCAAGATCGCAGAAGAAACAAAACACAATAGATACACCGCCTATGCCAGAATATGTGTCTACATGCATCTCGCCAAAGCTCTCCCTGACTCGGTAATTTAATGGCATGAAGACTTTGAATGGATTCAAACGATTGATTATGAGCATGTTCCCTTTTTCTGTCACAAATTTCATATGCATGACCATCTCTTCAAAGATTTTCCTCAGAATACCCCGCCCAGAACCTCTGTGAACCCTGCCTCCATAGATCAAGATGGATTCACCATATTTTACTCCCGCAAAAGGCATGAGAAGAAGAATACCAACATCCCTGCTCCTTCGCAACCCTTCATAAGAAATAGCTTCCATCTCCTAGCCAACCATGCCCCGGAAAAGGACCATCCTACTATTTATTTGGATGCCATCCTCGTCCCCTCCCCTGCATCCATCTCCATTCCTCCTCTCGATACCCCATCGCCTGATCTTAATGCTCAGCACAAGTCTCAAGGAGAAAATAGGAAGAACAAACAATTAGAGATCCCGAACCCTACTACCACCCAGTCTCAAACTCAAACCCTTAAGCCTAGATCTGACATATAAATTGACCCTCAGTCCACTACTAAATAGGGAAAAGCTCTAGAAGATGGAAAGAATCATTCCCCCATCACCTACATGGACAAAGAATCGAAAAACATTGAATTTGGGGACCTGGATCTCACAGGATTGGAAAAGGCATGCAAATTCAAGGAATATCATACCATCCTAGCAAGCCAAATCGACAGTCTAGAGGAAGCTCTTCTCAAAGCCTAGTACACACTTAGGCATACTTAGGCATCCAAGGGGAACACATTCTAAGGGAAACCATCAACATCATCAGGGAATCAAGGAAACGAGGGAGGCCAAACAATCCGCAAAGATCAATAATCCTAGGGGATCAAATAGTTGAATTCGGTCAATACCCAAAGTTGACAAAGTTTTTCAAGGCTCTGAACCATCCTCATAAATGATGAAGCTCACCTCCTGGAATATCAAAGGGATCAATAGACCCTCAAAGTTCTGTATGATAAAAAACTGCATTAGACATGACAATCCCTCCATCTTATTCATGCAAGAAACTAAATGCTCTAGTTCTACATTTCACTCCATTTTATCCAAGCTCTGGCCCAGTTGTAATACCATCACTTTTGATGCAATAGGAGCCTCAGGGGGGCTATCCATCGCCTGGAATCTGGCTTTAATCTCCCTCTCCAATCATCATGCCTCTCTCCATTTCATCCAAGCATCCTTCCACTTAATTCGTACAAGTATCAGGGGCCTCCTCACCACTGTATACTTTCCGAAAACCTCTGCCCACAAACTCCATCTCCTAGACGATATTGCATCCCTCACTAAACAGTGCTCCCACCCCTTCTTGATTCTAGGAGGTGACTTCAACATGATCACCAGCCTCAAAGAAAAGCGAGGTGGCCGCATGCACCTGGAAGCCGAAATTCTAAAGTTCAAAGACTTCATTCACCATAATCAACTGATTGATATCCCCACTTCCAACGGGCTCCACACTTGGAGCAATCACAGAAGTGGTTCCTAGCAAATCGCTTCTTGACTAGATCGCTTCCTCATTTTTGAAGTCATTGCTCACGCGAGGGGGGACATCTTCTCCACCATCCTCCCTGCGGCTGGCTCTGATCATTGGCCTATACAGCTGCAATGTGAGAGACTAGGCATAGGCCTCCCCAAAACCTTCTGATTTGAACAATTTTGGCTACCCCATCTTGGCTTTAAAGAGTTGGTAGTCGAGTGGTGGTGCAACATTATCCCCCATGAAAGCTCAAAAATGTACAAGGTACAACAGAAGCTCAAGATCATCAAGGCCAAACTAAAGTACCAGAACCAGTACACCTTTGGCAATATTTTCAGGAGCCAGAGGGATTTGGAATAAAGCATGGAAACCCTCCAACAAACTCTCATAATGTTTTGTCGCATGGGGGATCTGGATAGATAGGAAAAGCAGCTCAAGAACCTAATCAAGGAAAGAGAATTGCAGGAGGAGATTCTCTGGAAACAGAAATCTAGAATCCGATGGATCAAAGAGGGGGAGAAGAGCACGAAATTCTTCCATTGATCCACCATCCAAAGGAGAATGTTCAATCGAATCTCCATGTTGAAAAATGAACAAGGAATCAACTTGGAACCGCACGAGGAAATTGAAGAGGATCTCCTCAATCACTTCAAGGAGACTTTGGTTGAACCTCAATTGGATCGTCAAGAGGAAATCAACAAAATTACTCAGCACATTCCTTCCATCATCATGGAAGACCAACACCAAATGTTGCTCAGAACTTCAAGAAGTGGATCAAGAAGTGGATCAAGCCATGGCTCAAGTCAAATCTGGGAAAGCTCCAGGACCGAATGGTTTTACCACCAACTTCTTCCATTTTTTTTCAGAATACATCAAGACAGAGATCTGGGAAATGGTTGAGGAATCCAGATCAATGCACTAGATGCTCCCTTCCCTCAATGCCACCTTCATCACTCTCATTACCAAGGAGGAGTAGGCGACTAATCCTAGAAAATATAGACCAATCACCCTCTGCAATGTCCTGTATATGTTGGTCTCCAAGGCGATGGCCAATCGAATCAAGCCTTTGCTGCCCCTTCGCATTTCCCTGGAGAAAACTGGCTATGTTGAAGGGAGACACATTCTTGACGGAATCATCCTCACGCATGAGGTTACTCATTCCTTGAAGACTTGCAATATTCTAGGTATGCTCCTCAAGTTCGACCTTTATAAGGCTTTTGATAAACTCAGTTCGTCTTATATTCATCAAATTCTTTCAGCCTTTGGGTTGAATCCTGCCTGGATTAGGTGGATCATGAGTCTCATCACTTCCCTGATTTACTCCATTTTGCTCAGTGGCTCCCCCTCTGTGCCCTTCTCACCCACCAAAGGCATCCTTCAAGGTGACCCTCTCTCTCCCTTTCTGTTTATTCTGATCATTGAAGGGTTAAGCTGGCTCATCAATTTCCATTTCAGGACGAGATCCCTCAAAAGGCTCTGCCTTCACCGTCATCCTCCCATCACCCACTAGAAATTTGTGGATGACAACATGATCTTTGCTCACCCCTCTGTTCAGGAAGCCAACTCTTTCAAAGACATTCTGGACTGCTTCTATGATGTAGGAAAATTTAATAATCCCACACTTTCACTATAAATGTAGTAACTACACAATTTCTGAGAAGAGTGAGCTTATTTCCTTCATAGTAATGTAATTGATGTTCCTACTAGCTGGAAACTCTGTAAGTTCTTCTTTAAAATTTCATCAATTGCACACACTCCAATATAAAAAAAAATGTCGCTTTCTAATAAGTCCCAGAATTTACTTTCTTAAATGACAGAATATAATTGTTCCTTTCTCTTTAGTGTGTAGCTCTATATCGATTAAAAACCGTGATATTTGTTGCAGTGCTATTATACAAACTTCATGCAGAAAACAATTTGAACTTTTAAGGGAGCATATGTATGTATATAACAATGGAATTGAAGAATAAGTTGTTGACAAACATAAACTCCGCGTTATGATTGAAATAGGTGGTCACATCAAACCATCACAACAATTTTGATCAACCTCAATTATAAATTGATTTCAATTCTGGTGAATCACTTGTTTCGAACGCATACTTTAAACCATCATTTATTTCATCAGGCATCAGGTTGTTAATGTGTCAATTCAACCGATACCGATCAGCTCACAACAAATGTAGATTTTAAAACCAATACACAGAAATTACAGGTTCCATTTTGTTTACAAAGCATTTCGGTTTCATTCATACCTCTATCCAATGATCAATCTTCCAATGGTTGATCCCTATGATGGTTGAAAAAAACCTCTGCACATTTGTTTATTCACATCCCTCTGATTGTTGGGTAAGTCCTCTGCGCCTTCGTTGCTCACGCAGGTCCATTTTGTTTCACACTGTTGACAACCTTCAACGAGCATGATAGCTCACTCTACATCCTTTATGAAATGATCCTGCGTTGGTCCATTGTGTGAATCTCTACGTTATTTCCCTTAGAGCGATCAGTAACGTTTTGACAAGCTGAGGTTTGAGCCTTGTCCACCTGCATTCAAAATTTATATATACATACCATATACATAATTGGGATTCAAAAAAAAACATTGACAATTAAATTCTCAATGCAATCAAACTACTGCATGGGCTAATAATAATTAGCTGCCCCTCTGCAATTACAATTTCTAGGTTCACACTCTCTTCTCTACCTTTCACACACTCACACACCCACTTCATCTTCAGATTTCTCTAATTTCTAAAAATATGTGAAACTATTCTTCTTGGAATAGTATTCTTATAGAAAACCTCAACAAACCAATGCCTTCCTATTACTAAGCATTTGCCTCTATATTGGCTCTATTCCACACAGGGAAAGAAACCAATTTCTATAATTATGCCAAATTTAATTAAATATAAAACAAACTAACAATGCTCCTAAAATAAATAACAAATGTAATAAAATAAATTATTAAACTATTCCTAAGTCTATTTTATTTCCAATTAGCCACAACATGTGACCAAAACGTCACATTGCTGGCTAAACGTCCGATGCTCCTGCATCATTCTCCCTCACTGCTAGGCCTCCCATCAATCAGTATAAATCCTAGATTTTATTCTTCAACACCGCACTCCTCACCCAACACAACATAACCCATATTTTGAGATTCTCAATCTCCTCTCTTCCCTGTAAATATCTGGGCACCCCGCTCACTGACTCCGCCATTAAGCATGCCTCCTGGAAAGATCTGCTCAATAAGATGGAGACTCATCTCACCCTCTAGACCCATCGCTCCTTCAATCTAGTTGGCCGCCTTGTCCAGGTTAAATATTTTCTCTAATATATGCCTCTGTACCTTTTTTCAATGCTCGCTGCTCCCAAATGGGTGCTCAAAGCCATCAGAAACCTTCAACGTAATTTTCTATGGGGTAGCAACAAGGATAAGAGGAAATGGGTGTTGGTAAATTGGAAAGATGTGTTTACCCCAGAAGCCTTTTGGCAGGCTAGGCCTTAGAGATCCTCAACATAGTAATTAAGTCATGGGAGCAAAAATCTGGTGGCAGTGGATCTCCAATCGAAAGGTCCCTTGGGCACAGATTTGGATTTCCAAATACGTAGAAAATTGGCGAATCAAATATCTCATTCGATTGGATGCTGAGAAGGATGGATCTCTCATCTGGAAGGCATCTAAACAACATGGGGCTCTAGTAAGAAACTACAGTTTCTGGGAAGTTCGATCAGGAAACCAAGCCAAAATTTGGAATGACTCTTGGAAACAAATGCCCAAAATGGCCACTCTCTTCCCCAACTCATCATGGCAGGGCATCCTTATGCATCAGGATCAACCTCAAATCAATTTCTTTTGGAATTTACAGAGAAACACGCAGATCACTCCCCATTTTCGCCATTGGCTCTCAACAGATCAGCTCCAGGAGATACATGACCTTCATCTCATGGATGACATCAAGCAAGAACTATCCAAATGAAGAATCCGCCTTGTAGAAGGGGACGAAACTGTACAGTGGGGATACTCCTCTCCGAGGACCTTCACCACCAAAGAGGCCTATCACTTGCTCCTCCTAAATCTTCTGGATCGACAAGATGTTATCTGGGAAAAAATTTGGCATCCCAGAATATGGCCAAAAGTTTCTACATTTCTCTGGCTTCTCAGCAAAAGGTGTATCCTCACTTGGGATAATCTACGTAGGAAAGGATCTGTGAGCTCTCTCGATGTCCCAACTATGGAAATGAGGAAGAAACCATAGAGCACCTCTTCAACACGTGCACCCTAGACAAATATCTTTGGGACAAGGCGGTGCAACTAAGCAAGAGATCAGATAGAATTCCTGGGAACATCCTCAACACCATCCATTTTTGGGTAGCTACCCCCTTCCTATGTGATATTCTCAACTCCCTCTAGACCATCCTTCTCGGGCATATCCTATGGGCTATCAAGAAGGAACGAAATTTATGAATCTTCCGGGATCAAAACACTCCTCCTGAAATTCTTTGGAACTCTATTTGCAGTAATCTTCAAGAAACCTTGGCCCTCCATCGCTGGTAGGACTCCAACCTCCCCTCACATCCAAGGGAAAAAATCATATGGACCAACTGAAATCTCATGCTTCACTCATTCCCGAACACTGAGCCCCCTTCAAACCATTCCCCTAGCTCCCCTTGTGCCTGGTCTCCTCCCCCGCCCAGTCTCTTCAAGCTCAATTTTGATGGTGGTGCAAAGGTAATGTGGGGGATGTAGGGTTTGGTGAAGTCTTCAGAAACTCGAATGGAAATTTTCTCTTGATCTTCTTTGGTTCTTTGAGCTGGGACACCAAAAACTCAGTAGATCTTGAGGGAATGTTTCAAGGGCTCCTCCTCACCCATGAGAACAATTTATTCCCTCTAGAAATTGAAGGCGACTCCAAAATCATCATAGATGTGGCCAAATGCCTTCAAGTTGGGTCATCAAACTCAAATTTGACCATGAGCTGGCGATTAGAAACACGCTTCTTGCTCTTGAATCAATGGATTCACAACCACTTTGTAGTTGACTTCAAGCACAACATAGGGATGGCCAATACGGTTGCTGATCTCTTAGCCAAGAAAGGAGTATTACACAGTGCTCTGCTCACCTCTAGCACTCTCTCTACCTTGCATGATGAAGCTCTCAAACATGATTTCACTCTCCTAGTGCATAAATACCTTCTCCCCCCGGATGCGAGTGCCATCGATTAAGACAGCGGGCCATAGGGCTGCCATGTGGCGGGACACTTGGCTTCCCCATGTGACCGCACATGAAGGCCAACACTGTGTTAACTTCAGCCATGAGGTGGTCTTAAATTTGACCTCCGCCACCCTCACTTCGACGTACCTTATTCGCAGAGCATTAAGATCACATGCCATGGCTATTAATCAAGCCACCTTCACCTATTCACCCGCCAGTCGACCCCTTCTCTTGTTCTCTGTGCACTTCTCTATTTCATCCCCTCGACCTTAGGTGCATGGTCCTATCTTGGCTAGCCTCACCCCTCCCTTCAGTGGCAATTCCTCCCGTGCGCTTTCCAAAGCTCCCTCCTGGTCATGCACTTCTGCTCCTCTGATAATTATGCCTCGGCATCATCGTATGAGATGCAGAAGAGCAGGAGGGCGTGGCCTCCCGCTCAGACCTCCATTATCGCACTCCCTGGGCTGAGACTTCAATATTTTGGTTTGTTGGGAAGAGCAGAACAAGAACCCCACTGTCAATCTGTCTTCTCAGCTATCCCTGTAGCTTCATGCTCCCTCTCTGGTGCCTTCTAGCTCCTACAAAAAGAAACGGAAGTGTAAATCAACCATTCCACCTGAGCCTGACTTCATCCCTTGTAAGATGAAGGCTCTCTCGGTGAAAAGTGCCTCAAGCAGCAGCCAGGACACCAACGGAAACACAGGCAATAGTGATGGAAGAAGCTTGGATTATGAGGCAGAAAAAAAGAATGAGCACTTTGGTGTAAAGGTGGCCTCCTCTGAGAAGATCGACTCTCCCACGTCGCCATGGCCCCAGACCTCATGCCGCATGTTGAGCAAGGAGAACAATGACACGTTCTATGTGTGCAGGATTGAAGAAGAAGACCCTACCTCTGGCAAAAAGAATGAAGGTGATCCCTAGTTTTATTTACAGGGTGTCCTCCCGTCATTTCAATTTTTTAACGCTGTCTAGTTTGCTCATGTTTTGGAATTTTTTCCTATATGAATCTAGTTTATTTTTGGCTACTATGTTTGCTGGTTTCCCTCTATGGGAAACATGTTCACTATGGTTTTTGAGGACTGGTTTCCCCATTCGGGGGAGTCCAATTTTTGTTTGCAAACTGATGAGACTTTCCTCTGGATTTGGCTTGCCAAGTCTAGAGGAAGAGACCTGTAAATTTCTGTTTTATATGATATAATAGAATTTTTCAAACTTATAAAAAATAAAAAAATCAGATGTGTAATTAGAAGCAGAAGAATCTCCTAACTTAAGAGATTTTTTTGTCCTTTTCTAGCAAGATTACCATGTGAATTAGAAATAAAAAATTACCTAACTAAAAAATAGATTAAGATACATTAAGCAATAATTGAAGAGGCTCTTCACTGAAGAGGTCCTGATTGTACTTCATCATATATTCATTTATCAGTAATGCTATTGTTAAAAACAGGAATTCAGAAAAAGAAGGAAATATGAATTCTAGTTTCTAGTTTCTTGATGAGATAGAAAAAGTATTTAACTTAAATAGTGGGTTGAATCTTCATATGAAGAATAGAAACAAGATTAAGGTCCATCAGCAACCATGTAAACACATGTAGAAGCATGCAAAGATGAATTCTAACTGAAGATATTGATTAGATAGAAAGAATGTTTAAATTAAGCATTTGTTTTCCCTTTCATATGAAAGTTAAGAATGATCATTAGATTAATCAATACTCAGAAATAATTAGCATAAACAAATTAAACATAAGAAATATAATTTAGAAATTGGAGATACAAAATAACTAAGAAGTGCACTTAGCTTGGTGTGGGGGGCCTCCACCCTTTCCTTCCACACTGAAGGTGAATTCATCTACTTAAGACTTCAATCAATCAACCATCATATAGCAATAGCAAATATGATAGAACAAATCTTCAATTATGTCCCCAAATCTCAGAAAAAATAATGTTAAGTCGTATAAGTTCTACATATCAATGCATTCAAAGTTTGAGGCTTAAATAGTTAAAGTATCTAACAAAATCATCTAAAATAGCTAAAATAGTCATAACTATCCTTATCTTAAAAAATCAAGTTGAATTCATCCATCAGGTCCATCAAATCTAGGAAATCCCACAAAATAAGAGTTTTGACCTAGTTTCTAGGGATCCTCCATAAATATAGGTCCTTTTTGACTGCCTTTAACTGGGCCTATTAAAGCTTATATCCATCTTTTAGTCAAAATAAGGTGGATATGATGGTGAATAGACAGATAGTATGGAAAAATAAGATGTATTTCATAAACAAAAAGAGATAAAAAATGAGGGCCAACAACGTGGGTGCAAAGGCTTGATTTGCTTGATCCTGTAACACCTTTGACTTTCAATCATGTTTCCTCTATTTTAAATAGAGAGCTTAAATTGTGAAATGGTGTGGCTTATTTCTTCTTTTATAAACCTGAATTGAAGTTTCCCCATTCATCTAGTAGATCTTCGAACACCACTTTAGTCATCTCAGTGTCAAACATTACTTCTCACGCTTCCTTCAGATGATCTTAGAGAGATTTCTTCTTCTGCATTATTCACAGAGAATAGCTCCACCAATTTCTAAAATATTTCTTTTTGATGATTTTATACTTGATATATCGGAGATGAGAGAGTCTTTTATGTATTTCTTAAGAATCCTTTAGGCTCTTATATCTCCCTTCATGTATTTGGCATGACTTCATTGTACTTGCCTTCCATGTAGCAAAGTTTGAAACCCTAACTAGTTTGTTTCTTTCCTTTCAAAGAAGAAATTTTGATAGATTTATATAAAGTCATAGATACTTACTTGAGAGAGTGAATTTCTCCTTCAGCAACTTCCTTGATGATTATTTGAAGATGAAGTCATGATTTTCTTCTAATATAGAAATATTTAATGTAGATGTTCTTGAATCCTTGATGATAAAGTATATCTTCAGAAATTGAAATTTAAGTGTAGATGTTCTTGAATCCTTGAAGTCTTCCTTGCAAACTGATTTTACCTTTCGACCTAAACTTTGAACTTCGCTTCCTGGAGTGTCTCTTTGTCAAGAAGCCCTTGAGTTTAGCACCTTAGCTCTGATACCATGTTGAGAATTTGGAGGGCTCGTGATAAATAAAAATTATCTTCTTAATAATTACTTTTGAGCTTACTTATGTCTTCTCTTATTTATCTTAGTTAATCTCTCATCAAGTCAATTATCAAAGTACATGAGACAGACAAATTAGGCTCCTAGAGCAAGGGAAAAACATCTCCCTCTTGGAGAGGAAAACCTGCAAGGAATTCCTCTTATAGATCTTCAAATGACAAGTACCATGACCAAGACTCAGACCCTTTGATCTAGGAATTCCTCCAATACCTTATCATTGATTCTTTGTTTGCCTTCAACGCTGATGTTTTATTTTTTCACTTCCTTACACTAATATGCGCCAACCAGTCTTTATGTTTGTCTTGAGATGTTTCTAAATTCTTGCTACATCATTCTAATCCTTTACATACAATAGAGATGTATAAAATTTGAATAGGAAGGTAAATCATAGATTTACCTTGCTCCCTGCACTCTAATCCTTATATCATGATCATCGATTCTTATCCACTGCTTCAGAGTGCTTCATCCATAGAACGTTGTCTTCAACTTTGATTTAGGACAAACTTTATTATTCTGTATTTATCTCAAATAGACCCTGTATATGTCCAAAGATCTTCCATGAGTGTATGTGTTAGAGTAGTATCCAAAATTAGGTTTTTATAGTGCTATTCGCAAGGATGTTGTTACATTGGTATCCACAAGCATGTGTTATAGGTGTATCCACAAACATGTGTTACAGATATATATATGAAACTATCCTTCATCTGACTCTTTGATCGCAGCTTCGGATCTGCTCCTTTCTCCATAAGTCTTTCATTTATTTGAACCCTTCACATCTGCAATGAATCCTGCCTTATGTCTGCACTTGATTTAGATATATCCGCATAGAACAACCTGCACTTAAATCTAAAACCGCAGCAATTCTGTCTTAGTGAAGTCCGAAAATATTTCTTGACAAATGGCCGTTGATCCAGGTATATAAAGTGTATATGTCTCTTCTTTTGGACGACCACACAACAATTATTTATGATAACATGAAGGCCAACTTCTTTTATGATTATTAACCACATTCATCACATATTTTTCCAGTGTCTGAAAGGGAGCGTCTTGAAGGTTATTGGAGCCTTTCTTCATGACAAGGTATTGGAGGTTTTAATGGTGACAATTCCATTCATATTCATGAATCTAATTACACTTTATAAACATAATAAAAACCCTAAATATACATCAAGAAGAAGTCTATTAACCTATAATAAAATTCTTTCTCATGAAAATCATGAGGCAAGTACAAAAAATAAATTTTATTATCTTTGTCCTCTTCCTTATATAAAATCATAATTAAATAGTCAATATGAAGACTGACCTAGTTACACTTTTCAGCACCTCGACCGCCACAAAAAAGAAGAAGCGACCAGATTCAACAGTGTTAGTGTCTTGTGATTTGGTAGATTGGTAAAATAAATGATAGGGTAACATCACACCAGTATTTGGAGTCCTAGGACCTAGACTTCCTGGACTCAAAGAGGGCTCTCTCTATTATGCAAAGGATGTGACCTTGTTTGCTTTGGATGATTGATTTGAGGCTAGTTGTTAAGTGTAGGTATGTTTGTTTGTTTTGGGTTGGGGTAATATGATCAAGTAGGATAGGTGGAGTGAGAGGTTATCAAATCAATTGGGAAATGGAGTCTATGAAGTTATTGATATCTTGGTAGCGAATCGGGGTACATCACAGGGTAAATCTACTATAGTTAATGGATCTTTTAAGTTTATGTGTGAGGAAAAATGGACAATAAGTTTGGGAACCAAGGTAGGGAAAAGGGAAGTTAAGAATACTTTTTCAAATACCTATGAACAAGGAGGTCTTTAATATTTATAAGAAAAATATACTAATCATGAGATATGGCACACCATTTACTCAGTGACTATACTTTTAAACAAATAAACATTCAAGATAAACAATCCAGTAAAAAATGGAAGCAAGACAACTTATCTAACTTCAATGATTAAACTTTCAAGTTTTGAAAACATCTAAGAGAAAAATAGTATCAATAAATGAAGAGGGAATGCCTAAACATCATTTATTAAACTATAAATAACTTTGAGGTAGAATGATAAGCATATTCAAAGGGCAATATCGAAACAAGACCTCTTTGACTTAACCTAACAATCAATACATCAAAGAGAGATTTCAAGAGAGAGTTTAGATAGCCTTAAACAAGCAGGGCTTACCATGAATCATGTTTATAAACTAGCATATTACTCCAATAATGAAATACACAAGCTTAGGTGGGCCTAAGGAGCAATGAAGAATTCTTTAAGCTAACCCAATAGAAGAAAACATGAAAACAATAGCTAATAGGATGACTGAGGTGCCTCAAACAACATTTCTCATCCTATACTCTTCTAAGCTACTGCAAATAGAAATATGGACATATGGAAAACAAGAAAAACATGAACATATGAGAGATATATCACCATTAACTAAACTCAGGGATCCTACAAGCAAGCCTTCATCACCATCAATCAAGGCAATCCATCCACAAACTCCACAACACTAAATTTTTCTTCAACTTTCAAAAACCATGTATTGCTCTTAAACACATCAAGTTACCAACTGTTTACAATGAATCCTCATGCAATATATAATAAGCATCGAGGAGGAAAACCAAAGAGAGTATCTAGAAGCCTATTGGCCAACAAGAAATATCCTAAGTTGTCCTTGAGGCCTTGCAAGGCCCAAGGCACAAAAATATCTAACAAATATCTTTTCCGGAAAAAAAATAGCAATAATATTGACTTTTATGCCCTGAAAAGCATGTAAAAACATTCCAAATGCACATTCTACCCAGTCATCTACAGGAGCGCAGCACACTGTGTCAAAAATTGAAATTATGCTAGGAGCGTAGCACAGAAATAGGCCTTTTTACAGCAGTGTTTTGGAGGCCTTTCGATGTCAGACAAAGCTTCGTGATGGCTCGTTGGAAAGCCATTGAAGTATAATTTATAGATATAAATTTATTTCTTCAATATGACCTTTGTAAGTTTCCCAAAAAGTGAAAATTCCAAGACTACCAGGAGCGCAGCACATGCTCAGAAAATTGGGCAGAAAGGTGAAGAAATGAGTGTTTTTGACCTTTCTTGGGGGTCAAAGCAACTCCAATTTAGCTCCAAATTGGTGATAATACTCCTCTAAGGATGGGGAATCCAAAAAAAGTGAACCTCTCCTTCTGAAGATGCCCTGGGAAAAAGCACAACATAGGGTGTGCTACGCTCTTAGTCTCAAAATTTGCAAAAAACAAAAACTTATTCAATTTCTTCCAAATTTGGTAGGTAGGTGCCTCATGGGTCCTTGGAGACTTTTGGAGAAGATTGGGATAAAATACCAAGCCTAGCTTGGTAATTTTCATCATTTGGTGTTGGGCCCTCATTTTGGGTAGTTTTGAGTTTTTTCCTTGCAAAGTGGTCTCTTCGCTTATAGTGCTCAGTCATTCTCCTTTGCAAGCTCAAGTCTTTGTTGGCCTTCTCCAGCTTGGCTTCTATATGTATGTTGGCCCTGTCAAGCCATGATTCACTATTATGTTCAATTTCCATGACAGGGAGTTCGGTGAGGGGAAATTTTTGTGCTTGGGCTGATTCTTCCTCTCTCTGCTTTGCCAATGCTTTCCTAAGACCTATAGTCCTAGGTGTATTTCTAGTTTGATCCTCTTCATCACTTATTTCCTCAAAAGCGCCCATGTAATCCTCCAATTATACTTGTGACCTTTGAGCCTCTTTCAAGTATTTGAGCACCCTTGCTTCATAGATGGCCAGCTGGCCATTCATTTGTTTGTTCTCCATCTGCAAGAAGTGAATGAGATCATTATATCTCCCTAATTCAGCTTCCAAATCCCTGATCTGTGCATTCCTATCTTGTAGAAGGGAGTTTTCAATTATTTTTTCATTTTCATCATCACTGTTTATGTTGATGATTTCAAATTCTCTTTCCACCTCATAGTTGTCCTCTTCCTCCTGCATTTGTTGTTTACTGTTACACAAAAATTTGTCACCGTCCCTACAATTCCCCATCCCGTACATTGGAGGGCTTATTCCGTGACCTATGAGCAATGACATGATCTGAAAACACTTTCATGGCATTCCCCTAGGCATGGAATTTCATTCCCCTAAAGACATCTCCTTGTGAAAAACCCTAAAAATAGCCTTTTCATCCTTGGTGTGACTAGCCAGTGTTATACCCGCGCCAATGGGGGAAATATTCCAAAGAGGGCGCGCCAATTGGTGCTCTATCTCACAGTCGCACTCGCTCTAGGTTTAATAAAGGGTGTTTTTAAAAAATAAATGGCAGAAGATTGACTCCAACCAACTCCTGAACTGGTCTCTAAATTGAGTTGGGACGTTTGGCTCCAGATTTCCATGTAGAGGAAGTAGTTTTCCACCTCTCATGGAAGCTTCCTTGAGGATAGGGCCAATACCATGATTGTAGGGATCCCAACTCCTCTTCCACCATCTATATAAGCTTGCCATTTCCCTTTGCAAGCTAATCTCCAAGAGCCTTCATAGCCTAAAGAATGCTGCAAGAGCTTTGATAGTCCTCATAGTGCCAAATCCATAGCAAGGAGAATGACGATCGAAGAGAGAGGCTTGTCCCCATTCCCGACAAGCTTTACTGAGACCTATTCCGCTGACGACCCGCCGAAGGAAGGTTCAGCGTCAGAGCCTGGTTGTATTTTCCTTTGTATGAATTAATGATAAGTGACTATTAGTTATGGTTCCACCCGTATTGTTCATTATGATCATGAGTTGTGCCTTCTCTGACTGATACATAATTTTATATATCGGGTTTTACGCTTGTGTTTGTCGTGCTTCTTGTGTGTACAGGTGTTCGATTGAAGAGAGCGAGAGGATCGTGATCTGTTGGAGCAAGGAAACGGGAGCGCCATCTTCTCTACGAACAATAGTGTTGGACTTGAGGTAGGCCTTCTTCGCAAGTTGGTTTATTGTAATTAAGAACCTGCGCCTTAGCGTGATACAATTGTCGCTAGACTCGATCTGGGCTAGTAGTGATCGCCTCTGTCCACAGAGGGGATTTACCTCTACAAAAAATTGGTGACTCCAATGGGGAGTTGAAAAACTTCTGAACGCGAGCTTCATTTACCTGATCCCCCTCACAGAGTGGGTCTCAAACATTGTCCTTGTAGATAAGAAACAAGGTACTATAAGAGTCTGTGTTGATTACCATGATATTAATCGGGCATGTCCTAAGGACAACTACCCCACTCCTTTCATAGATCAAATCATTGACGAATGTGCTGGGAGTGAGATTTATTCCCTGATGGATGGCTTTTCCGGGTATAATCAGATAAATATTTTACCCGCCGATCAACACAAGACTGCATTCATCTGTCCATGGGGTACCTTTTCTTATAAAAAGCTCCCGTTCGGCTTGAATAATGCTGGAGCTAATTTCTAGCGTGCTATGTCTTACACATTCCATGACATACGCCATATCTTTCAGCCTTATCTGGATGATCTGCCAGCTCACTCAGCTCGGCGGGAGGACCATCCAGAACACCTCCGCCAGATTTTCCTTCACTATCGACGCTATAATATCTGGCTTAACCCTCATAAATGCGTCTTTTGCATGGATTCTGGCCATATTTTGGGGTTCATAGTCTCCAAGGACGGGATTTGCCTCGACCCTCTAAAGGTTGAGGCCATTTTCAATCTCCCATCACCCTCTTCGTTACACCAATTGTAGAGTCTGCGGGGAAAAGCTAATTTCCTTTGACGCTTTATCCCGAACTACGTGGAAGTGGCCAAAGGTTTCACGCGTATTTTAAAGCAGAATGTTCCCTTTCTGTGGGACGAGATTGCTCAATGATCCTTTGAGAATCTTAAAACGTTACTTGTTAATGCTCCGTTTCTTCATCCTCCAAACTATCACCGTGATTTCACTTTATATTTGGCTGCCGCATTTAGCACCATAGCTATGGTTCTGGTGCAGGATGATGATTATGGTAATGAACACGTTGTCTATTATATATCACGGAACCTTCTGGACACAGAGACACGTTACGCTCATGTTGAGAAGATGGCATTAGCCGCAGTACAAGTTGTGCAACGTTTCCACCACTACATCCTAATGTGTACAGTAACCGTGGTTTCGGATTGCAACCCCATGACATACATTCTGTCTCGACAATTACTGGGGGGAAAATACTCCAAATGGATCATTATCCTTCAGGAGTTCGACTTATATTTTACCACTGCTAAGTCGACCAAATCACTGGTTTTTTCGGATCTCATTTGCTCCCTCCCAATAGACTCCACTCCATCTCGCTCTGAGGAACATATCCCGGATGAAACCCTCTTCCTTATCAGCACTCTTGATCCATGGTACAGTGATATTATTGTATATCTTCAAACATCAACATTCCAGTCTGAGTTGACCAAGGATGCTCGACGTCCAATTCGACATCAGTCTCAACCCTACCGTATTGTAGGAGATACTTTATACCGCGTTGGAGTAGATTCGGTGCTCCGCCGGTGCCTCACCCTGGAGGAGGCTGAAAGAGTATTGAATGAATGTCACAGTGGCGACGATGGTGGTCACATGTTCGAATATGCCACCGCCCAGAAGATTCTGCGTGCAGGCTACTTCTGGCCATCGATCTTCAAATACTGTATTGTTGCAGTCCAAAAATGTCATGCGTGTCAGGTTTTTCAGTGCAAAATGCGTGCGCCACCTCTCCCTCTGCATCCTGTCATTACTTTCAGCCCTTTTGCAAAATGGGGCATAGATTTCATGACGTGTAACCCTCATTCGGTCAGGGGGCATGCATATATAATCGTCGTTGTCGACTACTTTACTAAGTGGGCCGAAGTGATGCCTACACTAGTCGCTGATGGTAAGACAGTTGCCCAACTTATTTTCAACCACATTATTTCACGTTTTGGGGTCCCTCAGGCCATTGTTACCGATCATGGTACTCATTTTCGAGATTACATGATGGCCAAGCTGACATCAATATTGGGCTTACGACATGATAGCTCAACGCCATATTACCCCCAGGAAAATGGCCAGGTTGAGCCTGTAAACAAATTTTTGGTCGCAATGCTTCAACGGACAATTGGAATTCATAAGTCCAATTGGCACCTCCAATTGTTCTCAGCTTTATGGGCCTACCGGACGTCAGCAAAGAGTGTGACTGGGTTCACACCTTTCCAACTAGTGTATGGTCTGGAAGCAACTCTTTCGATTGAGTGTGAAATTCCTTCTTTAAAGCTGGTTGTGGAACTTTTTCCCGACACTTCTCCTGAAGAAGAGCATCTCTTGTATTTGGAATGGTTGGATCAAACCCACCGCTTAGCTGCTTTAGTCATTGAAGCATAGAAAAAGCGGGTCAAAGCCCACTTTGATCAATTTGTATCTCCGCGTTCCTTTGTCGAAGGGGACCTCCTCCTCCTATATTACCAAGTGCATGAAAAACTTGGAGCAGGAAAGTTCCAACCGATGTGGCATGGGCCCTACATTGTAAAACAAGTATTGAAAAATGGGGCTTATGAGCTCATTGATTACGAAGGAGTTTCGTTGGCGCAGCCTAGAAATGGGATGTACCTTAAAAAATACTACGCTTGAAGTTATTTTTTGGGTGTGGTGTGTGTACATAGGTGTGTATATTCATTTGTGCACATGTGTGGTGTGGTGTGCCATGTAAGCATCTTTCTGCTGATCAGGTCTTCCTGATTGTGTAGATGTCTATTACTCCATTTTTCGGTTTCACGGATGGTGCCTCCCCCAGTACCAGGAATCTGTCTTCAGCAGCCTGGGTAATCTATGATCCTATTGGTGAGTTGGTTAATTTGCAAGGTGTGTGTCTAGGGCCTACCACAAATAATGTTGCGGAATATAGTGTTGTCTTAGAATTATTAACCAAGGTCATTAACCTCGGCATTCATGCATTACTTGTGTATCTGGACTGAAAGCTTGTAGTATTACAACTTATCGGTCATTATTCAGTAAGAAACCCATCCATTTTACGTATGTATCTACATATTCATTTACTGGAAAGAAATTTTGATTATATCACATATCAACACATACCCAGGCATATGAATACATTAACAGATGCAGTAGCTAATTTGGTTTTTGATAGACATTTGCGCAATCTATAAAAACATCATCACATGTAAAAATATCCATCCATAAATATATATATATATATATATATATATATATATATATATATATATATATATATATATAGATATATAGATATATATATGCGTGTGTGTGTGTCGAAATGTTTTCTTAGTGTGCATCACATAAAGTCAAAAAATATACATGTTTGTCTGATAACAGCCGGAGACAACATGTCTCTCAAAAAATATGCATGAAAAGCCCTAAAATGGCTAATCATCATGGTGCTCGTGGTAACACGTCACCGCACGCACCAATCGCCTGAGCAGTCTGTGAAGGTGACTAGGCACCCCCACAGTGTCTCGCTGGTAAGCTAATGAGACGTCTGTCAGCCGTGCATAGTCCGGGATCCCCCAAGCAATACCCTCCAAGTTCTGGATCAGTTCGCTCCCTTTGCCACCCTCTGCCTGAGGGTCATGACCGACATGGGTCCTCCGTGCAATGGGCAACATGCCCGCGGGCCTCTCTGGGCCGACGTCTGCATACACATAAAATTGGTGTTAGAACGGACATGTATTACCAAAAAAATCATAAATACATAAAAATCAAAAAGAGTATCATACCCAACTCCTCGTCCCAATCGTCCCCCTCCGGGAGCAGAAGATCGGGATATCTGGTGAAATCGGTCCCAACATAGGGCCAATCTTCGACCACGATCAGTTGTCATCGTAACCACCCAAAGAACTCCGGCCTCCAGGACATCTATTGGCCTCCTCCTGATCTGGGCATAAGTGCTGCCCAGCGAGCCATCCTTGGCTCTCTCAGTATCGGCTCGGCAACTATGGCCCCTTGGCCCTGGAAAATGGGTAGTCGTTCCAAGATGAACGACACCAAAATGGAACCATAGCCGAACTGTTTTATTTTGGCCGTATTGCATCTTGTTAGCTACCTCTTTATGTTGGTTGTCACCGCTGTAGCCCAATCAAACAGTGTAGGACTAATACACTCAGAGGCTACTATGAGTTGGGCCTTGTTTGCCTCATGTGGAGCTTGCGATCCTACAGCTCGTGTAATGGTATGAAGCACTACCCTGAGTGCTAGGTCGCAGATAGTGTGGATGTCCACCTTCCCGCTTCTCGATCCTGTTCATGCCCCTAGGCACACTCTTGCCATTACCATCTCCATTTTTGCTTTGGAAGGTCTGCTGCTGGTTATGATTGGCACTGGACCTCTGCGTGACAATCCAGTTATAAAGTAAACATCAGAGACCTCAAGAGCTAATACTTGGTCCCGAAGTTTGAATACTTCCTCATTTTCGTCCCATATGCTGACCAAGTACTGCAGCAGCTCAGGTTGAGCTCATAAGAATGGTGTAAGGAAGAATTTTTTGAGTCCAAAATTCTTGAGTGCATTCATACAGGCTTCGTTTTCCATAGCCATTTCATCTTCCTCCCCATGTTCCCTCTCCTTCCATTCGATAACCATTGTGCCCAAATATCTGCATCAACACAATAAAAAATGCTTTATTAGACCTCTGGTACATTTGAAAATCCACATGGGTAGCTCACATTTTGAAATTGTTAAGCGGAAAATTAAGTTGCACCATTCACGCGACGGTTTTTCTAACAGTCGCGCCAGTTGGCGCTACCCCTTTGTGAAGAAATGTCCATTGGCGCGGGTCTGTGCCCAATACCCGCGCCAATGGAGCGATCCCTAAAGTTTTAAAAGGGTCCCTCCAGAAGTCTAATGCACAATAAAAACTCATAAAAATTGAATTAAAATGGAGTTTAAGGGAACGCCTTTTACCTGGAAAAAACGAGGAGCTGGATGACGTCCCAGATCAGTCGCAATCACCACCGCAAGTTTGCACACAAACAGACCACTGTTGCTCTCCAAGTGAGGTAAAAAGTAAAAGTAATTTTTTTTTACCATTTGAAGCCTATTTATAACTTCTTAAGTCAAAATTAGGCTTTAAATGTCATTTTTCTCAATATTTTAATATATTTTTGTCGAAAAATGGATTTTACACTTGCCTTTATGTGCAGCGACAGGTTTTTACGCGACTTGAACGGTGATACAAGTTGTATTTTATACTTTTTCGGACTCGGTAAAAACTTGAAAAAGTCATTTTGGAGTCATCTTTCAGCTCTTTTCCGACTCTCTAAACATGAAAAGATTGTTGATTCCCTTGTCGTTTTGATCTCGTTAAAGTGGACACGAAACGACATCTACCCAGTATACGTTTACCCCTTTTTCGGGGTGGGATTGATTATTTACGAAAAAGGAATACCCTAGCCTATCGTAACTAGGAGGTTTTCTCAGACATAGTTTTCTACCTTTTCGGATCTAAGGAACTATTTATGAAAAGGGACTTTTGGAGTTTACATTTCCGCTGTCTTTTGAAACTCTCTAAACATGAAAAGACGCTGAGTTCTCCCTTTGTCAGACTCGTTAAACCCTGATGACATTGGATTCAGTCGTAATGACGGTATTCGAGTTTCTCCTTCCTAGGGCTCGTTAAATGTACTAGGATGGATTCGTCCGAAGGACGAACTTCTATGAAAAGCATATGCTATCCCCTTCAAGCTTGTTTTCAAAAATAATTGGGGTACTTGCCAGAAATGGTGGGGAAAAATGGAACTAGCATCAATGTCGTGTCGGCAGTATGTCGCTCTTGAACATGGCACTTGTCTGCATTTGTGTCGGGTTCGGAACATCTCATCTCATTATCTGTTTGCCTCCGTGGGTTTGGGTAATCCTTTCTGACCTCTCATATTCTCTTTGCCTCGTCACCATGACCTCTGATATTTTGATGTCAAATACTACCAAATCCATTGTCGTGCCGCCGATATGTTCAAGAGAAGTTGACCTCTGCAAAATTTCAACCTTCCTCTGATTCTCATCTGATCTTGATTCACAAAAACATTATACTCCTCTATCTCGCATCGATGATGTGGGAAAAACTATGGCCCACCTTTGATCAAGGTCACTTCCTGTCGACCTCAACTCATTATCTAGGAAGATGATCTAGAGACTCCCTTCTGGTACCTTGGAGCCTGCATGCCTCAATGGCACGTTCTTCACGTTCAACGAGAGGTTTTCATCATTGGCCTCCGATCGAGTGATTCTACGAGTGTTCGACGCTAGCTCACTGATTCACATGCGGTAGATTGTACCTATAGTACCTTGAGGGCCATTGTCATTATTGGTGGTACCTCTCGCATCTGTTAACATCTTTCATCATTAGCTGGTAATCAGGCGATGTTCTTGCATGTTCGACTTCAGCTCACTTATTCGCATGCTTGAACTTGTACTTTCTTTGGGTCGAGATGGAGCGCAAGACCCTGGGTTTTTTCTGTTGGAATCCAGGCTGCGATTTTGTGGATTATTATGATTAGTTACATGACTCATTCACTAGATGGATGTGACCATACCTAAGTCTATTTATCGATCCTCACGGGATGGCTCCATCCATGCCTTGGATCTGGATTATTGAATACTCTGCTATGGATGGCTGCGCCCATACCACATTTATATCATGTATTTGAGATATCAGTTGTATTTCTGTACGCAGGTTTTCTGACAACAGTGTTTTCAGTTGGACATGTTCTCGTAAAGCATTTCACCCCTCTCTCTCTTTCGGGCCTCATGCTTTAGGGGGCATCTGTTACATAGCAATTTTTCACCGTCCCTACAATTCCCCATCCCGCACATTGGAGGGCTTATTCCGTGACCTATGAGCAGTGACATGATCTGAAAACACTTTCATGGCATTCCCCTAGGCATGGACTTTCATTCCCCTGAAGACATATCCTTGTGAAAAACCCTAAAAATAGCCTTTTCATCCTTGGTGCAACTAGCCAGTGTTATACCCGCGCCAATTGGCGCTCTGTCTCAGAGTTGCTCTCACGCCAGGCTTAATAAAGGGTGTTTTTAAAAAATAAATGGTGGAAGATTGACTCCAACCAACTCCTGAACTGGTCTCTAAATTCAGCTGGGACGTTTGGCTCCGTATTTCCATGTAGAGGAAGTAGTTTTCCACCTCCCATGGAATCTTCCTTGAGGATAGGACCAATCCCATGATTGTAGGGATCCCAACTCCTCTTCCACCATCTATATAAGCTTGTCATTTCCCTTTGCAAGCTAATCTCCAAGAGCCTTCATAGCCTAAAGAATGTTGCAAGAGATTTGATTGTCCTCATAGTGCCAAATCCATAGCAAGGAGATTGACGATCGAAGAGAGAGGCTTGTCCCCATTCCCGACAAGCTTTACTAAGACGTATTTCGTTGATGACCCACCGAAGGAAGGTTCAACGTCAGAGCCTGGTTTTATTTTCCTTTGTATGAATTAATGATAAGCGACTATTGGTTATGGTTCCACTCGTATTGTTCATTATGATCATGAGTTGTGTCTTCTCTGACTGATACATAATTTCATATATCGGGTTTTACGCTTGTGTTTGTCATGTTTCTTGTGTGTACAGGTGTTCGATCGCGGTGAGGGAGAGGATTTTGATCTGCTAGAGCAAGGAAACGGGATCGCCATCTTCTCTACGAACAACAACGTTGGACTTGAGGTAGGCCTTCTTCGCAAGTTGGTTTATTGTAATTAGGAACCTGTGCCTTAGCGTGATACGATTGTTGCTAGACCCGATCTGGGCTAGTAGGGATCGCCTTTGTCCGTAGGGGGCATTTACCTCTACAAAAAATTCCATCCACAACTTCCTTCCCAGCTACCTGATGCGATCCAGCGAAATCCTTCAAACGCGTAGCAATTGAGATAGGTGTAGCACCATTCATCATAAATACCTGGGACCCAAATGGTGCAAATGGTGAGGGCCGCTCAACCATCTGGGTTTGCTGAGACGGGAACGGTTCTTTAAGAACTGTTGGAGTCTCCTTGGAGCCTTTCAGGAGTTGACTAATTTCAGATCGTCGAGGAAAATCTTTGGTATAATGATCTCCTTCACAGATAAGGCAGGGGTACTTCGGTTTACGTTGGGAACCGTCATTAGTATGAGGTTTAGTAGTCTCTGGCTTTGGGGCATCAGGTTTGGATTTTCCTTTGCCCTTCTTCTTTCCTTTGGAGGCTTTTTCCATAGGATTAGCCTGAACAATGTTGACCTCTGTAGTTTTTCCAGAATCTGGAGGGGCGGGAAGAGTAGAATTATTGGAAGAATTGGACTTCTGCTTCCCATTCGAAGATTTCCAAGAATTTTGAGACACGGAACCAATAACACCATCCACCGCTGGGGTAGGTGGAGCTTTATAGGTTCTTGGGCGTGGAGCATCAGTCAAAATATCATACAGCGTGCCAGACTGAGAGTATACTAGATCAAGATACTGGGCACGCGCAATGGCCTGTTCCTCAGTCACACATGCCCCCATAGCAATATCTTGAGTGATTTTGTTAACGAAGGACGTGGTGAACCAATGAGTTAGTAGTTGATCAGGTATGTCAAACTTGATTAGCCTACGCCGATGTTGCCACTCATGAATATGATCAGATATGTGGGTGGCTTTATCCTACTTCAAAGAAGTCAGGAGATGCGTCCTGGCTTCATAGTGAACCGGTAACTGAAAGTGGGTCAGAAAATCCATTGCTAAAGTATTGAAATATTGAAAGATGCCATGGGGTAGTTCGATTTACCACTTAGCGGCAACACCGGTAAGAGTGCGCTGGAAGAGACGTAGACGAATTGAATCATCGACCCAAGAATTAGACGAACACCATAGATGGTAGGTCATTACGTGAGCTTGGGGGTCTTCACCAGCTTTACCTTCAAACTTGGGGCAGTCGCTGGGTACCTTGGTCAGAACCGGAGGCCAATAAGGATTATGAAGAATCAGATCATTGGTTAATTTAGAAATGTCCGGTAACTCCAAGGTAGCCAAGAATGGCAATTGCGGATTAAACGGCATGCGAGGCCCTCGATAAGGACCTGTACATGTACTCCATGCTGGTTGAGTGTATCCTTTCCCCCATGGGTTCTGTCCCAAAGGATTCTGACCGTAGGGGGTATAGGGTGTATAACCAGTCTGATTCGGTTGCTGGTAACCAGTGTACGAGGGTTGATAACCAGAGTATGGACCCTGATTATATATCGGCCTCGTTTGAACAGTCTATGGATTTGGCTGCTGAGTATAGGTGTAGCCAGGTTGTTGAGTGTAATAATGGGAACCTTGGGGTGAATTATAAGTCGGTCGAGATTGACCGTGAGGGTAGTAACCACCTTGAGGTTGAGCGGGATGCTAATAGGTGGGACCCTGCTGAGGGCAATAATTAGGATGCACCGGTTGATTCAGTTGTGGCATCGAGTAAATCAGCAATTGAGCAGGGTTGACAGGATGTGTAGGCTGGCCTGGTTGGACAGGCTGGCCAAGCTGAACAGGCTGACCTGGTTGAACAGGCTGCCTTGGGTGAACGGGTTGACTTGGTTGAATAGGTTTCCCTGGGTGAATAGGTTGTGCCAGTTGTGCAGGTTGACCTGGCTGTTGTGGAGCACCAGGTTGTGCCGGATGGGCCGGTTGGCCTGGTGGTGGAATGGAGCCAGGTGGTGGCTAGTAACCGGTTTGACCTACAACAAGACCATAAGATGATCCTGCAACATTTGGAGCAATGGGATACTGAGGTTGCATGGGTTGTGAAGGTTGGACTTGCCCCCCAGGACCATATACCGGCCCTGGTTGGTACCCCGGTTGACCTGTGAGTCCTTGAGGTTGCCCAAGTTGGGCTCCAGGGAGATGCTGCACGAGTTGACCTGAAGGGTTGTAATACTGTCCTTGCAGACCATATAATGGCCCCTGCTAGCCCGCAAGGTAACCTTGCGGGTCATAAGGATAGCCAGGCTGGCCCGAAGGTTGGCCTTGAAAGGGTTTTCCTTACGGGTTATAAGTCTGCCCAGCCTGGTTATACGGTAAACCCTGAGCATGAAGTTGAGCCTCAGGAGTGGGTAAACATAAAGGATTCCTGTACTCATCGTATTGATATGGAAAAACGTACACGGGTGTACCATCCTGTGCATAATGTGAAAAATATGAAAGGTTGGGATCTTGAGAGGGTTTTCCGACCTCGGAGTTCGATTGGTGTAGGGAAAATTGATACTCCTAAGGAGAAATTTTCTCCAGCATAACAGAAGCTATATAGACGTCTTCGGGAAGCGATGTGGTCCTTACGGACTGAGTGGTAACAACAGGTGTAGATGCAGCCACACAAACAGTGGGCCTGACGGGTACAAAAGTGACATGAGGGGATGACATAACAGGTGTCCATGGAGACATCTCTAGTGAAGGAATAACCAGCCTCGTAGAAGGAGCTGATACCCCCATAGAGGCGGCGGCGGTGATAATCTGACCTAAGGATCTATACCCTGCTGGCAGTGAGGGACCGGGAGAAGACATAACAGATGATTCGGGGTTGTCTTCTGGGAATAAATTCCAGGTTACTTCTGGGAATAGCTGGTAATATTCACCAGACATGGGGATTTCCTCGCTAAGAGAATGGCTGGATTCACTCATATTTGAACCTGCCGCTAGATCTCGTAACAGACGACAAGGACTAGGAGGTATAACAGCAGCTAAAAAAGGCGAACCCGATGTAAGAGGAGGGAAATGCTCCCCTACTCCAAATCCAGACCAAGGGTCGGATAAGGGCCAATTGAACTCAACTGTTCCTCCAAAGGGAAGCTCAGAAAGAAGCGGCCCCCCGTCGGGAAACTCGGAAACGATGGGCTGCTGTGGTTTAGCAGAGGATTGCGAGACCTCTGATGAATCGTCGGTATATGGACTACCAGTAGACGAAACTGAAGGTTCTGCCACTGTGACAGTAACGACGAAAGGATAAGATCAAACACAACACATGGGCTGAAAAATAACCAAGGCACACAATCAAATGGCCAACAAGAAAGATCTAATAGGGCGTGTGATCGCGGGTGATTTATTGTACGACATTGAAACTTAGAAACTTCACCATTTCATGTTTTAAGAGTTGAGAAATGGATGAAAGATGACTCTATCTCTTTCAGTTTTGAAACAAGCATGAAAGGACAATCACTTGGTGATTTTTTCAAATTTAAGGAGTCAGATAAGATCAAAATGACTTCTCAGGAATGTTAGGCAAAGGGTGTACCAAATAACCGTGAACTGCAATATACACCTTGGTTTCAAAATGAAAGAGAAATCAACCAAGGACTTAACGTACATGTAGGAAATCTCCCCGAATGCTGTGTCCGGTGTATCACGGGTATAGGGCGGAAGAATCGGCTTCCTATGGATAAAGGATAGAAACCTAGTGGGGTCTCCCTTTATATATGCGATGGTACGGGGAGCACAAGTCCGTAGCAGTGCTATCTAAATCCAAGAGGCGAACGACAACTACTAGGTTTAAAGACGCCGGAAAATGTCTCTAGCATAGACCTCTAAATATTTTGTTAATGTTTCAATGCTGCCTTAGTGTAAATTGAATTAATTTTAATGTTTATCTTCAATTATGTTTCAGTTTTCAAGCCCTAGCGAGCGTTATGTCTCAAAAATGGCACACTACATGCCACAGTATATCATTTCATTCGATGAAAGCTAATTACGAGAGAGTTAAGAGCTTTTCACACAATAACAAAATGATAAAAAAAAAACCAATGATATCTCTAATGTAGCTAATGGAAACTAAAAGCTTTTCTTTCAAAGTTACTAATCACTAATAACATCGAAAAGATTTAATTCACACTAACTAATGCAAAGCAAAAGAGATTTTTTTTGTATTTTCAATGTTCAAGGGAAAAATGCACTAACAAAATAAAAACTAATGAGACAAGCAATTTGAGAAGCAAAAGAAAAAGAGGAAAACAATCAAATTTCAGTCAATTCAAGCACACAATCAGATCTCAAATCGACAAAAAGTCCCTCAAATCAAAAGACACCCAAAGACTCAATTGAACTGTGTAATCTAGGCCCAAAACGAGACAAGGTGGGACTCGAATGAAGAAGGAGCCAATCACTCAAATAATGCACTAAAATGATAGAAAACCACCAAATGAATGCATAGAAGCAATCACAAAGTTGACTGAGCAGATAAAGACCACAAACTCCCAAGGGAGGCTCGATGCACAATAGCACCTAGATGCCCTAGGGCTAAAATGTAAAATCGATAGAAACGGGAAAACAACCAAAGGATGAAGGTCACAGTCAGTCAAACAAGGCTCCAGAACACTCAGGCAGTTGAAAAAATGAAACCAAAACCATAGATCAGGCTTAGAAAGCTCAAAACCAAGCAAACCCTAGCACCTTTCAGCATTGGCGCGACTTTCAGGTTGAAACTAGCACCATGACAGGATTGGCGCGGGTAGTAAACTGGAAACTAGCACCAATTTGCGTGACTGTCAGGCTATTAAGCGCGCCAGTCAAGTTTGCTATGAAAAAATAAAAATAAGCAATCCAAGAAGCAGACCAGTGATGTTGGAGCTCAAAACAAAAGCCAAACTCACGAAAAGAGCCAGCCAAAAGAGCTGATCAAGTAGGCAAAGTCAAGAATCGACCAAAAGAAAAGACAATACTCCAAGTGTTCAGTTCATAAACTAAACCGGAGATTGACGGAAGCAACATTGATCTACTTTCGCTAATGCAGAACAAGAGCATTTCGAAGGCTATCTGGCTAACTTCAGGCTCCGTATGTAGTTTTTAAAGAAAACAATAAGCTAACTCCCTAGTGGAGTCACCAATTTGTTGTAGAGGTAAATCCCCTCTGCGGACAGAGGCGATCCCTACTATCCCATATCGGGTGTAGCAACAATTGTATCACGCTAAGGCACAGGTTCCTAATTACAATAAACCAACTTGCAAATAAGGCCTACCTCAAGTCCAACGTTGTTGTTCGTAGAGAAGATGGCACTCCCATTTCCTTGCTACAGTAGATCACAATCCTCTCGCTCGCCGCGATCGAACACCTGCACACACAAGAAACATGACAAACACAAGCGTAAAACCCAATATATGCAATTATGTATCAGTCAGAGAAGACACAACTCATGATCATAATGAACAACACGAGGAAAGTGGAACCACAACTAATAGTCGCTTATCATATCCACAAGCAGTACACAACCAGGATCCGACGTTAAACCCTTCCTTCGCCGGGTCGTCGCGGGAATACGCCCCAAGAAAGCTTGCCTGAATTAGGATGCTTCTTCACCGCCAACTTTCCTGCGGATTTGGCACATGAGGATTTATCAAAGGCTTCAAAGATTTCAGGGCTATGAAGAGCTCTGGAGATTAGGCTTGCAAAGGAAATGGCGTTTATATAGATGGTGGAAGAGGAGTTGGATCCCTACAATCATGGGATTGGCCCTATCCTCATGAAGTTTCATGAGAGGTGGCCAACCAAACTACTTCTCTACATGGAAATCTCGGGATAAACGTCCTAAATCAATTTAGAGACTGTAGTTCAGGAGTTGCTTGGAGTTAATCATTTATTTTTAAAATAATTCTTTATTAAGCCCGGGCGCGAGGCGACCGTGAGACAGAGCGCCAATTGGCGCGCCTCTTTGGAAGATTTCCCACAGTACCGGTATAACACCGGCTAGTTGCGCCAAGGCAGCCAAGGATGAAAGTTATTACTAAGGGCCACAAGGAGATGTCAGGAATCCTCTCATGCTCAGGAATGCCATGAAAGTGTTTTTAGATCATGTCACTGCTCATAGGTCACGGAGTAAGCCCTCCAATGTGCGGGACAGGGAATTGTAGGGAAGGTGAAAAATTACTCTGTAACATTTACCTTTGTCTTTCATTTGAAATGAGGAGGATGGCACGGCCCCTTTCCCTTTGGAAGCAGCAAACACATGCCTCTCTCCTCTTTGATAGGTAATGGTGAAAGGTGCAACAAGTTTCTCTTGCAAATCTTGATCACTAGTGACCTCAGGACTGTTTTTCTCTTCATGGATTATCTCTGTGTGTGCATCTTCCTTACCTTGTTCTTGGCTACCCTTTTGATAATGATCCTCACTATATTTTATGTCATCATCACTGTCAAGACCTTTAGGACTGTCACCCTCTGTTTTTTCAATGTTAGAAGTGTCTTCATCACTGCTTTTCATGAATATCGTCTTCTACATCATTTAACCCACTGCTTTCACTGTCAAACTCAGCCTTTGTATCACATTTTGCACTCTCTGTGGGGTCACTGTCATCGGAAACCTCATTAGTCCCTTTTATACTTTGATGGTCACTTTCTTCCTTAGTAGGTGAGTTTTCCTCACTTCTCTACGCAGTGTCTTCTTTGTCTTGCCTATGGTCTTCACTTTCAACTTCAATCTCTATTTCATAACTTGTATCATTTTCACTTTTGCTATGTTCACTACCTTCATAATTTGACCCTTCACCATTATGCATACTGTCCTTTTGGTTGAGTTTTTCTTCAATGTTTTGTCCATTATTTACTCCTTTTCCTTGACTATTGCTAGTTTGTTGACTGTCACTATTTTGTTGACTATCACTAGGCTCACTGTTTTGGCCTTCTTGTAGCTCATTATTTTCCTCCTAATAAGCTGTCTCTGACCCTGTATCTTTGGAATCATCTTTTTCATAATTAGAGCCAATATTTTGGTATTTTTACTCATTATTGGGCTCATTGCTTTCATCTCTATTTTCTTCTTCATCAACACTTTCTTCTTTGTCACTTCCTTCATTAATTTCTTCTTGGTCATCTTCCTCTCCTTTACTGCTTTCTTAATTTTCATCACTTCTTTCTTCATTTTCCTTGTTATCTTTACCATCTTCCTCTTCTTCACTATTTTCTTCATTTTCCTTGTACTCTTTGCCATCTTCCTCTTCTTCGCTATTTTCTTCATTTTCATCATTCTTTCCATCACTGCTTTCTTCTTGGCCATATTCCTCTCTTTCACTACTTTCTTCATTTTCATCATCCTCTCCCTTATTGATTTCTTCTTGGCCATTACTGATTTCTTCTTGGCCATTACATCTTTCTTACTTTTTGGATTTCTCAGGGGAAGGTGAATGCGGAAGGTCTATTTGAGGAAATTATTCATGTGAAGAAGATGAACCAAGGTCAATGGAAAGTGATGGAGGTGTGTGAGGAGGATTTGTGAGATGATGATGGAAGACTTTGCAGAGGGATGGGATGTGGAGTTGTGAAATCATCATGGGCGATGAAAACCTCCCAGGGGATGCATTGTTGTTCTAGTTGCTATGAGACAATCACTTTGATGAGGGAATGATGAAAAAGGCTTGACATTTGTTGGGATGGAGGCCTCTTTTGCATGATGGAAGAAATTTTCTCAATAGTTTTGCAAAGGTAGTAGGGCATATGTAGCAGCCTGGTTTTGGTGAAGTGCATGAGGAGTCTTATGTGGTAGGAATAGAATTTGGAGAACCTACCCTCGCAGGTGAAGTATTTCATAATGATCTTCATTAGGAGAACATATATGTCCAATAGATGAGAGAAAAGGAACATTGTTTTTCAATCAGCTTGACAACTTGGTTTCAATAATGGGCGATAGTGGCTTAGGTCCAGATGCTTTTGTTTGAACCACCTTTCTCCTATGCAAGGTATTCCAGTGGCCCTAGAGATGGCATAAGTAGTGAGCTCAAATTTTACCCCGGCTAGGTGTAATTGATGATTATGAAGTTTTAGGGCAAAGAGCTTGGTCAATTGAGGGTGGCTCTGGATGTTTTGTACTTTGTTATAGAATTCATAGCATCTCAATTCTTGAAAAAAAGACAAAATAGTAAGGGAGGTTATCAGCTCTTCAGTGCTTATAGGTTCAAACCTATTTAGCATCCCTCCCTTCCTTTGCTGCTTTTTAGGCCTTTGACTTGCCTCATAAATGTCAAAATTCTCCTCTTCAGACACTTTTTTTTTTACCGCTGCCTCAAAATATTTAAAGAGAATTGGCACTACTTGTAGAATGATGTGACAATGGTGAATGAGATGGTGAGGTTTCTAATTACAAGACATCAATAGTGTGTAGGCCAAGTGTTTCTTTAGTTTTTTCCTGCTTTCTCTAAAACCAACTTTCAATTTTCTTTGTTACCTTACCTTTTTAGAAAAATATGAACATGGGGGAAAATTTTAAAATACCTCTTCAAAATTCTTCCACAGTAGGAAAACTAGCTCAAAAAAACTTGTGGGTAGAGTCGGGTCATCTCCTGAATGAAAATTCGTGCAGAGGCTATACGCTGTGGCAGGAGCGCAACACAGTTTCTATCGGGCATCCCTGAACGTGTCTTCATGCAGAGGATGCACACTATGGCAGGAGAGCAACACAACTTCTATCAGGCAGCCCTAAACGTGTCTTCGTGCATAGGCTGCACACTGTGGTAGGAGCACAGCACCATGATGTCGGGTGGCCCTGAATGGGTTTTCGTTCAGAGATTGCACACAGATTTTTATACAGACCCGCAACACCTCTGGACAGGAACACATCGCCGAATGGAAAATATCACAAGGAAATGCTAT
This sequence comes from Pinus albicaulis, assembly GCA_034641835.2. Taxonomy (NCBI): domain Eukaryota; kingdom Viridiplantae; phylum Streptophyta; class Pinopsida; order Pinales; family Pinaceae; genus Pinus; species Pinus albicaulis. Next base: position 232,345,608 of record CM076573.1, read on the forward strand.
AGGAGCACAGTGCAGCTTCTCAGGAGCATAACGCCCAGAAACATTTTCCCAAGGACACTATCGGAAAATTTGAAAAACCCTCACTCCTTCTGCAAAAACCCAAATGGTGAATGGGAGATGCTTTGCTCGAGCTGTTTTATACCCTTTGATAAAAATTAAAAGTAAAAAACCATTTTATAAGGTTTGTTCCCTTTTTATTTTTCTCATTGTCCTTTTGGCTCTTTGGTCCTATAGGTGGGAAGTTTGATTAAAACATTGTTCTTTTCACTGCTAGAGGCCTCTTAAGTTTATTTTCAAATTTATAACCTTTCCGAAGAAGCCAAGAATATTCCTCTCTTGTATATTTGGAAAATGAACCTATTTTATGACTTTTAACACCTATACACAACAAACTTATCATTTTTTCAATTTCTCCTTATGACTGATTTTATGCCATGTTTTTGTCTTTAAGTAATGAAGAAAAAACCTCTTCGTGGGAGAAATACCCCAGCAGTAAGTATAAAAAACAGTTTGGTCTTTTGAGATGTGCCACCTTATTTGACAGTCTTGTAGAATAGTCATTTGATAAGGAAGCCCTTGTTGGGATTTCCAATTCTCTGTTGCAAACCAGGGGTATATATGTTTCCCAGGTCACTTGAATATGCCTCTAAATGTTCTTTAGAAAAATATCCTTGAACTGACATTTGTTGCCTCTTTTGGCTGATACTCTTCATCATTTTTCGACCTTTGGTGTAGTGGAGTATTTATTTTCATGTCTACCCTTCTTGATCTTCTTTAAAGCCTCTGATTTTACCTTTTGATGAAGTGGAGTTAGTGCTTGTCTGCCAAACCATAGAAGGTAGTTTGAAAACCATTTTAAACCATCTGCTATGATGAAGGAGGATTCTTTGTCACTATTTTGACCATCTTTGTCCATCTTCCCAAACTTCTGAGTTTTTAGGGATGCTTAGAAAAAATAAAGAGTGTTTTCCTCTAAGTTCTCAAAGGAAAACTTATCAAACTCATTACTTATGTCTAAAAGGTCTTCAATGATCATTTGAAAGGGTTGAGGTGTCCTTTGCCTTTGTAACCCTAGTATTGCTTTATTTCTTGATCAAAACAGTCATAAATCCTGATTCCCATCAAACCCATACCTTGCTTCTTTCTTCTAGTTTGTGAGTGGTTTTCTTGTGATGGTGCCTCTCATTACTTTACCTCTTTCTATGCTGATAGCCCTTTGACTCTTTTGCAAAAATGTAAGTAAGGGGCAGCTGTCCCCTACAAAACTTGTGCTTCGGGCCAAATACCTTTTTTCAATGATCTCTTTGATGAGTTTAAGACAATATCACCAGTCCTTTCCTTATTTGAATGCAGTTTCTTCATATAGGAAAAACAAAGTTTGTAGGGCACCAAATCCACCCTATGACTTTGTGAAACTCTAGGTGGCCTAGTGGAGGCTTTCTGGGACTCAGATTTTGGACTGAAACCTAGAACTTGGGATTTATCAAGTGTGAGATAGAGTTCATAATAAACTAATGTATTGAAAACCAAAAACCCAAAATAATTGATTCTTTAAAGAGTCTACAGACACAGTTTGAGACTATAAGTGTTTAGGAGTATTTTTGGGGACACAACAAGCATGATTGATTGGTGAGCTTAGGTAGCAGTGGGGTTTTTACGTGAAAAAAATAACAGGGGATTTGGGTCAAAGGTTACAAGATATAGATAAAATGGGTGAGTGGGGCTCTTAATGGGTATTCTAAGACTGGTAGGCAATTCTAGATAGGATGAAGTGATGAAATAGTGAAAAATTATCTTAAGGATAATGAAGGCAGTGAGATTTCTAGAACTCACAATGTCTATGAAATTTGTTTCTAGAAATCTTGGGATAATCATTTAGTTATCAACAATGAAAAAATTATTGATGACTAACAGTGGCTCCACTTGTGGAGGGCATCTCCTTTTCAGGAGGTGTCCAAAATTTCAGATCTCTGGCTTTATGGAGACCAGTGCCTCATCCATTGGGTAGATTTTTACCTTTCTTTACTTGTTGATGCTTGCTTGAGCTATGATCTCAAAAATCTAAAAGATATGATCAACTTAATTTCATCTCTACCTACCCAACCTACTTGCCTATCATTTTTTCTTCTTTAGGTGCATTCAGACTAGCAACTTTGACATCCTTTTATTTTTGAAAGAAAACAAATATCTACTTCTACACTTATTTCTTTCGAGAGTTCAGATTAGGCTAATGAAATCCTTTTATTCTCTACCTATAATATTCAACTGTCAAGGTTAAACTGTTTGACAAGATTCATTCACTAAGCTAAAAACATGAAATTGAAAACATGACTAAATCAGGATTAGACAATCTGATCTATCATGGGTTTGTGGCATAAAAGCAAGCTGCACATAAATGATATTTTTGTACAAAATAAGACTAGAACAATCAGGGTTAGGATACATAGTTTTCTATTCATCCCTATTTTTCTCCTTGGTTCTGTTTTGAGCATGTGGAACCAATATCTTTCTTTCTTAATCTATTTTCTTTGACAAGTCAAGCTTCAATGATTTGACCAGAATTATTTTCACTAACTTATCAACAATAAATTTAAAACATGTTCAACCATGATTAAGCTAGATAGTTGAACAAGACATTATTTTTGCACCAGTAGTGGCATTTAGGCTTGCACACTTTCAATACTTCTATTTTTTGGGTATGGGGCTGTACCTTGTTTTTTTTTTAATCTGCCCTCTTTTCCATTCTTTTCTATGTTTTTGTGTTTTTCTCTTTGTGGCCTTTTCTTCAAACAATGGTATGTCAATGAGTGAAAAACCGAAGCTAAGGATCTTGCCAAAAGTAGTGTTTCAGTGTCTTGTCATTTACAGGACCTCCAAATGCGTCAGTCCCATTCGACTCTTGTAAAAAGAATGCATTGTTTCCTCTATTTTAACTGATAATGAATGGCCCTTTCCACAAGTTTTCAAACTTTCCATGTTTACCTTTGTCGTCTCTCCTTGAGTCCCATTTCCACACTTTATCTCCAATCTGGAAATCATTATCCTTGGTTCTTTTGTCAAATATTTTCTTCATATTTTCTTGTACTAACTGTGTCCTTTTGTATACCTCCTCTCTTGTTTGCTGTAAATGGATAGTTTGGTTCAGCCTCCTTTCCATGTCATTTTCTTCTGATTGTACTTCTTGTAGTAGTTTTATCACGGGGACTCCCAAAGATGTCGGTAAAATGGCATCCATGCCATACACTAGTTGATAGGGAGGCATACTGATTGATTTCTTATTGGTTAGTCTATCAGCCCATAGTCCATGTACTAGTTTTCCATGCCATGCTTTTTGATTACAGGACTCGACTAACCCTTTACCTTGAGGGTAATAAGCTGTGGAATGTCCTAATGTGATGTGATATTTATAACAGAAGTCAAGCATTATTTTGGATGTAAAGGCAACAACATTGTCTGTGATGATCTTTCTGGGGCAACCGAATCTAGACAAGATATTGGTCTCAAGAAATTTGATAATGACTGAGTCAGTGGCGTTCCTAGAGGGGATGACTTCTATCTAGTTGGTGAAGTAATCAGTGGCAGTGAGGATCCACTTGTGTTGGGCAGATGAAGTAGGGTGGATATCTCCAATGAAGTCTAAACCCCATTGTTGAAAAGGAGCTTCAACAATGATAGGATGCAAAGGCAAAGGTAAGAGTTTTCTCTTTCCATCAAAATTTTTGCATTTATGACAAGTCATGACTAGTTTGTGGGTGTCAGGAAAAAGGGTGGGCCAATAGTGGCCAACTCTAAGAATCTTGTTAGTTGTGGTTTTCCAGTATATATGGCCCCCACATTCTCCTTCGTTCAGTTCATGCATGACCTTCCCTGGATCATCCTCAAGCAAACACTTAAGAAGTATACCAATAGGATTTTTCCAATATAAAACTCCATCTAAAATGCAAAAATTCAGAGGCTTTTTTTTCCGAAATCTTACTTTTGTCTTTGATAAGGTACGAGGAGCATTGAGATAAAATAGTACATAAAGTATATCAGCATACCAAGAAGAACTTAAAAACGTTTCTTCACCATAAGGAGCTATGCGTTATTCTTGTGCTTCTAAGGTATCAACAAAATTCATATCTAATGCTTGGAGATTTGTTTCAGCCATGAGTTTTGTGAGCCCTTGTCCTTTAACTATCTTGGTGGGTCTGATTTGTAAGTCATTTTCTAAAATGATAGCAATCCATTTTCCTCTTTTACCATCTGGATCTTGATTTAAAATTTCTTTGACAACTGTGTGAGGAACAAAAGCTACGACATGATAATGTAAGATATAAACTCTAAAATCTTTCAAGGCTTTAATTAATGCAATGGCCTGCTTTTCCATGATGTTGTACTTTAGGGGGCACATCTAAGGGCTTTTCTGAAGAAAGATATGGGCTATTATTTCCATAGTGTATTATTTTGTAATAATACCTCCGCCACAGTATATTCAGAGGAAAATGAGAAAATGTTGAAATATTTTGTAAAATCAGGACTTATTAGGACAGGTTTTTGGGTCAGCGCTTGTTTAACTAGTTCAAAATATTGCTTGGCTTCTAAATTCCACTTAACTCCTATTTCCTTCTTAAGCATATTTGTAATATTTCTCAGAAGTTCAGCCAAATTGGGTATGAATCTCCATAAGAAGTTGATTTTCTCAATGAAATACTGCGATTACTTAATGTTTCTAGGATGACTGATTTGCAATATGCCTTCAATCCTTTTGGGATCTATTTTGATTCCTTCTTCAGAGATGATGTGGCCTAGGAGTTTTCCTTCGTAGAGACCAAAAAGTGTTTTCTTGGGATTCAAAGACAGGCCATATTCCCTGCATTTTTCGAAAACTTTTCTCAAGTGTATTAAGTGCTCTTCATCAGTTTTAGAATAAACAATAATGTCATCAACGTAAATGACTATGAAGTAACCTATATCCTCTGAAAAATCTATGCCCATGGCCCTTTGGAAAGTGGCCCCCGCATTCATCAACCCGAATGGCATTTTAAGATACATGAAAGTACCCCAAGGTGTGGTGAAGGTAGTTTTATGCTGATCACTTGGGAATACTAGTACTTGGTTGTACCCGGAAAAACCATCAAGCAGTGAGATTCTCTTAGAGCCAACTACCTTTTGAAGTATGTGGTCCATTTTAGGCAAGGCATATTTATCTTTCAAGGAGGACCTGTTCAGATTTCTAAAGTCAATGCAAAGTCTGGTCTCCCCAGTTTTCTTCCTAATTGACACAAGGTTGGAAACCCACTCAGAATATCTAAGGGAAACTATTATCTCGGCATAATACATCTTCTTAATTTCTTTTTCAACTAAAAGTAGTTAAACAAGGGTTGATTCTCCTTAATGTTTTCTTGAAATGTTTGTGGTTTTCTTTGAGAGGGATTTTGTGTTGAATAATTCTTGTGTCATAAGATTTTAAATCTTGATATCCCCAAGAAAACACATCTTTAAAGTCTTTAAAAAGCTTAATATACTTCTGTTTTATGTGAGGAGGAAGGGTCCTAGAGAGTTTAATCATTTTGGGCTCCTTTATGTTTCCTATGTTGAATTCTTCAACATCAGTCTTGGTAGATTCTATCTTAGGTTTTTTAGCCACATCATTAAAGTCGAACAGTTCTTATAATGGTGCAAGCCTTCTTGGTAATGTGTCATTTTTTCATTGTAAGAATTCCACGTCCTTTTGGTCTCGATTTCCAAATATTTCGGTCTCATAAGGGTATGTGAGCATATTTGTATCGGAAAAATAGGGTAACTCTGTTTCATGATTTTTATATTTGGTAAGGACACTTTCTTCATGTTCTAAGTTAGATTTAATTAGTGTAAATTCGTTTCTAGATTGAAGAAAATCACCAATTTTTTCATCACTCTCAAACACTTGCCAATGATTAATATTGTCAGGCACTGTAGGGTGATGTTTGAATTTGATAAGGTATTGTTCAAATGCAAATGGTATCTGGCAATTGTTGGCAGCAAAGGCGAGCTCATTGGTGAGGTTATTTTGGGCTCTAGGAATGTAAGTGAGCTCATATTTCTCGAAAGTTTTGAGGAGGTCTAGGGCTACATTTTTGTATTCCCCTAATCTTCGATTTTTGGCTGAGTATTCACCTTTGATTTTTTTAATGACCAGTTCTGAATCTCCTTGGGCCGATATTTTCTTAGCCCCTAAGTCTTCAAGTAAGTGCAAACCAACGAGGAGAGCGTCATATTCTGCAATGTTATTAGTGCATTGAAATTCTAGTCTGTATGAATGACCCTCATTTGTGTTATGTATCCAGATGCCAGCTCCTGAACCATATTTTCCACAAGAACCATCAAATCTCATGTTCCAAAGTGATTCTACTTCATGTTTGTCGCTAAGCTGTGTTTCAGGGTCACCAGAGCCTTGGTTATCATCTTTTTCATTTGAGGGTGAGTGTGAGTGTTCTGCAGGACCTAGTTCTTTCTTACTTCCATTTACTTGTCCATTGATCTCATCTTCATTATATAAGATAAAAGAATCCAAATCTGAATGAATAGAATAAATCGAGGTGTTGTTTGGCCTCTCTAGGCTGCTCACCATGTACTTCATGTGGGATTCTCGGTATAATCTCCTAGTTTGATTGAAGACAGGGATAGTGGCATAGGACATATCCATTTGGAGGTTACCTTGAAGTTTGGCTCCCCAGGATCTGGACAAAATCATGCCATACTTAGGGGGAATATCCGTGACCACTATGTCCATGACTACACTCTTAGTAGGTATTTGCGCCAAAGTGATACAAATATCCTTGATTAGACCCAAACATTTGACTCTACTTGAATCGAAAGAGTACAAGTCTTTGTAAGGTTTGGTTATTTCTAGGCCTAATCTTTCCATAACCACCTTAGGCATGAGGGTGTGTGAGGCGCCAGAATCTAGCATGGCATTGTGTAATATCTTTTCATGTATGTTCAGGCTAACATAGAAAAGAGGAACAACTCCTTCTTGATATTTACCCTCTACTTCGGGACCAAACAAAAGCTCAGGTTTATCATCAGTTAAGTTTAGAGTATCTGTATCGTTTCCTATTTTTAGAACTTTCAGAACTTGAGATTTGTACATATCTTGAGCTACTAGTTCAGTGAGAGGGATGGTTATTTTGATTTTATCAATCTCTCCTTAAAAACTGAAAGGTACTTGATTTTTGGACATATTTACATCAGTTTTATCAGCCATAAATTTTTCCACATTTTTAATTTGCTGATTTTGATTTGGGGCTTTGGTCAATAGATTTTTCTCAGGGCCACTAGCAGAGGTGCTAGGACAGCTTGTGTTAATACTTGGTTGGCTAGTTTTGTCTTTGTTAGGATTAGTTTTCTTAGCCATGGTATTGTTATTGTCTACTGTTCTTTTAAGAATGTTTTGGGGAGTTTTTTTAATAGTAGTGTCTGAGCTATTTTTCTTGGAGTTGACTTGGTTTTTCTTACTTCTAAGATCATATTGCCTATGGAATTCCTTTATGGTGTTTTATAATCCCATTTCACGGTCTTTGGAATCTTCATAACTTGTTTCATCTTGGTTTGAGGAGAAAAAACCTTGTTCTTCTTCTGTGAGAAAACATCACCCTTGCTATCAGAGCCTATAAAGTTTATATGATTTTCATCTGGTTGTTCAATATCTCTTTCCCCTTCATCAAAATACTTATCTTGGAAGGGTGGCCTGATTTTTTGATCATTTTCCTTTGGTCTGTTTTGGGGCAGGTCTCTTCTAAAGTTCTGATTCCGGTTTCTGTTTTGGGGATTTGGTTGGTTGTCCGTAGGGGGTGCTCTTTCATTTATGCTTATTCTCTCCATCATTCTTTCCATGGTCTTAAGAAGGTTGTCAATCTTGGAATCAGATGAGGAGGTGGAGGGCATGGTGTCATCTTTGTAGGTTACCCTCTTTTCTGATCTCAGCCTGGCTCTTTTTTCAATTAAGTTGTCCTCTACACTTATAGCTCCCTTTTTCATTTCTTCTAAAGTTAGGGGCTCTCTTTCTCTTAGCTAATAGGCCATGTTAGGGTTAGAAACTTTCAGGAATTTAGCTAAGGCTAGGCCTAATGGGGGTTTCATTTTTGGCAGTAGTTCGTTGTAAACAGTATTGAACCTAGTGCAATAGTCTTGGACACTTTCCCCCATGTTTCCTTTAAGATTTCTATATTCCAAGAGGATCTGAAGAGGGTTTTTCTTGATTTCCCATTTTTTTATGAAAGTTTGGTAAAGGGAAGGGGGATCATGTATGTTGTTGGGAGTTAGGATTTTGAACCATTTCTTAGCTTCTCCTCCTAGGCTTTGGGAAAACATCCTCATCTTCATGGTTTCCTCTTCTAATTCCATGTAGTCAAAAGCATCATTCATTCTATCTACATGTTGTTGGGCAGTGGTGGATTCAACCCCATTGAAGTGTGGGATTCTGGATTGGTAATAATTTGGCAAAGGTACCAATGGTTGTGGTAACACAAGGGGTGTATACCATGCTGCCATGATAGGAGCTAATGGTGGATTTACAAGTGGAGGATTTTTTATATGAGATGGATTGGTTTGCACAGTGGTGGTGTGAATGGGTGTGGTGGAAGTACTCGGACCAGTAAACTGATCTTGAGAAGACTTGGGGTGAAAAGAGACAAAGTGGTGGAGAAGTTGGAAATCAGGCGGTGTGGAAGGAGAAACTTCTCGGTTAGGACTCTGCGGCAAGTCTATGGGCTCAAGATCAGTATGGTCAATTCTACTTTGTGACTTGGTTCTGAAAAGGTTTTTTGTATGGCACAAGTCAAACTGGGGATCTTGCAAGGCTGTAAGATGTTCAAGTACAGAGCTTGCTTTATGAATGGTCCTATTAGTAGCTAAGTTTTCAGTCTCAGAAGTTTGCCACAAAATATTTTCTGGGTCATCAACTATAGTAGGAGGTTTTGGGTCTGGATGAGATCTGATATTGATTCTTTGTGAAGCCATATTTCAAACTCAAAATGTAGAGAGGTTGAAAGTTTTTAAATTTTTTCAAAAAGTTTCCTCTTTTATATTTACTAAACTCACACAGTGTGTGACTAGGATTCTAGACTTCCCAGGGTTGTTTCAACACAATCCTTTAGGAGCCTAAGGACATTAGTAAAATTAGAAGGCCTACTAGAGGCTAGTGGTGTCGCCAAGTGGATATTTTAGTTGTTTTGATGATAAGTGTCTATGGTCGACCACCAATACTAATAAAAAACCAATCCAGAAATGTTTTGGTGTTTTCTGAGTGTCTATATGTAGCCCTTAAGGTATGTAAGAGTGTCCTATAGCTAGGTCATCATTTTGCTAGGATGGTGAAAAATCTAGATTCTACTCTTAGGCTATCAGTTAAGTTATTTATGATTTGATGAAGGTTTCTGAAGTCCTAAGGGATACTTAGTTTGTCACTGACATTAGAGGTTGCATCATGACCATCATTTTGTTAGTGATAGTAATGAGGTAGCTATAAATCATAGGATACTGTTTGATGAAGGGATTCTGGAGTCCTAAGGGGTATTTACATTGTTATGAAATCAGAAGATCCCACCGTGATTTCCATTATGTTAGTGTCTCGTGATTGAAAGATTGGTAAACCAAATGATAGGGTGACATCAAACCAGTCTTTGGAGTCCTAAGACCTAGCCTTCTTGGACTCAGAGAGGGCTCTCTCTATTATGTGAAGTATGTGAACTTGTTCGCTTTGGATGATTTATTTTAGGCTAGTTGTTAAGTGTAGGTTTATTTGTTTGTTTTGGGTTCGGGTAACATGATCAAGTAGGATAGGTGGAGTGAGAGGTTATCAAATCAATTAGGAAATGGAGTCTATGAAGTTATTGATATCTTGGTAGCCAATCGAGGTACATCACAGGGAAAATCTAGTGTATTTATTGGATCTTTTAAGTTTATGTGTGAGGAAAAATGGACAATAAGTTTGGGAACCAAGGTAGGGAAAAGGGAAATTAAGAATCCTTTGTAAAATACCTATGAACAAGGAGGTATTTAATATTGATAATAAAAAGATACTAATCATGAGATAGGGCACACAATTTACTCAGTGACAATATTTTTAAACAAATAAACATTCAAGATAAACAATCCAGTAAAACACGGAAGAAAGACAACTTTATAACTTCAATGATTCAACTTTCAAGATTTGAAAACATATAAGAGACAAATAGCATCAATAAATGAAGAGATAATGCCTAAAAATCATGTATTAAACTATAAATAAATTCGAGGTAGACTCATAAGCATATTCAAAGGGAAAGATCGAAATAACACCTCTTTGACTTAACCTAACAATCAATACATCAAAGAGAGATTTCAAGACAGAGTTTAGATAGCCTTAAACAAGAAGGGCTTACCATGAATCATGTTTATAAACTAACATATTAATCCAATAATGAAATAGACAAGCTTAGGTGGGCCTAAGGAGCAATGAAGAATTCTTTAAGCTAACCAAGCAGAAGAAAACATGAAAACAATAGCTAATAGGAGGACTGAGGTGCCTCAAACAACATTTCTCATCCTATACTCTTCTGAGCTACTGACAAATAGAAAGATGGACATATTGAAAACAAGAAAAACATGAAAATATGAGAGATACATCACCATTAACTAAACTCAGTGATCCTGCAAGCAAGCGTTCATTACCATCAATCAAGGCAACCCATCCACAAGCTCCACAACACTAAATTGTTCTTCAACTTTAAAAAACCATGTATTTCTCTTAAACACATAAATTTCCCAACTGTTTACAATGAATCCTCTTGCAATATATAATAATCATGGAGGAGGAAAAACAAAGAGAGTATCTAGAAGCCTATTGGCCAACAAGAAATATCCTGAGTTTTCCTTGAGGCCTTGCAAGGCCCAAGGCACAAAAATATCTAACAAATATCTTTTCCAGCCAAAAATAGAAATTATATTGACTTTTAGGCCCTGCAAAGCATGTAAAAACTTTCCAAACACACATTATTCTCAGTCATCTATAGGAGCGCAGCACACTGTGTCAAAAATTGAAATTATGCCAGGAGTGCAGCACAGAAATAGGCCTTTTTGCCGCAGTGGTTTGGAGGCCTTCTTGATGTCGGAAAAAGATCTGTGATGGCTCGTTGGAAAAAAATTGAAGTATAATTTCCAGATATACCTTTATTTATTCAATATTACCTCTGTAAGTTTCCCAAAAATGGAAAATTCCAAGACTTCCAGGAGCACAGCACATGCTCAGAAAAGTGGACAGAAAGGTGAAAAAATGAGTGTTTTTACCTTTTTGGGGGGTCAAAACAACTCCAATTTAGTTGAAAATTGGTGAGAGTGCTCCTGTAATGATGAGGAATCCAAAAAAGTGAACCTCACCTTCTGAAGATGTCCTGGGAAAAAGCACAACACAGGGTGTGCTGTGCTCCTAGCCTCAAAATTTGCAAAAAACAAAAGCTTGTTCGATTTCTTCCAAATTTGGTAGGTAGGTGCCTCATGGGTCCTTGGATACCTGTATAGAAGCTTGGGAAAAAATACCAAGACTATATTGGTCCTTTTCATCATTTGGTGCCGAGACCTCATTTTGGGCAGTTTTGAGTTTTTTCCTTGCAAAGTGGTTTCTTCGCTTATAGTGCTCACTCATTCTCCTTTGCAAGCTCAAGTCTTTGTTGGCCTTCTCCAGCTTGGCTTCTAGATGTATTTTGGTCCTCTCAAGCCATGATTCACTATTATGTTAAATTTCCATGGCAAGGAGTTCGGTGAGGGGAAATTGTTGTGCTTGGGTTGATTATTCCTCTCTCTACTTTGCCAATGCTTTCCAAAGACCCATAGTCCTAGGTCTCTTTATAGTTTGACCCTCTTCATCACTTCTTTCCTCAAAAGCATCGATTTACTCCTCCAATTGTACTTGTGACCTTTGAGCCTCTTTCCAGTATTTGAGTGCCCTTGCTTCATAGATGGCCAGCTGTCCACTCATTTGTTTGTTCTACATTTGCAAGAAGTGAATGAGATCCTTAGCTCTCCCTAATTCAACTTCCAAATCCCTGATCTGTGCATTCTTATCTTGTAGAAGGTATTTTTCAATTCTTGTTTTATTTTCATCACTATTTATGTTGATGATTTCAAATTCTCTTTCCTCCTCATAGTTGTCCTCTTCCTCCTTCATTTGTTGTTTACCTTTGTCCTTCATTTGAAATGAGGAGGATGTCATGGCCCCTTGCCCTTTGGAGGTAGCAAACACATGCCTCTCTCCTCTTTGATAGGTAATGGTGAAAGGTGCAACAAGTTTCTCGTGCAAAGCTTGATCACTAGTGACCTCAGGACTGTTTTTCTCCTCATGGATTATCTATGTGTGTGCATCTTCCTTACCTTGTTCTTGGCTTCCCTTTTGATAAGTATCCTCACTATATTTTATGTCATCATCACTGTCAAGACCTTTAGGACTGTCACCCTCTGTTTTTGCAATGTTAGAAGTGTCTTCATCACTGCTTGGTACATTTTTATCTTCATGAACATCGTCTTCTACATCCTTTAACCCACTTCTTTCACTGTCAAAATCAACCTTTGTATCACAGTTTGCACTCTCTGTGGGGTCACTGTCATAGCCAACCTCATTAGTCCCTTTTATACTTTGATGGTCACTTTCTTCCTTAGTAGGTGAGTTTTCCTCACTTCTCTGCCCAGTGTCTTCTCTGTCTTGCCTATGGTCTTCACTTTCAACTTCAATCTCTATTTCATAACTTGTATCATTTGCACGTTTGCTATGTTCACTACCTTCAGAATTCGTCCCTTCACCATTATGCATACTGTCCTTTTGGTTGAGTTTTTCTTCAATGTTTTGTCCATTATTTACTCCTTTTCCTTGACAGTCACTAGTTTGTTGACTGTCACTATTTTTTTGACTGTCACTAGGCTCACTGTTTTGGCCTTCTTGTAGCTCATTATTTTCCTCCTAATAAGTTGTCTATGACCCTGTATCTTTGGAATCATCTTCTTCATCATTAGAGCCACTATTTTTTTCTTTTTGCTCATTATTGGGCTCAATGATTTCATCTCTGTTTTATTCTTCATCAACACTTTCTTCTCTGTCACTGCCTTCATTAATTTCTTCTTGGCCATCTTCCTCTCCTTTACTACTTTCCTCATTTGCATCACTTCTTTCTTCATTTTCCTTGTCCTCTTTTCAATCTTCCTCTTCTTCACTATTTTCTTCATTTTCATCATTCCTTTCTTCATTTTCCTTGTCCTCTTTTCCATCTTCATCTTCTTCACTACTTTTCTTCATTTTCCTCATTATTTCCATCACTTCTTTCTTCTTGGCCATCTTCCTCTCTTTCAATACTTTCTTCATTTTCATAATCCTCTCCCTCACTGATTTCTTCTTGGCCATTACTGCTTTCTGCTTGGCCATCATTTCTTTCTTCATTTTCTGATTTCTCAGGGGAAGGTGAGTGAGGAAGGTCTATTTGAGGAAATGATTCATGTGAAGAAGATGAACCAAGGTCAGTGGAGGGTGATGGAGGTGTGTGAGGAGGATTTTGAGATGATGATGGCAGAATTTGTAGAGGGATGGGCTGTGGAGTTGTGAAATCATCATTGGTGATGAAAACCTCCCAGGGGATGCCTTGTTGTTCTAGCTGGTGTGAGACAATCGCTTTGATGAGGGACTGATGAAAAAGGATTGACATTTGTTGGGATGGAGGCCTCTTTTGCATGATGGAAGACATTTTCTCAATACTTTTGCAAAGGTAGTAGGGAATATGTAGCAGCTTGGTTTTGGTGAAGTTCCTGAGGATTCTTATGTGGTAGGAATAGACACTAGAGAACCTACCCTTGCAGGTGAAGTATTTCATAATGATATTCATTAGGAGAACATATCTGTCCAATAGATGAGAGAAGGGGAACATGGTTTTGCAATCAACTTGACAACTTGGTTTCAAGAATGGGAAATAGTGGCTTCGGTCCAGATGCTTTTGTTTGAACCACCTTTCTCCTATGCAAGGTATTCCAGTGGTCCTAGAGATGTCATAGGTGGTCAACTCAAATTTTACCCCGGCTAGGTGTACTTGATGACTATGAAGGTTTAGGGAAAAGAGCTTGGTCAATTTAGGGTGGCTCTGGATCTTTTGTACCTTTTTACAAAATTCATAGCATCCCAATTCTTCAAAATGGAACAAAATAGTAGGGGATGTTATAAGTCTTCAGTGCTTGTAGGTTCAAACCTATTTTCAATCCCTCCCTTCCTTTTCCTCTTTTTAGGCTTTTAACTTGCCTCATCAATGTCAAAATTCTCCTCTTCAGAAATTTTATTTTTTACCCCTACCTCAAAATATTTAAAGAGAATTGGCACTACTTGCAGAATGATGTGACAATGGTGAATGAGATGGTGAGGTTTATAATTAGGTCAAGACATCAACAGTGTGTAGGCTAAGTGTTTCTTTAGTTTTTCCTGCTTTCTCTAAAACCAACTTTCAATTTTCTTTGCGACCTTATCTTTTTAGAAAAGTATGAAAAAGGGGGAAAAGTTTAAAATACCTCTTAAAAATGCCTCCACAGCAGGAAAAATAGCTCAAAAAACCTTGTGGGCAGAGTCGAGTCACCTCCTGAACGAAAACTCGTGTAGAGGCTGCACGCTGTGGCAGGAGCGCATCACAGTTTCTGTCGGGCGGCCCTGAACGTGTCTTCATGCAGAGGCTGCAAAATATGGTAGGAGCGAAACAAAAATTCTGTTGGGCAGCCCTAAACATGTCTTCGTGCAGAGGCTGCACACTGTGGTAGGAGCGCAACACAAATTCTGTCTGGCGGCCCTGAACGTGTCTTCGTGCAGAAGTTGCACACTGTGGCAGGAGCGCAACAGTGTGATGTCAGGTGGCCCTGAATAGGTTTTCGTTCAGGGGATGGACGTGGAGATTTCTATAGGCGCGCAGTGCCTCCCGACAAGAATGTAGCGCCTAGTAGAAAATAGCACAGGGAGACGCTACAGGAGCGCAGCGCCTAGAAAAATTTGCCCAAGGACTCTGTGGGAAAATTAAAAAAACCCTCACTCCTTCTGAAAAAATCCAAATGGTGAATGGAAGATGCTTTGCTGGAGCTGTTTTATACCCTTTGATAAAAATAAAAATTAAAAACCCATTTTATAAGGTTTGTTCCCTTTTTATTTTGCTCACTGTCCTTTTGACTCTTTGGTCTTGTAGGTGGGCAGTTTGATTAAAACATTGTTCTTTTCACTGCTGGAGGCCTCTTAAGTTTCTTTTTAAATTGATAACCTTGCCGAAGAAGCCAAGACTATGCCTCTCTCCTATATTTGGAAAATGAACATGTTTTATGACTTTTAACACCTATACACAACAAACTTATCATTTTTGCAATTTATCCCTGTGACTAATATTCTGCCATGTTTTTGTCTTTAAGTAATGAGGAAAAAACCTCTTGGTGGGATCAATACCCTAGTAGTAAGTATAAATAGCAGTTTGGTCTTTTGAGATGTGCCACCTTTATTTGAAACATTTCTTGCCTTGAATTTATCAATTTTCCTGTAAGAAAACACTTTTGACAGTCTCATAAAGTGCCATTCATGTTCATCTATATTTTGCAGAATAGTCATTTGATAAGGAAGCCCTTGTTGGGAGTTCCACTACTCTATTGCA
This sequence comes from Pinus albicaulis, assembly GCA_034641835.2. NCBI lineage: Eukaryota > Viridiplantae > Streptophyta > Pinopsida > Pinales > Pinaceae > Pinus > Pinus albicaulis. The sequence continues at coordinate 232,361,255 of CM076573.1, forward strand.
AACCAGGGGTATATATGTTTCCCAGGTCACTTGAATATTCCTCTAACTATTATTTAGAAAAAGACCCTTGAACTAACATTTATTTCCTCTTTTGGATGATACTCCTCATCATTTTTCTACCTTTGGTGTAGTGAAGTGTTGGCGAGGTAAATCCCCTCTGCGGACAGAGGCGATCCCTACTAGCCCAGCAGGGGTCTAGCAACAATCATCAAATGTTACAGCGCAAGTTCCTAGTTATGAATAAAAGACCAAATATGGAGGCCTACCTGGAATCCAATGCTATGATCCGTAGAAGAGAGCATTCCCGTTCCTTAGCCTCGGCAGATCATTATCCTCCCACGATCTCCACGGATGGACACCTGCACATGCAAGAAACAACACGGATACAAGCATAAAATCCAGAATACGCAACTATATATCAGTCAGAAAGGATATAACTCATTATTAACATAAGTGAAAACGGAGTGGAACCATAACTGTAATCATTCATTAAATAACAATCGAAGGAGAGTACAACCAATGTTCTGACGTCGCGGTCTCCTTCGAAAGGGTCCCCAGTCGTTCACGTCTCGCAAAGCTCACCAGAGAAAGGGAAAACCTCTCTTGAGTCTCTCGACGATAGTATCCTTACTTGAGTCGGCCTTATGGGAAGAAAGAGGGCTCTTACAGCACAAAGGCTCTTGGGAATTTGGAGATTCAAAGCTTAGGCACTTCAAGACTAGCTTGCAATGGAATTGAGCAAGCTTTTATAGATGGGGAAGGAGGGAGTTGGGATCCCTATTATTGTGGGATTGGCCCTATCAAGAAGGAAGGTTCCATGGTAGGTGGCAAACCACTTCCCTTCCATGGAAATCCCGCAGCCAAACCTCCCAACTCAAGATAGGAAATGGTTTCTGAGTTTGTTGAAACACAAATTCCACCATCCTTATTTAAAAAACACTCCTTAAATTGGTTGGTGCGACTGCTGCTCTGGGACAGAGCGCCAGTTGGCGTGGCCTCTTTGTAGGATTTTCCCCATTGGCGCGAGTTATGAACTGTCTGCCCGCGCCAATGCAAAAGGAGATGTTTTCATGGTTTTTTGCAAGGAGATGTCTTTAAGGCAATTGAAGCTCATGCTTAGAGGAATGCATTGATGATGATTTCAAGGCATGAAAATTTTCACAGGTCACAAAATGGGTCCTCCATTGTGTGGGACGGGGAATGGTAGGGACGGTGACAAATTACTGTGTAACAGATGCCCCCTAAAGTATGAGGCCCGAGAGAGAGAGGGGTGAAATGCTTTACGAGAACATGTTCAACTGAAGGCCCGCCGTCGGAAAACCTGCGCAGAAAAATACAACTGATATCTCAAGTACATGATGTATATGTGGTATGGGCGCAGCCATCCGAAACAGAGTATACTATAATCCGGATCCAGGGTATGGGCGCAGCCATCCAACTAAGATCAAACAAATAGACTCAGGTATGGTCGCAGCCATCCAATCAGTGAGTCATGTACATAATGATAATAATCCACAATCGCAGCCTAGATTACAACAGACACAATCCAGGGTCTTGCGCTCCATCTCGACCCAAACAAAGTACAAGTTCAAACATGCGAATATGTGAGCTGAAGTCGAACATGCAAGCATAAATCGATTACCGACGATGAAAATATTATGACGAGAGAAAACGGAGGAACCACCAATAATGACAATGGCCCTCGAGGTACTACGGTACAATCTATGGCGTGTGATCAATGAAATTTGAAGAGTCAAACAACCGCGAATCACTCGATCGAGAGGCCAATGATGAAAACCCCACGTCGAAGATACGACGAACTGCCATTAAGGTATGCGGGCTCCAAGTACAAAGGAGTCTCCTAGATCAACTACCTGGATAATGGTGTTGAAGTCGACGGAAGTGACCTTTCTCGAAGGTGGGCCATAATGTTTCCCACATCATCGACACGAGACGGAGGAACATGATGTTTTTGTGAATCGGGATCGTATTTTATGAGGCTCAGGAAGGAAGTGTGATATTCATAGGGCCAGGTACTCACAGACACCTCGCAAGCACGACGGTGGACTGACGTGTTGACATCAAAAGATCAGAGGTCATAGTGACGAAGAAAAGAGCAGATGAGAGGTCAAAAGGGATCACCCAAACCCACGGAGGCAAATGAAAAACGAGATGAGATTGTCCCCAACCCGACACGAATGCAGACAAGTGCATGTTTAAGAGCAACATACTGCCAACACGACAATGATTTTGGTTCCATTTTCCCCACCATTTCGGTGAGTACCTCTTTATTTTTACACAAGCTTGAAGAGGATACCATATGCTTGTCATATAATTCCGTCCTTCGGACGAATCCATCCTAGTAAATTTAACGAGCCCTAGGAAGGAGAAACTCAAATATCGTCATTTCGACTGAGACCGATGTCATTAGGGTTTAACGAGCCTGACAAAGGAAGAACTCGGCGTATTTTCATGTTTAGAGAGTTTGAAAAGACAACAGAAAAGTAAACTCCAACAGTCACTTTTCGTAGATAGTTCCTCAGATCCAAAAAGGTAGAAAACTATGTCTGAGGAAACCTCCTAGTCGCAATAGGCTAGGGTATTCCTTTTTCATAAGTAATCTATCCCAGCCCGTAAAAGGGGTAAACGTATACTGGGTAGATGTCGTTTCGTGTCCACTTTAACGAGATCGAAACGACAAAGGACCTCGACAATCTTTTCATGTTTAGAGAGGTCGAAAAAATTTGAAAGATGACTCCAAAGTGACTTTTTCGTGTATTTACCGAGTCCGAAAAAGTATAAAATACAACTCGTTTCCATCGTTAAAGTCGCAAAAACCTACTGCTGCACATACCAAGCAAGCGTAACACCCATTTTCGACATAACATATAAAATATTTGATAAAAAAAAACTTTTAAAACTCATCCTATGTCGAAAAAGTTATAAATATGCCAAAATGGTAAAAACAAAATTACATTTACTATTTACCTTGGTAAAAAGGAGCAATGGTCCATTTGGAGTGCAAACTTCTGACGGCGATTGCGACAGATCCGGTTGACCATTCAGATTCTCGTCTGTGACAGGTAAGAGGCGCTTCCCTACTCTTCATTTCAATCCATTTTTTAATAGTTTTCCCTCATGTATCAGCCCTCTGTGGCCACTCTTTGAAATTTTAGGGCTGCGCTCATTGGCGCGGGTATCGGGCATGGACCCGCGCCAATGGCGCAACCCAAATTTCTGTCTAAAAATTCGAGATTTTAACCATTTTAAATGAAAATTGGAGCCCATCAGAGATCTAATTAAGGGTTTATGACCATGTGAATGCAGAAAATCAAGCAAAATGGTGATTGAATGGAAAGAAAGAGAGCATGGAGAAGAGGATGAACAGGCCATAGAAAGTGAGACTTGCATGAATGCCCTCAGAAACTGTGGGCTAAAGAAGTTCTTCCTTACACCCTGCTTACGAGCTCAGCCCAAGCTCCTCCAGTATCTTATCAGTATTTGGGACGAACAGGAACAGGTGTTCAAGTTGCGAGACCAGGTATTGGAACTGGAGGTTTCCGATGTGTATTTCATAACCGGACTGTCTCGTAGAGGTCCGGTACCCATCCTGACTGGGAGCAGACCATCTGGCGAGAAGATGGAAGAAGTGATGGCACGAGTGTGCCCAGATGCACAACTGGGATCAGGGAGCAAAAAGGTGGATATCCATACTATCCCCGACCTGGCATTGAGAGTTTTCCTACATACCATCACGCGGGCTGTTGGATCGCAGGCACCGCCCGAGGCCACAAAGGCCCAACTCCTGCTGGCCTCAGAATGCATGAGTCCCTTACTGTATGACTGGGCTACAACAGTAACAATAAACATGAAGAGACAGCTCACGAAATGCAAGCAAGCTAAACTGAAATAGTTTGGCTATGGTTCCATCCTGGTATCGTTCATTCTGGAACGCTTACCAATCTTCCAGGGCCAAGGGGCCATAGTAGCAGATCCGATACCACGAGAGCCAAGAATGGCTCGCTGGGCAGCACTAATGCCCAGAGCTGGAGACGGCCAACAGATGTCCTGGAGGCCGGAGTTCTTTAGGTGGTTACGGCGCCAGTTGATCATCGTGGAAGACTGGACATATGCAGGAACTGACTTCACCGGAGACCCAGATCTCCCACTGCAAGAAAAAGATGACTGGGACGAGGAGTTGGGTAAGACCTCATATTTTTTTTATTTTTAATGTTTTATGTTTTTTTTTTGTTAATACACACTCGTCCTAACACATTTTATATATGTATGCAGATGTAGGCCCTGAGAGACCAGCTGGGATGTCTCCAATCTCACGGAGGACTCAACTCGCCCCTGATCCTCAGGGATAGGGCACAGGAGGAGAGGAGTTGGTCTAGAATCTCGAGGGCATTGCCCGAGGGATCCCGGACTATGCTCGACTGGCGGATGTACTGATGGCGTACCAGCGTCATACAGTGGGAGTTCCAAGTCGAATCCACCGAATCCTGAGACACTTGGTGCGAGCAGTTACATGTTATCATGAGCACCATGCGGATTAGCTCTTAGGGATTATACCACACATATTTTTTGAGAGACATGTCATCTCCGGATGTACTTAAGACGATTATGTATATTTTTTGACTTTATGTGACACACTCTATGTAAACATTTCGATATCTATATATATATATATATATATATATATATATATATATATATATATTCTTCTGGATGGATCTTTTACATGTGATGATGTTTTATATATGTCATGCAAATGTCTAATACAAATGTAATCTAATGTATCAGTTACATAACAAACGACCCAATGCGAAATGTATTCACACAATGTATTTACTCACATTTCATTTTTATGGAAGCTTAAAAAGCACATATAGATACACACATATGCAAACTATGCTTGAAATTGAATTTATTTTTTACGCAAGCTTAAAAGCACACATGAACACACACATATGCAAAATATGCTTGAAATAAGGAAGACGGGCATGCCCCCTAGCATGGTGTCTCAATTCAAGGTGCATGCCCCCCAAGCTTTAGTCCATTGAAAATGGAGTGAAGGTTCAAAACAAAAATTCGAATTGAACATGCTCGTGTTTCATTATTTTAACGAGGTTGACACACATAAAAGAACTGTCCTCAAACAACTTGTTTCATTGTTTTTAGGAGCTCGACACAAGTGGAGGAACTATGCTCCGAGAACCTAGTTTCATTTTTTAAAGAGCTTGACAGGGAAGAAACCATGCTCTAACCGGCTTACATCAAAATGAACAAGAAGGCGACACTTCCAAGAGTTCCACTCCCAATGGAAGGAAAACATCCTGGAAGTCAGGACCCAATGCCCCCGGCCTGTGTACGTGGCATCATCAGAGCACATGCACGGGGTAGGTAGCCACATGGTTGACTTGCGGTGGGGCAGTACAACGGGTGGATAAAAACCAGGAGGGGGTGATGGTGGACCGGTTCCACATCAGGACCAAAGAATGAAAGCTGATCAATGGTCATGATCCGTCCTTCATGTGGAAAACAGACCACACGAAAGAGGGAGGAGACAAGCGCTCCCATGGCATAGGTGTAATCGCGCCCCAAGAGAAGATTGAAATCCAAGGGGCCTAGAACAACCATCACGTCCATATGGACGGTTTTTCCTCCCAAAGTAATCGGTAACCTTGGAAGGATCCCCAACAGTTGACTCGTTCTTCTGTTAAATGCCAACAGATTCTGCGTAACAGGCGTAAGCGGCGGCGAACCGAAAGCTTGCCAAGTAGTTGAGGATAGAATACTAACAGACGCACCTTCGTCTATAATGGTGTTGGGTACGACCAGACCAAAAGCCTGTACTGTGATCTCAAAAGGCACATAAGACGGAAGGCGGTATCCTACAAATCGACTCCAATCGAAGGAAGTGACCAAACTACTTGGAGGGGCTACCATCGAACCGAGATGGTATTCCCTTGGTGTTACGGAAGAAGAAGGAGCATCCTCCACGACCTCCATCTCGAAGGTGGGAGGGGTATCCTCCGGGATCTCCATCACAGGAAGCAGAGGAGCAACTTCTTGAAGTATAGAGACAGAAGAATCTTTCTCCAAGTTCGAGGAATATGAAGAAACAAGAAGAACCTGAGGGATGTGAGATCCACTCTCGACGGAAAAGACCTAGTGCACCGTAGAAGGGGCCAGCTCAACCGATCCCACGACCAATGGTTGGTCAGGGACGGATTCCTGAATTTGAATTTCCGAGGGAGTGGGATCGACCAAGGATGAATCTTGACCAATCGTAGGATCAGCTGGCGGAGGACTCAAAAGCTGATTCTTGTAACCAACCGGGAGGCATGGTGTAGAAAAACAGCCAGGTTGTCCAAAACTCGCTTGGCTTCATCCATATAAGGACAAAAGGTGAATGGCATGGTGCCCTTCACACAAATTACAGGGATTGGTAATCTTACCCTACTTCTTAAGAGTGTTTCCGGCACTAGCTGAAGACGTGCCCCCAACTTGACTCCCAGAAGCCAAAGGCAACGATGGACAACCGCTGGACCATTCTTCAAGCACCTTGGGAATTCCAGGGCAGTATCGAAGAAGATGGTCTCCCATGCATAACATGCAAGGGAACTTGACTTTCCGCGGAGGGTTGGAAGGTTTATCGAGAGGAGGTGCATTAGAAGCAGTAGCTGCAGCCTTGGCCTCTCTCTTATCAGACTTCTTCTTCTTTGTCTTCTTGTTCTTCTTCTTAGCCACATGGTTACTCGAATCCAGACTTTCACCAGGCGAAGTAGGAGATGAGGACGCAGAAACAGGCGAAGAAGGGGAGAGGTCCACCTTGGAATCAACATGATGTTGTTCAGGCAGAGGAACTGATTGAACAGTAGTGGAGACATTCGGGACAACAGAGGTTGAGAACAACCAAGCAGGCAACCCAACAGTTAACCCAGGAAGGGACAACGTCGCCATGTAAGGAGCACCAACATTCCCAAAAGGAGGAAAATGACCAGGATTCCCTTCTGGGGGGATTCCTTGGTTGGTAAACTCTGAAAAAGTTGCCATCAAAACTCAAAACCACACACGGGCCGAAAAAGAGTCAAGACACACGATCAAACGGTCAACAAGCACAATCCAGAGGGCGTGCTGACGTGGGTGATTAATTTTTACCACATTGAAAAATAAGAAACTTCACCGTTTCATGTTTTAAGAGTCGAGAAACGATAAAAGATGACTCTATCTCTTTCAGATTTGACACAAGCATGAAAGGACAAGTGCTTGACGGTCTTTTCAAATTTAGGGAGTCAGAAAAGACCAAATGACTGCTCAGGAATATTAGGCATAAAGGGTGTACCAAATAACTGTGAACTGCAATATACACCTTGGTTTTAATAATGAAGAAGAAATCAACCAAGGACTTTCTGTACATGCAGGCAATCTCCCCGAATGCTATGTTCGGTGTATCACGGGTATAGGGTGGCAGACTCGGCTTCCTGTGGATAAAGGATTGAAAACCTAGAGGGGTCTCCCTTTATATACACGATGGTACGGGGAGCACAAGTCCGTGATAGTGCTGTCTAAAGCCAAAAGGCGAACGACAGATGCTAGGTTTAAAGACGTCGGAACACGTCTCTAGCCTAGACCTCTAAATATGTTTCGTTAGATTCCAATGCTGCCTTAGTGTAAATTGAGTAGATTTTAAAGTTGATCTTCAATTACGTTCCGGTTTTCAGGCCCTAACGAATGTGTTGTTTCAAAAACTCCTAAATGCAAAGCTACATGCCACAGTACACCATTTCGTTCGATGAAAACTAGTGACAGAAGAGTTGAGAGTCTTTACACAAACAAAATGATCGGAAGACAAACAATGATATCTCTAATGCAACTAATGAAATCGAAAATTTTTCATTCCATTCACTAATCACTAGTAAAATCGAAAAATTTCGATTTACACTAATCAACCAAAAGCAAAAGAGATATTTTTTTTTTTAAATTTTCAATGTTTGATAGCTAAAAGCACTAAACAAACCGAAAACAAACGGAAAAACTTGAGAAACGATATTGAGAGAGCAAAACGACCAAATTTCACTCAATGACACAAGAAATCAGATCTCAAATTGACCAAAGTCTCTCAAAACCAAGAAAAGACTCAAAGGCTCCAATGGACCGTGTGATCTAGGCGCAAAGCAAGACCAAATGAAATTCGAATGAAGAAACAAGAAATCATCCGAAAATCGCAACAAAACAGTGAACAATTAATAAAGGAATGCAGAGGAGCAATCAGAGAGTTGACTGGATAAACAAAACACCAAAACTCCCAAGGAGGGCTCGATACACAAAGCCACTAGATGCCCTAGGGCTTAAAACGTGAAATCGATGGATAAAAGCAAACAACCAAAAGATGAAGGCAAATTTCCAGTCAAACAGGACTCCAACACACTCAGGTAGTCGAAAAATCAAGAAGAAAAACACTGATCAGACCCAGAGAGCTAAAAAATGAGCAAACTCAAAAACCCTACAGGAGTGGCGCGACTGTAAGGCTGCAACTGGCGCCAGACAGCAATTGGCGCGGGCAAGACAAAAGCAACATGGGCCAATTGGCGCGACTGTCGGGCTAAAAAGCGTGCCAGTCGAGTTTCTCAGCCAAAAATAAAAAAGAACTACTCTAGAAGCAGATCAATGTAAACTAAGCAAACCAAGAAGCAAAAAACAGCAAAAGAACCCAGCCTAGAAGGCTGATCAAGTAAGGAAAATCATAAAACAATCAAAATGAGACAATCCAAACGAGACAGTGAAAACCAGATGATCCCCAACGGAGTCGCCAAATTGTTGGCGAGGTAAATCCCCTCTGCAGACAGAGGTGATCCCTACTAGCCCAGCAGGGGTCTAGCAACAATCATCAAATGTTACAGCGCAAGTTCCTAGTTACGAATAAAAGACCAAAGATGGAGGCCTACCTGGAATCCAATGTTATGATCCGTAGAAGAGAGCGTTCCCATTCCTCAGCCTCGGCAGATCACGATCCTCCCACGATCTCCGTGCATGGACACCTGCACATGCAAGAAACAACACGGATACAAGCATAAAATCCAGAATACGCAACTATATATCAGTAAGAAAGGATATAACTCATTATTAACATAAGTGAAAACGGAGTGGAACCATAACCGTAATCATTCATTAAATAACAATCGAAGGAGAGTACAACTAATGTTCTGACGTTGCGGTCTCTTTCGGAAGGGTCCTCAGCCATTCACGTCTCGCAAAGCTCGCCAGGGAAAGGGAAAACCTCTCTTGAGTCTCTCGACGATAGTCTCCTTACTTGAGTCGGCCTTATGGGAAGAAAGAGGGCTCTTACAGCACAAAGGCTCTTGGGAATTTGGAGATTCAAAGCTTAGGCACTTCAAGACTAGCTTGCAATGGAATTGAGCAAGCTTTTATAGATGGGAAGGAGGGAGTTGGGATCCCTATTATTGTGGGATTGGCCCTATCAACAAGGAAGGTTCCATGGGAGGTGGCAAACCACTTCCCTTCCATGGAAATCTCGTAGCCAAACCTCCCAACTCAAGATAGGCAATGGTTTCTGAGTTTGTTGAAACACAACTTCCGCCATCCTTATTTAAAAAACACTCCTTAAATTGGCTGGCGCGAATGCTGCTCTGGGACAGAGCGCCAGTTGGCGCGGCCTCTTTGTAGGATTTTCCCCATTGGCGCGAGTTATGAACTGTCTGCCCGCGCCAATGCAAAAGGATATGTTTTCATGGTTTTTTGCAAGGAGATGTCTTTAAGGCAATTGAAGCTCATGATTAGAGGAATGCATTGATGATGATTTCAAGGCATGAAAATGTTCACAGGTCACAAAATTTGTCCTCCATTGTGCGGGACGGGGAATGGTAGGGACGGTGACAAATTACTGTGTAACATGAAGTATTTATTTTCATGTATGCCCTTCTTGATCTTCTTTAAAACCTCTGATTTTACCTTTTGATGAAGTGGAGTTAGTGCTTGCCTGCCAAACCCTAGAAGGTAGTTTGGAAACCCTTTGAAACCATCTGCTATGATGAAGGAGGCTTCTTTGTCACTATTTTGACCATCTTTGTCCATCATCCCAAACTTCTGAGTTTTTAGTGATGCTTAGAAAAAGAAAATAGTGTTGTCTTCTAAGTTCTCAAAGGAAAGCTTATCAAACTCCTTACTTATGTCTAAAAGGTCTTCAATGATCATTTGAAAGGGTTGAGGTGTCCTTTGCCTTTGTAACCCTAGTATTACTTTATTTCTTGATCAAAACAGTCATAAATCGTATTTCCCATCAAACCCATACCTTGATGCTTTCTTTTGGTATGTGAGTGGTTTTCTTGTGATGGTGCCTCTCATTACTTTACCTCTTGCTAGGTTGATATCCCTTTTACTCTTTTGTAGAAATGTAAGCAAGGGGCAGCTTTCCCCCTACAAAACTTGTGCTTTAGGCCAAATACATTTTTTAAATGATCTCTTTGATGAGTTTAAGAAAATATCACCAGTCCTTTCCTTATTTGAATGAAGTCTCTTCATATAGGAAAAACAGAGTTTGTAGGGCACCAAATCCACCCTATGACTTTGTGAAACTCTAGGTGGCCTAGTGGAGGCTTTCTAGGACTTGGCTTTTGGACTGAAACCTAGAACTTGGGATTTATCAAGTGTGAGACAGAGTTCATAATAAACTAATGTATTGAAAACCCAAAACCCAATGTACTTGATTCTTTAAAGAGTCTACAGATATAATTTGAGACTATTAGTGTTTAGGAGTAGTTTGGGGGACACAACAAGCATGATTGATTGGTGAGCTTAGGTAGAAATGGGGTTTTTAGGTGAAACAAAAAACAGGGGATTTGGGTCAAAGGTGACAAGATATAGATAAAATGGGTGACAGGGGCTCTTAATGGGTATTCTGAGACTGGTAGGAAAGGCTAGATAGGATGAAGTGATGAAGTAGTGAAAAATTATCTTAAGGATAATGAATGTAGTGAGATTCATAGAACTCACAATGTCTACGAACTTTATTTCTAGAAATCTTGGGATAATCATTTAGTCATCAATAATGAAAAAATTATTGATAAATAACAAGCAGTTGAGCATCCACTTCTTCGGCAAACTTCATAGGTTTAGGTATATGCAGTTTTATCATGTGCCTCTTTTTGCTGTGAGATATATTATGATTTCTAGATCCCTACTTGATGCATGTTGAGGGATAATTTTTTTGCTTCATGTGATATTATGTCATGTTGATAGGAGGTCCATTATGAGTTAGACTTCCTATAATGGAACGTCCTGTGGAGATACAAGCTACTCATGTTGAGGGCACATCCTTGTGTGAACATCATCCATGTACATCTTCCTATTTCCATCACTATATGAAGCAACCTAACCCATTTTGACACTGATCCCAAATATGTAGCCCACACTGGGTGAAATCCGTTATCAACGTCTCTTGTTTGCATGTTACTGATGGTTTTCGTATTTCCCTTCTTTACAACATGCACATATGTTCTTTTATGCTCTTTTAAAATGAAATTCTAACAACATCACAGAAGTAAAAGATCATGGGTAAATCCGATTGCTGATGGACCCGAATCAAGGAGGATAGAACTAACAAGGAATATGGCGGTAGATGTCATGGTGGAGACAAGTCAGATAGGGATAACAAAGTTAAAGATAATAGGTTCTTGAACACTCCATATAGGAGAGGTGATGGAGAAAGGTACTCTTCCAGTTTTGGTTATGACAAGCACTATGATCGTCATTGTTATCACCCTTACATGATAAGTGACAGGGGATACTTTCCATATGAGTTTAATAATTCTAGGCCACATACCTTTGATGGAGAATTGAAGAAGCCATAGGATGTGGAGGCTTGGCTAATTGGGATGAAGAAGTTCTTTGAGTTACATGGGTACATAGAGAATATGAAACCTATAATAGCTATCTTCAGCCTTAAATGGAAATCATAAATCTCATGGGAAGATTTAAAATGGGTTAGATGCATCAGGATAAAATATTTGAGTTGGCATGAATTTAGGAGACTCTTCACGAAGATATACTTATTAGAAAGGTACTATGATAGAAAAGACAAGGAATTATATGAGCTAAAACATGGATTAATGACAAATGAGGAATATAAGACCAAATTCATGGAGTTATTGAGGTATGTACCATATATTAAAGATGAGAAAGCTAAAGTTAAAATAATTATCAGTGGATTGCCATTAGCTTTTAGAGATCATATTGATTATGATGAGCCTCAATCACTTGAGGAAGTTATTGGGAAATTGAAGCACTCTTACGAGAAGTCAAAGTGTAATAGTGAATCTCAGCAAGGATGGAAAGGGAAAGATAAAGGTAAAGGTAAATGGAAACTAAAAATAAAAGGCCTCAGAATGCATAAGATAAAGAGAATGATTCATGATACAAGAAGTCCAATGTGGCTAGACATGGACATGGGTCGCATCAACACAATAAAGTTGATGGTAGAGGGTAGTTTCTGTGTTGTACATGTGGTAAGGAAAATCTTAGGAGGGATTATCTGCAGAATCAAGGTGGTAAGCCTCAAATCTATAGTACACAGGAGGCACACACTGTTGGGTATGTTGGACATATAATTCCTTGAATTTATGCATCGTTGGATAAAATGAAAGCATATCGTTAGGCATCCATCATTGAGATGGACGGTAAAATTTGTGATCAAATTGTTTCTATTTTGATTGACCATAGATCTAATTATAGTTATGTTAACCCTAAATTGGTGGATAAGTGTGGTTTGAATAAAGAAATGCATGCCAAATATTAGTTAGTGTAGTTGGATACAAGTACAAAGAAGAGATTTGATCATTGGGTAAGAGCTTGTACCTTTGAGTTGAATGATATTCCTTCTTCAACACATTTGAATGTATTACCTTTCAGATCGTATAGTATGATTTTTTGCATGGACTAGTTGTATATTCATAGGACTAAGGTAGATTTTTATTACAAATACATTGAGTGTTTGGATGATAATGGGGAACAAAGGATCTTATAGGGTAAGAAGAAGAAAACATCGATAATAATGGTGATAACTATGCAGGCCAAGTGCAGTCATAGGAAAGGGTATGTGTTATTTGTAATGCATGTTTCTAGTGATAAAGGTAAGGAAGTTGAGGATAAAAAGGTAATGAGAAGGTACCCAATCATACAACAGTTTCAGGATGTGTTTCTAACAGATATTTTAGCGTTGTTGCCTCACAGAGAAGTGGGCTTCTCCATTGAGTTGGTACCAAGGGCAACACTAGCATCAAAGGAATCGTACTGAATGAGCACTCCTGAGTTAGTAGAGATGAATTTTTAGTTGAATGAAATGCGTGACAAGGGATAAATTAGGCCAAGTGTATCACCGTGGGGTGCACCGGTATTGTTTGTGAAGAAGAAGTATGGTACTCTTAAGTTACCCATCAACTATAGGAAGTTGAACAAGGTAACCATTTAGAACAGGTATCTTCTGTCAAGGATTGATGACCATTAGGGGAATTTTTAGGTCTAAAATGGACCTCCTAACAATATTATAAAATCATAGTGGAAATAATAAAATAATATTATATTACATCATCAAATTTTAGAGGGAAAAAGGGAAAAAATACTTTTAAAATCATATTTTCAACTTATATCCTTATGGGTTTACTCAAATTTCAAGTGGGAACACTCATTGGATGCAAAAATTGATTCCTCATCCAAGGAGTACACATGTTGCATACTTTCTATGGACTCTGCTACATGAAAAATGTGATTGAAATCACGTGTTTTCCTACATTTCTAATTTTTTGTGTAGCAGGGTCCATCAAAAGTATTCAACAAGGGTAATCCTTGGATGACTAGTTAAATTTTCCATTCAACGAGTACTCTCATTCGAAATTTGAGTAAAACCTTCGAGAGATAAGTTGAAAATACAAGTTGAAAAAGTAGTTGTATTTTTTTTATTATTTTTTAATATTTTTCCTTTTTTACCCCAAAAATGTTGAATCATCCCCCATGGTTTGCATCATCATCTTGAATCCTATTGGTTCTTATAAATTTTCTTTTGGTTGTAAATTTTTATTAGGAGGCCCATTTTACATCTCAAAATTTCTCTATTTTTGTTTGATCAAGTGAAGGGAGAAGCAATGTTCTCAAAGACTGATTTGAGATTAGGATACCATCAGGTACACATCAAAGAAGAGGATATTCACCAGAAAGCTTTTTGGATCACGTATGGGAATTATGAGTTTGTTTTGGTTCCATTTGATTTTATTAATGCTCCATCCACCTTTTTTTTCTAGATGAATAGTGTGTTACGTACTTATCTGGAAAAGTTCGTTATTGTATTCATTTATGACATCTTGATATATTCTACGAATGAGGAAGAACATGTCAAGAATTTAGCAGTAGTATTCAAATTTCTAAGAGAGCATCGATTGTATACCAATCATAACAAATGAAGTTTCTTTCTAACATAGGTACACTACTTGGGGAATGTGGTCTTGAAGAAAGGAATAGTAGTAGAACTATTGAAGAGAAGAGTTATCTTGGAGTAGAAAGCTCCTAGAAATATGGATGAGGTAAGATCATTCATGGGGATATTATATTACTATAGGAGGTTCATCGAGAACTTCTCTCACATGCGTACCCTATCATGTCATTACAGCAAAAAGGTAAGAAATTTGAATGGACAGAGGAACGTGAAGTTATTTTTGAATAGTTGAAGTAGACATTGACAAATGCTATAGCGTTAAAGATTGCAGATCTGGAAAAATAGTTTGTGATATGTAGAGAAATTTGCAAGAGAGGGCTTGGTGGAGTTCTTATGCAGGAGTGATAGGTAGTATTCTATGAGTCACAGAAACTGAATGAACACGATAAGAATTTTCCAACACATGATCTTCAGTCGACAACGATCATCCATCAAGGAAAATTTTAAGGATGGAAAGTTATCCTAAAGATTATAAATCTTGGCGAATCTTAATAATCAATAATATGAAAACTATAAAATGATTTGTAATATTTTAGTGAAAATATTTAAATTTATAATTATTTTATAGTTTCTATAAAATTTTGGTGATTTTAAAGGTAAGATATATTTTTATTATAAAATTTGGGTGAATCATTTTTAGGAAAAAATGGGAATTGGCAAATATTTTTTTTGGAAAAAGCATGAAAAATTATGCCATCTGGGAATATTAGACCCTAAAATTTTCCCTGTCATCCATACATTAATTATGTGGAGGAACTATATTCTTGGTAGGAGGTTTGTATTTATGAATTATCGTAGTGGATCGAGATATTTGTTTGACCAACCAAATATGAATGCCATGAAATCTAGATGGTTGGCCATGATCAATGGGTTTGACTTCCAGATTAGTTACATCAAGGGAAAATACAACAGGTTTAAAAATTCTCTTAGCAGTGGGATATAGGTAAATCATATTGCAACTATGAGTTCTTATGGGATAGATCTATATGATCGGATCTTACGGGCAGGTCATCAGGATGATAGGTATAGAGAGCTTAGGCACAAGTTAGAGAAGGCATAGGTACAGGTACAAATAGTGGTATAGGTAGAGGTAGTGGTATACGTGTAGGTACAGTTAGTGATATAGGTATAAGTATAGGTACAAGTAAAATTACAGGTATGTGTACAAGTAGTGGTACATGTACAAGTAAATTACAGATATAGGTAAGGATACATGTAGTGGTACAAGTGCAGGTATAGGTGAATAGGATGTGGACTATCATCTACCAAAAAATGACTTAATCATATTGTAGTGAGTTCAAGATATTATATTGAGGGATTTTCATGCGAAATTGTATTCAGGACACCTAGGATATCAAAAGACATTAAGAGTAGTGAAGAAGTTCTACTATTGGTCGAATTTGAAAAATAACGTGGTGGAGTTTGTAGCTATATTTTTGGGCTGTTAGGAGGTAAAAGAAGAGTGTAAGAATATAGGTGGACTACTGCATCCCATTTTGATTCCAAAGTGAAAATTGTAGTTCATTTCCATGGATTTCATTACAGCTTTGTCGAGAACATCTATACAACATGATTCCATCTTAGTTGTGCTAGAGAGGTTGACTAAGGTAGCACACATCATTCCAGTGAGGACTAAGTATTCACCAGTGATGTGGCACAAGTATTCATTAGATATTTGGTTAGATTGCACAGTGTTCCAAAGAATATGGTGTCAAACAAGGATGCTAAGTTCACTTCCATGTTTTGGAAGGATTTTTTTTTCAAGTTTTGGTACATATTTTCCCTTCAATAAAGCTTATCATCCACTGACATATGGAAAAACAAAAAGGGTGAATAGGATATTGGAGGACATGTCGAGGATTTATGTGATGCATCAGAAAGGAAGATGGAAATATTACCTTCCATTGGTTCGAGTGATTTGGTGAACATGATATTGATTGGACCAAACATGTTAGTAGAAATGGAATAGGAATGGTAGATATCAAAAGGAATCTAAAGGCAACACAGAACAGGAAAGAAATATATGGAGGTGAGAACAAATTATTTAAGGAATTCCAGGTTGGGGAATAGATGTACTTGCGTGTCAAGCCCAAGAAGAGCTCCTTGATGATTGGTTTGTGTTCCAAGTTGACACCCCTATTTTTTGGACCTTTCAATATTATTAAAATGATTAGAACAATATCCTATTGACTTGCACTTCCTCTAAGAGTGAAATCCCATGATGTTTTCTATGTGTCATTACTTAAGCTGTATGTTAAATATGTTGATCATGTGATTGACTAGTCAATATTGCACATGGAGCCAGAAGGAAAATTATAGCTAGAAAAGTTGCATATTTTGTAGAGAAATATGCTCATGCTACAGTACCAAGAAACCAAGTAGGTTAAAGTGCAGTGAAAAAACTTTGGGCTTGATGAAGCTACATAGAAGATGGTAGATCAAATGTGGGCTATGTATCCTTCTTTATTCATTGGTTGAGTGAATTTCCTATATACATGTTTTGTTATATGTTTTTATGTGTTATTTTTGGTATATGTACATATCTATATGGATGTAAATACCACCATGAGATATTTTATAAAGCTCCAATAAGAATTACGGGTGTCATGTCATTATGGTTATCATGTTGTTATGTTGTCATGTTGGTTTGATTCTTAGCGGATTGATGATTGTAAATAATGAAACAAGCTAGGTTATAAAGCTCCATGGGAAGTATGCTTTTCTTTCAACAGTGTTGTTGGTTGTAGGTGTCATTGAACACCGAGGATGATATTCCACCAAGGGGGAGGATTTTGTAACAACCCTAGTGAAAATTCAATGTAAATAAAATTTAATAAAGGAAAAATAATAACCACGGTTATGGGACACTTATTCCAAGTTGAACGTTGGGAAAAAAGATCTAGTGTGGGTGTTCCTTAGGTTTATTATGGCAAAGGAAATTAGCAAAGGCAATGGAAAAGGATTTGGAAAGGAAAAGTGGCATTAATTGGCATTTTATTTATGAAAATAATGGAAATTATGATGAAAGGAAGGTGAAATGTCACAGGTTTCATGCGAGGAGGAAAATGAAGTAAAATAATGTAAAATTGAAGAAAATAGAGGCCTAATTAATGAAAGACTTATGAGGATCAATTGGTACCTTTTTTCATTTCAGTTTTGGAGCTCTCTCTTTATTCTCTCTCTCCCAAACTCTTATATACTTATAGGTGTATTGGAGTACTATAGCATTGGATCAAGGAAAATAAGGCAAAGAGGAAGCAAATATCAAGTAACGAAGAGCAGGATAAAGCAGCTACAACACGTTTACTTGCACATACTGATTTGCATGTGTTATTTCCTTGGTGGATTTGGCATGCATGGTTATCCATGTGTGTTATTGTTTAACCTGTTGTCATTGGCATTGGTTTTGTGCGGTATGAGAGTGTTCTTCAACATTTCTTTTCCATTTACGAATAGCCATGGTTTCATGGGGTTCTCATGTTTTGGTTGAGCTATATTTCCAGATGGATTCGAAACTGAGAGAGGTGGATATACGAATGAATGAACACATGGCCTAGTGATCCTTGAACACGAATGTGGATTCCGTTAAATCCAATAGCCTAATAACCCATGAACCAGAATTTGGGTTGTGGTAAAGGGAAGTATTATGTGCCCCAGAGGGCCTAGGAATCCTCGAATGGTGAATGGAAGTATACACAGTAAAGCCTAGAGGTGTGTGCCCTCAGTGAGGCCTAGTAATCTAGTGGAGATTCCGGTAAATCCTGAATGGTTGAGTCTCAATGAGGCATAGGAATCCTCAACTGGTGAATGGTGAGATATATACTAAAGATCTAAGACTAGAATTTCTATTATTTTCTGGTTATCCCAAGATCAGATTTTGGATTTTGGTAAAGCCTAAAGACTAGAAGATAGTAAAATTCCTCATGGTGTAGGTGGAGAAATCTAGTGGCATCCATGCTTGTTTATGGCCTAGTGATTTGGTGAGGATTGCGATAAATCATGTTCCTATTGATGAGAGTGGGGTGGTTTAGCCTCGAGAAGCCCTGATTTATTTTGGTTATGAGTCCCATATTCATGCTTGGAATATGGCATAAAGGTGATTGGTTGAAATAAATATTTGGTTCATCCAATCTATGGTCAGGTGGTACATGGAAGTACCAAACCTAGTTGGCTTTTGAATTCATTAATAAGATTTTATTCTCCTTAGTATTTCATGTGTAAATGTACTAGTTCATATGTGTCATTTATGGTTGTTGTATCCTAGTAATTTATGTTGTTTATATGTTGGTTATGAGTATGTTTTATGACAATAATGATGTATGGATATCATTATTTTTTGATTTATAAATGAATGAACAATTAATATATGATCTAATATATGATAATGAAGCTAATGAGATAAGACATCAATTATTCTTAGTGATTCTCAGATAATTATGAGGCTTTTATGCTCATATCTGTCGTTTTAACTTGTAGAATGCATATTTGTGACATGTTTGATGAAATGCCTACCATGGATAGTTGGGGTACAGTCAAGTCCTTGAACAATTTTTTTATCGAAATCATTGTCTTCATGCCTTTTATGATTTCTAGGAGTTTCGTGGAGTTTCTAGGAATTGAATGGGCCCTAGTACTGGAAAATGGAATTAAATCTCATAGTTGTTTGCATAGAAATCGTAAAAAAAGGCTACAGTCGCACTTAGGTAGGCGCATCAGAGCGAATGGAGTCTCTTAGTTACCTGGAGGGCTTGGAAAGGGAGCAACTGGGCCTCTATATGAGTAAAATGTTAAGTTACCTCAGGACTTGGTAACTTGGGAGGGTTGGTTGTCTCTTGAAGGTTTTGAAGCATGTGTAGAAGGCTAGTTTGGTTCTTCTTTGTCAATTCCACTTCCTTAACTATAATTTGGGAGTTTAATTACATCATAGTATCCTTTCATCACATGTTTTCCCCAGTGGATTGGCTAGCTTGGGTAAATTTTAGAGGAGGGTGTTACACCGTTTTTGGAAGCTTCTCTTGTAAATTATACCCACATTCACTATGGAACTACCTTTTTTCAATATTCTACCCAAATTTTCTTCTTAGAAGTTTTCTTTCCCCTTGTTCTCTGTGATAGAGCATTTTATTCTTCCTCTAGAGCAATCCTCCTCCTCATCTTCTAAGTTTTTAGGTTTCTGCAATTTCACCTACGCATCCTCTCTTAAATTTTTTTTTCTTTTCTGCTTTCCTCCCTCTTTCTTCAAGAATCCAACTTACTGTTGGGATTTTTCACCATCCTCCTTGCTTCTGAGAGCCTTCTCGCTCCCTCTTCTCCTTTACAACGTTCTTATTTGTCTAACTAATGTCACTTCATTCTATTGATGTCTACTTCAAATTCACTGTACAAATATATGTTGAACATACATTGTTGTTGTTATAGTCTTCTCTGTTGGCTCTACCTTCTAGGTTAAAATATTCTAATGCCCTTAAACTCAAAACTTTATGTGTTAATATATATCTTCAAAACAAGTCTGATCTAGTTCCTCCCAAAATATTTTTCATTTCATAAACTTTCACGATTTCCTTCAAAATATAAAACTTCAACCATGAAATTGTCAAATTCAAAATTTACCACAAATTGATAAAAAAACCAAACTTACCTCAAACATATTTCTAATTCTGATTATGCTCCAATCTTCTATTGCAAAATTTGAACTTTACTTGCTTCCTTTCTTCCATATTTCCATTTTGCAATCATTAATTCAATTATAATTGGAATTGTAAATTAAAATATTTTACCTCATAAGCTTCCAAATATGTATTACTACAATTTGAGCTTCTCCTCTACTATGTTTTGATCTCTTTCAGAAAGCTCCACTACAATATTTTCACGAAACCAACTTCGTAGGAAAATCATATTCATGTCCACATTCTCTGCTTCAATATTAGAATAATTGCATACATTTTTTCGTGCAAACTCATCTTCCTCAAAATATTTCTATTCCTCCTCTGAGAGTTATCAAGCGAAAGTACCACATGATGCCACATGACTCACACCAGTTCCAATATTCCCAATCTACTCCACACATAACTATGTATTTACATCCAACAATATTTCATGAAACATTTAACATATGCATTAAATATAAGAACATGAATAGGAGTAATAATATTCGTGCAACGGGCAGGAAAAAAGGGGATTTCATACCGAACACAATCCTCCAAAATTTAAAAAATTCACAGTTGCTACGAAATGATTTTGTAACGCATGTTCTCCAATTTACTATTTTTCCGCTATGAAAAGATTTCATATTTCAAATTAAAATTTGGTATTGTGGTTTTGAGGATGATAAAATGAATTGAACTTTTCCAAATCCAACTCTTAATGTCCCAAACTTACTTCTCAAAACAATATATAGTCTACCTTCCCTTTATTTGTTGGGATTGCAATGTTATTAATCGCACAAATAGTGAAAGCAGGTTTTTTTTTTTCCAGAATTCTAAACATGGTACTGTGTCAGTGTAACAACACTTAAATTGTTGTAAAACCATGCATTCATTATTCAAGAACATTGTTGACACGTTCCTTTGTGGGTGTTTGATGCCATTACAAAAAAAAAAAAACATAAATATACAGTCACATAGGCCCAGTGAACCCACAATGTTCAAATTTTTAATGTAAATCATTTCAACAAGTTACAGAATCCCAAATTGATCAACACACAGATGAGGAAATTATGAATTAATAATAGTTCACAACATAAATTGACTTAGTGTAACCACAAAGTTTCAATTCATTTAACAATAACACAACCCACATCTCAATGGTTGTTCATTACACCATTCACAAAGAAATACCTTTTGGCTCACACAGATCTCAAAGGAAAAGAGTATTACAAAACTTTAGAACTATAGTTACACAGAGAAACAATGAGTTCCACTCGTCTCTCACTCTCTCATATCCCCTCTCACTCTCTCATATCCCCTCTCTTGAGCTTCTCCTCACCTCGGGAAATTCCTATCACTCTTCTTTATTTTCCCCCAAAAGATAAACTAACTATGACAACTAAGTGTCACCAAAATTTGAATCATTTCCCCTTCTGCAAAAAATAAGGAAAACTGAAAACAATATTTACAACAAAAAATAATTTCTCCAAATTATTTATAGAAAAATTAAACTCACTCCTAAATTAAATATTCAGAATTTTTTATCCAAATATTTATAATTTTTCCGAACATTACCATGTGACCACCTCATCACATTGATAAGATTCTCTCCAAAATATTGATATCTTGTGCTCGGCCTATGCACCTGCATCATGTTTCTTATTAGGGTTTGCCGCTGAACAGCTAGATATTTTTAATCTAATCCCTCCTCGATAAGTCTACTACGATAAAATTTAAATGTTAGCCTCCTATTTGTGAGGAACGGTTTAAGTTTTTTTCTTTAATAAGCTCCCTGCTGACTATTATTTGTTCCTCTAATGATACCATGGTTTTTTTATAGGGATTCTCACTACCGGTGTGAAGTTTAACCTTCTCATGAAACTTGCTCAAATAGGCTCTTATTTCCAGCTTCTAATTTTTATCTTATTGCATTGTCCAGGTCGTCTGTATGTTGGTTAACATTACGGTTTTTATTGTTGGCATAGAATATCCTTTGCGGTAGAATTTTCCCTATCCAGGCCTTACATTCATTTTTTCGATACTTTGGGATAATTTTATTTCCATGGCTAGGGACTTACTAATTGTAATTTGGAAACTCTTGGAAATTGTGTTATATATATTATTAAAAGCTTTAAATGGCCAGTCGTCCCTTCTTTTATATGTAGCTCTCCGAACACTGGAATTTGTTTTCATGAATAATTTGGGGTATACGGAATTCCCTTCTGCACATTATATAAATATAATATCGTCCTCTAAACAATTCATATAATATTTCTAAAGTCTCATTCTTACGATTATGCTCATACCATGTGATATTTTTATTGGAAATTTTAAATAATTTACAGGAAATTGGTTATGTTGGTACAATTTTACATTTCTAATCTAACATCATTGTTTCTTATTTGTGTTATGGTGTATTTATAATAGTTTCTTATGCTCATGTTTAATTACCACCAATTACTCTCGATTATTTTTTGAAATTTCTTTCCATTCTATAACTCCCTTTAAACATAGCAAAGATTATGTTTTCTTTTTGTCTCTTTCCCAATTGATGTTACTATGTCTTATGAAGTTTCACATACACATAAATAATATTCATTATTATATACACTACTATTTTATCTATCTTTTATTTCACAATCCATAAAAATTCATGGGTCCTGTAATGGGACCTATGTGGGTCTTTTTTGTTACAAAACTATATATCACAGAGTAATGGAAACATCAAATCTTTCAGAAACAAAAATTTAGAAACACAGAAATCAAGAGGGACATGGATATATGTGGTTCACCCAATTTGGGTTATGTCCATAGAGAAACAACCATTCCTTCCTTTTATATTATCTAACAAAACGAAGAGATACAACCTAGAAGAGATTCATTGTAACTCCCTATTACTATCACAAAGTCTCCTCTTATTTTTTCGCTCAGAATAATAATACATAGTCGCAATACAATTCCCTCATATAAACCAAGAGTTTCCTTATAGGGGAAAAAACCTAAATTAATATAAATTCTAATGTCAGATCATTTGCTTAATGGATGGCCTAGATTGACTACAAAATTACAATATTTACAATGAAATTTCTTATCTATTTCTGGCTTTAGGGGAACCTCCCCTAAACCTCTGCCAGGGGAGGCTCAAAACATTAATTTTACCCCCTTGTACCCCCGAGGCAGCAAGAGTGGTGGGGCAAGCCCCCCCACACCACCCCATCAAGGATTGGGACCCAAACACGATTGAAACAAAACCTTTGAATCAAGAAAATAATTAGTCTCCACATCCAACATTTTTTATACTTGGACAAACCTATTTGAGGATTGTATAGGATAGTTAGGAATTACTACCCAACATTCCAAGGTACTAATCCAAAATCCTTATTAAAATGGTTCCTTTGCTCAATAATCAACATAAAAAAGTTGTATATGTTCCTTTCTCCGCCAACTATTAACAATATTATTTACCCTTTCTTACAAGACATTTCAACCTTGTATGTTACTTACCAATTATTTTATTACCTCTCATCTATAATTGTTTATGGTTCCTTTGATCAATAATCAATATAAAGATTTCTATATGTTCCTTTCTCAACCAACTATTTACAAGATTATTTACCTGTGCTTACAATACATTCCAACCTTGTCTTTCAGTTACCAATTATGTTATTTCCGCCCATCTCTAATTCGTGTTCACCAGTATTTTCCATACTAGTTTAGGTGCAAGTATTTTACAAAACATACCTATACTTTCTCACTCACATTCACATATCATATCTAGTATGGAATGCATACAATATTTCTTTTCATTTCGATTAACAGTCACCATAATTCTACAACATTCCAACTTTTCATCTTTTCTATAGATTCAAGAGACTACAATAAATACCTATCTCAGATTATAAGGAATATAGAAAAATATCTCATAGTCCACCTAAAAATAGGCTAGCTACTTGCATGTATACTCCTGAGTTTCTCCTTTCTCCAGTTAGAGATCCAATATTTTCCTTTTACTTCAAATATTATCTATCTGCAACTCCGAGATAGCGTCTTGCTTTAATATGAGGGTTATTTCACCAACCTTTTTCTGCCACTCGCGTTGTTAGGAATTATCGTCTTTCACTCCCACAGTAAATTAATTTAGAGAACCATACTTTTGGAATTTGTCTCCACCCATCCATTTCTGGTCTCCATCTAAATTCCAGATTTATGTCATTTATCTCCAACCATTTTTTCTCTGGTTCTCTTTTTCCTCCCTCTATCTTTAGAGTGAATGAATAGGCCAAAATGAGTAATTTTTCCTCTTTTTTTATTCTGTCTTGGAACATAACTATTCCAACTATTTCTCTGAATGATTTTACACGCTCTCAATAATAGAAGTGAAAATAAATTTCGTTTCTTTTCTCTCAATATAACATAACAATTTAAATTTAGATATTCCAACTTGACCTTAGTTTAGCTTGAAATAATAAAGTATTAAGTCAAATTACTAGGGATATCACACCTAAAATCACAATGCACATTTTTGGCCCTTTCCTTTGTCATGCTAACATTAGGTTTTAGATACAAATGCAATGATGGTTTTTTAATTTGATTTCATACATTTATAATTTCCCTCAACTTAGGTATACATAGACTAACATTCTTGAAATCTACACCAACAAAATGGAAAGTGTCAAGTGTCATCTAAGTATTTGGTTCACCAATGTATTTTTCTGCAACACATACAATCATCTCACTTGGACATACTGAGGACAACAGGAAATGATATTTTATCTCACCAACAACCCATTCAAATGCTTCCCTTGTAAGGTGATTTGTAAATCCATAATAGGTGATCCCTACGTTATGACTCAATAATTTCTCAAGGTTAAATAAATAACTCACCGAGGTAACCACAAACCTACTTTTAAGCCTTAGGATCTAGCCTTCCTAATCCTCAGAGAGGGCTCTCTCTATAAGATTTAACTTTGTTTTTATATCTGATTTTAGGCTAGTTATATGGGGAAAATTGGTTTTGGGATTTTGATTAGGTTTGGTGGGGAAATCACGTAATGAGATGGATAGTAATAGATCTAGTTTCCATGGGGAAAATGGAGTTAATGTGTCAAGCAGACAGATCAGGATCAAGATCTAAAGTCAAATTTTTTCAGGGCAAGATAGGAGAGTCACTCAAGATCTTTAGAGGCCGATTTGTGAAGTGGTTTTAATTGGGATAAAGAGAAATTAAGGATTATTTGATATAGATAAGGAATGAATAGGTAGGGGTCAATTGAAATTAGGGAGAAATTAAGGGGTCCCTAGTCTGGATATCAGCAGAAACCATTTAAATGTAAACTAGTAAATAACAAATTGCTTTTAACAAATTCTGATATAACTATCCCCGATTTCACATTAAAATTTAGAACACATTTATGAATGAATGAAAAACATAAGAAGATTAACAAATAATAGGATAAATTACTTCACTTAAGCGGCCCCACACATGAATCCTGAAATATGATGCTTTATTTCTTTGATCTAGCCTGCTGACTTGAACTTGGTACAAAAACCCTTCAGGTTCAGAAAATATGACTACAGAAATATTCAACAATTAATCCACACTCAATGCTTCAAATGATGAATTATTTATACAAATTCTAAACTAGAATATCTTGAAAAAATATCAAGATTGGTTTACAAATATCTCAAACTGTATTACATAAATAGAACTTCAATAATTGACACTCAAAACAAATTAATCTATTTGGCACTATATTTTTGGATTGATGGTGAAAAATAAGAGAAATTTGAATTTGATAGCAACTCTTAGTTGATGATGAGGCTTCCAAGTCACTAACTATCCCTTTCCTTTGTGCATTTTTCTCCATAAATTCTGCAAACTTGGGGTCTAGTGATACCTTTGTATATCTCAATTCGAGAAATATGTATAAAATGTGAAAGAGGTTATTGTATATAGATATTTTATTGAGATAAACCTCTCTCATTTTCCTAAAATTAAATTCCAACTATTTACAATATGGCTCTGCAAAAAGATGTTTAAAACCAAACTTTGCACAGTCCGAAAAAAAGGTTGTGAAGATGAGAATGTATCTCTCATTCTCTAACACCTGTGTAAAAAGTGAGATAGGTTATTTTAGCTTGACATCTTAGAAACATAAACCTCCTACAATTTTTAAATATTCATCTTGTATTGACTACAATAGTTTCTGCAAAACTATGACTTAAACAAGAAATTTCTAGAAAAATGTCCCTTCCTGCTCTGTTTTCATCTTTTAACCTTATTGTTCTTTTAACTATTTTTAATTTTACTTAGGATAAAATTATTTGTTGCTGGCGAAAGTGTTTTCATATCTGTTTAACCATTACTGCCTCTGTATTTACTTTTACTGTTTTACCTTGCTTCTCTGTTACTATGTTTTAACCTTTACTATGAGTTCTTCCTTTTACCCTGACTATTATGAATGCACTATTTTAATATTTGCATTAAAATGCTCTTTTATATTTCACAGGATGACTGCAATTTAACTTTGATGCCTCGAATCTTTAAGGAAAATGGTTTGAATTCATTTCCTTGTGAGTTCTTTAGGAGTAAATAGTTTTAACTAGTATCAAATGTTTTTCCAAATTCTCCTTCTGCTAATAACCTGCAAAAATAAA
Organism: Pinus albicaulis; assembly: GCA_034641835.2. Taxonomy (NCBI): domain Eukaryota; kingdom Viridiplantae; phylum Streptophyta; class Pinopsida; order Pinales; family Pinaceae; genus Pinus; species Pinus albicaulis. The sequence continues at coordinate 232,388,066 of CM076573.1, forward strand.
ACAATTCGTTAATGAAACAAAGGTCTGCAAGAGGGGATAATGGCTTTGATTATGCGAAAAGACTGTGAAAAATGGTTTTGAACTGCAGCGGGATTCCATTTTGTTAGTAATGGCTCTCAATTTTGCAGAAAGCATTGTTAAAATACAGGGTTTTTGGAACATTATGTAACCTTTCGCATAGGTTTTAATGCATAGTGTAATGGTGGAATGAAGGTTTTAATACAACACATATTAGAAATATTTCTTTCGGAGGAGGCCATGGTGGAAAGAGGAGTAAGCGGAGGCGGGAAGGTAATTTAAATGGAGGGTGGTTTTACCGCATGGGAGAAGAGCAATTTTGATGGCTTATCACATTGCTTTTAAGCGTCAGGTGGTTTTTCATGAATGAACGTGATAAAACCTGGTGCTGACACGTAGAGGGGAGAGAAAGGAAAAAAACAACCTTTTTCAAAAGGGTTGTGGTGAGTTAACTTTCGTGCAATGAAATTTGCGAAAGGTAATATCCACTATTATATCTGGTGGATATGGATCAAAGGTGCAGACTACATGATAGAGTTGCGGGTCAACATGGTGTGGGGCCAGTGATTTTTAATGTGGAAGGGGTTAAATATGTATTAAAATCTAAGGTTTTAATACATATTCGGGTTATAATGATATTTGGATAATGTTAATATATTAACAAATGGAGAGTGGAGGTATGTGGTATAAGGACTCGTGAAGGTTTATAGTGAGAAGTGGGTCTGACATATTAAAATGTGCGAAATATAACTTTAGGTTATAATTAAAATTTGGGTTGGGATATTAATATAAAATGAATTAATATAATATGGGATAAGGGAATATATGGGAATTAATGCATTAAGTGAAATGTTAATATGAAATGTATTTGTGGAAAGACCAAATACACTAAGCATAGTGTAAAACATATGTTTTTGGGTGGGATTTTCATAGTGGTGGCTCCATATTTAACATTTCACACTTATACTTAGGATAACAACATTTTTGTGGGTTTTTGGGTATTTTGTATGAAAAAGGGAATTAGTCAAGGGCATTTTACTTTTCCTAGGTAAAATTTGTTTTAAACTTAGGAAAAGGGGATTTTGCAATGGAAAATGAATAATGTAAGGAGGAAAAAGGGCTTTTTATGAAGGAGAAGGGTTTTTATGAGGGGAATTCTAATACCTTATTGCTAATCAATCATTAATCCATGGGTCCGGTCCCAACAAAAGTCAGAGAAATGCTCTGAGACTTTATGACTGAAGGATTTAATACTAGAACACATTGCGGGGAGGGAAATTAGTAATATGTCAAATGATGTTTATCCATGCCTTGTCAAACTTCTTTCTTCCTACCCATAATTTATTCTACCATTTTTTCCTTTATTTGCATGGGTTCATTTGAGCTTGCAAACCATTATTCATTTTTCTTTCAAAATAGGAAACTATCTAATTTTAACCTTATTTCATCCAAGGGATCAGATTAAACTGTTAAGCTCCTTATTATTCTCTATTTTAACTATTGATCTACCAAGATTAAACTGTTGGGCAAGATATTTATTCTTTATCTATGAACATGAAATTTAAAGCATGAATAATCAAGTTTGAGGTGTTTGATTATCATGGATTGTGGCATTTTAACAAGCTGCACATAATCTTTATTCTGCAGAAAAGTTAAATAGCAGTGGCATTTGGATTTGCAACACTTTCATGATCTATTTTTGATGGGGTTTATATTTAATATTCTTTTTTGATCTTTGTTTTTTTTTTTCCTTGGATTGTTCTTTTAGGACATACCCTCTTTTCATTTTTAATTTGGGAATACATTTGCAGAAAGCAAACATATGTACAATATTTCAATATTTTTAATAGATTAAAATCAAGATTATGAATCCTATATTTATAGGACCCTACCAACGGCTTCACATGGGGATGGAATATTCTTGTGATATGTCAAGAACATTGTCGACTAGTAGCTTGATCCATTGGGCCAATCCCAAAAATCCATATGCTATGACTGAAAACTCTTGAACTAAACTTACACCTTTTTCTGCAAACTGAAATCTTATTTGAGACTAAATGGTGCTGCAACCTTCAAACCAATCTATTAAGTCATCAATATCTTAGGGCCTTTTCCTTGGCTTCAAATCTTAATAAATTATTTCAAAGCTAGCTGAAAACTGAAAATTGAAATAAGTTGAAATCCTACCTACTTACTCTAATCGGCTATCCAACTGCTAGTTAGGTAAAATGAAATAGCTAATGCAACCATTCAAGCATTATGTACTTTGATAAATTTTGTTGCATTTTCTTGTTGATTATCAAAACTGTAATTCTGCAACCTATTAGAAACTTGTCAACAAATGAGAGGATAACGAAATACTTGATTTCCTTTGTTCAATCTAGAAACTTTTCAAAAGGATCTTCCAAGATATATACACTAATTTTTAACTGATATAAACAAATGTACATCTATTCTGGATGGCCTCCATGCCATGAAACTGAAATGTTATTTCCATATTTATCTCCCTGCAAACTTTCAGATAAACTTTGTGATGATATTTATACTGATCGTAATGTTTGACTACTAAAACCTTTATCATCTTGATTCTGAAACTCATAGTTAGTTAATGGAGGCAAGCTTTGAATGCATTCAATATCCAACATATCATCTATTGGATCATGAAAAACATGGGAAAATTGTTGCTACCTATGGGATAATAGGATTCCATGGGACTTCATAAACTTCAACAAGTTTCTCATCCTTTTCTTTAAAGATGTTATATACCATATTTACTTTAAAAGTTGAAATGATTCAAAACATAGTGGTGTGGAACTTTCTTGTGTCATTTGATCAGATGTTTCAATAAAATTTGATAACTATACTTGTGAAACTGAAAAATCTTGATCAAGAGTTTCATTATCTTCTTTGTTGTCAATCACAATATCCAAAGACTGTTGATGTTTGATTGCATGAAAGTTGGCTCTAATAAATAGAAATGAAGCAAAACAAAGAGGTAAAGAACCTTCACTTATTTCCAAATTTTGTACTCTTTCTTCCTTACTCTCATAGATTATTTGCATTAGCTGATCTCTATATTCCATCTGCTGAAAATGCATTTTTCATCCTCCAAACTAGCTATTAATTTCTCTGTAAAGTTAGTTTGAATTTGAAGAATATAATTGTCATCATATTCATCATAGTCAGGAAAATCATTAAATGAAGGAATGTCATCAAACATACACATTAAATTGGTATATTCCTCTTCCACATATTGATCTATAAATTCATTTTCTGATTTATGATAATTGGAATTACTAGGAATTTGTTCATGGCTATCAACCTCTTATTTTCCTTCATGATGATCTTGAACAAAGAATTCATCTTTCATGGTGATATTTTGTATCATTTCTTCTATTTTACGTACCAAAATGTCAAGTTTTCCCTCTGTAATGTTTTTCTTCTCTTATTCGGCTTTCAACTTTTCTTTTTTGATTTGAAAATTAACTTCTACATCAATTGCAATATTTTTCATCTGTACAAGTGTTTCTAAATCTCTTTCTCTTAACTGAAATTCTATTTCTGGATCAAAGTCACTTGGATAATGCAAGAGAGCTGAATCATGATGAGGTCGTATATTTTCTGGTATGGAATAATAAACTTGATTAAATCTGGTATAAAATTGATGTATTGTTTTATTTGGATGTCTTTTTAACTAATTATATTCTTCTATGATAACAAGAATATTGACTTTAATTATCCATCTGTTAAGAAAAAGTTTGACAAACTGCTGGAAATTTGAGATGCTTGCATTAGGCAGATTCTTGAGCCAACTCTTTATTCTATTTTGCAAAGAAAGAGAAAAAAGTCTGATTCTAACATCATCTTCATCAATCTCATATAAATCCATATAATTTTCAAAACTTTGAATATGTTTTTCAACAGTGATGTTATAATTTTCTCCATCAAACCTAGGAAGAAATTTGTAATATTTATTAGGGAAATCATGGAGTATAGGAGGTAAAATGAGGGGCTTATATCTATCAAGAAATTTACAAGGTATAATAATATGTACAAGGATTGTAAGATCAGTCTTTATTATTTGAGGCTTATTAATTGAAAAATGATCATCATTAGATTCAGAAGAAATATTCTCGAAGGGATTAGGAGAATTAGTATTTAAAATATTTAAAGGAAAATAATTAAAAACCAATCTAAGATATTATCTAAAATATAATATAGATTGAAAAAAATTCTTAATGAGAAAGAACATGATGTCTTGGATTGCAATCCAAGTTAAAAGCCTAATCTTTTCATATTTTTCTTTCAGGTTCATTCCTCTAGTGGAATCTTGATTGTGAAATTGATTTGGAGTCATCAAGTGGATGATTTTAACCTTTGTGTGTTTGATCACTGTCCACCATCATAGATCAGATTTGAAGCTGTAAAATATTTCTGAAGAAAATGTTAGTTTCCCCAGCGGAGTCGCCAATATGTTATCACTCAGTAATTTCTCAAGGTTAAAGAAAGAACTCACCGAGGTAACCGTAAACCTACTTTTAAGCCTTAGGATCTGTACATTATATGTTCATTGATCCTGTGGAAGAGTACATGGAGGCCCTGATCAGTCCAAATTATCTAGCATTGATCCTTAGGAAGGGCCAGATTCATGAGGAGTGGTCACTACTAATGGTGACCTCAGTTTTGAAGAACCACAGGCAGAGCACCCTGTGGTTGTCTCTGATGAGCGGTCAATGCTTATATCCTTTCTTGTTGCTGCTTCACTGGCTGCACTGGCATTATTGTATCACCTAGAGCATCAGAGATTTCCAAGTTAGAGTAGAGTAGGTAGGAAGTCCGAAATAAAGCTCAGTTGGTGAGCATATAGTTAGTTGTTTCTAATTTTTGCAAAGTCCAGCGAGTCAGATAGTTTAATCCTGGCTTGAATGTTTTTCAATTCCTGTCTTAGAATGTAGAGAAGAAATCTGCTAGACATTTTAATCCTGGTAGATACTAGTTTAGGTAGAGAAGCTATGAGGCCAACAGTCTAATCTGGTCTCATGGAGAAATAAGGGTAGAAATAGAATATGTTTATTTTCCTGCTTGTGAAAAATTGATGATGTAAAGGGTCTGCAAGTCCAAATGCACCCAGAAGAAAAAATGTTAGGACTATAGTGTGGGTAGGTAGTTGTTTGGGAGAGCACTTCTGCTGATATGATGTCTTCATGATTTGTGGCAGCTGATCCTAGAAAGAAAGGAAAGGATGGGTCGAGTACCAGGCATCTAGCCTACTCCAAAGATTTATTTTCTAAATTCTTGACTCCTTCAAGAAGAATCCATCCCCATGTGGAGCCACTGTTAGCCCCCTATAAATTTTTGACAAGAAAACAGGGGGCTAAAATGTTTTTGAGCCTTCAAGGAATGCATTTCCTCTAAAAACACATCATCCTTGAAGCCTCCTTGTGCCTTTTGTCCTTTGATAAAATCCCCTCTGCCGATTCCCATTATAAATCCTCTCTGTTTGTGAAGAATGCCCGAAAGCCTCCTTTTCCCTACTATTTCATCCCCATTAAGCCTATGTTTCCTCCTATTTTATTCCCACTAAACCCCACTTTCCACCCCCTTTTTACCCTTTTAAATTTCCCTCATTAAACCTCTAAATCCTCCCTAAACCCTGTTTAAGCCTTATGATATCCCTTCGTTTGGCCAAATAGCCCCTTTCTCCCTCTATCGTTACCCCTTTTTGGCCTTTAATTTCATTGAAAATGGGCCAAAAACCCACTTTCCACCTTATCACAAGCTTAGCCCCTTTTGACCCAGCCCCAAAAACCACTTCCCCATATGCCCCTAGCACTTAGACCAAGCATTGAAGCCTGGGCGCTAATCGCAATCGCAATCTTTCGGTGAAGCGTTTTTCCGTGTTATGCGATAAAATCCCGATGCAATTTGAGTTGGTCTGAAGTCCTGCGCCGTGATCCCCACCATTGATCCATATAGATATGACAGCCCTCACTTTACCGCTTCCCCCACTCTGATCTCAATCGCAATTATCAATCGATGCCACCTTCCGCCCGTTGTGATTGCGATCCACCGACTACATCTTCGCTGTGGATCCATAATTTAATCCATCGACCCTGATCCCATCACTCCTTTCCATCATTCCATTCTTTCCCCCCGCCGATTCAATCCCCACCGTAGATCTCGATTAAATCGGACGGCTGGCGCTCCATCGCATCCCCACCCCCATCACAATCGAAAAGGTATTTCCGTGTCACCCAATTACGATCTTCCGATCCAATCCTAGCCGTCATTTTCCCCTTTGATCTGATGGCCCTTGCTTTCCCGCTCCAATCGCAATCGCAAGTTCCAAATGATGCGACCTTCTGCCATTTGCGATTGTGATTCCCCGATCTGATCTTGACTGTCCGTTTCATCCAAGATTCGATGGTCCTAAAGAATCGCCCTCCACCCATGACCGGGTCCCACATCAGGCCTCATTTGATGGTGTTTTCATAAATTTATTTGTAAATTTCCCGAGCCTTAATACTTTTGGATTTACACTAAACCTTATCGCTCTGCCTGTTTTTCATCATTCGTCCACTACGGCCACTGTTTCCACAGTCGAGCCACCATTCCTCCACGGGTCTCTGCATCATTTCTCCACCACTGCCCAAGTTTTGTGATAGGTTTATTTTATTGTGCAGAGATCATAGAGAAGTCGTTACAGCACCAAAAGTATAGCAACAACAGAGAGTAAGGTGTTAGAGCCAAAAAATTAAAGATTAAATTTTCTAATCTCGTGTTTCAAAGGATTAAGGCACAGTTTGAAGACTAAAGAGAGCACCAACAAGTCATATCAGAGCTACATAACAGCAGAAACGTGTTTTCTCCAAATGTACACCTTTCTACAACAGTCTCCATGCCTCCTCGAGCCCAGAAACATTTAACTACTCTGACAGAAACTTCTTAAAGACTATCAGGACCGCAGTTATGGAAGCATGGAGACCTGAAGATCTTTCAGTCACCTTACTTGCTTAGAAGATAGAATAGAGGGCCTTACAGCCAGAAAGGACTCCAAAGAAACATCAGAGGTCAATCTCGACCTGACAAAGGCTCCCCAATCAACCTACCGAGTACACACAACACTGCAGAGCCATTAAGAAGTATGGGCATAAATGCTTCCACCATTTTGTCTTAATGAAACAAATTAAATGTACATCTACTCCCGCTTTCACTCATTCTCCTATAAAAATCCTCAAGAACATATTGTAATGATTGTTGTTCGGTTGTTGCCATTGCTGTTAGAGGAATTCATTTTTACTGTTAGAACAGCCCTGGGAGGGAATAGCAGAGTAGTTGTTATGTAGTAGGTTGGGAGGAGAGAGTTTTGACTGTATTAGCCGTTGAGCTCAGTGTATGTGACTGGTTTTGCATCAATTAATCAAGCAAATTTCATTGGATCTTGGTCTATTACTACGGGTGATGTTTCTCTTTGTGCATCATTTATTTACATTACATGTTGTTCATTTCTTCTGGCACGCATCAGAAATCTGGCATAGGATTTACCCTTGTTAGGTACCCTATGTCTCTGCTCTCCCTGCCTTTAATGTTTTCTGATGATAATGAAACTAAGAGCAGACTCCCGTGGTTTAACCAGTGTAGCAGATGTTATTTCCTGCTAGCTGATGTGTGAATTGGGGTCTGCTGCTTAGTTGTTCTTGTTGGGTTTAAGATGGAAGATTTGGGATACTGGGGATTAGAGTTAGCCCTGTCCACTAGGGTCCTTGTGCGACAAGCTCGCCTCTCTAAGATCTCTTGCTAGTGTCAAAGCATTGAAGGTTCAAAGTCTTTCTCTGATATATAGACCCTGGCTCTGTTAAAACTTATCTTTGTTTTCCCTTGGAGCATGTTAAAGCAGAGCTGGAGTTAAATGACCTTTGGTCTGATCTATAAGTTGCCCCTTTGTTCCCCCATTGAGATTTGCCTATGAGTATGCCCAAGCAGGTCTAGAGTTAAATGACCTCTAACCTGATCTATAGATAGAAATTGGGTTTCTTTCCTTCTTTCACCTTCTTTCCTTATTGTTCCATTCCACCATCTATCTAAAAGATCCTTTAGTATAGATGACTTTCCCTCTGAAAGTCTTGGCTAATGGTTTACAAGTAATTTCCTTTCATGACTCCATAGCCCAATGGATGGCACGGTCTTGACTCATTTTCTTTTGCCAAAACATCCTGTTACTCTGCTCCTTCCTTACCATTGCCTTCTCAGTCTATGATCTCATGACACAACCGATAGCCGACCCAACCAATTTAAACCCCATCTGTGCTTCATAGCTAGCCTAATATCTCATTTGAGCTTCAAATATATATATCATTCTTTATTTTATGGAGATATCCCTCTCCGGATCCAGGAGGGCTAGATCCTAGGATCCCAAAGTTGTTTGATGTTGTCTTATATTTTTATTGCCAAATCTTCGAAAACATAGGAACCCCAATAGGATCTAGCTTTCCTAATGCTCAGAAAGAGCTCTTTCTATAAGGTTTAAGTTTTTTTTTATATCTGATTTTAGGCTAGTTATATGGGGAAAATTGGTTTTGGGATTTTGATTTGGTTTGGTGGGAAAATCACTTACTGAGATGGATAGTAATAGATCCGGTTTCCATTGGGAAAATGGAATCAATGTGTCAAGCAAAAAGATCAGGATCAAGGTCTAAAGTCAAATTTTTTCAGAGAAAGATAGCAGAGTCACTCAAGATCTTTAGAGGCTGATTTAAGTGGTTTTAATCAGGATAAAGAGAAATTAAGGATTCTTTGATCTGGATAAGGAATGAATAGGTAGGGGTCAATCAAAATTAGGGAGAAATTACGGGTTCCCTAGTTCAGATATCAGCAGAAAACATTTAAATAAAAACTAGTAAATAACAGAGTGCTTTTAACAAATTTTGATATAACTATTCCTCATTTCACATTAAAATTTAGAGCACATTTATGAATGGATGAAAAAAATAATAATATTAACAAATAACTAGAGAAAGTACTTCACTTGAGTGGCCCAACACATGAATCCTGAAATATGATGCTTTATTTCTTTGATCCAACCTATTGACTTGAACATGGTAAAAAAACCCTTCAGGTTCAGAAAATATGACTACAGAAATCTTCAGCAATTAATCCACACTCAATACTTCAAATGATGAAGTATTTATACAAATTCTAAACTAGAATATCTTGAAAAAATATCAAGATTGGTTTACTAATATCTCAAAATGTATTACATAAATAGAACTTCAATAAAGGACACTAAAAAATAATGAATCTATTTGGCACTATATTTTTGGACTGATGGTGACAAAGAAGATAAATTTGAATTTGATAGCAACTCTTAGTTGATGATGATCCTTCCAAGTCACTAACTATCTCCTTCCTTTGTGCATTTTTCTCCAGAAATTCTACAAACTTGGGGTCCAGTGATACGATTGTATATCTCAATATGAGATATATATGTAAAAATTGAAATATGTTATTGTATATAAATATGTTATTGAGATAAACCTCTCAGTTTCCTAAAATTGAATTCGAGTTGTTCCGAACAGGCTCTGCAAAACGATGTCTAAAACATAATTTTGCACAATTTGAACAATAGGCTGTGAAGATGAGCATCTATCTCTCATTCTGTAATACCTGGGTAAAACGTGAGATAGGTTTTGGAGATTGAAATCTTAGGAACACAAAACTCCCATTTTGCAAGATTCTTCTTGGCTTGGCCACAATAGTTTCTGCAAAACTATGACTTAAATAGGAAATTTCTGGAAAAATGTCCCTTCCTGCTTTGTTTTCATGTTTTAACCTTATTTTTCTTTTAACTGTTTTTACTTTTACTTAGGAAAAACTTATTTGTTGCTGGTAAAAGTGTTTTCATCTCTGTTTAACCATTACTTCCTCTATATTTACTTTTACTATTTTACCTTGATTGCTTTGTTACTCTGTTTTAACCTTTACTCTGAGTTCTTCCTTTTACCCTGACTATTATGAATGCCATGTTTTAATATTTACATTAAAATTCTCTTTAATCTTTAATAGGATGGTTGTCCTTTAACTTTGATGCCTGGAATATTTAAGGAAAATCCTTTGAATTCATTTCCTTGTGAGTTCTTTAGGAGTAAACAGTTTTAACTAGTATCAAATGTTTTTCCAAGTTCTCCTTCTACTAATAACCCACAAAAATAAAACAATTAGTTAATGAAACAGAGGTATGGAAGAAGGGATAATGGCTTTAATGATGGGAAAATATTGTGATAAATGGTTTTGAACTGCAACAAGGTTCCATTTTGTTGGTAATGGCTCTAAATTTTGCAGAAAGAATTGTTATAATACAGGGTTTTTGGAACACTGCGTAACCTTTTGCATAGGTTTTACTGCATAGTGTAATGGTGGCATGGGGGTTTTAATACAAAAAATATTAGAAATATTTCCTTCGGAGGAGGCCACAGTGGAAAGGGGAGTAAGCGGAGGCAAGAAGGTAATTTAAATGGAGGATGGTTCTACCGCATGGGAGAAGCGTGGTTTTAGTGGCTTATCGCACTACTTTTGAGCGTCGGGTGGTTGTTCATGAATGAACACGATAAAACCTGGTGCTGACACGTAGAGGGGAGATAAAGGCAAAAAATAGCCTTTTTCGCAAGGGTCGGGGTGAGTTAACTTTCGTGCAATGAAATTTGCAAAAGCTAATATCTGTCATTAAATCTGGCAGATATAGATCAATGGTGCAGACTACATGATAGAGTTGTGGGTCAACATGGTGTGGGGTGAGTGATTTTTTAATGTGGTGGAGTTTAAATATGTATTAAAATCTAAGGTTTTAATACATATTCAGGTTATAATGATATTTGGATAATGTTAATATATTAACAAATGGAGAGCAGAGGTATGTGGTATAAGGACTGGCAGAGGATTATAGTGAGTAGTGAATCCGACATATTAACATGTGCGGAATAGAACTTTAGGTTATAATTAAAATTTGGGTTGGTATATTAATATAAAATTAATTAATATAATACAGGATAAGGGAATATATGGGAATTAATACATTAAGTTAAATGTTAATATGAAATGTATTTGTGGAAATACCAAATACACTAATCACAGTGTAAAACATATGTTTTTGGGCGGGATTTTCATAGTGGTAGCCCCATATTTAACATTTTACAGCTATACTTAGGATAAAAGCATTTTTGTGAGTTTTTGGGTATTTTTGTATGAAAAAGGGAATTAGTCAAGGTGGTTTTACTTTTCCTAGGTAAAATGTGTTTTAAACTTAGGAAAAGGGGATTTCGCAAAGGAAAATGAATAAAGTAAGGAGGAAAAGGGCTTTTTATGAAGGAGAAGGGTTTTTATGAGGGTAATTCTAATACCTTAGTGCCAATCAATCATTAAGCCGTGCGTTTGGTCCCAAAAAAAGTCAGAGAAATGCTCTGAGCCTTTATGACTGAAGGATTTAGTACTAGAACACATTGCGGGGAGGGAAATTAGTAATATGTCAAATGATGTTTATCCATGCCTTGTGAAACTGCTTTCTTCCTACCCATCATTTATTCTACCATTTTTTCCTTTATTTTCATGGGTGAATTTGAGCTTCCAAACCCTTATTCATTTTTCTTTTAAAACATGAAACTATCTAATTCTAACCTTATTTAATCCAAGGGCTCAGATTAAACTGTTGAGCTCCTTATTATTCTCTATTTTAACTATTGATTTAACAAGATTAAACTTTTTGGAAAGATCTTTATTCTATATCTATCAACATTAAATTTAATGCATGAATAATCAAATTTTAGTTGTTTGATTATCATGGATTGTGGCATTTTAACAAGTTGCACATAATCTTTATTCTACAAAAAAAGTAAATAGTAGTGGCATTTAGATTTGAAAAACTTTCATGATCTATTTTTCATGGGGTTCATATTTAATATTCTTTTTTTATCTTTGTTTCTTTTGGTCCTTTGATTGTTCTTTTAGGACATACCCTCTTTTCATTTTTAATTTGGGAATACATTTGCAGAAAGCAAAGGTATGTACAATATTTCAAGATTTTTAACAGAGTCAAATCAAGATTATGAATCCTATATTTATAGGACCCTAACACCATAGAGGACGGGAATGATAAAATAACCTGCTGACATCACAGAATCAAACTATCCTTTGTTCCTTGCAAACCATGTTGGATTATTTTATAGGTCATTGGGATCAACCATGTTGATTTTTTCTCAATCATCGAGTTTGCTAAAGCACTTGAACCCACAGTAATATATTGATATAAAGATATTTGAGATAGCCATTTTGTCATAATAGTAAGGTCTTGGTGTTTTCCAATATCTGATATTTTGGATGCCAGACGCACCTCCAATAGAATTCTTTTTGTAGAAGATTCCTTTATACTTATTAGTCCATAAGTCTTCAATGTTATGAAATGCACTCCATAACTTCCTTTCCATTCATCCGTCGAGCATTCCTTCATTATGGAAATCATGTATAATACATATGAGATTCCTAACTTCGCGATTCTATATAAACAAGATATTGTTCATTAATTTTATCACATTCCTTGTCCAAACTAACCTCGATTCTCTGCAAAACTGCCTTTTGCGCCTTGATAACGCAAATTTTCCTCCAAGTTGTACATTTTACCGTGTTTATTTATTGGAACTCTATATTAAGTATGGGAATTTTCAAAGAAGAGATTATAATTATCTGTAATTGGTTATGAGTTATTATATTTTCTGCATGCCACTCCATCAAATTTCTTAGGCACAATCTCAATTTATGGAGATCAATGAATCTTAGATTTTTCCTTATGTACATGACCAATCAGCAACTTGAACTAGTGTTTGGAGTATTCAAGACAAGTTCAATTTTTTATTGAACTTGTTTCCTTCTCTAAAATTTTGTAGGGTTTCTAAATAATTTCTGTTCTTTGACTTTCTTAGGAACATGTTTCATGCCAATTTTGCAGTCTAGTGCCATATTTTCATAATTGTGACAATGATATAATTCTGCATTAAACCTGATTAGTAGGGAAGTTGAACTATAATATCCATTTTGGATTATATATTTCCTTCTTATAATCTTCGTACGATGGTTTTGATGAGAATATTTCCAATCATCCTTGCAATATGCTTTAAAATCTCTAGATTTATGACAAAATTAGTGCAAGAATAACTACAACCAGAGAAAATCCTTATGTGCCTAGATTATTAGGATTATCTTGATGATATTCTAAATTTTTTCTTCCTTAGAGGATCCTCCAACCTCTATTGATCCTTATTATTTCTTTCATTATGTATGAATCCCTTGAAATGATCTAAGTAGCTTCTTAGTAAACTCGTTCTTACAAACTCATCCTGATTTTTTTTCTTGCTTTCACTGGGATTAGAGCTCTAAAGGATATCACTCTTAGGTTTTACATTGAATTTTATTTTAGGTTATTTATGGCTTTCATCATATTTTCATGAAGTATCACATGTATAGCCAAGAATTTATTTGTCAAATAGTGACCTTTGGCAACTGAGGATGTTATCTAATACTTGTGTGCTCTTCACATTTTTGTGTATATTGTCAACATCATTTGTCAAAGGAACAATATATTAATTTTATTTCATTATTTGGATCTTCATTACTTATTCTCCTGGGCAGAAATGTGAATTTGGGTTACACTTTTGTGAGAATTGGGGGCGGAATTTTTTTTTCGGCAATATTTTGGCCGAAAGTTTGATAAAGTTCAGCTGAACTATTGGATGGTTCGGGCGAACTTTATGAAAAATTTTGGCCAAACTTGTTCTTCTGTTTATATTAATGGCACACTTACGGCGTGGGCAAACAGAATTTTTGTCGGAGATGGGAAAACCGGCAACAAAAGTTCGACTGAACTTTTAGTTCGGCCGAACTTTTACTCTTAAAATAGTTTGATCGAACGATTTCTTATAAATATATTGCCCGCGAAGTTTATTTGTTTCCTGCGTCTGTGTTTCTTTTCTCTATTTCTTCGCGCGTTTTTGTGTTTCTGTTATATTCGTTGAATTGTTGCGGCACTGTTGCTGGTCTGGGGATGCTTATGCTCTGTTGGCGATTATCTGTGGCGACGTCAATCAAACTACCAGGTAAGCGGCTCTTTTTGTTGCTGATTCTCCACCCGTGCATGGAAGTTTAGATCAAGTTGAAATGTAATTCTGGGTTTATTTGGCTCTGGATGGCACAATATATAAGCCATGTCTTTTTCTCTCATGCAACTTCTCTGTTTTATGATTGCAGACTAAGTATAATTAAACGTTTTTAGCACATTATATAAGCCATGTTTTTTTTCTCTCGTGCAGTTTCTCTGTTTTATGATTACAGACTTAAGTATAATTAAACATTTTTAGCTATGGAATGTTGTCTCAGTGTACAATTTTTTTTTTCTTTTTGATGGATAAGGAAGGCCCTGATCTCTGCTTGATTAATAGAATAATGGTCTTTCAGTAATGATCTGTTACAATGGTCTTTCCCTTGATCTGTGCCACCAGCTGTTCATCATTAGGTAGCTTCAGATCATCCTTGGTCTCCTTTTCAGTGTTAGATTCTTGGCTCCACTCCTCACATTGAATGTTATATTTGATGGGACTATTCCTTCTTTCCTATGGCTATGATTTAGAACCACCCCCACCCTCCCCCAATGACGAGCAATATGCCTACCCAGTGCTGCTGATCAAACAAACCACTTTCCACTAAATCGTTATGACATATGTAATAGATTTACATTCGTTCTTGCTAGAGATCCCCCACTAGTTCACCGGTTCAGCCTGACGAATATCTTTCTATAAGAAAAAGGCCTACTCTTACTCTTATTCGAGCAAGGGAATATAGAATTTTTGCATGAGCGAAGGATCGAAGGCCAAATCCGATTAGGAGATTGCACTAGGTCTCGTAGTTCATGTATGAAATTATGACAAGTGCTCCTAAGGTATAAAGCTTACTGATCCTGTGGATCCATCAATTTCATCCGCTTTAACTGATTCTCCACCTGTGTATGGAATTTTACCACCCCCGTTAAGCTTATGTCGTTATTGAGCCTTATCTCGATTCCTTAACGCTTGAATGTGCAACCTTTAGTATTTTTTGTAATCACTCATGGTGTGGATATACTGTAGCTAAACGGCCATAATTATGCTTTAAATTTTAGTACTTTTTGCTGTAAGGTGTATGTTGAATTTCTGGTAGTATGATATGCATTCGGTTGCTGCAGTTGTTACTATTCCTATGGATCCATCAATTTCATCTGCTCTAGCTGATTCTCCACCTGTGCATGGAAGTTTACCACTACTATTAATCTTATGCCGTTACTAAGCCTTCTCTCGATTCCTCAACATTGGAATGTGCAACCTTTACTATTTTTCGTAATCGCTCGTGGTGTGGATAGACTATAACTAAAAGGCCATAATTAGGCATATGAGGATGAAGGGAACTTTGTTTTACAAGAAGAATCATTAAACTAGAATGATCTACTACTGTAATGTGACTACATATTGTCTTTTTCGGATGTATTTCTGTATGAGGAAGAATCTGATATTTTATACTTGATAACCTCTTATGGGTATATCAAGAGGATTTTGTATATGAACTGTTATCAATATATGAAACAAGGTTTTTTATCTTTTGAAAAAAGAGTTGAAATCATTGTATATTCACATATGTTCAGTGGTGTCACTGTTTCACTTCTGATATTATGTTGATTACCTTGATGAACAGGTGGAACTCTGCTGGGAGGCCTCTCTGTTTTTTGACTCTTTGCTCATACTGTCAAAGGCCTTTATATGTTATATGGGCTAGACTTTATAGTTATTAGACTACATATCTTCATATAGAACCTGCAAATAGTATGACGGAAACCAAACAAAATAATGTATTAGGACATCACAACCTGTTAATTAGTTATTAGACTACATATCTTCATATAGAACTTGCAAATAGCATGATGGAAATGTGAACTTGCAAATAGTATGATGGAAATGTGGATCTCGTGACTCTTCATGATCAATGCTTCTAGAAACTAAACATCATAATTTATTAGGACATGCTCCTTTAACTTTCAAATAGTATGGTTGAAATGTGGATCTCATGACTCTTCATGATTAATGCTTCTAGAAACCAAACATAATTTAATGTATTAGGACATGCTCCTTTAGGCTTGGTGGAATTACCTTTGCTTTTTATTTCTCTCTTACACACATATATATATGAAGAGATCATCCCATTTTCTTTTTTATTCATAGATCAAATGTCATATAACTACAAGATTTATCATAATGCACAATGATTCATTCCATATTATTCATAATTTTTTTCATTAAAAAAGGAACCCTTTAAATGGTGAACCTAGTTAATTCTTCCTCTTCATGAAGAATACTACTTGTACTAGGACATAAGTTAGTGTATTAGGACATGCTCCTTTAGGCTTGGTGGAATTACCCTTTCTTTTTATTTCTCTCTTACACACATATATATATGAAGAGATGATCCCATTTTATTTTTCATTCATAGATGAAATGTCATTTAAATATAAGATTTATCATAATTTACAATGATTCATTCCATATTATTCATAAATTTGTTCATTAAAAAATGAACCCTTTAAATGATGAACCTAGTTAATGCTTCTTCTTCATGAAGAAGACTACTTGATCTTTCAAATTGAATTTGATGATGGTCCTTTGTTATCTTTCCTGACTACTTTGTTATATTTCTTGACTACTTCAAATTATTGACACAACCATATGCTTCTTGTTACTCTTTTTATTCCTTCCTTATATTGTATTCTCCCTCTTAGATATCGTGTAATCTCCCACATAGATATTGCACTCAATTTCGATGGTGCTTTCTTATCTTTCTTGACTACTTAAAATTATCAAATTATTGACACAATCATATATATATTGCACTCCATTTTCATGGTCCTTTGTTATCTTTCTTTACTTCAAATTATTGACACTTGATCATATATATATCATATAGATATTGCACTCAATTTTGATGGTCGTTTGTTATCTTTCTTGACTACTTCAAATTATTGACACTTGATCATATAGATATTGCACTCAATTTTGATGGTACTTTGTTATCTTTCTTGACTACTTCAAATTATTGACACAATCATATGCTTTTTGTTACTCTTTTTATTCCTTCCTTATATCTATTCTCCCCCTTAGATATTGTGTACTCTCCCACATAGATATTGCACTCAATTTCATAGGCTCTTCTTTTGAAGTCAAATATATTGTATTCTCCCCCTTAGATATTGTGTACTCTCCCACATAGATATTGCACACAATTTCATAGGCTCTTATTTTGAAGTCAAATAAGTGACAATAATTTACAAGAAATATCCCTAATTTGTTTCGAACTGTCCCTAATTTGTTTCTCACATGTTCAAATTTTTCTCTAACAAGATAATTTACAAGAACTATTCCTAATTTGTTTCTCACATATTCAAATGCTTCTCTAACAAGAGGATGTGTGGGTATGTATTCCATCTTCACTATTTTCTCAAATACTTGTTGTGTGAGGAAGTGGTACTTTATGATGATATGTAAATATTGATTAAAGGAAGTAGAATATTTTATTTTTGAAATTATTATTACACTTTTATTGAAACACTTAATAGATATATAGATTTACCTTAATATCTTGTAGAGCCCATTTCATCCAAAACACTCAAAAATAAATTTACCTTACCTTAATATCTTGTAGAGACCATTTCATCCAAAACACTAAAAAATAAATTATCTTAATATCTTGTAGAGCCCATTTCATCCAAAACACTCAAAAAGAAGTAACTACTATGTATTCCACTTCTACTCTAGATAGAGAAAGTAACGACTCTTTCTTGCTTAACCATTAAACCAAAGACTCTTCTAAGTAGAATTATACATTGTCCACTTGTACTCTTCACAAGCCTAGTTGAATCTCTATATGTTGTCAATGTAAATTTCTCACAAGTAAATTTGTCAATGTAAATTTCTTAACTTCTACAAGTTCTATAGGCAGAGTCTGTAAAGGGCCAGGTAGCCTCTGGATCTCATCTTTTATGAAAGGTGACATATCTAGTAAATGCCCCTACAGTCAATCTTTGGAATAGATCTAAATATAAGTTCTTTGTTTTAATATGCATAAAACACAACCATTTTAAGGTAAACTGTGTACATGTGTCATTTCTCCCAAAAACTAAAGGCTTCCTCCCATTAATTTTAGATGTGAATTCTACCATAAACTTTTTAAGTCAAACTTTAAGGTAAACCATGCACATGTCATTTGCAATAAATGTTAATTTAATATCTAAATTCAGATATGCTCAGTGGTTTCATTGTTTCACTTCCAATATTATGTTGCTTACCTTGATGAATAGGTGGAACTCTGCTGGGAGGCCTCTCTATTTTTTGATTCTTTTCTCATACTATCAAAGGGCGTTATATGTTATATGGGCTATACTGTATAGTTATTAGACTACATATATTCATATAGAACTTGCAAATAATATGATAGAAACCAAACATAATAATGTATTAGGACATTACAACTTGCTAATTAGTTATTAGACTACATATCTTCATATAGAACTTGGAAATGTGAACTTGCAAATAGTATGATGGAAATGTGGATCTCATGACTCTTCATGATTAATGCTTTTAGAAACCAAACATAATAATGTATTAGGACATGCTCCTTTAACTTGCAAATAGTATGGTCGAAATGTGGATCTCATGAATCTTCATGATTAATGCTTCTAGAAACCAAACATAATTTAATGTATTAGTACATGCTCCTTTAGGCTTGGTGGAATTACCTTTTATTTTTATTTCTCTCTTACACACATATATATATGAAGAGATGATCACATTTTATTTTTTATTCATAGATCAAATTCCATTTAAATACAAGATTTATCATAATGTACGATGATTCATTCCATATTATTCATAAATTTTTTCATTAAAATATGAACCCTTTAAATGATGAACCTAGTTAATGCTTCTTCTTCATGAAGAAGACTACTTGATCTTTCAATTTGAATTTGATGATGGTCCTTTGTTATCTTTCCTGACTACTTTGTTATCTTTCTTGACTAATTCAAATTATTGACACAATCATATGCTTCTTGTTACTCTTTTTATTCCTTCCTTATATTGTACTCTCCCCCTTAGATATTGTGTACTCTCCCACATAGGTATTGCATTCAATTTTGATGGTCCTTTGTTATCTTTCTTGACTACTTCAAATTATCAAATTATTAACACAATCATATAGATATTGCACTCAATTTTGATGGTCCTTTTTTATCTTTCTTGACTACTTCAAATTATTGACACTTGATCATATAGATATTGCACTCAATTTTGATGGTCCTTTGTTATCTTTATTGACTACTTCAAATTATTGACACAATCATATGCTTTTTGTTACTCATTTTATTCCTTCCTTATATCTATTATCCCCGTTAGATATTGTGTACTCTCCCACATAGATATTGCACTCAATTTCATAGGCTCTTCTTTTGAAGTCAAATATATTGTATTCTCCCTCTTAGATATTGTGTACTCTCCCAGATAGATATTTCACTCAATTTCATAGGCTCTTATTTTGAGGTCAAGTAAGTGACAATAATTTACAAGAACTATCCCTAATTTGTTTCTCACATGTTCAAATGGTTCTCTAACAAGATAATTTACAAGAACTATTCCTAATTTTTTTCACATATTCAAATGCTTCTCTAACAAGAGGCTTTGTGGGTATGCATTCCATCTTCACTATTTTCTCAAAGACTTGTTGTGTGAGGAAGTGGTACTTTATGATGATATGTAAGTAGTGATTGTTTAGGAAGTAGAATATTTTTTTTTTGAAATTATTATTACACTTCTATTGAAACACTTTTAATAGATATATAGATTTACCTTAATATCTTGTAGAGCCCATTTCATCCGAAACAATCAAAAATAAATTTACCTTATCTTAATATCTTGTAGAGCCCATTTCATCCAAAACACTCGAAAAGAAGTAACTACTATGTATTCCACTTCTACTCACTCAAAAAGAAATTTACCTTAATATCTTGTAGAGCCCATTTCATCCAAAACACTCAAAAAGAAATAAATACTATGTATTCCACTTCTACTCTAGATAGAGAAAGTAACGACTCTTTCTTTCTTAACCATTAAACCAAAGACTCTTCTAAGTAGAATTTTACATTGTCCACTTGTACTTTTCACAAGCCTAGTTGAATCTCTATATGTTGTCAATGTAAATTTCTACTAGTAATTTGTCAATGTAAATTTCTTAACTTCTACAAGTTCTATAGGCAGATTCTGTAAAGGGCCAGGTAGCCTCTGGAAATCATCTTTTATGAAAGATGACATATCTAGTAAATGCCTCTACATTCAATCTTTGGAATAGATCTAAATAGAATTTCTTCATTTTAATATCCATAATACACAACCACTTTAAGGTAAACTGTGTACATGTGTCATTTCTCCCACAAACTAAAGGCTTCCTCCCATTAATTTTAGATGTGAATTCTACCATAAAATTTTTAAGTCAAACTTTAAGATAAACCATGCACATGTCATTTACCTTATGATCTTGTGTCATTTCTCCCATGTCATATATATTTTTTATTGAATTTGTTTTTTTTCAGGGATAAGAAAACCATTAAATATGGTTGAAAAATGGAAATTATGCATAGAAGTTTCTTGCTATCCAAATCCAGGGAAAGCAGTGATTACATATGTGTTTTCCAATATTGTGACTAGCAAAGTCGTCCAAAGGAAAATGAATATACTGGGAAGAACAACAAACAACGAGGCATATTATATTGGATTGATAGAAGGCTTAGGAACAGCGATGGAGTATGGATAAAATGGAATTGTAGTTTTCACCAATTCTGAACTTGTGTGCAACCAGATGAATGGCGTGTGCCAAGTTAAGAAGGAGAGGCTAAAAGAACTACATGGAATAGCAAACAATATTGTTAGCCAATTTCAATTTTTTAGTATAAGGCATTGTACAAATGTGAATAAGATGTCTACTAATCTATTGCCTCGGGAAATGCCAATTCAAGATTCATATATCAAAGATGAATTAGAATTATACAGAGCAATGCCAATGCATGATTCATCTCTCAAAGATGAATTGGTTTTGAGCTACTCTTCTTCAAAAATTCAAGATTCATCTCTCAAGGATGAATTAGTGTTGAGACGCTCTCCTTAAAAATTTATTGATGGACATTGTAACATATCTTAGATATGTGTGTGTTGTGTACTTATAAATGCGTCTTTTTTAATGACCATGTGATTTTTTCAATTATATACCAAGTGTGCTCCCACTACACCATGTAAAGCGCAACTTGGTGAACTTCACATTTGCAACAAGTGGTGAACTTCACATTTTTATAAAATTAAAATGCGGGGAGTTCAACAAATTTTTGTTTAAATGGAGTTTGTTTAAATGCAGTTTCACTTCTTTTTTAATGACCATGTGTTTTTTTTCAATTTTATACCAAGTGTGCTCCCACCATGTGAAGCGAAATTTGGTGAACTTATCATTTTTATAATTTTTTTTTGCTTAAATTGAGTTTCACACATTAATTAGTGCTTTGAAAGTTGTGTTCTACATAGTTTGTGTACACTAAATTACATTAATTTTCTGAAATTTATTTTGTGTAAATGCCCACCAATAGATATATATATCATGGAGGATGAACGACGAAGATCAACAGAATCCCATATGGGGGACTAGGGACCGGGGGATGTTCATGTTATTTAAATATAATATTAAATCTCCATACATGTGTGTACATATGGAATTGATTTTTTATTAACTTTGTGAGTTAAATTAGTTGTTAATAAGTTTCATTTTTTATTTTTTAGGAGCTAAGAGGAGAAGGGTCTCTACTCCATCCATGGAGCATGCCCATGGTTCACCCATTTGTGGTATGGTTCATTCAATTTAATCAATGAATATGTACATGTATTTATATGTACACATGAATGTATTTTTCAATTTATTCTAAATTCGTATTTGTTTATGAAACTTCTCTTTCGTCTCGAGAGGTTGGTGGTGGTTCAAATCCCCTTAGAGGGCCATCAATGAGTGGTAGCAGGTTGCATGAAGGTGGTGATATTTATTCTCCCGGAGGCCAATCAATGGCTTGTGGTGCTGGTTCTCAGCAGGGTCGTTCTAGGTCTCAATAGTTTCAGGGTGGAGAAGATGCTAACCAACCACGTCGAGGTTGCCATCAATTTCAATATTTTTTTTATTAAATTTGTACAAATTTGTTTACATGTGTTTTTTCTAATATACAAAATTTTATATATATTGATGCAGAGGTTGAAAATGTTCCAAATATTGGTCAAAATAGATGCAGGGCAGAACGCTACATTCAAGAAGAAGGTTGTCTACCCACCACAACTTATCCGGCCAACATTTCTAATATACCATGGGAAACAAACATGGTGCAATGCACCTTACAAAGGTGTCAAAAAATTCATGCAAAATTGCGGAGAGATCTCGTGGCTTTGACTCCACCTGTTGAGAGTCGACAAAGCCTCGAAATAGTTACACATTCATTGGGTGAAATTGTAAATGTGTACAAAAATCTTGGGCCTACGACTGATACATTTTTAGAAGTGATGAGAAAGAGATAGGAAACAGTAATGGGTCCTGATAAATGAGAGGATGTAAAAAAAAGAGTTACAAATGATATGGCGAAGTCAATTTTTAATTTCAAGGAAGGGCCAAAATGAAAAATGCTAAAGGTGCAATATTTCAAGCACCCAAATATAGCTTGCTATTTGTATTATAGGCACATTGTGGCCTATGGAAGGCTCCCATGGAATGACGAGGTTCATGTTTATTTTGCACAATTGTTTTATGTAGATTTTTTTTTGAATATGAAACCCAACTACAATGACCTTCCGTCAGAATTTTTTGGTCCAGGGAAAGGTCGATTGTATGACCATAAGGGCACTAAGTGATATGTAGAGTTGCCTCGCCTTGAGCCGCCACTGGTGAGTCGACCTTTTCGGGTTGAAACTGTGGTCAGAGATGGTTGCGACTTCTCAAATAAGTCGAGAAGCAAGGGATGTCATGATCGACAATGTTTACAGTGGATTGGGTGGAGTCGATGTTTTTCTAAATCGACAAAGAGAACATGAAAATGCACGTGCCAATTTTGTGTATTGTACAGATGAAGAGATTGACAACATGAATGTTGAAGATCTCCAAATATATGCAAAGAATTGTCGCAATGGTTTTCAAGACCTAATTCTTCATGAGGAAGAGGGCACGGGAATGGTATGTGTTAATGACCTTAGGGTTCAATTATTTTAACATGTATACATGTGTAAAATTTGTAATAAATACATGTGTATGTACATGTATACATTTATTTGTATGTACATTAATCTAACAAAAATGTATCAGTATATGTTAAAACACCATTTGTAGTTGTCACGCATGATGAGTGACGGAAATTTTAGTATCACGTTCGGGACCTCTGGTTCAAACAATGCATATGGGTCTCACCATCAAGATATGTTGGCAAATGTTAGTGTTTTTTAAGTGATATTTTAAAATAAATAATTGTGCACACATGTACATGTATGTATATATAATGATAAAATGTTTTAACAGATTCCGATTCCGTCCGATGTTTTTGGGATGGCAGTACCTTCTTCTTCCTTGGGAGATGTACCTTCTACTTCCTTAGGAGATGAGCCACAAGTATGGACAATTTTTCACTTTTAAAATTTATGTTTAAGTTATATATATATATATATTCCACCTCAAAAAGTCTCATTAAAAATTGAGATATATATATATATATTTTGAGTTCTTTTAAATTTAGGTTCCTATAGAAGATTTCTTTAATCCATGGACTCTAGCGATAGAGATAGGAAGATCCACACCATTTGAACAAGTTGTATAACTATTTTTTTAATATTATTGAGAATAATTTTATATATGTATACTTGCATTTTCATTTGAAAATTTTTAATATATATATTTAACTGTACATGTATATTGTACAGTTTACCATTGCAGATGTTCCTATGGGGGCGAAACTTGTTGATCAAATGGAGAGGGAACCTCATGAGGTATTGCATGATTTTTTGTTATATTTTTTTTTACATGAAGTTCTATATATATTCTCACTCATTTTTAAAACATCAAATTTTAATGTTCAAGTACATGTGCATTGTGTATGTAGGTTTCCCATGCTTCACATGATAGTGTGCGGATTGAGACCCTGATAGGAAAGATACTAGATCAATATCTATTTGATGGACATGATTTGTATATTTGATTTCAAGATTTAGATAGTCTTAAATTTTCCTTTTTATATATTATCTAGATGCACTGTCTCATATATATATATATATATATATATATATAACTTGATACAGTTTGATACTTGTGAGATCTACAATTTTTGGACATATTTTATTACAATGTTAATATAATTTTTTTTGTTCCAAAAAGTTAATTTTTGGATGGTTTTAGTACTTTTGGCATGTGAATGTGAAGTAATGTTGTTATATAATTTGTTTGGTTTTTAAAACTTTTTTGGATAATTGAACTGCTAGTAATGTTGTCATCTGAACTACATTTGGCATGTTATGTAATGATGTGTTATAATTTGTTTTGTTTTTAAAATTTAAGTTTTGTTTTTCTTTTGAACTACATTTGGCATGTTATGTAATGATGTGTTATAATTTGTTTTGTTTTTAAAATTTAATTTTTGGATGCTTGAAGTACATTTGGCATGTGAAGTAATGTTGTGATCTATAATTTTTTGTTAAATTAAAATTTAAGTTTTGGATGGTTTCAATTTACATTTGGCATGTGATATAATGTTAAATGTTTCTATTGGATAGTTGAACTATAATTGGCATGGCAGGTGAAGTAATGTTATGTAAGATATAATCAAAAAGTTTTTAAAGCTCAAGCTTTGGATGGTTTCAATCTACATTTGGCATGTCATATGTAATGTTAAATGTTTAATGTTTTTATTGGATAGTCAAGAACTACAATTGGCATGGCATGTGAAGTAATACGTGCATATGAAGTAATTTTGTGATCTTTAATTTTGGATGGTTTCAATCTACATTTGGCATGTGATATAATGTTAAATGTTTTTATTGGATAGTTGAACTATAATTGGCATGGCATGTGAAGTAATGTTGCACGATATATAATCAAAAAGTTTTTAAAACTTAAGTTTTGGATGGTTTCAATCTACATTTGGCACATGTGATATAATGTTAAATGTTTTTAATGGATAGTTGAACTATAATTGGCATGACATGTGTTTAAAACTTAAGTTTTGGATGGTTTCACTCTACATTTGGCACATGTGATATAATATTAAATGTTTTTATTGGATAGTTGAACTACAATTGGATGGCATGTCAAGTAATGTTGTGACATAATCAAAAAAAATTTGAAACCCAATTTTTCGATGGTTGAAGTACATTAATCATGTGAAGTAATGTTGTGATATAATCAAAAAGTTTTTAAAGCTAATTTTTGAAGTAATGTTGTGATATAATCAAAAAGAGTAAAGAAGTATTTATATGTAAATCCCTTTAATTTTTATTTAACGTTAAATGTTTTAAATGTTTTGATATAATGTTAAACGTTTTGATCTAAGTTTTGGATGGTTTCAATCTACATTTGGCCTATGGAAGACTCCCATGCGTAGACATCGGATGCGTTGCAGAAGAGGAGGTGGGGGTAGGGGTGGAAGGGGCAGGAGTGCTGGCTCTCGCCCGCCTCTTTCAATCCATGACACAGGAATCCACCCTCCTCCGGCAAGCAGTGTCGCACAATTTCACTTCACCAGCACTATTGTCAGACCTCGAATTACGGCGACCATTTTTGTCTTTTTTCAGGAGGAGCCACAAGATGAAGGTGCCTCTAGTTCCAGGAAGCGGCGGATAAAGTCCACCATCCCAACCCATAAGCCTCAAGACACTAGGAAGTAAGCATCTCTTCCAGTCAAATTCGGCTCGACAAGCTCCAACAGCAATGGCGCAAGCAGCGGCAGCTCGACCTATGTGGAGAAAAAGCTCAAAGATGACTCTGGCTCCTCTTCTGCTTCAGAGAGCTCCTCCCAACAATCCAAGGGAGTAGATGATAATACGGAGGACTACAGTTGTCCAATTGTGGAGGAGAATCCTCCTACACACATCAATAGCTAGCCTGATGTCAGGGCCTCTTTAGCTTTTTTTAACTTTTGTCATGTTTTGCAATCACTATGCTTCTGAACACTCTATGTCTGTTGGTTTCCCAATATTGGGCAGCATCTTCTGGGCTGGTTTCCCGGTTATGGGCAGCCCCCTTTTTGGTTTTTTGAATTAGAACCCCTCTGGTGTTGGCTAGTTAGGCAACCCAGGAGACGGGTCTCGCTATGTACATTATGTTCAATATCAATAGATTAAACCAACTTAGAAAAAAAAAATATAATGTTAAATGTTTTGATTTAAGTTTTGGATGGTTTTAATCTACATTTGGCCTAGATGGAAGACTCCCATGTGAAGTATTGTTTTGATTTAATCAAAAAGAGTAAAGAAGTAGTTATATGTAAATCCCTTTAATTTTGATTTAATGTTAAATGTTAAATGTTTTGATATAATGTTAAATGTTTTGATCTAAGTTTTGGATGGTTTCAATATAAATTTGGCCTATGGAAGACTCCCATGTGAAGTATTGTTTTGATTTAATCAAAAAGAGTAAAGAAGTAGTTATATGTAAATCCCTTTAATTTTGATTAATTTTAAATATTAAATGTTTTGATATAATGTTAAATGTTTTGATCTAAGTTTTGGATGGTTTCAATGTACATTTGGCCTATGGAAGACTCCCATACAAAGTATTGTTTTGATTTAATCAAAAAGAGTAAAGAAGTTGTACATTATCCCTTTAATTTTGATTTAATGTTAAAATTTAAATGTTTTGATATAATGTTAAATGTTTTGATCTAAGTTTTGGATGGTTTCAATCTACATTTGGCCTAGATGGAAGACTCCCATGTGAAGTATTGTTTTGATTTAATAAAAAAGTTTTTAAAACTCAAGTTTTGGATGGTTGAAGTACATTTGGCATCTTAAGATCGCTTTTGATCTCTACATACTCTTGTTTGAGTGAAAAAATTTCCAATAAGAAGAACATAGCTTTTCAATGCAACTAACCATATCAATTGAGCTCTAATTGAAAAAAAAGTAAAGAAGTAGATATATGTAAATCCCTTTAATTTTTATTGGAAATATAAGAAGTACATATATGTTTGTTGAATTCGGGTCAATGTCATTAATGCACTCAAATAGGTAGCTTTGTTGATTTATAAATTGGTAAATTGATGACCTTCAATTAATTTCATTCTAGAACATAGAACATATATGACCATTGGACAGACAAATTTTGTACTAGATCATTTCTCATCAATGCACATAGTAAAACTACTTGAACAATGAATTGCATTCTAGAACATATATATCCAATACATGTAACATTTTTCATCAATGCACATTCAACATATCCAACCATTGGACAAACAAATTTTGTACTAGATTTTCAATTAGGAATAGAGATGTGAGTCAAAGCACGTGCATGTACCAAAACAATTTTTACATGTGCAAACACTTGCACAAACAAGATAAGCAGCTCAATTTTTAGTTGAGTACTGGAAGTTCTAAAACATATTTAATCCAAAGAGAATAAATTGTTGGGCAGTTCAATCAAAAAAATTCCAATGGAATGCCATCTTCAATAATCCATTCATGATAGGATTCAGACATTTTCCATTTCTTAATTTTTATTTTTTTATTTGATTGCACCTCTATCAAATTTATGCATGTTGCACACACCAAGTGACTATATTGACAACTTATGAAATCAGGTTCATAGTCTTCAAAGTAAACAAAATCCCCACTTTGATTAGTTTGTCTGAAAAAATAACCTTTCAGTATAATACATCCTCTTTCATATTAAAATCCGTGATCATTATAGTTTTCTAATAATTTCATTTTTCATTCAGTGCAACGCATCAAATAATACTTCACATTTTCATTGTTGTCAATCGGTGCAATTACAGCAAAAACATCTCCTCCACAATAAAACAAACTTAACAAAATTATACATATTTAAATTTATTTCTAGATCTTTAAATCATTAGAAAGAAATTCAAATGTTACCTTCTCTAACAAGATTAGAAACTCGATCACCATCGGATGATATTGTAGTTTCCTCTGATTGCATTTCTTCAAACATTGCAATAGACATTTTTCCCTTTGTATTTAGCTATGTATGTTTCCAATCGTTTACATACATTTTTTTTTCACAAACGTCATTGGATTTTGTGTTGTCTATGAAAACATGACAAAACAAGAATATTTTCTTTTATCCAATGCAAACACATTTCTGGACAACTTTGTTTTAATTGAATGCAATTTTCGAGTCCCTTTTATTATTTCAACGTCATTTCCAATTGATCTATCTACGTCTTGGATCCCAATATGCCAGAAAAACCATTATATGGAAAATTCAAAGAAGAATGTAAGTATGATATCAAAATACAATCAAAGATAATCATTGCATGATAAAATTAGATTTCCAATAAAAATTAAATTGAATGTACCTTCATACTTCCCTTGATGGGTTAGTCTCATGGCTTAGAGCAGCGATGCACCATTGAACAACTTCTTTCGTGTCCACAAGTCGGCTTGCAGAGGGGTTCATTTCATATCTTCGAAGTGCTCATTTTATGCATGCCCCTGCACCGTCATGTTCTCCTTTTCCATGGCTAGTCTAAAATAAATTCCAACAATGTTTAATGCAGGTTTTCTTATAAAGACAACACAACCAAAATAATGATCGTGCAGATTTGAATTGACCTACGCATCTGTCTGACCATATCCAATGTTCATTGAATGTTATTCCATGATTTTTCAAGGAATCATAAATTTTTCCAAAACAATGTTGTACAAAAAATGTATCATGTGTATGATCGTCACTGATATAAAAGTGATATTCTTTAATGATATGTCGATTTTCACTCATTCTTTCTATATTATCGACGCTTTGTTCAGCATGTCTATATATAATATGGATGGGCATGGAGACTTGGTCAGAATGATAGTATTCACTCTAAATTTCTTTTTGCGGAACAATTGTGTAGTTTTCTACAAAATCAATCACTGAAAAAATGGTCCCTGGTGGAAAAAATTCACGAGATTTTTTGAATTGCAAGTCTTTCCATCGAGCTCTATGGGAATGCTTGGTGTATTTGTAAATTTGTACCTCAAACTTTCTAAAAAAGTCTATCACAAAAATTTTGTTTTCTCGTAATTCAATTCTTTTAACACTATTTGCACCTTGAATCGATGTATGGATATATTCATATATCTTCCATTTCACTTTTATGTTGGACAATGATTGATCATTTATATCAGTATGATATTTGTTTTGAAATTTAGTCAAATTTCCACAATCATCGCATTTTTTACCACCAACACATTTCTTTTTGTAAAATAGTTCATCTCTTTCTCTTTCACATAGAATTTGAGATATGAAATCACAGATAGTGGAAGGAGGAGATGAATCCTTCCATAATGTTCTACCAAAATCAAGGAATGTGTCATAATATAACTCAAATTCCACATGATAACGACAACAGCAAGTGTCGCATATGATGATAGGTTTTACATACCATGATTTTTGTTGAACAAAAGCACTGATTTAAACATGAATTTCATGATTCTCTTCTTTGAACTTGTTTAATAACTCTATTTGAGTGGTTTCCAAGAAATATTTTTCATGTTCTTCGTACTGATTTCGTCCTATTCTTCTTCACATCACATGCTTTGCAGTTGGCGAAACATGTGAATTGTTCTTCCAATATTCATATACTATTTTTTTAACATTTTATCCAAGTCTATCTTTGTATGGTTGCCTATAAATAGCTCTCCAACAAGCGAGTTCATCATTTACATATATTTGCAGCCGAAATTTCCGATGTTTGTGAAAAGTTTTTCGCGAGGTTCCTAATGCTCATGCCATAGATGTTACCAAACGATTATATTTAGTACTTGATCTCCGAATTGAATTTATAGCACTACTTATATTTTGTATCACATTTTACTTTATTTTTTTTATCTTTGGCTGATTTTCGAATACCCAGTAGTGTCGTAGCTTCTTTAAATTTCCCTAATGATAGGAGACCTTTCAACATTTGAGCTTTAACTGTCACTTGCTCCTTTATGAAATACATTTCAAAAATGCAGTTAACACGATATCGTATATAATGGTCAGGTTTTTTATCTTCATATGTGTGAGTGTCAACATTTTCTAACATCTCATCATCGACACTGATTTCATCTGTAAATATTCGAATAAATAGTACATAATAAGTTTACATATTCAATAAATAACTATATTAATAAATATATGTATAATTTCAATAATATGTGCATGTGTTCAATATATATATATACCTTGTGATTCAATTTCTTCACTTGAATTTATTTCAATATTTTCACCATCTTCAATCATTGGTTCAATATCTCTTTCACTTTCTCTTTCAAAATTGTGTATCTCATCATCAATGTTTTGAGGAATATCTCTCTCTTTTTACATTGCAAAATATTTTTCAAATTAGTTCATCAAATAAAAATTAAGCTTCACATTTTACAATAGGAAAATTTTAAATATATCAATAGATCATAATATTTACATTTACATACCTTCTCAATTTCTAGTTGAGCTTGATTTTCCCCTTCAATATTTGAGAGTGCTTCTATCTTTCTTTTGCGAGATTGTCTCGTCTCTTCTCTACGTTCTTAGGGTCTCTTTTTCGATCATATTTTCTCGCACAATTCCTTCAATTTCCCATGATAATAGAGTATGAATTTCAAAAATTTTCCTTCAAAAATTTAGACAATAACTCAATTAGAAAAAGCATCACAAAAGATTTAATTTAAAAATACTCATTTTAAAAATTTTGCAAAATATACATACTCCAATCCAAAACATTTACTTTAAAATATCCGAGAAAAAAAGTCTTATAAAAATGAAATTAAGCTCAAAAGATTTACTTCAACTCAAAACACGTACTCTTAAAAAATGTCACTTCAAAAAATGCCTCCAACTTTTAAAAAAAATGTCACTTTAAAAAATACATCTAGAAAATGTCTTTTCGAAACTAAGCCCAAATCCATACTTTCAAAAAAAATGAAGCACAAAAAATATCCAAAAAAATGCATTACATACCTCCAAGAAATGTCCTTGGAATGTACGTCCAAGAAAATTCCTTAAACCCAAAACAATTCTTTGCAAAATTAGACGGCCTCCAAGAAATGTCCTCCAAGAAAAGTATTTAAACCCAAAACAATTCTTTGCAAAATCAGACCGCCTGCAAGAATTCGAAATTAAGCCCAAATCTATACTTTAAAAAAAATGAAGAACAAAAAACATCCAAAAAAATGTATCACATACCTCCAAGAAATGTCCTTTGAATGTACGTCCAAGAAAATTAATTAAACTCAAAACAATTCTTTGCAAAATCAGACCGCCTCCAAGAAATGTCTTCCAAGAAAAGTCCTTAAACCCAGAAAAATTCTTTGCAAAATCAGACCGCCTCCAAGAAATGTCCTTAAACCCAAATCTCCAAGGAATGTCTTTAAACCCAAACCAATACCTTTGTAAAATCAGACCAAATGTGTGAAATGTGAGAAAATTATGAATGATTTCACAGAAATTTATATTGCCACGAAATGTTTTTTTGGAGGGGCTCCATGAAATTTTCCAGCCGACGGAAAAGTAGGCAGAAGTTTGGCCAAAATTTGAAAAAAAGTTCGGCTAAACTATTAAGGCGTGAGACTTAACGGCCCGTTTGCGTAAAAAATAGTTCGTCCGAACTAACGCATCACTAGTTACACAGATCCAAGCTCTGAATACGTTTCTGCAACTTTGGATTGATTAAACTCCATGAAACATTCTGAATTAACTGTCGGAACCAAGACAACCATTTTTAGAATTGAATCTACTTTCAGGAAATATAACTTTTATGAAATTTCATAAATATTTACTAATTTTAATTAATTTTGTAATAAAATGGGTGCAAACAATTTCTGAGGGTCATTGTGATTCAGTGAAATCAAAATTCTGTATCTCCCAAAATACATTGTAAAAAAAATTGAAAAAATTATGGGGCATTAGATTGGTTCGTTGTCTCTAATGGGTAGCTTTTATATTTTTAGTTTATAACTTATATGTTAAGAAATTTTTTGAGTCGCGAAACATACTCAAAATATGCAGTTTTTTCATATTGGACTAGTTCAAAAAATGAGAGTAATTATGATATGCATCCATTGGCTTTGTAAATATGACGAAACCGAAGTAGGCTCTATCTAGATTGTTGTAACACATTTTGTTTTCTCATTTTTTTTTTTTTCAAAGAATACAACATTGTGTATTAACATGACTTCTTATGAATCCTTTGATTGTTAGAAAACACACACTCAAAGAAATGCTAAGTTGACATATCAAATGTGCATAAAAAAATTCCAAAAAATAAGTAATAGAAAGCTAGCAAAATTTCTGACAACTTTTATTTTTATCGCAAAATGAAATTCTAAAAAAAAAAATTGTTATAGTTTGCAGAAAGTTGAAGAACCGAAAAAAATGAAAGTTTTTTTCTCAAGAAAGGGAAAAATGTGTAACCCAACTTCACGTTTTCACCCGGGTGAAAATGCGAAGATGGGTAACACTTTTGTGACAATTCGGGGCGGAATTTTTTTTTCCTCCATAGTTCGACCGAACTCTTGTCATAGTTCAACTGAACAATTCAGGAGTTCGGCCGAACTATTGAATTTTGTTGGACGAAACTTTGTTTGCCGTTTACATTGACGACGTACTGACGGCAATGGCAAACAGATTTTTTGCTTGAGTTTGGAAAACCGGCAAACAAAGTTCAGCCGAACTATTATTTTATAAATATATCACCCGCAAGATATTCCAGGTTTCTGTTCACATTTATAGTGCACTCATTTTTTTCTAGCATTCTCGCGCGCTCATTTCTGTCCAGCATTCTCGCACGCTCATTTATGACGTTTATCGTGCACTCATTTCTGTCGAGCATTCTCGCGCACTCATTTCTGTCGAGCATTCTTGCGCGCCCAGTTTTGTCATGCGCGAATTAAGCTGAAGGAGGTAAGATATACCAAATTTTAAATTTCTGTAATTTTTTTTTTGTTTTTTTTTTTAATTTGGTTTTAATCTGATTTTTTTGTTGCAAAGGTCTTCCACGACGTCTTCAGGGATTGTTTTCTTTAGCGTCTTCAGGGATCTTTGTCTTCAGCGTCTTCATCGTCCTCTGCCACGACTTTCCAGGTACGTTTAACATTTTCACTGTTATCCTATAGGGAATTTATGTAGAAGAGAAATCGTTTATGAATGAGAGAGGCCCTGTCTCTACTTTTTTTGGCTATGTCTCTGCTTTTTTTGGCTCTGTCTATGCTTTTTTTGGCTCTGTCTCTGCTTTTTTTGGCTCTGTCTCTATTCATTTGATATGAAAATTTACAATACTACTGTGTACATTTGAGAATATTTTGAAACATGTTTATATAAATTATATATACATATGTACTTCTTTTAGCTCTGTCTCTATTAATTAGATATGAAAATTTATAATACTACTGTGTACATTTGAGAATATTTTGGAACATGTTTATATAAATTATATATACACATGTACTTTTTTTGGCTCTGGCTCTGCTTTTTTTGGCTCTGTCTCTATCAATTAGATATGAAAATTTATAATACTACTGTGTACATTTGAGAATATTTCGGAACATGTTTATATAGATTATATATACATATGTACTTTTTTTGGCTCTGTCTCTACTTTTTTTGGCTCTCTGCCTTATGTACAATGATTCATTCCATATTAGTCATAGATCAAATGTCATTTAAATACAAGATTTATCATAATGTACAATGACTCATTCCATATTCATTTTTTGATTCAGGAGGAGCTGATTTATCGTAATGTACAATGACTCATTCCATATTCATTTTTAGATTCAGGAGTAGCTTTTGAGAATGTTATGATAATGCCAATAAAGAATGAGCTAGAATCATCTTCAACATCTATTAATTAGATATGAAAATTTATAATACTACTGTGTACATTTGAGAATATTTTGGAACATGTTTATATAAATTATATATACATATGTACTTTATAAATATTTTGGAACATGTTTGTTGTGTGAGGAAGTGGTACTTTATGATGATATGTTTAGTGATTGAAGGAAGTAAAATATTTTATTTTTGAAATTATTATTACACTTGTATTGAAACACTTAATAGATAAGTAGGTTCACTGGAATTTACCTTAATATCTTGTAGAGCCCATTTCATCCAAAACACTGAAAATGAAGTAACTACTATGTATTACACTTCTACTCTAGATAGAGAAAGTAATGACTCTTTCTTTCTTAACCATGAAACCAAAGCCTCTTCCTATGTAGAATTATACATTGTCCACTTGTACTTTTCATGTCATCCACACAAGCCTAGTTGAATCTCTATATGTTGTCAATGTAAATTTCTGACCTTTTGGGTACTATAGTCCATTGTTTGTAGTCTCTTTCAAGTATCTTAATATATGTTTGTTGGTAATAGATGACTTTCTCACCTTTTGGGTACTATAGTCCATTGTTTGTAGTCTCTTTCAAGTATCTTCATATCTATTTGTTGGTGTTCGTTGGTAATATATGACCCTGTTTAGTTGTTGATTGAAATATTCCAACTAATATAAATTCCAAAATTATGTCTAGTATTTAAACCTTGTTATGTATATCAAGTTTCCTATCATATAGATGTAAAGGTTATGATCAAAAGATCACCTCATTCATCATCCATCATCTGCACATAACTTGCATCCAATTGGTGTGGAGATTCACTTAGGTCATTCATCATCAATCATCTACAAATAACTTGAATTCCAAAATTATATCTAGTCTAAACCTTGTTATGTATATCAAGCTTCCTATCATATAGATGTAAAATTTATGATCAACATCACCTCATTCATCATCCATCATCTGCACATAACTTGCATCCAATTGATATGGAGATTCACTTAGGTCATTCATCATCCATCACTTGCACATAAATTGAATTCCAAAATTATATCTAGTCTAAACCTTGTTATGTATATCAAGCTTCCTATCATATATATGTAAAGGTTATGATCAACATCACCTCATTCATCATCCATCATCTACACATAACTTGCATCCAATTGATATGGAGATTCACTTAGGTCATTCATCATCCATCATTTGGACATAACTTGCATGTTATGTGCATCAAATTGATATTAAACATGTCTATAGTATTTAGAAGCAAAAAAGTAATTTGATACAAAACATAGGTTTTAACCAATTATATATTTTTTTAGTTTCATATCCATGGTCTCAAACAATGAGAGAGAAAAAACCTTTTATATTCAACATGTAAAACACAAATTAGCCATTAAAGTTTCCCATTGAAACCAAAAGTGATTTGATACAAAACATAGGTTTTAACCTAATCTAGTAAATGCCCCTACATTCAATTTCTAGAATAGATCTAATTAGAAGTTTTTTATTTTCATATCCATGGGAATTCTATAGGAAGAGTCTTTAAAGGGATAGGTAGCCTCTGGATCTCATCTTTCATGAAAGGTGACATATCTAGTAAATTCCCCTATAGTCAATCTCTGGAATAGATCTAAATGCCCCTACAGTAAATGCCCCTACAGTCAACATGTATCTAGTATTTAGAAACAAAAAGTAATTTGATACAAAACATAGGTTTTAACCAAGTATATAGTTTTTCATTTTCATATCCATGGTCTCAAACAATGAGAGAGAAAAAACCTTTTATATTCAATCTATGTAAAATAAAAATTAGCCATATCTCTAGAATATATCTAAACATAAGTTTTTCATTTTCATATCCATGGTCTCAAACAATGAGAGAGAAAAAAACCTTTTATATTCAACATGTAAAACACAAATTAGCCATAAAAGTTTCCCATTGAAACTATAAGTGATTTCACACAAAACATAGGTTTTAACCTAAGAGTAAATGCCCCTACAAGTCAATCAATCTCTTGAATAGTTTTAAATATAGAATTTTTTCATTTTCATATCCATGGCCTCAAACAGTGAGAGAAAAAACATTTTATATTCAATGTATGTAAAACACAAATTAGCCATATCTCTAGAATAGATCTAAATAGAAGTTCTTCATTTTCATATCCATGGTCTCAAACAATGAGAGAGAGAAAAACCTTTTACATTCAACATGTAAAACACAAATTAGCCATAAAAGTTTCCCATTGAAACCATAAGTGATTTGATACAAAACATAGGTTTTAACCTAAGAGTAAATGCCCCTACAATCAATCTCTGGAATAGTTTTAAATAGAATTTTTTCTTTTTCATATCCATGGTCTCAAATAAAGAGAGAAAAAACATTTTATATTCAATGTATGTAAAACACAAATTAGCCATATCTCTATAATAGCTCTAAATATAAGTTTTTCATTTTCATATCCATGGTCTCAAACAATGAGAGAGAAAAAAACCTTTTATATTCAACATGTAAAACACTTGAATTAGCAATAAAAGTTTCCTATTGAAACCATAAGTGATTTGATACAAAACATAGGTTTTAACCTTAGAGTAAATGCCCCTACAATTCATTCAACATGTAAAACACTTGAATTAGCCATAAAAGGTTCCCATTGAAACCATAAGTGATTTGATACAAAACATAGGTTTTAACCTAAGAGTAAATGCCCCTACAAGTCAATCAATCTCTTGAATAGTTTTAAATATAGAAGTTTTTCATTTTCATATCCATGGACTCAAACAATGAGAGAAAAAACATTTTATAACCAATGTATGTAAAACACAAATTATCCATAGCTCTAGAATAGATCTAAATAGAAGTTTTTGATTTTCATATCCATGGTCTCAAACAATGAGAGAGAAAAAAACCTTTTATATTCAACATGTATATAACTTATTTAGAAACAAAAAATAATTTAATACAAAACATAGGTTTTAACCAATTATATAGTTTTTCATTTTCATATCCATGGTCTCAAACAATGAGAGAGAAAAACCTTTTATATTCAACATGTATATAACTTATTTAGAAACAAAAAGTAATTTAATACAAAACATAGGTTTTAACCAATTATATAGTTTTTCATTTTCATATCCATGGTCTTAAACAATGAGGGAGAAAAAAACTTTTATATTCAACATGTAAAACACAAATTAGCCATAAAATTTACCCATTGAAACCATAAGTAATTTGATACAAAACATAGGTTTTAACCTAAGAGTAAATGACACTACAAGTCAATCAATCTCTCGAATAGTTTTAGATATAGAAGTTTTTCATTTTCATATCCATGGTCTCAAACAATGAGAGAAAAAACCTTTTATATTCAATGTATGTAAAACACAAATTAGGCATATCTCTAGAATAGATCTAAATAGAAGTTTTTCATTTTCATATCCATGGTCTCAAACAATTAGAGAGAAAAAAAACTTTTATATTCAACATGTAAAACACAAATTAGCCATAAAAGTTTCCCATTGAAACCATAAGTGATTTGATACAAAACATAGGTTTTAAACTAAGATTAAATGCCCCTACAAGTCAATAAATCTCTTGAATAGTTTTAAATATAGAAGTTTTCATTTTCATATCCATGTTCTCAAACAATGAGAGAAAAAACCTTTTATATTCAATGTATGTAAAGCACAAATTATCCATATCTCTAGAATATATCTAAATAGAAGTTTTTCATTTTCATATCCATGGTCTCAAACAATGAGAGACAAAAAAACCTTTTATATTCAACATGTAAAACACAAATTAGCCATAAAAATTTTCCATTCAAACCATAACTGTTTTGATAAAAAACATAGGTTTTAACCTAAGAGTAAACTCCCCTACAAGTCAATCAATCTCTTGAATAGTTTTAAATATAGAAGTTTTTCATTTTCATATCCATGGTCTCAAACAATGAGAGAAAAAACCTTTTATATTCAATGTATGTAAAAGACAAATTAGCCATATATCTAGAATAGATCTAAATAGAAGTTTTTCATTTTCATATCCATGGTCTCAAACAATGAGAGAGAAAAAAACCTTTTATATTCAACATGTAAAACAAAAATTAGCCATTAAAGTTTCCCATTGAAACTCGAAGTGATTTGATACAAAACATAGGTTTTAACCTAAGAGTAAATGCCCCTACAAGTCAATAAATCTCTCGAATAGTTTTAAATATAGAATTTTTTCATTTCCATATACATGGTCTCAAACAATGACAGAAAAAACCTTTTATATTCAGTGTATGTAAAACACAAATTAGCCATATCTCTAGAATAGATCTAAATAGAAGTTTTTCATTTTCATATCCATGGTCTCAAACAATGAGAGAGAAAAAAACCTTTTATATTCAACAGGTAAAACAAAAATTAGCCATAAAGTTTCCCATTGAAAGCATAAGTGATTTGATACAAAACATAGGTTTTAACCTAAGAGTAAATGCCCCTACAAGTAAGTCAATCTCTAAAATTGTTTTAAATATAGAAGTTTTTCATTTTCAGATCCATGGCCTCAAACAATGAGAGAAAAAACCTTTTATATTCAATGTATGTAAAACACAAATTAGCTATATCTCTAGAATAGATCTAAATAGAAGTTTTTGATTTTCATATCCATGGTCTGAAACAATGAGAGAGAAAAAAACCTTTTATATTCAACATGTAAAACACAAATTAGCCATAAAATTTTCCCATTGAAACCATAAGTGATTTGATACAAAACATAGGTTTTAACCTAAGAGTAAATGCCCCTACAAGTTAATCAATCTCTCGAATAGTTTTAAATATAGAAGTTTTTCATTTTCATATCCATGGTCTCAAACAATGAGAGAAAAACCTTTTATATTCAATGTATGTAAAACACAAATTAGCCATATCTCTAGAATAGATCTAAATAGAAGTTTTGAATTTTCATATCCATTGTCTCAAACAATGAGTGAGAAAAAAACCTTTTATATTCAACATGTAAAACGCAAATTAGCCATAAAAGTTTCCCATTGAAACCATAAGTGATTTGATACAAAACATAGGTTTTAACCTCAGAGTAAATGACCCTACAAGTCAATCAATCTCTTGAATAGTTTTATATATATATAGAAGTTTTTCATTTTCATATCCATTGTCTCAAACAATGAGAGAAAAAACCTTTTATGTTCAATGTATGTAAAACAAAAATTAGCCATATCTCTATAATAGATCTAAATAGAAGTTTTTCATTTTCATATCCATGGTCTCAAACAATGAGAGAGAAGAAAAACCTTTTATATTCAACATGTAAAACACTTGACTTAGCCATAAAAGTTTCCCATTGAAACCATAAGTGAGTTGATACAAAACATAGGTTTTAACCTAAGAGTAAATGCCCCTACAAGTCAATCAATCTATTGAATAGTTTTAAATAGAATTTTTTCATTTTCATATCCATGGACTCAAATAATGAGAGAAAAAACCTTTTATATTCAAAGTTTTTTCTCCTCGCAATGTAATTAAGGGAGAGTAAAAGTATTTTTCCCAACCACCTAAACTACATCTAATTTATGTTTACAATTTAGTTATTTTCATAGTTCTAATAATTGTTCTATTTTTTGTTCTTAAACACTACACATTGGTACTAGAGCTTCAACCATTTTTTCAAAATTTAATCTTGTTGTGTTCTTTAAAAAATAAAGAATGATTTATTTATTTTTAATGTTGAGGACTATATCCCAATATTATGTGACTAAGGAAGAGTTGGAGGAATGCCATGTTTGTGGAATAAATGAGGTACTTGGTGCAGAAAAATGACTAATATTCCATGATTCTTTATTATGTGACTAAATATTTCAAGTAGGAAGAGGAGAATCTATACATTAAATGAAATGAAGGCCATAATTATACCCCACAATATAACTATTGCAACGAAGTGGAAGTGCATAATTATTTAAGAAAGATCAAATTAGAATTCATTGTGCAACAAGTACACATCCAAACTAAAAGAATCTATAACATGGATTGAAAATAATGTTCCGCCATAACTCCATGTACAAAACATTGAATGAGTAGGATACAACAACTATTGCCTCCATCAACCCATAATATGTCTACCTATAGCATGAGAATCCATGAGGATCACATGAAATAGGACGAGAATTCCTAGTATCTCCATGTAACCTCTCCTATCCAAACTCTCTTGTAGTGATTGAAGTCCCAACCCCTCCCCCAAAATCACCTAAAGGTGCCCCTATTAGGATAACATCTTTGAATGTGCCATGTTCCACCAAGATACAAGTCAAGGTTCCTCTGGATGACTAGGTCAAGTAAATGTCTTATTTAGTGTGAGGATGTGGATAAGGGGGCAATCCTTTGTATGGAAGGATGAGGACTTAGAAATGGTGCATGCCCAACATTTTGAAAATCATTTTCATGCCCACAACTCACCCGCTAGAATTTATCAATGTAAAATTTAACATGGTGACCTCAAACAAACTTGACCCGAGATTTTCCAAGGAAATATGAACGCATCTCCCTATTATTGCAAGGAGGTTTGTTAAATGCCATGAACCACCTATCCATACAACTGTATAAGAATCATTAGTAAGTGCCTCAATCCATAAAAAATAGTTTCTTTGTGATTGGAAATGGTGTTCGAATTCTCGGTTCAATAAACAATGTCATTAAGCCTTTTTTTGAAATGTTGAGTTCTCTAAACTAGTTTTTATCTAGACCCATCCTAAAAGATTCAAACATTCTATCTCTATAATAAAAAAAAATTGTGTAAATTAGCTTTAGGCATTTATAATAGAAGTAACAATGGTAGTTAGTGATGTGAGGCTGCTGAAAGTCATGAGAGCTCTTTGGTATTTCTTAAGTCTTATATAATTATTTTTAGTGACCTCAAACCTGCATCAATTTCAATGTTTATGTTCCTTCATTTCAGGTTTGGGTTTGGTATTCCTTCATGTGGTAATGTTGGATTTGGGTTCTCTCCATGTGTAGGCTCCATGTTAATTAAGAATGAAACATTTTAATAAGGAATTTATTATTTTTATTTTTTCATCATTTAAAGAAGTATGAAATAAAAATGAAATCAAATTCAATGAAATACTTATCTAATACTAATCAATGACCATGTAACCAATGTCTTGCAATGCTTCAACAAGCTCTCCTCAATTTGCTCAATATATCCTAAATGCATTGAACATTCTCTTGGTAAAAATGGACCAACCACTACCATTTTTTCCAAATTAACGTTATAGGAACACGTTCACATCCTTAGAACACGCACACATTTTTAATAATTCCTAGTCGACACTAAGTTGGAAACTTCCATGGTAGTTTTGTAGAAATTGCAAGAATTTTTCTATTGTTAATGAAATTGAATTGAAATCAAGAGACAAAAATTTCTTCTACTATTATGAAAAAAGGAAAACACATGATAGAAATAGATGCAATAACATGAAACCATAAAAACACAAGGAACAAAGTGATTTTACATGGGAACCCAACTTGAAAAAACCCATCCACTACTTTGCATTAATTCAAATGAAAAAGAGAAACAATTACAATGTCTTGCTTCAACTGTGAAGTACCACATCCTGCACTGTAAAACTGTTATCGTGCTTCCTGACCTGCTATGGCCAACAATTAGGCAATTCAAGCCTCCAACCTCCTATGTACTTGTGAAATCCTAGAGGAATTAAGCTCCTAAAATATAGGGAAATTCCCTATTTCCTTGCGCGCGTCTAAGGGAAATTGATTACTTTCTCCGTGCAAAAGCACTGTACACTCAACAATATACAATTATAAATAAAAATGTTCCTTTTCTATCCACTCAACTACGAAATTCGAATTCCATGCCTAACTAGGTCTATTTTTAGTTTATTGATGAGTTAACTGAGAGATCAGTGAGTTAACAACAGTCATAATACTCAACTGACCTTCAATTGACTCAACTAATGAATAGAGCTCAATTAACTGAGTTCAAGTAACAATAACTCAACTAGATTTCTATATCTTAGCAATCAACTCATGCACAACATTACTTCTAGC
Organism: Pinus albicaulis; assembly: GCA_034641835.2. Taxonomy (NCBI): domain Eukaryota; kingdom Viridiplantae; phylum Streptophyta; class Pinopsida; order Pinales; family Pinaceae; genus Pinus; species Pinus albicaulis. The sequence continues at coordinate 232,430,353 of CM076573.1, forward strand.
CTACAAACTCAAATTTAACGACTTAACTAGTAGACAAGGCCATGTCACTCTAGTTAACAGCAATCCAAGTCATCCTACTTATGTGGAAGATCAAATTTTCTCCCTTTGACTAAGGCACTAAGTCATATAAAGCCTTTTATTACTACAATTTCAACAAGTTTTAGTAATGTTAAGGTTGCATGCTCTTGAATACATGGATGTTTTTAAGAATGCAAGCATGTTTGTTTATGATTAAATTATAGGGAACCTAATTGCCACTTTTTTTACCATCGTCTTCATGGGAATGCTAATTTGTCATAAATAATTAACTACCTATCCATCAAGTGATATACAAAAACTTGGTAGGTGCATCAATCCATGTAAATATGTTTCTTTGTGACTAGACATTGTATTTTAGTTCTAAGTTCAATAAACAATGTCATCATATCTTGTTTTGAAATGTTGAACTCGTTAACCTAATTTTTATCTCTAACCCATCCTATAATAGTTAAACGTGCTAGCCTCAAAATAAAAAATATGTGATAACTGACCTTGGAGATCACAATGGTAATAACAATGGTATCTAGTGATATGGCTAGTGAAAGCCATGAGGAGACTCCAGTATTCCATAAATATTGTATAAGGGTTTTTAATGATCTCCACCCTAGATCAATTTCAAAGTTTACAATCATGGTTCTAGGTTGGGGTTTGGTTTGTCTTCATTTGATGAAGGTGGATTAGGGTTTAGGGTTTTCTCCACTTGCACACTTTATGCTATTTAAATATGCCACATTTAAAGAGGGGCATATATATATATATATATTACAAAAACAATAATGTTTAGAAGCTTACCTAGAGCCAATCAAACACTATATTATAATGCGTGCTCAACCCTCCTAATATCACTCCTCAATTTTGGTATCTCAATTTGGTAAAGGAAGGGAAACATTAAATGTGTCATGTTGGTAACAATGGATATGATATGGGTTATTTCTTCAATTAAGCATAACAAGAACACATGCATGCTCTTAAGAATGTGCATGCATACTTAATAATGTGCCCAAGTTTTTGAAATAGAGACTTGATGTTGAGGTTGCACTTATGTGGCACTTTGGGGAGTGTGAAGGCTGTAATTTTTATTTTCTTTTCTTTTATCTCTTTTCTCATAATAACCTCTAGGTGTGCTTATATAAATGGGCCACACACTCAACCAACTCAACTATAGAGCTGGACTCTAATGAATACAAGGAGAATTAAACTCATGCCTCCTGACATAGGGCCAAAGACTTGGCAAGGGGGTTCAACCACTTAGGCTACCCATCTGGGCTATCAAGGCTATAAACTTATAAACATGTGTATTTATAATAACATAAACATGTTCATATATGCATGCACTCCTTGTTTGTCACTTATTTCATCATCAACTATATTTAGACAACTATAATAAAATTTAAACATAAAAATTTAATCATCTTGTTTAATCAACTTTACATAGATAATTATAATAAAATTTAAACATAAAAATTTAATCATCAAATTTTACAATTCAACAATTTAATATTGAAAAAAATTCATATATTTTTATAATAAAAATTATTTTATAATGCAATTCCAACTTTTGAAAATTGTAAATAGAACTTTGTATCATAAATCTTGCCAAATTTATAAACAAAACTGCAAAAAAATAAACAAAACTCTCTTAAAAAAAACTCTTAAAAAAAAAATGTAATTTTAGTATTGAATGATCTCTAATACAAATTTATTATATTAAATATATACATTAACATGTTAAGGTGAATAGGTGCCTCAAAAAAAAGTAATTTTAGTACATGAATGATCTATAGTACAAATGTATTATGTTAAATATATACATTAATGTTAAGGTGAATAGCTGTGGTTTATTTGAAAATAAATTTCCATAATTTTATTTTATTTTAAATAATGATTTAAATATATATTAAATATAAATTAAATACTATATAAATATGGAGTTGTATTTTTTGGAGTTTCAAGTGTTATAATTAGATTAAAAAAAATGAGGTAAATCATGATTTCTGTTATTTAAATTGTTGTTTTTGTATATGTGGATTCAGTACTTTAAAAAAATTTTTAGCACTTAGATTATGCAAAATTATCTATCAAACTTCTGTACTTGTGATTTTTAGTACCAGAAAAATCCACCTAAAAACCTTCAAAAAAAATTCACAGTACAAAGAACTAACATAAATATTATGATAACTCTAAATATTTACTACTCATCTCTAATTTATTTTTTATTTATATAATAATTATTTATACACAAGGAAAAAACAAAAGCTCTACAGATTTACCTCACATGGATTTTTTTTTTTTTTTTGTCAGCTTCTACGGGCGGATAGCTCCTGGCCGCAGTAGGAGACGTGGATTTCCCTTAGCTCCTTGGCGCAATAGGAAATGTTTTGTCATTGTGCGACGGTCCATAGTTGCGGGCTGCGGTGGGTGATGGTGATTTTGACTAATGCTGACTCGTTCAATCCCCCTTGAGCGAATATCGTTTTCGCTGCCACATGATACCGAGAACTCTTGGCTAATTCTCACCACATATCTCCTTCACGCCATGTATGTGACCCCATAGTGTGATGTCGTTCATATCCTCTGCACGCATTTTCTACTCCTTTTTTGACTCCGTCGTATCCAAGTCACAGACATTCCGTCGGTACCGACGAAATAATATTATTTAAACTTATACAATCAGATCCACATATTACTTAAAATAATATCATTATATAAACTTAAAATAATATTCTTATATAAACTTATACAATCAGATCCACATATTACCATAGCCAGATGGCTTTTAACTAATGATATGGAGACTCTCAACGTAAAGATGGAGGAGGACTCAACGACTAAAGCTGGTGAGGAGCCATTAGTGCCATTAATATCGAATAGAACAAACTATTCTGAGGTTCCACAACATTACGTGAGACCTCCCACTGAGCGACCTAATCTGGATGAAGTCGTCCTCTCTTTGGATTCCATACCTGTCGTGGACCTCCGAGGTCTCCTATGCGATTCTGCTAGACCCCAAGTTATTCGACAAATTGGCCAGACCTGTGCTGAACATGGCTTCTTCCAGGTATTTGCTTTCATACGCTTATAACAATTTATTTCATATTGCTAGCTCCTTCTAATGTTTTCTGCATAATATTATGTCAAGTTGAAGATAAGCAGCAGTTTCTCAATATTATCTTTAGTGTTTCATGTATAAACAGACAGTCAATCATGGCATTCCAGATGTGGTGAGCAACAGGATGCTGGAAGTAGCAGAGGAGTTTTTCACTATGCCCGTGGAAGACCGAATGGAATACTATTCAGACGATCCATTTAGCAAAACACGTTTGTCGACGAGCTTCAACATCCATAAAGAACAAGTGTTCAACTGGCGGGACTACCTGAGGCATCATTGTTATCCGTTAGAAGACCATGTTCATACTTGGCCTTCGAAACCTGCTCATTATAGGTTAAATATTTTGGTTTTTACGTTCGTTAGATATGTGTGTGTAATTTCAGTAATGTTGATTATAGAGAGTTTGATGAATATGGCAGAGAAGTGGCCAGTATCTATTGCAGAGAAGTAAGGGCACTTACTCTGAGATTGCTGGAGGCGATATCCGAGAGCCTGGGACTGGAGGCTGACTTCCTAGACAAAGCACTCGGAAAGCACGATCAACACATGGCTATAAACTACTATCCCAAGTGCCCTAATCCTGAGCTTACATTCGGTTTACCAGCCCATTCAGATCCCAATGTTCTCACTCTTCTTCTTCAGGATGAGATGCCCGGTTTACAAGTGCTCAACAATGGACACTGGATTGCCGTGAACCCCATTCCTAATTCTTTTGTTGTCAACGTCGGTGACCAATTACAGGTTTCATTTATCTGTTTGGCACTCTAATTAATTGACTCCTCTTGTGATTTATATTTTTTCATATGTAGAATCCATGATGTATGATGTCGGCACAACTAATGTTACCAGTGAAATTATGTGTGTGCAGGTTCTGAGCAACGGAAGATACAGGAGTGTGTTGCATCGTGCCGTGGTGAGCTCTTCAAAAGCACGCATTTCAATTCCCACGTTTTACTGCCCTTCCCCTGATGCGATCATTGCCCCTGCACCGGCATCGATTGACAATGAGCATCCTGCTTTATTTAGAAGCTTCACATACCACGAATATTACCAAAAGTTTTGGGGCAGACAGCTGCAAGGGAACACTTCCCTGCAGTCATTCTCACTTGCTCATCAACGGCAACAAGAAGATTCTCAACTATTGGAGCATTCTACTGAGGAGTAGGACCTCTGAAAGCTTGCAGGCACCGAATTATGGTTATGTATCTCCGTAATAAATTTGGTCTTCCATGGCATGAGAATTACTCGATTCTCTTTATTTTGTTAGAGAAAAGTAAATTGGTAGTATAGGTTTTCAAATTTTCAATTTAAATAATTTTTAAGAATTTTTTTTAAACTAATTAAAACAAAATTATTATATAAATTAGTATTTTTGGTTTTTTTGACATGTATTGATATTGGAAAATTATTTATATTAATAAGTCATAGTATTGGCCTATAATATGTAACAAATTTTATATATGTAACAAATTAACAAGCTTCATGGTAAAGCAAGGATAAATCTTCATAGTTAAAAATATTGTTACATGTCTTTTAAATGTATAAATGTTTAATTTCTATATTAATTCATTTCTTAAATAATAATAGTAATAAATCATTTTTGTTATTGAGTTCTTCCTAATTCAATTAGGTGGACATCCTAAGGCTCAAAGTTTGTGGTTGAGAGTGCCGAAAGTGATTCCTTCTAGTGCATGTGGTTGAGTTGTGTGAAAGTACATATGGTTGACCAAGCAGAAAGTGATCTCTTCTAGTGCATCTAGTTGAGCTGGGTGAAAGTGCATCTGGTTGAGTTGGGCGAAAGTGATCCCTTCTAGTGGATCTTACTCATACTAATATATGGTTGAGAAAGTGATCCCTTCTACTGCATCTCGTTGAGCAGGATGAAAGTGCATCTAGTTGAGTTGGGAAAAAGTGATCCCTTCTAGTGGATCTGACTCATACTAATATATGGTTGAGCAGGCAGAAAGTGATCCCTTCTAGTGCATCTAGTTAAGCTGGGTGAAAGTGCATCTGGTTGAGTTGGGCGGAAGTGATCCCTTCTAGTGCATCTGGTTGAGCTGGGTGAAAGTGCATCTGGTAGAGTTGGGTGGAAGTGATCCCTTTTAGTGGATCTAACTCATACAAATATATGGTTGAGCAGGTAGAAAGTGATCCCTTCTAGTGCATCTGGTTGAGCTGGGTGAAAGTACATTTGGACAAGTTGGACAAAGTGATCCCTTCTAGTGGATCTGGCTCATAATAATATTACAAAGTAATAAAGTTATAATTAGTTCATTTTTATGATTTTTAAAATTTTACCAACATGAGATGTATCATGAAAAAGTATCTTGATGTTTATCATGGATTGATCTCAATACATTTTTATCAGATGGTTAATTTATGTGATTATTCTAGTTATTATGTGGATGAGAGAAATTTAACCTCCATGCAATATTGTAGAATATTTTTAATAATATTCACAAACCATAGATTGACATTTATCTTCAAAGTAGTCATGCCATTTTTTTGGTTTTAATTAGATTAATTAATTAAAAAAATGTCATATGTGTCATATGAAGTGACTTATGGGTTTTTGGACATGTGGTATTGTTAAGCCATGATATTGTAACAATGTCTATTTACAAATTAAGAATATCCATGGTAAAATGGAAGTAAATCTCCATGATTAATAATCTTGTTCCATGTTTCTTAAATGTATATATGTTAACTTATGTAATAATTCTTTAATGATAACAACAATTCAAAATAAAATTATAATTTAGGTAACTTGTTTGGTCTCTTTAAGTAAGTGTTTTGTTACTTATTATTGATTGATGCATATAGGCATTTACTTGTCATTTAATTTATATTTATGGGCTATTTTAGTAGGAGCAATGACCATTAAAAGCTTATATTTATGGGCTAGTTTAGTTGGAGCAATGGCCTCCACTCATGGAATTAGGGTTATCTTATATTTCTCAATAACATTGGTTTACGTTTTTCTCTTCTTGTAAATCATGGTAAACAAATAACTTATCTGAATAATTTTTTAAAAAATGAAGATAAAAAATGTAAGCTACCACTATCACTCTAAGAGAATATCCAACAATCCTGAAATAAAACACACCAAAATTTTTTTTTTTCTTTAATAAATAAATACCAAATAAAAACTGAGTGGTAACTTGAAAAGACTTCAATTGAATATGTATTATGGCTTTATATATATATATATATATATATATATATATATATATATATATATATATATATATATAGAATTACAATCAATATACTATTTTGGTTGTGGTTGAATTAAATTTGTAGACTATCACTGTAACACTAAAAGTATATTTAATGTAACTTGACAATTCAAATTCAAATTCAAATAATATATATATATATATATATATATATATGAAATAAAAATTAAGAAATGAGAACTTGGAAAACCTTCAATTAGCCATGTATAAGACTTTATATATATAATATTTGGAAAAATAAATTTTCAATTAAAATATTTTATTTTAAATTAACATTATATTTTTATACTTAGTTATTTCAATAATCTATAATATTAATATAATTTCTTTATATACCATACTAAATAATCCATATTACATAGAATCACTTTAAGAATTTACTATTAATAGTAAATGAAAATATTACAAAGAAGAGAAGATACACGTAATGAATAGAACTAATTCAATTAAATATTATATCATTAATAATTAGTCAAAATGTATAAGAAAGTGGATATAACCTATATTAAATTTGGATTATTAATAGTTAATGCATGATTTAGGGAAAACGGATTATGTATAAAATGAATAGCATGAAATTGATTAAGTCTGCCTCCCGTTATTGATGATCTTCACAACAAAATATCATAAGAGAAGGCCTCTCGTAGACTAGATTAGAACGAGAGAGATTGGGAAAAGGAAAGGAATATATATCTGGTTGAGCTTTCAGAGGATAAAATATGTTGAAATTTCTAAAGTATTTTGAACACATAGAGGAAATAATAATTCTTCAATTTAACATAGAGACTAAAAACCAAAATATGGACAGAGATGCTTTAAAAACTATTTCATTAAGCATAAAATTTATTAAAAAATGAGATTATGTCTTCAAAACAAAGTTTTGGATTACATTGGAAATCTTCTGGTTGCTTCACATACATGCAACACTTCAATTTTTCTTCTTTGTCTCTCTATTTCTATTTACTGCTACGCACACAGTGCTCTCTGTCTTTTTTCTTTGTCGTCACTACTACACACAATTTTCAGCCTTCGGGCTCTCTCTCTCTTTCATTATACAATTCAGACGACATGTATATATAATTTACGTTTCATTACAATATTCATATATATATTGTAAATATAAAATATTTACAATATATATTATATATCACTTATAACCTAAGTTAAAAAAAAAAAAACATTAAAATATGTTGTAGAAAATAAAAACAAATACATTAAAACTTCAGTCACTCCATATTTCGTGGAGTCAAAACATCATGTGGGAGCCCATTACCTTACCCCATGGAGCTTCCTTCATTGGTCTGGAGGGAAGTGATGTCACCTCCTCCGGTAGGCCATCTTCCCCCTTCGCTGCTCACAATGGATGTCGCCAAAATGGTGTTGGATGCATGTTTAATGTGGTTGGCGGAGACTTTATTGCAGGTAGATGAATGTGGATAAGAAAGTGGGTGTAGAAAATTGAATGCTCGAGGTTGTGTGTGGATTTTAAAACAAGACTTTGCATTTGTTCTTGTTTTTCGAACCCATCACAATTTAATCCTCGCTGTCCTATTTCTACGTGCAACAGTTGGAATTAAATTCCAACACTCCCCCTTAATTACAACTGATATTCTCTTGCATACCCAGGAATTTCCTGAGATAGTTAAAACTCCTCTGCCCCAATGGTTTTGTCAAAATATCAGCAAACTACTCTTTTGTTCTGCAATGTTGCAAAACAATTTCCCTATTGTTCACTAACTCTCTGATGTAGTGATACTTGGCATCAATGTGTTTAGTCCTTTTGTGAAACAATGAATTCTTTGATAATGCTATTGCTGAGCTATTATCACAATAAATTGTTGTGTATTTTACCTATTCATGACACAAACTTCTCATCATTCTTCTCATCCATATTGCTTGACATGATGTGGCTGTTGCTGCCACATATTCTGTCTCTTCTGTTGATAAAAAAACTATTGGTTGCTTCTTGGAATCCCATGAAATGTTTCCTGATCCCAAATGAAAAACATATCTAGAGGTGTTTTTCCTATCATCTATACTTCCAACCCAATCACTATCAGTATATCCAATCAATTTAAAATTTTTAGATGAGGAGTATAAATTACCATATCCCTTCATTCCGTTCACATACCTTAGAATCCTCTTGGCTGCCTGCCAATGAGTCTCTTTCGGTGTTTCCATGAATTTGGAAATTAAACTTACAACATACATAATATCCGGCCTAGTTGCAGTCAAATACATAATGATGCCAAATATGCTTTTATACAATGTCGGATCGAGATTCTTGTTGTGATCTTCTTTGCTCAATTTTAACCCCATGGCAGTTGGAGTTACAACTGCCTTGCTGTTCTGCATGTTGAATCTTTTCAACACTTCTTCAACATATTTTTCTTGGGAAATAAAAATCCCATTTTCATTTTGCTCTACTTCTATTCCAAGAAAATATCTCAAAAAACCCAAATCACTCATTTCAAATTCACTCTTCATAACTGCTTTAAAATCAATAATGAGAGAAACTTCATTAATAGTATAAATTAAATCATCTACATATAAAACAACGATAATAATCTTACCATCATTTTCTTTGATGTAGAGTGTGGGTTCACCATCACATTTTTCGAATCCATTTTTAGTCAGGTAAGCACCTATCCTGTTGTACCATGCTATTGGTGCTTGCTTTAGCCCATAAAGAGCTTTCTTCAACTTTCATACTTTGTGCTCTTGGCCTTCAATCTCATTGCCTAGAGGTTGTTCAACATATACCTCTTCTTTCAACACTCCAATCAGGAATGCAGATTTCACATCCATTTGGGAAACCTTCCATTTCTATTGTGTTGTCACTATTTCCATCCTTGCAACCAATGCAAAGGTTTCTTCGTAATCTCTTCCTTGTTGCTGCTTGTAGCCTTTGACAACAAGTCTTTCTTTGTGCCTTTCAATCTTGCCTTCAGCATTTCTCTTGGTCTTATAGACCCATTTTACTCCAATGAATTCTTTACCTTTAGGGAGGTCCACTAACTCCCATGTATTAGTCTTTTATATTGCACCAATCCCTTCGTTCATTTCTTCAATGCATTTTTCTTCTTTTACAACTTCTTCAAAATGAATTGGGTCATCAACTTGACAATACAAAGAAAATAAGGAGTTCAGACCAGTATTATCATTTACCTCTCCTTGTTCCTAAATCTCACTCATATTTATGAATCTCGGTCTTCTTGGTGTACTTGTAGTTCCATTTGAACTTGAGGGAATTTTAGTTCCCTATGGTGTGCTTGAAGAAGCACTTCCTTGATTTCTCAAGTTTGTTTTATTTCCAGCTTGTGGTGTGGTTTGTTGTTCTTGTCGTGGTGGAGGAGGAGCCACCAAGGAGGTATTATTTGTTGTTGTCCTTTCCTCTTGTTCTTCGTGAGACACACACGTCTTCACATTCACTATTTTTTTAAGCTTCCATCCCAAGCGTCTTCTTCAATAAACTACACATCTCTGCTTATTATTACTTTCTTGGTGGATGGATTATAGAGTTTGTATGCCTTGGAATCATAATTGTATCCAACAAAGATACACTTATCCCCCTTGCTGTCAAGCTTCTTTTTCAATTGATCTGGGACATGTGCATAAGCCACACATCCAGAAAATTTCATGTGAGTGAAAAACTACTTTGTTCCACTCCATGCTTCTTCGGAAACCCTGTTCATGAGAGCTTTGGTTATTCAAGATATATGATGCAAAATTTATAGCTTCAGCCCAATACTCATCTGGAAAATGTTTTTCCTTCAACATACTTTTGACCGTGTCCATGATCTTCCTATTCTTCCTTTCTGCAACATCATTTTGCTGTGGTGTGTACCTTGTGGTAGACTTCTTATGTATTCCATTCTCCCTATAGAAATGTAGGAACTCTTTGGAGATGTATTCTCCACCTCTGTCAGTTTTTAGCACTTCGATGTAGTGCCCACTTTGCTTCTCAACAAGTGTATTGAAGTGGCAGAACTGTTCAAACACTTCACCCTTCTGTTTCAAGAAATACACCCATGTATTTCTGGTGTAATCATCTATGAATGTAAAAATATATTGGCTGCCAGCTAAAGATGGTGTTTGCATTGGTCCACACAAATCTGAGTGGAAAATATCTAAGGGTGTCTTTGCCCTTATACTCTTCCCTACTGGAAAGATTCATTTGTTATGTTTTCCCAAGATGCAACCTTTAGAAAGGCTGTCCAGTTTCTCAATCAGTGGTAATCCTTTTATCATTCCCTTTCTATGCAACAAGTTCAGGCCTCCGAAATTGAGATGTCCAAATCTCAAGTGCCATAACCAGTTTTCATCTTTCACTTCCTCTTGAAAGACCTCTTGTGTTACAGTTGCTACATTTATTCTTTCCTTCAAGTCTGTTCTGAGCTTGAGAGGAAACATCCTATCGCTTGTCATCTTCACCTCTACAATGACTTTCTTTCTTGGAGGTATGTCCATGTTTGTGCACACATCATCTTTAAAGAATACATTGTAGCCCTTGTTTATGAGCTTTCCAATCCTCAAAATATTACATTTCAAGCCAGGTACATAATTTACATCTGGCACAAACTTTTGTTCTCCTTTTCTTATCAGGATACTTACTCTTCATTTTCCCATGACAGATACCTTACTATCAGTCCCTCTTGTTACTTCAGATTTAACATTTTCATTTAGATTGGAAAACATTGCTATGTTTCCAGTCATGTGGTTACTACAACCTGAGTCTAAGAACCACACATCATCTTTTCTATCTTGTGCTATATTACATGTTAACAACACATTCTTCTGGTTCTTTTCTTCTTTTGTAAAATTAGCATTCTCCCTATTATTCGTGTCATTTTTCTTTTTCCTACACTCATTGGCATAATGCCCATATTTCTTGAGATAATGACATTGGACTTGGGATTTATCATACATTTTTTCATGAGCTTGAGGTTGACTCGAGCCTTCATCCTGGTTCTGATTGCTGCCCCTTCCACTCGGGTTTGCAGTGCCGTTTCTTCCACCTCTCTGTGGGTTTGTTCCTCTTCCTCGGTTGTTTGATATTCCTCGCCCTTTCCTTTGGCCAAAACACATTTGAGTCTTGAAATCTTGTTCCAATGATGAATATGTTCCTCTGTTCATTCTGTGGTCATGAGACATCAGAGATGTGTTGAGCCTCATGATTACCCTCTTCTTTATAGTTTTTCTCATGACATTTCACCTCTTTTCCATCAGTTCATAAAACCCTAATCAGTAAGAATGCCAAGGTTTTGTCTCAAGGATACATTTAAATGATTATCATATTGTATTTTCATGATTTTTCTATTCTAATAAGTTTTTGCATATTAGCTACAAAATGTTGCATGTCCTGCAGCTGACTGTGCTTTCCGCAGCAACTCTTATGGTTCACTAGGTTCCAGGTGTTAGATGAGGAAGCAAGCTACATGGGTATTTCTAGAATCCTTCCAGCATGGATTCTATCCTACTCATTTGAGACAAATCGACATATGGAGGTGCCTAAACCTACAGTCAATGTTACAAGTCAAAGAACGTTACCTACAACAATAGGACTCCTGATTTTCTCTTCGAAGCAAATCATGATTCCAATAGTCCTATTTTGATTGTCATTCAAGATAGACACATGTAGATAACTTAGCTTGCAATTAGTTATGTAATTCATCTTTAAATAGTGGTTCCATAGAACCGAGGGATAGTTCAGTTAAGTTTTAGTACAATTCAAATTTGCAAGTGAATACTCTGTTTTCCAAGATTCGATTTCAATAAAGAATTTCAGTTATCAAATGATGGTTTGATTGCACTTTTGACAAGATAGGAATCAACCAAATTAGTAGCAAAGGTCCCTTGTTGCTAAAAGAGGTTTTTTTTATGCTTTCTGGTTAGATTTATTTCATTCTGTTTAGTAATTTTTGTTTATGCTTCATTTCCAATTTTCAAATAGTTTAATTATAGATTGCAATTGTGCAGACTTGTCTTCAAAAACGTTTCAAGAATATAGAATTTTTTTTTTCCATATTGAAATAAATATTGAAGTGTTGCAAAGCATGGTTGTTTAGCTTACTGTCTTGTATTTTTCATAAAGTAGAATTTCCAACTGCTGTAAAAAAATTGATATTCATAAAAAGACCATTTCCAATGTACCAAATGTATATTAATGGTTACATGTTTCATATGTGCAATATTTGAATTTATTTCTTGTAATTTTCTTGCTAATAACTAGGGGTGTAGTTGATTTCTTAAAATACACTTCAAGAGGTTAAAAGCTTTACAATTGAGTGATACTGATAAGTCAATTATACATCTGGTTGATCTTAGTTAGTCCTTACATGTTTTTACTTTTAAGACCCTCATTTGACTGCAAAAAATAATATTTCTAAAAACCACTCCACAAGGAAACTCATCTGAACATATTAAGAGAGGATGGTTGAATGATTAAATGTCATGCAACTTCTCGATTATTTACAGAGCTTTCCTAATGCTTTAATTTAAAACAGATGTAATTAACTTACTCAAACATTACTTCAAAGAAGGTCACCCTTTACAGTTGAATAATTGGAGTAGCTGGACACATCTTAGATGTTTTCATTTGCATTCTTTGTCTTCTCTTCTATAGCCTTGGCATGCTAAAGTAGATCCATGGATTAGGACTAACCAGTCAAATAAATAGATTCTTTGATTTTCAAAACTAGGTCTTAAACTAGCTATTAGCTTTAGATTTAGATTTTATGAAAATTAGATTGGTTTTAGTATGTAAGCAATGTTTTTTTATTTATTTTCTTCAAAATATTTTCCATGATTACGTGTTTATGTCGGTAAATATGGGTAAAGATAAGAGGAGTTCGATTCTTTGAGAGGTTTTATATACCTCGTGCACAAACTAGATTAATATTTATAAATATTGCTTATGCAAGAAAAATATAATATGTATGCTCTTTATTTAAAAAAGGATTTTGTACTCATTTAGTTTATGAAGTGATAATAAATCCAATATTATTTTCTTGAAAATGAAATGATAAGAAATCTAAGATTATTTTCTTGAAAATGGAATGATAAGAAATCCAAGTTATTTTCTTGAAAATGAATGTAGAATAAAGAGGGTAACTAGAGATATATTTTCCTGGGTGGTGAAAAAGAAAAGATAAAAGTTAGATGAATTTTCTTGGAAGGGTTTCCATGAATTTGTGTGTACGTATGTTTTCATTTAAAGTCTACATGAGTGCACAAAGATTGGATAGGAGTTTTGTGCATGAATTAATGCAAAATAAAGATTATTTTTATAAAAGATGCATATGAATATTGTTCATACAAGAACAAGAATGCATAAAAGTTTAAGTTAACCTTCTGAATGTTTCCTAGGTTTTGTGCATAAAATATGGTCATCTATGGTCATTTCCTGAAAGGGAAGCATGTGAAACTACAAGTATAAAGACAACAAAACTAGGTTATGTTAACTTCCTGTTGCAAATGAAGTATGCATTTGTTTACATGAAAATAATAAGTTAATGATGGTAGAATTCTAAGAAGGGAATAATGTATTGCCTACGTTAAAGAAGAGTTATTATGGTAAGCTCTTGCATGCAAAAATAATAGTGTTGCATTGGAGATTTATGTTCTTTGCATAGAAGATCTATTGAGATATATCCATCTCGAAAAATTATATGTGAATACATTATGCTATCATAATTATTATGTTAGTTTCTTTTGGAATAAGATCATGTATAAGCATGTGATATTTATATTATCTTCCATTGGAAAGAATATACATTTGTATGTGGGAAATGATAGCATGTTTAGTTAGCCTACATTGGGAAATATTCTTTGGAAAAGAAGGTGGATTACATGCATAAAACCCATATTAATGTGTTGGTTTCCTTGGAATATACAAATGGTAATATTAGTATAATATTTGGAAAAGAAGACATGTAAACATATGTTTGCATGCTCTATTTTGTTAAGTATTCTTTTGGAAAATTATTTTAGAGACATTATGCATTGTATGCATAGGAACAAAATTCATCATGTTAGCTTTAACACCAAAAGCAATAGCTGAAGAGTTGGTTCTTTTGTTAAAGTTTAAGGAATATGAATGCACATTGTGTCTTTTTCCATTGAAGGAATTCCTGGACAGTTGCAGTGATTTGTCTTGTACGAATGTAAGCGTGTGTGAGAAGTGTCATAATAATGTGGGGATTATGTTAACATGAATTGATAATTACTTGCTTACACTAATTTAGTGATGTTAGAAGAAAGAATGTTGTGATATTGTATTCAAATTTCATGTATGCACATGAATATGTGTTAAAGGATCACTTAAAGGATTGATTATTAATTTATTGAGGCTTTCTCTAATCATGCTATAAAAGATTGTTGAGGACATCAATGACACGTAATGATGGTGACTTATGAGAATGAAATATTATGCTTAACATGATGGAAGGTAAATGATTATGGTTCATGAAGATGAGTGTGAGCTGTAGGATGATCCAATATATGATGGTCCATTGTAAGTACATCCATGCCACCAAGATATGAAGATATGAAGATTAGTGGGTAAATGCTATCGTAATTATTGTAATGGATTTAAACTAGATATTTGAATATTTCCTTGTAAAATTTATAATGATGGCTAAGGGATGGTCTCCCTTATAATCCATTGAGTGAGGGCTGAACACCCTCACGAGCGTTTAATAATAAAATTAAACGTTTCTTGGTTTTCACTCTACAGGGTTTCCAGGGTACATTGGTGTTCAATAATGTGATTGATTATTGTGTCAAGATGATGATAATGATTCCTTTCTTATTGTGATATTCATAATGTCAAGTATGTGATGAATACATTAATAACGAAATGAATGCAAGGTATCTCATACAATTTTATGTTAATGTACCATAATAGAGGATGTAAATGGTTAAGCAACTTACTATTCTTATAATAAGGTTACACTATGAACTGGTAAACATTATATCTAATTATTGGTAAGGAATATTTAATAGTGATTTGGAAAGTTACCC
Organism: Pinus albicaulis; assembly: GCA_034641835.2. Lineage (NCBI taxonomy): Eukaryota > Viridiplantae > Streptophyta > Pinopsida > Pinales > Pinaceae > Pinus > Pinus albicaulis. The sequence goes on from CM076573.1 coordinate 232,445,764, forward strand.
GTGGGTAATTTGTATAAAAATTTTTTAACTCTTTGCATTTCCATGAGAGGTTATTTTGTGTATGTTACAAGAGATAAGGAAATATTGAGCTGAAATTTTGAAGGACTTGTGGTTGTCACATTGTTACCAAAAAGTGATGGAATTCATAGACAGGAGTCTATGGAAACTTCTATACATGGGGAGTCTGATGCAGGAGCATCAAGAAAAAATTTCATTAATCATTTGTGTGATTTAGGGGGTGAGCTATTTTAATTATTTTATTAATTAATTTGCTCATTTTTAATTAATTAAGAGAGTAAATATATATGTGAGGATTATTGTAAATATTCCTTAAATAATTAAGGATATGAGTGGATTTGAATTAGGTAGATAATATAGGGATTAGGAATTCCATAAACGGGACTTAGTTGGGTCCAAAAAAAGATAAATATAAATTAGATTTTAAGTTGAGATCTGTGTGGAGGAATTTATGGAGTGAAAAAAATTATTATTTTTGTACAAATATGTAATATCTCTCATTTAATAATTTTTTTTCCTTTTATATCGTTGCTTTATTGACGAAATTCTAATTTTCTCATCTATAGCGCATCTCATCGCCCCACAATGAGATTCTATCAGCATTTTTAATTTACTTAACTACACTTCTTAAGAGTTAATATCTTATAGATAATGCACTCCAATATTTATGATCTGTAGTTTATAACTTATAACCCAGTGATACTAAACAATTTCTTATTATTTCCTTTAGAATATTTACTTGTTTCAACTATAGTAATGCCTCTTACTATTACCAATTTATATATGTATACCCTTGCATAAGGGTTGACACTATATGTAATATTTACTACCTTTAATTGATAGCATGCTACCTCACCATTGATTTCTCTCTATACAGAATATGTTACCTTGGACATTTAACCACATCCCGACTATTATCCATATATGTATCTATGAAAAATTCTCTTATTTATGCCTATATTCAAAACAAATAATTTTATAATACTATTCCTTTGAATGTTGAAACTATGAATGCCATTATTAAATCAAACCCAAAATATTCATATGCATATGTATATTCGTGGAGATCTTCCAATTGGGTATGTGTCCATGTCTTGGTGGGTTCTTACATCATAGGGTTTATACCGATTTATTAAAGTCCTTCTTATCATACCTTTGTAATTTATACAGTATACGTTTATAGATTTTCCGTATGTCTTTCTCAGTTATTTAATTCCTTGTGTAATTCTCATCCCATGGTATTAGCTTACTACATGACCTCCCTCTAGCATATGGTTGATATGCAAGCACTCTCTCCCATGAACTCCTTGGGATTTTTGAGAACAATAGTGTCATTTATTGTAAATTTATAGTCATGGTACCTTGAAACTTATGTAACAATGATTGAGAATTGTTGTTGTATTATTTAATAATTTTCTAACTACTAACTCATGTGACTTGGTACAATGAATTAAATTCCTAAGATCTTCGACATTTAACTCCTAAGATTCTCGGCAGCCTAGACCTAGAAACTCCTTGTTAACTAAGGACATCCCTTCGATCCAACCCTAACCTCGCACCTGCTGCCACGTGAACGATGTAGATGCTATGAAAAGTAGGGTTGCGTGATGGTTATATTAATTGGAAATTTCTGTTTTGGTTATTACTTTCCATGTTTCATTTCTATCGTTCCTTCCTAAGAAGCATAGCAGCAAAGGTTTACCTTGTTCTTCCTTACGTGGGTTGGAACCACCAGCGACACCACTTCAGCTTGCAACATGATGTGTCTCAAGTAATACACTATTTTGCCTCATCCTGTAATTTACATTTCTATTTCAAGGTTTCCATGAATGCTCAAATGGTCTCAACGGCCTACTAGTTTCGCTCCGGAATCATCCTCTATTTGAGGTTTTTCGTGACTGTTGATGTAACTTTAAGTTTGCATTCTTGATTTTCGATTTTCTCACTATACCAATTCTAGTTTTTCTTTCCAGAATTTTCCAGCGCTTTGCTTGTTAATTTTCTAATATAGCATTGATTTATCAAATATGTAACCTTGTGCGTCTTGTTTGCTTTGGTCGACTCATCATACTTGGTTTTGTCGATTTGTAGCAATTCCGCATAGAAATGGAGATAGCCCAAACCCCAATTTCGGCATTCAGGAATGATCTTGAAATCGACCTTCTCCTACTCAAAAATATTTTATTCCAACTTGCCCTTGTTCTGGTTTATTTACTGTCAGAAAATGATACCAGGTAATCTCGTCAATTTTTTTATAGAAACATATCTTTCTATTTCAGTTAATTACTCCTTGAAGTTCGATTTCTACTCTAACTCTTTTATAGTTATTTCAGGGGATTTTTAAGATTATAGGTGTATAACTTGGATTACGTCCAAAACCATAAGGTAAACTGGCCCATTGATTTTACGTATACATTTATTTTTCTTTCTACTAAGTATTAATGAATCTCATGCATATACACTGATAATCCTTTCGCACCTCATGTTATGTGTAGGTAAGCACTACAATTCTGGGGTTTTCTAATTATTTACAACTATGGTATCCCATAGCTCGGACTACTTTAATTCCTACATCTCATTTGACACAGGTCGGTATGGACGTTTCTATCTCCTTTGATTCAAAGCTAGCATTTTAGAAAAAACCATGTATTATTTATAGTTATTTCATCACTGAGAATACAGGGCCTTGTTAAGGAACTATTTGTTTGTAATAATTTTGAACCCAGATGGGGTTATATAATTCTTCTCCGGACTCTGTATATTTATTTATTTTCACAGATGTCTTTTACTCTGTTATTATTATTTTTTTCTTTGGTTAAACCAGGAGAAGATGAATTTCTGTAATACCTCTTTATAGATATAACTATAGCATGATCATAAACATCGTCATTTTTATGTATAGTTATAATGGTAATTATCACCAATAAAAATCTTGGTGTCCATTTGATATTTGTCTAGTTGTTTGGATAAACTATTAAATGAAGTATTAAAACAACTATAGTATAGCATAGGTATAATATTCACCTCATAGGTGTTGCACTATATTTTTCGTTCTTCTCATAAAATATTCTTTCCTTTGTTCCTGTTCTAATATGATAATATGAATAATTTGTCAAATAAGGAACTGCAAATTCTTTGATTATACCTTAAGTAGATAGGTTGTCTACTACTTCTTTCATTTGTTTCTTCGAATCAATTACAGAACAAAATTTGATAAATTGTTCAAGTTTTATTTTGAGTATAGTAAGATATTATCTATAAACATACTTACATAATAGATTCTAAAACAGAATAGTTTAGAAATAACCTATTTATCTTGTAGCTATACATAAGATTTATCAGTTTATTACTTCTTGCATTTTCTATTCCGCATATAAGGTTAACTTTGGCATGTTCAGTACAATACTATTTTCACTTTTCATTTCTGTCTTACATCACAGATTTTTTTTCTACTGTACTAAAAATTCTTATATACACCTAACTTTCTTGACACAATATTTTCTACTAAATAATTGTAACAGTATGAAAATAATTAAATTATATTCGTATATACTTGCAGATAATAAATTTATGTTCTGTATATGAGCTTAGATTCCTCATAAAGATATGTATATATGTGTAAAATCTAAACAAAGTGATAATAGTATTATCCTCTAATACATATAAGTACTGCTTATTCTGAGAGATACCGATCTCTAGATTTAAACCTATTATAGGTTTAGACATTCTGGCAGATGGGACTCATCATACTACACCCATACAACCACACATATTTGAAGTATTTATTCTTCATTTAAATCTGTTAAATGTATGGGTATTAATTAACTCAGCATACCACAATTTCACTAACTAAAGTAAAAACTTTATTTACCAATGAACAAATTCATAAACTATAAATATAGATTAGTACTATGTGCATACCAATTTCTTAGACTGGTCCTCCCAACCTTAGAGTTTTGTCTCCTTAACTCTCCCCCGAGCTGAGACCTTTGCTTCCCTAGATAGACAACCCTTTGTCTATCCTGGAGCAACTTATTTAAGCAGTGCTTTCCCAAGCCTGTTTCTAATTTTTGCGTCTAGAAATTCCAGGATGTTTTCTTCCTGTTTTTTCCTAGGCTTCCCTCCGTGAGGTACTTTAAATCTATCTTTTCCACTTTTCCAGCTTTTCTTCCTCTTCCCAATTACTTTCCTCTTCATTGGGAAAATTATATTTTTCTCTCCCAATCTAATTTAGTAAGATTCCTTTCAAGATTTTTTGAAATGTTTTGGGAAAGTCTAACCTTATCCATATCCTCATAGACTAGGTTTAAGATCTCTAATCTCAACCTAGTCATAGTGCACACATAATTATTCCATTTATTTTTATTAATAAGTAATTAAATAAATCCACACATTGTTTCTCCATTGCGTTCCACTTCCCTTTTGGATTTGTTCAAATGTCAAATTAAAAAGCATAGCAACTTGGGGTATTACACACTCCCCCTATTAAAATAAACACCATTCTCAGTGTTGAAAAATTAAACTTAAACAGTTCACTGTGAAAACAATGATGTGTATTTTTCCATAATCTTGGTTTCTCGTTCCCAAGTAGCTTCTTCAATAGTAAAGTGCTTCCATTGCACTTTTACTCTGGCTACTCTGTAGTTCTAAAGTTCAATTTCTTCCCACTCCAAGATTTGAAGTGGCTTTAGAATGAATTCCCCTTCTGGTTCCACCCGAATCACATTCCAATCAATAACGCGAGCATAATCATGTACATACTTTTTTAACAAAGAAACATGAAAAACATCATGAACCTTAATATGAATGGTTCAGGCCAGTTTATAAGCCACTGGTACCACCCTTTCCAATACTTCAAATGGTCCACAATATCTAGGAGCCAATTTTGCACAACTACCAGTGTGCAAAGTGATCTTTTTGGGCTTTATCCTCAAATATACATGATCACCCACACTGAACTCTCAGTGAACTCTCTTCTTGTCTGCATAACTTTTCTGTTGATCCTGAGCTGTCTTGATGTTTTTCTGAATTTGTTTTACAATTCTCTCCATTTCCTACAAAGCTTCTGGGCCAAGTACCAACTTATCCTCAGGTTGGCTCCAGCTTAAGGGAGTGTGGCACTTTCTTCCATACAGTGCTTCAAATAGACTCATCTTTATCAAATTTTCATAGTTGTTGTTATAGGAAAATTATGCTAAATGTAAATAGTCTTCCCATTTAATTGGCCTATCCATCACATACATTCTTAGCGTATCTTCTATAATTTGATTTGTCCTCTTAGTTTGACCATCCTTTTGGGGGTGATAGGTAGTACTAAAATTTAGTTTAGTACCCATGCCTCCAAACAGAATCCTCCAAAAGGTTGCAGTGAACTTTGCATCTCTATGAGAAATAATCATTTTAGGAATCCCATGTAGCATTACGATCTCCTTCATGAACACATTTGCTACTTGGGATCTTCCAAAGGTAGATTAAATAGGTATGAAATGTGCAGGCTTCATCAAAGTATCCACTACCACCATCATGGAGTCATGCTGATATTTGGTTCTTGGTAACCCCATTATAAAGTCCATAGAAACAGTTTCCCATTCCATTCTGAAATCAGCAAAGGATTTAGCAATCCAGCTGGATGTTGCTGTTTAAATTTTACTAGTTGACATTCCATGCATCTTGCTACATCCTTTTTCGTTCCAGGCCAAAAAAAAATCTTTTTCAAAGCTGTGAGTAGTTTCTGATATCCAGGTTGTCCAGAATAAGGTTGTTTATGATATTCGTCCATAATTTCCTTTTTCAAATAATCTACAGTGGAGATGTACAATCTATTTCTATAACAGATCAGTCATTTTTTATTGTGGGTGTATCCTTTCATTTCCTTTTTCAGCATTTGAGTCTAAAGTTTTTCATAGCTTGGATCTTTATCTGCTACCTTTTGAACCAATCCCTCTAAGTCAAAGTTAACACTACTCCCAATGTTACTTATTTTTTTCCAAGCATTTCTTCTTAAGGCATCAGCAATTTTGTTTTCTTTCCCTTTGATATGTTTTATTTCCTCAAATGCACTCAGAAAAGAAAGCCATATAGCTTTTCTAGCATTCAAATCTGGTTGATTGAAGAAATACTTTAGGCTGATGTGATTTGTCATCAGTATAAATTTATTTCCTAGAAGGTAGTGTCACCACATCTTGAGAGTGTGGATCACAACAGCTAACTCAAGATCATACACACTATAATTCTGTTCATGTTTCTTAAGTTTTCTAGATTCATAAGAAATAACAGAATTTTCTCGCAATAGTACTCCCCCTAATCCTTCTCCACAAGAATTTGTACATACGACAAACTCCTGATTAGGATCTGCAATTTTCGGAATAGGTGTTGTGGTAATTTTCTGTTTTAATTGTTCAAAGCTATTCTCGCATTTTTTTGTCCATTCAAATTTTTTACCTTTCCTTTGCAATCAAGTTACGGGATAGGCTAGAGCGGAAAATCTTTCTACAAATATTTTGTATTACCCCGCAATTCCCATAAAGGACCTTACTGATGATACATCAGTAGGCACAGGCCATTCTCTAATGGATTTTATCTTATCAGGGTCTATAGCCTATCCTTGTTCTGAAATTATATGCCCCAAATATTGAATTTTATCCTTATAAAAATTAGATTTTCTAAAATTGACATACAACTGGTTTTCTTTAAGAGTATGCAACATGATTCTAAGGTGTTCTTTATGTTCTGCCTCACTTTTTGAATAGATTAGAATGTCAGCAATGAATACAAGCACAAATTGGTCTAAGTATTTATTCAAGACACTATTCATTAAGCACATAAAAGTGGTAGGGGCATTGGTAAACCTGAATGGTAGGACTACAAATTCATAGTGTCCATACCGGGTTTGAAATGATGTTTTTTTGATATCCTCATCTTTAATTCTTAACTGGTGATAACCAGTCCTTAAATTAATATTGGAAAACACTGAGGCTCCCCTAACTTGATCAAAGAGGTCATCTATCCGGGGTAATGGAGACCTGTTTTTATAGTCAACTTATTTAGTTGAGGATAATCAATACACATTCGGAAGGTACCATCCTTCTTTTTCACAAACAACACCGGTGCTCCCCAAGGAGATACACTCGGTCTGATGTAACCTTTGTCCAACAATTCTTGTAATTGCATTTTTAACTCCATTAGTTCTGGAGTGCTCATTTTTTAAGGGGCTCTAGAAACTGGAGTTGCCCCAAGTACTAAATCAATTGTAAAATCAATTTCTCTCTTGGGGGGAAGATGAGGAATCTCATCTGGGAATACTTAATTAAATTCTCTTATCACTCGTAATGTTTATAACAGGTTTTTCTCTGTTTTATGTACTAATTATTCAACATGTACAACATATATCTCATACCCTTTTCTAGCAGTTCTTTTTAATTGAAGGGCTGAGATCTGCCTCACAGAAATGCGTTTCGGTTTTCCCTTGAGTATGACTGGTTTTCCCTCCATATTAGTGCAGTGTAATGTTTTTTCCCAACAATTCATCACGGATTTCTGTTTTTATAACCAGTCCATCCCTATTAGTATATCATAGGAACCTAATGGAAAAACATTTAAAGTTAATTTTGTTTGATAACCATTCAATTTCATAGCTGTTGGAGGTAACTTATGAGTTACCTTGCGTTTGGTACCAATGGCTAGCTGGACCAACCAAGACTTCTGAAACTTCTCTGTTCTAAGTTTACATTTTTCTACTATTTGTGAACTAATATAACTCAAAGATGCAACTGTAACATATTGGTCAGCAATCGTATGTTCCATCTCAACCATAGTAGACTGATGTTCTGCTTTTCAATTTTCTAAGGCTGCACTGATGGTGGGGATGTTCCTTTCTAAGTCATTAACTGTAGTGGTCTCTCACAATAATTTCACTGTCTGAATATTTCGATATGGACATTCTCTCAACAAATGACGTTCTCCACAACCCCAACATTGTAAAGACTACCGCATTTTAATAGTTCCCTCCTTCTTATTATTCCCATTCATTGGTTTAGAACCAGTTTGAGATTGATTAGTTTGATCTTCACTCATTTTACTAAATTTCTTTCTTTGGTGGTTCCTACCAAATTTTTTCAAATAAGCTGGTTTCTGTTTCTTTCCACTGAATTCACCTTTGTTTGACCAACTCTTTCCTTGCTCTGGCTTACCCCTGATTTTCTGGTAGCATAGTCTGGCCTTACTCACTACTTCATCAATTGTTTTTGGATTATCGAACTATATTTTCTCCTTGTAAACAGTAGGAAAATAGTTCAGAAATCTCTGTACCTTTTCCTTCTCCTTTCGGATATAAGGTACATATCGTAACAGATTTGTGAACTTGGTGACCAACTCATCGATGGTGATTTGTCCCAACCTGAGTTCATGAAACTCTTTTTCCTTGTCATCATAGTAGCGTTCGTTCAAATATCGGTTTTTGAACTTGACTTCAAAATCCTCCCAAGTCACTGATTTCTCATCAATGGCATGGACCATTTTTGTTTCCTCCCACCACAAGGTAGCCTTACCTTGCAGCTGGTAGATAGCTAATCTGGGTCTTAAATTACTTTCATATTCGTAAACCTAAAAGTACTTTATCATATTCAAAATCCATGCCTCAACATATTCTTCCTTCTCTCCATCATAGGAGGGAGGTTTTATTTTCCATAATTCACCTTGTAATTCCTTCTTCTTTCTATACTGTTGTCTAGTGGTGTCATCTTCCTCAAACTCATCTCAGAATTTGACTCTTCCTTTTCTCTTCCTTCTGGAACCTTCACCTTCTTGGCTGTTCCGCGAAGTCAGTTCTCTGATGCGTTTTTCTTGCTCCTCACTGGCCAAAGATAGCCTGTCATTGTGGCTTTTAAGCTATGCCATATCTCGTTTCATTCTATGCAACATAGCCATCAAGGGAGCATTTGGATATGGCATGTTTTCTCCACAACCCAGATCTACATACATCTCGTCCTCTTCAATCATGGTTCCCAGTTGTACTTTTCAATATTGTTCACTGTATAGTAAAACAACATTAGTAAAATTTAAAAATTCATAAAATTTTACAACAGCATATAGTTTCTGCATGAGCACATAAATTGCCCAGTATTTTAGCTAATGCTTTGATAACATTTGTAATATCTCTCATTTAACAATTTTTTTATTTTTTATTTCTTTTATATTGTCACTTTATTGACGAAATTCTAAATTTCTCATCTATAATGCATCTCGTCGCCCCACGAGGAGATTCTATCAGAATTTTTAATTTACTTAACTACACTTCTTAAGAGCTAATATCTTATAGATAATGCACTTTAGTATTTTTGATCTATATTTTATAACTTATAACCCAGTGATACTAAACAATTTCTTATTGTTTCCTTCAGAATATTTACTTGTTTCAACTATAGTAATGCCTCTTACTATTACCAATTTATATATGTATGTTGATGGGAAAATTTGTCTGGCCAACAGTAGGGGATCTCCCCGATAGAAAGTCCCAATCAGACCTTGAACCGTTTGGAATAGAGATCCTATCCAGGATGTTGGTCCGGCTACCACTTAACTCACCTTCCCCTTTGGTCTCAAAAGAACTTGATTGAACCTGCGGACACACACTTATTCACATGATACATAGTACATGATTGATGCATTAAACACGTATATAGCACTATGTGTAGCAAGACAATAAACAAAGCATATACGCCGAAGGAACTATCGTTAGCAACACATCTTTGGGGTTATGCTTGTGAGGTATTCTGACCACAAAAGAAACAGTTCTTTATGGTGAGATGCCCTTTTACTTCCTTAAAGATAAAACGAAATGCTAACAAGCAAGGTAATTAACATTCATAAAAAGAGAAATGAAAAACTAAACATCACTAACACAAGCACAGATAGCCATGATGCATAAATGATGCCATTAAAAGTGCAGCTTCATTAATCAAAAGATGTTTGAAAATATATAAGAAATACACATAGTGTTCACACAATGAAACACATCATATCCATAGGGAGTTTTAACAGGTATCTGTATTCATATGCACAAGAGTGTTATCTTTTAATACAATGTTGTATATCTCTTGAGTCTCCAAAAGCCAAAAGTCATGTACATTTCTCCCGGAGGGGGTTTTATAGATCAAAATTTCCCTTTGGGCTCCCTGACTCTACGCTTGCCCGCCGGTTAAGTTGCCCTGCCACCTGGGAGACAATCGTGACCTGCGACCTCGATAGTGAGCGCGACTTGCGACCTATTGGGCAGTGCGACTTGCGACCTAGTGGGCAGTGCAACCTGTGAGCTACTGCCACTGAGTCATGAAGATGGGCACGCAATAGAGAGATCAGGAACATCAATCTACTTTCCTTTGAGGAAGTCCTGCCAGGTCTGGTATTCTGCTGCTATGGGAGAGACTAGAGGGACCTCCTCTTTTAACCGATGCATGCGCTCCAGAGCATTCGGGATTAGAGTTTCCTTCTTTTGTGAGATCTAGTTTGAAAGGGAGGCGAGCTTAGTGTAAATCCATACTGGCACGACAAGGAACTGACCCAGATTTTCTTGTGATGCTGCGAGCTCGGGGGCGGCAGCAGCTTGCTTGATGGGCTGCAGAAATGACTGGATTTCTTGATCTACTTGCTCCCAGGTCTTACTTTCGTCCAATGCCCCTAGCGAAGGAATGTGGTGAAGAGTGTGCATCGAGTCTATGTCGCTGATCAGGTGGTCGTATGAAGACATTACTTTGTCCAAATCCTTGGATAGCTTGTCCTTGGATTACATCTTCATACGGATTTGGAATTTGGCATCTTGTGTATGAATCCAATCCTTCTTAGGCAAATGCTCGGGAGCTTGAGGGTATCGCACTGTCCAGTCCATCATTTTATCTAAGGCAGCTGAGGCTTCCTTGAGCTGCTCATGCTTCTGCTTAGTTTCTGCTCGTGCTCTTACCAATGGGGCGACTGTTTGTTTTATGGTGAAAATTTCCCCATACACCTGCCTCATGGTCACCTCTAATACATTGCATTCCTTTAGAACGGCAAGTGGAACTTCATTGACTGGGGGAGCTTTGTTTCGGAGTTGTTGCACCTCTTCCTTCAACGCCGACCTCTCCTGCTCCGCCTTCTTCTCCCGTTGCTCCGCTGCTCGTAGTTTGTTTTGTAGAGAAATGATTTCTCTTCTCATTCTGGTTACATTTTCTTCCGTGGCCGCAGCGAAAGCCATGCCTACCGATGCTATCATCACGGGATTAGTCCTAGTGTCAAGGACTATGTCTTTTTCAGTTGCAACCGTGGATGCGGCGGAAGGACTTTGTGCCAGGGACCTTCTCTTCTCATGTCGGATTTTGAAAGAGAATTGGTCGAATGTGAGCCTGGTGAGGTCGAAGACCTCCTCCTCCTGCCCTTGGGGGGAATTCACATCAGAGAGCATGGTTCCGGTACCTCCTAGAGGTACTTCGAGGGGAGACACCTCGATATCTTCTATCATTTCATCCTCCTCTTCTTTCTTCTTCTTTCTTCTTCTTTTCCTCCTTTTCCCTTTGTTGGCGCTCGGCTTCTGCCTTCTCATGCTCTTCCTTCCGCCTGCACTCCGCTTCTGCCGCTGCTTCTATTTCAGCTTTCCTCTTTCGCTCAGCTGCAGCAGCTTGGTCTACTTTCTTTTGGCATTCAGCTTCTACTTTGTCAAGCTCTTTCTTGAGTGCTTGTTCTGCTGCGGCCTGCGCCTCCTTTTCCTCCTTTTCCTTCCTGGCCTCCTTGGCCTGCTTCTTCTTCTAATATGCCTTTGAAATTTTCTTGCGCTTCTCCTTGTCCTCTTTTATCTTCTTTTCTTTCTCTTGCTGAGCTTTGGCCTCTACTTCTTTCTGTTGGGAAGAGGTGTCAGGCCCTGTGCTGGTCTAGGGCTTTTTAGCTAGAGAGGAAGAGGCACCTCCTAACTTACGGCTCCTGTCTTCCAAACTTTGATCATCCGGATCCTCTTGGCTAGAGTCCGCCCCCGGAGCAAGTTGTATATCTGCATTATACCAGTTTCTTCTCTCATCTTCTCCTGAGAATTCTACATGCTGGTAGTTCCATTTGAATTTGGCCTTCTTGCAGTGTTCGGGAACTATCCTCTCCAGGTCGTATGTTCAGTACTCTAAAGCCCTAAGGCGATAACTTTTAATCTCTTCTCCCTCAGCCCCTACCTCTCTAAAATCTTTAACTGTGTATGCGAAGATAGTGAGGGGTAGCGTGGGCCAGGGCTTGTTCTTACCTTTGGACATGACACTGGAGAAACCTGAGGTCATTTGGAAGCATACCTCTTGTACGAGCATCTTGTATGTAAACGAAGCGAGGCATAGCATGTGGTGCCCTGAACGAGCTGAAGACTCGGATGAAAGTATATTCAGCGAACGAAAACCAACGCGCCACTTGGCCTAGAGTCTCCCTATCTCGCCAAGACATGCAAGGGGCATCTTGGCCAAATAATTTCCTGAATAGGGCGGGGATGAATATTTGACAAATTGGTTCTATATCCTGTTTATACCTGGATTCCCATAACACTTTGGTTTGTAGATGAATTGCACGGGTCTGCGTGGGATCCCAGTTATGTGCCCATCCCTCAAAATGCAACCTTGCATAGACGGCATCCAATAGATAAGAGGCCATATAGAACTAAGAAGGCATTTCTTCATCTGGGGCCAATGCCGAGGACAAGTTTGTATGCATTTAGGTCATCAATATACTAGCCCAGTTGAAATGGGTGCCATGCACCATTACATATTCCATGATAGTAGCCCATGTGTCGTTGAAGGTGGTGGCATCGAGGCACCCGTACAATCAGCAAAGCATGGCGGCTACTAATTTATATACTTTTCTCAGGCTGGCCACTGGATATTCTTGGTCTTTCTTGACTTTAACTTTGTCGGGCTTCACCCACCACTTCCTGATAGTGTCAACTACAGGGATTGCATGGGCAAGAGCCCATTCTTCTGTAAAGTTTTCTTCCTGTTGAGGCAAAGAGTAGTAAACATGGGTGTCCGAGCCTACGAGTGTTGCGAAAGCCTTGCCTTCGCTGTCTCGGATCATGAATTTCTTGGGATCTGTTTTTTGTATGATCCAGTCGATCATTTCAGGACATGGAAATATGGCTGGATGAGCACCTACGAGATGCAGCTTGGACCTTTTGAATTTTAAGTATACCTCCCGATTCGGGAGGTCTTCTGGAAATTCTGATTCCGTTATGTCGAACTCATGGTACACTTGGTACCGTCGCATGCTGTCCCCTTTTGAAAATGTACAAAGGGTATCTCTGTATATCGGGGGTGGGGACACTGGTATGTCCATCTCCACATCTTCCCTTGCCACGTGCTTGTCTTTCTTCCGAGACACTGGGGGTGCCATGTCGCTGGAATCCGAGAGAACAGGTATACACTCTGTGTCTGCTTCAATTTCACCTGCCATATTCATGAAAGAATCCCATGATAAGAACAACATGATGATAAAAGACCAATTACAGTTTATCAATGATTTTAGTTGGGACACAAGAAAAATTTAAACAATGGTCTACTGGGTCGCGGGGTCATAGATTGAGAGAAAGTAGCCAACATGCGACCTTGCGACCTTGCGACTAGGTCGCTGGGTCGCGGGGTTGCAAATTTCTAGAAACCGGAAAAATGTGACCTTGCGACCTTGCGACTGGGTCGCTAGGTCGTAGGGTCGCAAATTTCTAGAAACCGGAAAAATGCGACCTTGCGACCTTGCGATTGGGTCGCTGGGTCGCGGGGTCACAAACTCTCGAACAATTTGGAAACTTCAACCTTGCGACTAGGTCGCGGGATCACAGGTCGCGCTAGGGCTTTCTCGAGGGTTTTGGGCGCGCGCGGAGTGAAGTTTTTTTCCATTTAACTGGAAAAATGTAAAGCCAAATGGATCCAGACAGAGTCAAGGGGTAGTTTTTGGAGTAGGGGAGTAGCCATGAAAGCCTGGACAAGAAATGGTGATGATTTTGGGCAGTGTGGGGGAAAACAAGAATCAGAAAAAACCCTAAGTAACAAATACAGACAGGGGTTGAGGCAAATTGACAATTTAAAGGCTGAGGATGTCTGGGATTTAGCAAGAATAACCAAAAAGGAAATAACAAGAGGGAAAATGGAAACTTACCCAAGAAAAACGCGTGCCAGTCGACCTGTCAGAGTCGTTTCTTTCTATTCACTGCATGTGGAAAATGTGACCTAGCGACCTCCTTTATATAAAAGGGTCACACGTGCGGGCATTTAATGAGGTCGCAAGGTTGCAATTCAAGTGATTCTAGAGGTATGCGACCTCGCGACCTTGCGACCTTGCGACCTGCGAGTCGCAGGGTCGCAAAGTCGCGGGGTCGCAATTTTCCAAAAATTTGAGCTTTGCGACCTTGCGACCCTGCGACCCGTGATCAGGTCGCAGGGTCGCTAGGTCGCGAGGTCGCGGTTTAGCCTTCTAGACTCTTTACTTATTTTTCTGTAAGTTTAAGGGGCTCCGAAAAATTTTTGAAGTGGGGTTTTTTGGAGGGTGTTCTAGAGGCTACAACAAATGGTGATTCACTGGACGAAACCCGAGTCTCTATCGATAGTCAGCTTTGGAGGGGGGGGGGCGGCTTCGCTTGTTGTTTCTTTTACCTCAAGGTCAACATTGCATAGCTTTTGGCACCTCGCGAGGTTGCTCATCCTGCTGGCTTGTTCGGGTGCTGATTAACCAAAATCTTATTTCTTCAGGTCTCCAGACCGAGAGGGTTGGAGGACTCCAAGTAGCTACAGGATCTGGTACGATTATTTTGTCCTCATTGTGTTGCTCTGTTGCCAGCGAACCTCTCGGTCCCGGCGGAGTCACTGCCTAGGAATCATGAACGTTGCTCCGCTACCAGTGAGCCTGGTCAGTACCCCAGCAGAGTCGCTACATCACCTCTCTACGCAGGAAGCCTTTCTCAATCCTTTACCCTTTATTAGTGTGCTATTGCACTTATTTTGAATGTGCCTGGGGCACTTATTTAGATGTGCTCATGCACTTATTTGAGATGGGAAATTTTTTCCTTGGGCGGATGAGGGATCCCGACTTATTTTGCTTGCAGAGAGGTTGTTCCTGGTCTGGTCTGAGGACTTTGGTTTTTCCCGGATGCCCTGACGAAACATGGAGTACCTCTTTTCCCTTCCGATCTAGTTACCACTGCATCGCACTTTCTTTTGCAGACACCCTCTCAAACTTGCCAGGTGGGCTCCCTGCTTGATGACGTGAGCTAGATCATACGCTGCCTTTAGGTGCCGGTAAAAAGCAAGCCTTTACCACCTTTGTGTCTGTGGGGAAAAAGCCTTCCATCAACAGAGAACCTGTTGCAGTGTGCCAAATGTGTAGCTCTGACAAGCCCTTCCGTTTTAAATATATATATATATATATATATATATATATATATATATATTATCCATTAAAAGGGATGAAATGGAAACTATGGTACAAGGATAAGATAGCCCTTCAAGGGATGCTAAGTGAAATAATGTTTGAGGTCATGGCCGTTTACCGGGAGGACCTCGACTCTTTCCTCAAGGGTTTGCAGTCTAAACGTATGGGAACCTAATTTCTCCTTAACTTGGAAAGGGCCTGTCCATAGTGCTTGGAAATTGGAATGTTTTCCCTTTTCTTCGTGAGCTTTATCCCATTTTAGGACTAGGTCTCCTACCTCAAATTTTTTATTCCCTGCTAATTTTCTATCAAACCATCTCTTGATTCGGCTTTGGTGGATGGCGAATTTTTCCCGGGTTTTTTGTCTTTCCTCCTCCAACTTCAGTAGGGTGTCAATCCAAGTCTGCAAGGTAGGGTATGGGGTGCTATGACATTCCTGGGACAGCTAAAGGGTAGGGAGAGATAAATGGGGAGGAAGAACAGCTTCTTTTCCATACACGAGAAAATAAGGAGAGCTGCCTAGGGAGGACTTGGGCATGACACGGTCGGCCCAAAGTGCATTGTGAAGGGCATTGTCCCAGTTGCGCTGGTGGGACAACAGGGTCTTCTTAATGATGCGGATCAGATTTTTATTAGTCAATTCAGCTAAACCGTTTCCTTGGGGATAGTAATTTGCAGAATGTTTAAGAACAATACCGTTTTCGAGGGAAAAATCATATAATTTAAAAGATGAAAAGTAAGCTGCATTATCAAAAACCAAGGAAGTTGAAACGCCAAACCTGGTGATGATGGAATGAGTGACGAATTATATTACCTCCTGGTCATTGATTTGGCGTAAAGGTGCTGCTTCGACCCACCTGGAAAAATAATTAGTAGTTGTAAGAATGTACTGGTGTTGTTTGGAAGAGTGAGACATGATTTCGCCAATGGCGTCCAAGCCCCACTGTTGAAAATTTTCTTCCACTACTACCAACAGTAAGGGGGCGGCCGGCCGCGCTTCTCGGTTTGCAAATTTCTAACACTGGATGCACTTCCAGACATATGCATGCGCGTCTCTGAAAAGGGTTGGTCAATAGTATCATGCGCGCATTATCTTATGGGCGGTGGTATCCCCGACAAAATGACCCCTAGCTGGCCCGTCATGTAGCTCAGTCAAGATTTTTTATGCTTCATCATGTTCTAAACAACGTAACATGACCCCATCATAATGTTTCTTGAAAAGCTTCCCCTGGATCAGCTGGTAAGATGCAGCTTTGAGTCTTATCGCACGTTTCTGCTGGGAAATCAGAGTGAGGTCCAGAGTAACCTAGGCTAAGAATCTTGAAATGTCAGAGTACCAAGAAAGGCTATTCTACTGAGGCACGTGGTCACTCTGGTACATATCGATTTCTTGTTCCCAACACTCTTCTTCAGCTTCAACTCCATGGGAACTTGCAGCGTCCGCAGCCATTCGGCATAAACCTTGTCCTTTCACGATGTGTGCTGGTTTAAACTCTAAATCATACTCTTGTAGGCACACCACCCAGTTGCCTCGCCTCTCACCTAGCTCCTGCTGCACAAACAATGAGTGGATAGCTGGGTGTGGGACGAAAACCGTGACATGGTTTTTCAAGATGTAGGGCCTGAAATGCTTGACTACTTTATAGACCACATAAGCTTGCTTTTCAATTTCAGGGTAGTTCAATTCAGCCCCCTGTAAACTAGTGCTCATGAAGGAAATAGGTCGTTCATCATTGTTGCCATCCTTCTGCGTGAGGATAGCTACAAGTGAAGAATCTGAAGCGAAAGTGTATAGGATAAAACCTCTGCTAAAATCTGGACTTTGGAGGGAAAGAGCTTTAGCTATAGCCTGTTTGATTTTGTCGAAGGCCTCCCTCTTTGGTATATTCCATTGGAAATCCGCATTCTTTTTGATCATTTCCTGCAAAGGCTTGATTATCTGGGCGAAATATGATATGAATTTATGGACAAAGTTGATTTTTCCCAGGAAAGATTGCATTGATTTCTTACTGCTCGGGGGGGGATCTGGGAAATGGCTTTCACCCACTCTGGATCTACTACAATGCCTTGCTTAGTTATGATGTGGCCCAACAAATTTCCTTCCGCCACAGCGAAGACACACTTCTTCGGGTTGAGTGAAATCCCGTACCTTCTGCACCTCTCGAAGATTTGTTTGAGGTGGGGTAAATGATCGCCCCGGTGTTTTGAGAACACAGTGACGTCATACAAATAGAATACCACGCTCTGCCCTATTAAACCACAGAAAACTATATCCATGGCCCGTTGGAAGGTCGCCCCCACGTTTATCAAGACAAAAGGCATGTGTCTGAAAGCGAACGTTCCCCATTTGGTCCGAAAGGTAGTTTTCAATCTGTCTGGTTCGGCTACCAGCACTTGGTTGTAACCAGAGAATCCATCCAATAGGGAGAAAATCTCAGATCCAGACACAGCTTGCAATATTTGTTCCATGGGTGGCACTGGGTAATTGTCTTTTTTCGAGGCTCGATTCAAATTCCTGAAATCCACGCATAAGCGGATCTCGCTAAACTTCTTTCGTACCAAGACCAAATTTGATACCCATGTGGAGTGACAAACTTTAAAGATAATGCGTGCATCCAACAGTTTCTTGAGTTCTTTCAGAATCATCGGTTCCAAAGTAGGGTGTACCTTTCTGAGCTTCTATTGGAACGGCTTTACACCTTCTTTCATGGGTATGATGTGCTGAATAATCTGAGTATTGTATGTACGCAAATCATCATACATCCAAGCAAACACATATCGATACTTCCGGAATAATTGGGTGAAGGCTTGCATCTCTTCATCAGTACAGTCGTTGCCAAGGTTGACGAACTTTGGGTTGTCCTTTGATCCTAGGTTCATTTGCCGATGTGCCAAGATGGAGCTTTGTACTTTGGTATTTGGGGGGCTGCGGAATCGGCTTTGCAGATCAAAGAGCTTTTCTAGTGACACTACCCCCTTGGGCATGGGGTTCTATTTACATTTATCACGCTCTTCCTGCAAGGCCTGATCATGATCCGCCTCATTTATTGCCGCGTCTTTGAATACTTCAGAGCTGAGCATGAAATCCAAGATCTGTTGATCATCATTAAAAACGTGTAAATTAGTAATATTATCTGGCACAGAGGGTTTATATATAACTTCAATAGAAAAACCCTCCCTCAAAAGGGTAAATCTAGCAGCGACATTAGCCAGAGTATCAGTCGCTGCATTGTGCATTATAAGAATAGATTTAATTCCAAAAGCATCGAAAGCGGAAATAAGACGCCATACCTCTTGCTGATAAGCCTTCAAATGCGGAGATAAACAATGAATGGTATTGCGTACCTGTCGAGTAATTATCTCGGAATCTCCAATAACTTGTAAGCATATTACCTTTAAATTCAATGCTTTCTTGAGTCCGTGGATTAGAGCTTCATATTCAGCAGTATTGTTCGTGCATTGGAACTCAGGCTGACATGATATCGATAATTTGTTCTTTTGCGGGTCTAGCAAGATGTAGCCTGCACCTGCTCCATCAAGAGTTTTGGAACCGTCATAGTACAGGGTCCATACATCATTTTTTGGCTCCTTTGGGGTTATAGGTTGGGGCGGGAATTTAGTTTGTTGTGAGACGGGAGTGGCTTGATCTTCCGCGATGAGTATTAATTCAGACTAGATCTCGTGATCTGCTGGAGATTGAGGAGGGTGATAACATCCAAAAATGGCTTCCAAGAAGCACATGCCAAGCTCCTCCTGGGAAAAACTGATGGGGTTATTAGTAGCATCCAAATAAGCCACAGTATGTTTCATATAAGGCTCTCTTTCGACCTTGATTTGGTTATTCTGACCTCTGTAAGGAAGCCAAAGGTGGGACCAGTCAGTGGCGAAATATCCTTGCAGCTTGCTGGACCAGTCCCTACTAAGTAATAGGCTGTAGGCTTCCGGAATGTCAACGACTACAACGTCGATACATTGGTGGACTCTAGAATCAGACGAGAGGTGGATGATGACGTTATTTAGTTCTCCTATGGCTGGCACTTGAGATATGTCAAGTTGAATGATCATTGCATCAGTTTTCTCTGGGCAGATGTTCAGTTTCTTACAAACAGATAGTGGCATGACGTTTGTGGAGGCGCCGGAGTCAACTAAACAGTTATGGAAGTTGAAGTTGAAGATCTCAAAAGACAGGAGGACAGGAGGAGTAGACCCCCTGGAATTTGCATTGATGGCGTTTACGATGGACTGAACACTTGGACTAGGTTGTGCAGACGTGTTTCTCATATGCTTGGTAGTTGAGGTATTGGCGAAGGCTTTAAGAATGAGTTCTCGTTGATTCGTGATGTGAGCAAGCTCGTAGAGGGATATGTTAGCTCTGGTTTTCTTCATGTCCTCTACAATGTTATATGTGGAATCAGATTGGGGACCGGGTTCGGTAGTGGTTGTGGGGGACCCCATCGGGAGCTTGCTTTTTTGATTTGCTTGGGTGTTGTCATTGGTGGGCTTCTTAGGGGCAGCTTGTTCTTCATTCCCCGACGGTAGAATTTTCCTTAAGAAAGCCCTTTTCTTCTCCTCAAAGGATGGTTCGGGAACTAGTCCTTTACTCCTAAGGCTATAGTTTCTTACAGGTGGGGCCTTAGGATTGTTTGCCATGTTGATATTAGTGGCTGTAAGATGGTTGTCCCCTCGGATAACATCGAATGCAAGAACTGAGGATGTCGGTTCTTCATTCGGGGGAAACTCTTCATCGTGGTCAGAAACATCATCCTCCCCCGCGTCCCCTGGGGTTTGATCATCCAGAAGCTGGTTTACCCCTGTGGCCATGTTGCCAATCCACTGTGGGCATGTTTTTTCAGAGTGGGCAGCCTGGTGGAAAGAGCAGAAGTTATCTTTTCCTATCTCTTCAATGTTCAGAACAGTGTTTGGGTTGGACGGAGGTTGGCTTGTGTTGGGGTTGCTCTTTCTGAAAAAGGGCTTAGGCACCTTGGCAGTAGTCGTGGAATATATACCCTTCCTCTTCAGGTCAGAGACTTCATTTGTTAATAACTTGAGGGTCTTTTCTATACCCTTGAAGTCAAAAGCATCCTTATCCTTATCAGCGGTTTTGTTTGTGGCGGACTGACCCCTTCTCATGATTGGTTTGCGGTCATCTCTCCCCTCATGATCGATGGCTCCTATAGAAAGCATGTCTCTTTCTACAGTGAGGGTGGCTGCGTAGTTGGCCGCAAGTGTGGGCCGAGCTTTGCATTTCACGAAGACAACGATATCCCTAGGAGAGCTTTTGTATAATAGTCAATGGTAATAGAGTCGTCCAATGCCAGGTTTGGGGGAAAATTTTGCAGTATGGTAGCAAAGCGCTGATTGAAGTCTCTCACCTTCTCTTTCTTGTGGCACTTAATGGTGCTTAACTCCGTGAGGAGCATGGAAGGGGTTTCGTCCTCTGAAAAACTCTGCAAGAATGCGCGTCGAAACTGGTCCCACGATGTGATGGAGGCACTTGTGAGGGATCGGTACCAAGTGGCCGCTTTGTTTTCAAGAGTATGCGGAAACAGATGGCAATCAACGTCATTTGACTGAACCCTCATGATTTGCAGGGAAAGATAGAAGCTGCTTATATGATCCTCAGCCAAGGTGCCTTTCTCGGGATCAAACTTGGGGAGGTGTTTCTCCGGGTGCCTAGGCAGGTCGTGGAGTGGGCCCAAAAGTTTTAATGGTGACTGGGCCATCCAAGCTATGGGTTGCACCCTCCTAGCTTGCTGGTGGTGCCTAAACTCAGGCTCAGATTCACCCCCCGAACCTGACACCGATGCTCCTCCCTCATGGTGAGAGTGTTCATCTTGATATCTTTCACGGTAGGGAAAGTCTCTAAGATATCCCTAGTTGTGGACATGCGGCCTATTTGGGTTTGGGTGACGGTTGTTGGCACGATTTCCTTGGCCTCGGCCTCTATCTCCTCTACCTCTAGTCCAGCGGGCTCTATTTCCCTCGCCTTCATTTCTACAAGCTCTATTTCTGTTGCCTTCATTCCCTCGGCCTCTATCTCCCTCACCTTCCCCAGGTGGGGGGTGTGCTTGGTTGTTGTTAGGCTAGTTTTGGTTGGGCTGAGGGTCAAGAAAAGGTTTAGTAGGACCAAATTCTTCCTCATCACCGTCTTGGAGTTTGGGGATTGGTTCGTCACGCTGAGCAGTGGCGGCGAGGTCTTCAATCATGAGATTCACCAACTGGGGCACGGTGCTCACCAGGGCACCATTACGAGCGATGTTTTCAGCTGGGTTTCTAGTATGGGACAAGAATTGCATGATTTGGGCAAATCGCAAATCCCTGAGGAGATTGCGGGCAGCTGGGCGCAAGGCTCTCAACTGTGCGTCGGTAATTTCATAATACGACATCTCTACCCCTGGAATATCTTCTAATGGAGGGATATTTTCGTTGTTTATGACCTCCCCGTGGGGAGTTTGTGATGGAATGTTGGTTGTATGCTGGGAGGCTGCCATTCAGGTCCTCCTTCTAGCGCCAATTCTGTTGACGGGAAAATCTGTCCAGCCAACAGTAGGGGATCTCCCCAGTAGAAAGTCCCAATCAGACCTTGAACCATTTGGAATAGGGATCCCGTCCGGGACATGGGTCTGGCTACCGCTTAAGTCACCTTCCCCTTTGGTCTCAAAAGAACTGGATTGAACCTACGGACACACACTTATTCACATAATACAAAATATGTGATTGATGCATTAAACACGTATATAGCACTATGTGTAGCAAGACAATAAACAAAGCATATACGCCGAAGGAAGTGTCGTTAGCAACACATATTTGGGGTTATGCTTGTGAGGTATTCTGACCACAAAAGAAATAGTTCTTTATGGCGAGATGCCCCTTTACTTCCTGAAAGATCAAACGAAATGCTAACAAACAAGGTCATTAACATTCATAAAAAGAGCAATGAAAAACTGAACATCACTAACACAAGCACAGATAGCCATGATGCATAAACGATGCCATTAAAAGTACAGCTTCATTAATAAAAAGATGTTTGAAACTATATAAGACATACACATAGTGTTCGCACAACAAAACACATCATATCCATAGGGAGTTTTAACAGGTATTAGTATTCATATGCACAAGAGTGTTATCTTTCAATACAATGTTGTATATCTCTTGAGTCTCAAAAAGCCAAAAGTCCTGTACATTTCTCTCGGAGGTGGTTTTATAGATCAAAATTGCCCTTTGGGCTCCTTAACTCTACGCCTTCCCACCGGTTGAGTTGCCCTGCGACTTGGGAAACAATCGTGACCTGCGACCTGGATAGTGAGCGCGACTTGTGACCTATTGGGCAGTGCGACTTGCGACCTAGTGGGTAGTGCGACCTGTGACCTACTGTCATTAAGTCATGAAGATGGGCGCGCAATAGAGAGATTAGGAACATCAATCTGCTTTCCTTTGAGGAAGTCCTGCCAGGTCTGGTATTCTGCTGCTATGGGAGAGACTAGAGGGACCTCCTCTTTTAACTGATGCATGCGCTCTAGAGAATTCGGGATTAGAGTTTCCTTATTTTGTGAGATCTGGTTTGAAAGGTAGGCGAGCTTAGTGTAAATCCATACTGGCGCGACAAGGAACTGACCCAAATTTTCTTGTGATGCTGCGAGCTTGGGGGCGGCAGCAGCTTGCTTGATGGGTTGCAGAAATGAATGGATTTCTTGATCTACTTGCTCCCAGGTCTTACTTTCGTCCAATGCCCCTAGCGAAGGAATGTGGTGAAGGGTGTGCATCGAGTCTATGCCGCTGATCAGGTGGTCGTATGAAGACATTACTTTATCCAAATCCTTGGATAGCTTGTCCTTGGATTGCATCTTCATATGGATTTGGACTTTGGCATCTTGTGTATGAATCCAATCCTTCTTAGGCAAATGCTCAGGAGCTTTAGGGTATCGCACTGTCCAGTCCATCATTTTATCTAAGGCAGCTGAGGCTTCCTTGAGCTGCTCATGCTTCTGCTTAGTTTCTGCTCATGCTCTTACCAATGGGGCGACTGTTTGTTTTATGGTGAACATTTCCCCATACACATGCCTCATGGTCGCCTCTAATACATTGCATTCCTTTAGAATGACAAGTGGAACTTCATTGACTAGGGGAGCCTTGTTTTGGAGTTATTGCACCTCTTCCTTCAACGCCGAACTCTCCTGCTCCGCCGTCTTCTCCCGTTGCTCCGCTGCTCGTAGTCTGTTTTGTAGAGAAATGATTTCTCTACTCATTCTGGTTACATTTTCTTCCGTGGCCACAAAGAAAGCCATGCCTGTCGATGCTATCATCACAGGATTAGTCCTAGTGTCAAGGATTATGTCTTTTTTAGTTGCAACCGTGGATGTGACGGAAGGACTTTGTGCCAGGGAACTTCTCTTCTCTTGTCGGATTTTGAAAGAGAATTGGTCGAATGTGATCCTGGTGAGGTCGAAAACCTCCTCCTCCTGCCCCTGGGGGAATTTACATCAGAGAGCATGGTTCTTGTACCGCCTAGAGGTACTTCGAGGGGAGACACCTCGATATCTTCTATCATTTCATCCTCCTCTTCTTTCTTCTTCTTTTCCTCCTTTTCCCTTTGCTGGCACTCAACTTCCGCCTTCTCATGCTCTTCCTTCTGCCTGCGCTCCGCTTCTGTCGTTGCTTCTATTTCGGCTTTCCTCTTTTGCTCGGCTGCAGCAGCTTCATCTGCTTTCTTTTAGTGTTCAGCTTCTGCTTTTTCAAGCTCTTTCTTGAGTGCCTGTTTTGCTACGGCCAGCGCCTCCTTTTCCTCCTTTTCCTTCCTGGCCTCCTCGGCCTGCTTCTTCTTCTGATTTGCCTTTGAAATTTTCTTGCGCTTCTCCTCATCCTCTTTTATCTTCTTTTCTTTCTCTTGTTGAGATTTGGCCTCTACTTCTTTCTATTGGGAAGAGGTGTCAGGCCCTGTGCTGGTTCGGGGCTTTTTAGGTACAGAGGAAGAGGCACCTCCTAACTTACAGCTCCTGTCTTCCAAACTTTGATCATCCGGATCCTCTTGGCCAGAGTCCGCCCCAGGAGCAAGTTGTATATCTGCATTATACCAGTTTCTTCTCTCATCTTCTCCCAGGCGTTCTACATGCTGGTAGTTCCATTTGAATTTGGCCTTCTTGCAGTGTTCGGGAACTATCCTCTCTGGGTCATATGTTCGGTACTCTAAAGCCCTAAGGTGATAACTTTTAATCTCTTCTCCCTCAGCCCCTACCTCTCTGAAATATTTAACTAATAATGCACCGATAGTGAGGCGTAGCGCGGGCCAGGGCTTCTTCTTACCTTTGGATAGGACACTAGAGAAACCCGAGGTCATTTGGAAGCATACCTCTTGTATGAGAATCTTGTCTGTAACGAAGCGAGGCATAGCATGTGGTGCCCTGAACGAGCCGAAGACTCGGATGAAAGTATATTTAGCGAACGAAATGCACCACTTGGCCTAGAGTCTCCCTAGCTCGCTAAGACATGCAAGGGGCATCTTGGCCAAATAATTTCCTGAATAGGGCGGGGATGAATATTTGACAAATTGGTTCTATATCCTATTTATACCTGGATTCCCAGAACACTTTGGTTAGTAGATGAATTGCACAGGTTTGCGTGGGATCCCAGTTATGTGCCCATCCCTCAAAATGCAACCTTGCACAGATGGCATCCAATAGATAAGAGGCCATATAGAACTCAGAAGGCATTCCTTCATCTGGGGCCAATGCCGAGGACAAGTTTGTATGCATTGAGGTCATTAAAATACTAGCCCAGTTGAAACGGGTGCCATGCACCGTTACATATTCCATGATAGTAGCCCATGTGCCGTTGAAGGTGGTGGCATCGAGGCACCCGTACAATCTGCAAAGCATGGCGGCTACTAATTTATATACTTTTCTCAGGCTGGCCACCGGATATTATTGGTCTTTCTTGACTTTAAATTTGTCGGGCTCTGCCCATCACTGCCTGATAGTGTCGACTACAGGGACTGAATGGGCAAGAGCCCATTCTTCTGTAAATTTTTCTTCCTGTTGAGGCAAAGAGTAGTAAACATGGACATCCGAGCCTACGAGTGTTGCGAAAGCCTTGCCTTCACTGTCTCGGATCACGAACTTATTGGGATCTATTTTTTGTATGATCCAGTCTATCATTTTGGGACATGGAAATATGGCTGGATGAGCACCTGCGAGATGCAGCTTGGACCTTTTGAATTTTAAGTATACCTCCCGATCCGGGAGGTCTTCTGGAAATTCCAATTCCGTTATGGCGAACTCATGGTACACTTGGTACCATCACATGCTGTCCCCTTTTGCAAATGTACAAAGGGTATCTCTGTATATCGGGGGTGGGGACACTGGTATGTCTATCTCCACATCTTCCACTGCCACGTGCTTGTATTTCTTCTGGGACACTAGGGGTGCCATGTCGCTGGAATCTGAGAGAACAGGTATACACTCTGTGTCTGCTTCAAGTTCACCTGTCATATTCATGAAAGAATCCCATGATAAGAACGACATGATGATAAAAGACCAATTACAGTTTATCAATGATTTTAGCTGGGACACAAGCAAAATTGAAACAATGGTCTACTGGGTCGCGGGGTCGCAGATTGAGAGAAAGTAGCCAACATGCGACCTTGCGACCTTGCGACTAGGTCACTGGGTCGCGGGATCGCAAATTTCTAGAAACCGGAAAAATGCGACCTTGCGACTAGGTCGCTGGGTCGCGGGGTCGCAAATTTCTATAAACTTGAAAAATGCGACCTTGCGACCTTGCGACTGGGTCACTTGGTCGCGGGGTCGCAAACTCTCGAACAATTTGGAAACTGCAACCTTGCGACTAGATCGCGGGGTCGCAGGTCGTGCTAGGGCTTCCCCGGGGGTTTTGGGCGCGCGTGGCATGGAGTGTTTTTCCCTTTAACTGGAAAAATGTAAAGCCAAATGGGTCTAGACAGAGTCAAGGGGTAGTTTTTGGAGTAGGGGAGTAGCGATGAAAGCCTGGACAAGAAATGATGATGATTTTGGGCAGTGTGGGGGAAAACAGGAATCAGAAAAAACCCTAAGTAAGAAATACAGACAGGGGTTGAGGAAAATTGACAATTTAAAGGCTGAGGATGTCTGGGATTTAGCAAGAATAACCAAAAAGGAAATAACAGGAGGGAAAATGGCAACTTACCGGGGAAAAACGCGCGCTAGTCAACCTGTCAGAGCCGCTTCTTTCTATTCGCTGCATGTGGAAAATGCGACCTAGCGACCTCCTTTATATAAAAGGGTTAGACGTGCGGACATTTAATGAGGTTGCAAGGTCGCAATTCGAGTGATTCTATAGGTATGCGACCTCGCGACCTTTCAACCTTGCGACCTGTGGGTCGAAGGGTCGCAAAGTCACGGGGTTGCGATTTTCCAAAAAAATGAGCTTTGCGACCTTGCGACTCGCGATTAGGTCGCAGGGTCGCTACGTCGCGAGGTCGCAATTTAGCCTTCTAGACTCTTTACTTATTTTTCTGTAAGTTCAAGGGGCTCCGAAAATTTTTTGAAGTGGGGTTTTTTGGAGGGTGTTGTAGAGGCTACAACAATGTATACCCTTGCATAAGGGTTGACACTATATGCAATCTTTACTACCTTTAATTGATAGCATGCTACCTCACTATTCATTTCTCCCTATAGATAATACATTACCTTGGACATTTAACCACATCCCAACTATTACACATATATATGTATCTATGAAAAATTCTCTTATTTATGTCTATATTCAAAACAAATAGTTTTCTAATACTATTCCTTTGAATTTTGAAACTATGAATGTCATTATTAAATCAAACCCAAAATATTCATATGCATATGTATATTCATGGAGATTTTCCAAGTGGGTACGTGTCCATGTCTTGGTGGGTTTCTACGTCATAGGGTTTATACCGATTTATTAAAGTCTGTCTTATCATACCTTTGTAATTTATACAGTATACATTTAGATATTTTCCATATGTCTTTCTCAGTTATTTAATTCCTTGTGTAATTCTCATCCCATGGTATTAGCTTACTAAATGACCCCCCTCTAGCATATGGTTGATATGCAAGCACTGTCTCCCATGAACTCCTTGGGATTTTCGAGAACAATAAGGTCATTTATTGTAAATGTATAGTCATGGTACCTTGAAACTTATGTAACAAGGAATGAGAATTGTCGTTGTATTATTTAATAGTTTTCTAACTACTAACCCATGTCACTCGGTATAATGAATTAAATTCCTGAGATCTTCCACATTTAACTCCTAGGATTCTCGACAACCTGGACCTAGACATTCATCATTAACCAAGGCCATTCCTTCGATCCAACCCTAACCTTGCATCTGCTGCCACGTGAACGATGTAGATGCTATGAAAACTAGGGTTGCGTGATGGTTATATTAATTGGAATTTTTTTTTTTGGTTATTACTTTCCATGTTTCATTTCTATCATTCCTCCCTAATAATCATAATAGCGAAGGTTTACCTAGTTCTTCCTTACATGGGTTGGAACCACCAGCGACACCACTTCAGCTCATGGCATGATGTGTCTCAGGTAATTCACTATTTCGTCTCATCCTATAATTTACATTTTTATTTCAAAGTTTCCATGAATGCCCAAATGGTCTCAACAACCTAATGATTTCACTCCGGAGTCATCCTCGGTTTGAGTTTTTCTGTGACTGTTGATGTAACTTTAAGTTTGTGTTCTGGGTTTTCAATTTTCTCCTTATACCAATTCTAGTTTATCTTTCTAGAATTTTCCGGCACTTTTCTTGTTAATTTTTTGATATAGCATTAATTTATCAATTTTGTATCCTTATGCGTCTTGTTTACTTTGGTCGACTCATCAGACTGGGTTTCGTCCATTCGTAGCAATCCCACATAGAAATGGTGTTAGCCCAAACCCAAATTTCGGCATTCAGGAATGGTCTTGAAATTGACCTTCTCCTACTCAAAAATATTTTGTTCCAACTTGCCCTTGTTTAGGTTTATTTACTGTAGGAAAACGATACCAGGTAATATTGTCAATTTGTTTATAGAAATGTATCTTTCTATTTCAGTTAATTACTCCTTGAAGTTTGATTTCTATTCTAACTCTTTTATAGTTCTTTCAGGGGAATTTTTAAGATTACAAGTGTATAACTTGGATTATGTCCAAACCCATAAGGTAAACCTGCCCATTGATTTTACGTATACATTTATTTTTCTTTCTGCTAAGTATTAATGAGTCTCGTGCATATACACTAATATTCCTTTCGCACCTCATGTTGTGTGTAACTAAGCACTACGCTTCTGGGGTTTTCCATTTATTGGGAACTGTGGTATCCCATAGCTGAGACTACTTTTAATTCCTACGTCTGATTTGACATAGGTCGGTATGGACGTTTCTATCTCCTTCTATTCAAAGCTAGCATTTTATATGGACTCGTGTATTATTTCCAGTTATTTCATCACTGAGAATATAGGGCCTTGTTAAGGAACTATTTGTTTGTAATAATTTTGAACACAGATGGGGTTGTACAATTCTTCTCCAGACTTTGTATATTTATTTATTTTCACAGTCTTTTGCTCTGTTATTATTTTTTTTTCTCTGGTTAAGCCAGGAGAAGATTAATTTTTGTAATACCTCTTTATAGATATAACTATAGCATGATCATAAACATTGTCATTTTTATGTATAGTTATAATGGTAATTATCAGCAATAAAAATCTCGGTGTACATTTGATATTTCTCTAGTTGTTTGGAGAAACTATTAAATTAAGTATTCAAACAACTATAGTATAGCATAGGTATAATATTCACCTCACAGGTGTTGCACTATCTTTTTTGTTCTGCTCATAACATATTCTTTCCTTTGTTCTTGTTCTAATATGATAATGTGATTAATTTTTCAAATAAGGAACTGTATATTCTTTCATTATACCTTAAGTAGATAGGTTGTCTACTACTTCTTTCATTTGTTTCTTCGAATCAATTACAGAACGAAATATGATAAATTGTTCAATTTTTATTTTGAGTATAGTAAGATATTATCTATAAACAGACTTACATAATAGATTCTAAAACAAAATAGTTTAGAAATAACCTATTTATCTTGTAGCTATACATAAGATTTATCATTTTATTACTGCTTGCATTTTCTATTCCATATAAGGTTAACTTCGGCATGTTCAGTACAATACTGTTTTCACTTTTCATTTCTGTCTTACATCACATATTTTGTTTCTACTATACTAAAAATTATTATATACACCTAACTTTCTTGACACAATATTTTCTGCTAAATAATTGTAACAGTATGAAAATAATTAAATTATATTTGTATCTACTTGTAGATAATAAATTGATGTTCTGTATATTAGCTTAGATTCCTCATAAATATATGTATATATGTGTAAAATCTAAACAAAGTGATAATAGTATTATCCTATACTACATATAAGTATTGCTTATTCTGAGAGATACCGATCTCCAGATTTAAACCTATTACAAGTTTAGACATTCTAGTAGATGGGACTCATCATACTACACCCATACAACCACGCATATTTGAAGTATTTCTTCTTCATTTAAATCTGTTAAATGTATGGGTATTAATTAACTCATCATACCACAATTTCACTAACTAAAGTAAAAACTTTATTTACCAATGAACAAATTCATAAACTATAAATATAGATTAGTACTATGTGCATACCAATTTCTTAGACTAGAGTCCTCCCAACCTTAGATTTTTATCTCCTTAAGTCTCCCCCGAGCTGATATCTTTGCTTCCCTAGATAGACTACCCTTTGTCTATCCTGGAGCAACTTATTTAAGCAATGCTTTCCCAAGCCTGTTTTTAATTTTTGCGTCCAGAAATTCCAGGATGTTTTCTTCCTTTTTTTGCCTAGGCTTCCCTCCGTGAGGTACTTTAAAGCTATCTTTTCCATTTTTCCAGCTTTTCTTCCTCTTCCCAATTACTTTCCTCTTCATTGGGGAAATTATATTTTTCTCTCCCAATCTAATTTAGTAAGATTACTTTCAACGTTTTCTGAAAGGTTTTGGGAAAGTCTAATCTTATCCATATCCTCATGGACTGGGTTTAAGATATCCAATCTCAATCTAGTCATAGTGCACACATAACTATTCCATTTATTTTTATTAATAAATAATTAAATAAATCCACAGCTTGTTTCTCCATTGGGGTCCACTTCCCTTTTAGATTTGTTCAAATGTCAAATCAAAAAGCATATTCAACTTGGGGTGTTACAAAATATGTAGATTGGGAGAGTGTGAAAAGATAAGTGAGGAGATGAGAGAAGCGAGGGAGTAAAGGGAGAGTGAGTGATGGTTTGAAGGGCAGAGAGCCAATAGGCCGCCATTGTAATAATTGGCCAGAAATTTTTTATGTTTTTATATCAGTACTTCATTTGAATGGATCTCCTTCCTTCGTATGTATTTTTGAATTGAACACATTTGTGATTTTAATAAATAAACTATACTTTGAAGGAAACATATGAGTTTCTACATGCTGGGATCTGATTTAACCCAGTATCCCTGCATCAGTATGTGGGAAATGATAGAATTTGTAGTTAGCCTACATTGGGAAATATTCTTTGTAAAAGAAGGTGGATTACATGCATAAAACCAATATTAATGTGTTGGTTTCCTTGGAATATAAAAATGGTAATATTAGTATAATATTTGGAAAAGAAGACATGTAAACATGTGTTTGAATGCTCTATTGTGTTAAGTATTCTTTTGTGAAATTATTTTTAAAAACTTTATGCTTTGTATGCATAGGAACAAGATTCATCATGTTAGATTTAGTACCAAAAGAAATAGCTAATCAACTGGTTCTTTTGTTAAAGTTTAAGGAACATGAACGCACATTGTGTCATTTTCCATCAAAGGAATTTCTGGACAATTGTAGTGATTTTTCTTGTACGAATTTGAGCGTGTGTGAGAACTATCATCAAAATCT
Organism: Pinus albicaulis; assembly: GCA_034641835.2. Taxonomy (NCBI): domain Eukaryota; kingdom Viridiplantae; phylum Streptophyta; class Pinopsida; order Pinales; family Pinaceae; genus Pinus; species Pinus albicaulis. The sequence goes on from CM076573.1 coordinate 232,477,175, forward strand.
GGGGATTATGTTGACATGAATTGATAATTACTTTCTTACACTAATGTAGTGATGTTAGAAGAAAGCATGTTGTGATATTGTATTCACATTTCATGTATGCACATGAATAAGTGTTAAAGGATGAGCATGTGTGAGAACTGTCATAATAATGTGGGGATTATGTTGACATGAATTGATAATTACTTGCTTACACTAATTTAGTGATGTTAGAAGAAAGCATGTTGTGATATTGTAATCACATTTCATGTATGCACATGAATAAGTGTTAAAGGATCACTTAAAGGATTGATTATTAATTGATTGAGGCTTTATCTAATCATGCTATAAAAGTTTTTTGAGGACATCAATGACAGGAAATGACGGTGACTTATGAGAAGGAAATATTATGCTTAACATGATGGCATGTAAATTATTATGGTTCATGCAGATGATCCAATGCACGATGGTCCATTGTAGGTACATCCATGCCACCAAGATATGAAGATATGAATATTAGTGGGTAAATTCTATCGTAATTATTGCAATGGCTTTAAGCTAGATATTTGTATATTTCCTTGTATGAGTGTTTAATAATGAAATTAGACGTTTTCTCGTAAAATTTTGCTGGTTTCACCCTATAGGTATACTGAGCTATAATTGTTTGATAGCAGAGTTAATGGTGTGAAATATGGGCTTGAGGATCCTATGGTCAGATTATGCTGATAATGGTATTGAGTTGTATGAGTGGTGAATTCTAACCATTAATGACTGCTTTTCTATTCGTGGACTGCATAAACATTTAAAACAGATTCAAGAATTTGCTTATTGATATATATTTTCTTGGCTACATCATTGAGTTATAACTGTATGGGGTTATTTGAACATAGGTTCCAACATAAGGTTGCGGATTGTGTTGATATTTGTTTCATTCTAAGAACAACCAAAACAAATGAACCCATATTTTCAAACAAATTTTTTTGATATTGTTGTAAGCATAATCATGGTCTCGAAAGAATTATGTCTGTAATTGTGAAATGAAGTTTACATACAAATTAAAATAATTCTGAGTGTTTGTAACACCCCTAGTTTCTATGCTTTTTAAGTTAGATATTTGAGCAAAAATCCAAAGGGAAGTGGACCCCAATGGATAATTACTGTGTGGACTTTTATTTAAATATTTATTAATGAAAATAAATGGAATGTTATGTGTGCACTATGACCAGATCATATTGGAGATCATAAGCTTGATCCATGAGGATATGGATAAGGCCAAGAATTTCCCAAAACCTTTCAAAAAGCCTTGAAAAGAATTATTTCTAATTTAGATTTAAGAGGAAAAATATAAATTCCCCAATGATGAGGAAAGTAATTGGGAAGAGGTAAAAAGCTGGAAAAGTCGAAAGCATCTTTAAAGTCGCTCATTAAGGGAAGCCTAGGCAAACAGGAATAAAATCATCCTGGAATTCTGGAAGCAGAATTAGAAACAGGCTTTGGGGAAAGCATAGCTTAAGTAAGCTACTCCAAAACAGATTGGGGTTGGTCTGTTCGAGAGAGAATCTCAGCTTGGGGGTCAATTCTGGAGATAGGGGAATTCTATGGCTGGGAGGATTGGTCATAGATAAACAGTGGTATGCACACATAACCTATAAATTTATGTTACAAGTTGTATTATGGAAGCTTTGATTTGATATTGATACTTAAGGTATTAATTTTTCATGCTGAAAACATTAAATTCCTTACATTTAACATATTGTATCAGATGACATAATCCTCTAAAATCTGTATAGTTGTAGAAATAGAATATATGGTGAAGTATCCATCAAAATCTCTGAACCGATATTGGTTTAAATATGAAGATAAAATTTTCCCCCAAAGACAATGTATATTTATAACTTTAAATTTCTTCTGAGATATTAAATTTTAGGTGCATGGAAAGAAAAATTCAAAACATTAGATTTCCTAACTAAGTAACTAGGATCTGAATTTAGTGAGTATAAAATATCAAATTCTGTTTCTTTACTTCCAATTGATTGCAGAAAAATAATCTATATTTTATATTTCCAAGGAAAGAGTTTAATATAAACCAGAATTACAAATATGCTGAATAATTATAACAAGAATATAAGGAAAAAGTCCTATTGAAAATCTACTTGTGTGTTCTAAAAGTATATGTGTAGGAGAAGATTAAAAGCATATTTAAAATACTGGAAAGGATCATCCATCCACCTTAAATATCAACTGCTGCAAAAGTAGTTGAAACAAATGAAGTTAAATGAGCATACGTATATGTATCACTTTAATTCGTATCACAGAAAATCGACAAGACACAATTTGAATTGGAAAGCAAATTGCCGAAGGGGAAATTTCGCGGCCAATAGTTCTGACATAAGTACTAGCACATAAATTCTTTCTCCCAAAAAATCAAAGCAAATCCTACGTATCGATTTGGGGAAGAGATCATATCTACCCCAATAAATGTAGTTCTGAAAGCTAGTTTTCCATGAAAAGTAACAAAGGTCAGGAATGAACGAAAAAATTAGTGTATAGATCTATTCAAATAATGGCTCTCCGGATATGAAAACCGGATTTTAAAACCAATGAGATAGCAGAAAACCTAATAAATCGTATTTGTCCACTTGGCGTAATCTCGACTCACATCACAGAGATCGATGACTAGAGATCGAGAACCAAGAGGAGCGTGTACCCTCTCAACATAAAAAAAAATTAAATAATGTCAAGTTGATTTAATGCGATGGGTTGTTGTTGGGTATCATTGAAATCTTTTACATGATGAAATGAAAAGTAGAGTTAAGACATCGTACGCTGATAATATTAATAAGAATATTATCCGTAAGAAATGTAGCTGTGAAATAAATTGTGTGCCATTATAGTGACACTTGGAAAGTAAAGTATGAGGAATTAAAAGTATGGTGTATCCCAATAAAACCAGGAGTCAAATATCTACCCGACATGATTAATTATGAGGTGAAACTCATTGGGGAATGGAGTTTTTAGAATGTAAAACCTTTGCGTTATAAATAATTTGTTTGGGGAAACGGAAATTTAAAGTGTAAACCTTTTTGTTTTGACAATGAAAGTCGAATTTAAGGTTAGTAAGAGTTATGAAAGCGTTAAGGTTAATATAATTGCAAAGGGGATGACCCCTTGAATAGGGTGACTTGTGCCATATTAAATTGTTATATATATATATATATATATATATATATATATATATATATATATATATATATATGGCTTTAAATTAAGACCAAATAATGTAAAAATAGAACTCTAGTACAATAGGGACTAGTGTGGATTTTTTTGAAATATTTTATAGATGGCTAAGTTATGAAGATCCTCTTAAGAAAATCAATTTGGTCCGAGAGATAAAAGAAAATATAAATATAGTGAATTTGACTTATTAGTAGTAACTTGTTGAATCTTGCAAATATTACCTTAATAGTCTAAAGAGACATAGGGAAATGGTAATACTTCCTATTATATATATATATATATATATATATATATATATATATATATATATATATATATATATTTTGCTAATGAAGAAAGAAGTAAGAGATAAAAGTGAAACGATAATATCACGATTTTATAAGTTATTTGGATGTGATATAGTTGAGAAAACCAGATATGCGTAAGTTGAAAGAAACCTTACCAACCCCATAAATACATCATATCAATACTGGATTTTAATTACCAAATGTCATATATATATATATATATATGGAAACTTGTGCATGAGTAGGTGGGTGATGATGGACAGATAATATCTTCACCCATTCAAGACCGAGTTCTTAGTGTGAAATAGTATTAATGTATGGTTGCAACTTTAAAGAGATAAAAATGTATAGGGGGTAAATTATGATAAAAATTACGATGACAAAGATAGCTAAACAAAAAATTTAAGGTACTTAGGACCTAAGTCAAATATGCAGTGCAAATTTACAATTAACGTCATATGTTAAAATATAGGTGATTTTGTTATAAGTTGTAAAGGTAAATTTTGTGGAGTTGTATGAATATAATACTTTAATACATGATAATTTATTTAGGTAAATAAATATCAAACTTTATACCCACGAGATTAAGGGAGAAAACCAAATTTACTAGCAAATTTTAAAAGTGAATTCACCTTAAAAATTTACAAGTAAAGTGGAATGACATATTTTACCATATGGCTGGAATATTATAACTATAATTATGGTTAAAAGAGTATTAAACATTATTGTGGTAGATTAAGTGCTAAAAGTATAGTATGACAAGGAAAAATTTGATGTTGGTATTTAGTAAATTTACCAGGATGATTTTCAAGTCATGTATATTTAAGTCATGACTAAAGTATTTTGTAATAAGCATATTTTAGTTCATGTACATGGAAAATAATGAAGTGGTAAGCTTAAGTACGAGTTATAAATACAGTCTAAATAGTTGGTTTAATAATTAAATGGGTTTAGTAATTGTAGATCATTTCATATTAAATAATGTAATGTGGACCCATTACATTGAGTTATGAATGAATGAATGAAGGGATAAATCAAATTTTCGGTGAGTTAGCTAAGGTAGAATTGAAAACATAAAAAAAATTTTATCCATGGGAAAATAATTATGAAAATTATCATGCATGGATAAGAATCCAATGGAGCACAATTAATTTCCTCAATATATTATACTCCATTTATCAAGTAAACCATGGTTTTAGGTTGTAAGTGGTCTTTGTTAGAAACCATGTGTTGTTTATATAAACCATGGGTTGATTTATAATGATTAGTGAAATTCACATATAGATATAATTGGTGCATCATCATTGGAATTAGTAAAGCATGAATATACAATTAAAAGTAAATGTACAAGTTCTGGGGATTCTTTAAAGCGGAAATTGTGCCAAATTTATTTTTGATGTCATCAAGTATTAATTCTTGGGAATGTAACAAATTATAGTAATAGAGTCCATATATCACTATAAAAGAAATAGAGACGCAAACTCTAAAATTATGATGGAGCAAATTGTATTAAATTTAATTTCCCTGAGTATTAAAATTCAAGGACAGTAACAAATTATAGTAATAGAGTCCATATATCACTATAAAAGAAATAGATATGCAAACTATAAAATTATGATGGAGCAAATTGTATTAAATTTAATTTCCCTGAGTATTAAAATTCAAGGACAGGGTAATAGTGTGAAATCATACAGCTACAAACCGGGAGAAAGGAGGATGAGCTGTAATTGGATTTGGGTGTGGGTGAAAACCCATCAGATCCAAATTTATTCACGTAAGTTTTAAACTAGTGGATAAACTTGAGGAAACTTGAAAAAAAAATGGAATAATGAAACATAAATTTGTACATGGTTACACATTTTAGAGATATTGTCAGTGGGAATACGAATTTCATAAAAGAGGTTAAAAAAAAAAAATCATGTGTGAAATAGGAATTGAATTATAGATATTACTAATGAGCCTGGTTATTGCTAATTAAATTGATTGGCTAACAAAAGAAAACAATGTGAAGGTATTGGAAGTACAACTATGAACTGTGAAAGGGTAAGCATAACGAGGCATATGATACAGTTTGTTTTCTTTCATTCATGAATACTAATGAAAAGTTGTAAATTTGTTTAGCCAAGTGTGTAACAGGAAACTATACACTCCGGAAACAAGGAGAAAAAGGTGAAAATAAGTGTAGATAAATCACGTGGAAAATCAAGAAAAGCTGAACTGGACGAAGTTTGGGTGAGGAGAAAATCTCACTGTAAAAAAAAAAACAAGAAAGGATAAGTAGTGGTACTAAAAGTACACTAAACTATTATGAACCTGAACGGTTTGACTAATAATTGAATTTCTTAACATTATTGAAATTCAGAATGTTATTATGGATTATCAATAATATGTATCTGATATTACTTACATAAATTGGTATGAATTGTGTACAGAGAAAACGGAATAAAAGATTTTCTAGACAGAATTTTTGCAAAGAAGTAGGAAGAAAATCAACTCCATAGGGTATCAGTAAATAGAATAGAAGCAGAAGAGTACTCTGCCGAAAACTTATTAAAGCCAGGAGAAAGGACGAAGGAGAAATCTTCATCAAAGTTTAAAAATCAATGTTAAAGTGTAACACTGAGGATGATGTTGGAAAGGGTGGAACCAGAAGGGGAATTCCTTCCAGAGCCGTTTCAAATATTGGAGCGGGAAGAAATTGAATTGAGAAATAGAACAGTAGACATAGTAAAAGTGCAGTGGAAACACTTTACTGCTGAAGAGGCTACATGAGAAAGAGAAGATGAAATGATGGAAAAATATCCATATTTATTTTCATAATGATCTATAGTAGATAGTCTGCAACACTGAGGATAGTGCTTGTTTTCAGAGGGGGAATTTGTAACACCCCTAGTTTCTATGCTTTTTAAGTTAGAGATTTGAACAAAAATTCAAAGGTAAGTGGACCCCAATGGATAATTGATGTGTGAATTTTTATTTAAATATTTATTAATGAAAATAAATGGAATGTTATGTGTGCACTATGACCAGATGAGATTAGAGATCACAAGCCTGATCTATGAGGATATGGATAAGGCTAAGACTTTCCCAAAACCTTTCAAAAACCCTTGAAAGGAATTATTTCTAATTTAGATTTAAGAGGAAAAATCTAAATTCCCCCAATGATGAGGAAAGTAGTTGGGAAGAGGTAAAAAGCTGGAAAAGAAGAAAGCAACTTTAAAGTCCCTCATTAAGGGAAGCCTAGGCAAACAGGAATAAAAGCATCCTGGAATTCTAGACCCAGAATTAGAAACAGGCTTTGGGGAAAGCATAGCTTAAGTAAGCTACTCCAGAACAGATTGGGGTTGATCTGTTCTAAGAGAGGATCTCAGCTCGGGGGTGAATTCTGGAGATAGAGAAATTCTATGGTTGGGATGATTAGTCATAGATAAATAGTGGTATGCACACATAACTTATAAATTTATGTTACAAGTTGTATTATGAAAGCTTTAATTTTATATTGAGATTTAAGGTATTAATTTTTCATGCTGAAAACATTAAATTCCTTACATTTAACTGATTGTATCAGATGACATAATCCTCTAAAATCTGTATATTTGTAGAAATAGAATCTATGGTGAAGTATCCATCAGAATCTCTGAACCGATATTGGTTTAAATCTGAAGATAAAATTCCCCCCCAAGGACAATGTATTTTTATAACTTTAATCTGCTTCTGAGATATTAAATTTTAGGTGCATGCAAAGAAAAATTCAAAACATTAAATTTCCTAAATAAGTAACTAGGATCTGAATTTAGTGAGTATAAAATATCAAATTCTGTTTTATTACTTCCAATTGATTGCAGAAAAATAATCTATATTTTATATTTCCAAGGAAAGAGTTTAATATAAACTAGAATTACAAATATGCTGAATAATTATAACAAGAATATAAGGAAAAATTCCTATTGAAAATCCACTTATGTGTTCTAAAATTATATGTGTAGGAGAAGAGTAAAACCATATTTAAAATACTAGAAAGGATCATCTATCCACCTTAAATATCAACTGCTGCAAAAGTAGTTCAAACAAATGAAGTTAAATGAGCATATGTATATGTATATGTATATACATAGATGCTGAAACTCTATAATCATAGATGCTGAAACTCTATAATTATAGATGCTGGAAATTATATAAAGCTTGCTAATTGAAAAGTTAAAGGAAGGGCATATGGGTATGTTAGAGTTGGACAAAAAGTTGAGGAACTGACTTGAGAAAACGCAAACAACTATATATATATATATATATATATATATATATATATAATTGGAAATATTATAAAAGCAAGAGTACCTGTAATTACCGAAGAGAAATAAAATACATGATAAAAGTATGACATTGCAATTGATTAAATAGAAAAAATGTGAATGGTACCAGGTGAATAAAAGTAGAGTATACCTGAGTCAATTTTATATGGGTAAGAAGCTGTGATCGTAAACCGGAAAAAGAATGTAAATCATTAAAGAGTAAATAAACGTTGAGAAAAATGTCTTGATAATATTTCCATTGCCATGAGTGAAATAAAGAGGAGTTAGAAAGTTAAAATTATAGGGATAAATATATATATATATATATATATATATATATATATATATATATATATATACTTACGGAAGTGGATTATGTAGATGGGAATCCTATCCTTATAGATATGTACAAGTGTATAATGTCCTAAGGTTAAATATATATAGAAGCATATATATAAGAAATAAAATGAGGGGAAATATAATTTGTGGCATATAAATTATATTCATTGTTGAATCAAAATATAGACTAAGGATTTTACTTAGAGTTAATAGGAATTATGTTATAAATAAGTTACATATGTGAAGTACCATCTGGTTAACCTAACCGAATGAAAAGTTAGGTTATTTAAAACATATTGAAATATATATGAGAAATCTACATAGATGAGTAACACTATTACAACTTCTGTACTATATGGTATGTTAAGAAATGGTTGTTTTAGTACAGTTAAATGAAAGGTATGAATAGATATCATAAAAAGGTATAGTTATATATATATGAGAAATAGATATGTGAAAAAGGTATAGTTATACATAGGCGAGAAATATATATATATGTGGGAAATGTATGATTATACATATCTCACATATAATTGTACTGCAGATAATATCTCAGTATTCTGCTTAACCAATTATGAATTTGTGGCATTGGTAAATCACAATTTTCAACGCTTTGAGATATGATAATTAAATAGCTCTTAAGGAAAATAAAAAGATGAATAATATGTGAAAAAATAAAAATGGTTGTGGATGAGAGGCGTTACAGTGTTAACTGCAGAAATTGGGATTGCTATTCAAAGGCGAGGAATGAATTATATACATCATGTTAAGGAGTAAGTTTGGGTAAGAAGAATTATTTTGATTGGTGAGTGAAAACATAATTGCTTGATGTTGTAAAATCTTTATTTTACCATTATGTGGTGGTATCTAAGAGGTGATATTCAAGATGGACACAATGTATGGATTGTACATCGAAGAAATTGAAATATGAATAACATGTTCTTTGTACACAGGTGAAGAGATGTGAATTGATGTTGTATGGTGCATAAAAGTGCAGCAAAAATGTTGGCACTAAAATGATGAGAAAATTGAATGAAGGGCATGCGAGTATTTATAGTGACAAAGACAGCACAAAAGAATGGAAACTAGAGAATTGAGATTGTAGAGAGAAAGGTTTGTTAATAACCTTAAGAGGAACACGAGGTATGATAATTCAGGAAGGTATTTTTGAACATTGAAGATTGAATGGTTTATTTATTTTCACCTTAAAATAAATCTTGAAAAACCTGAATTGCATTTTGACTAAAGACTTTAGTATCATGTGAGATGATTTTTCATAAGAATGAAGTATGAAATAAAGTGAAGATTTTACATCCTAAAAATGTATTAGGGGTGTATGCTTTTTGGAGGATTGTATAACTTGAATTAAGCCAAAATATCCATTACCATAATTATTGGGTCGAGCCTTGAAGTGAAAATAGATGTTAGAATCAAATCAAAGTTTGGACATTTTGAGTTAAGATTGAGTGTTCTCATCCAGGATGAAGAATTGGTGTACGTCTGAAGTCAAAGAGTCGTCAGCTAAGTAAAAAGTATGAATGTAATTGGGTGCATGATCGACAGAGTCCGAAACCCAATGAATTGGTTATTGTAACACATGAGTTACTAAAATGTTGTTTGCAGCAGAGTGAAGCAAAAGAGTTTGCAGAGATTGGTTCCAAGACATAGAACCAAGAGAAGGCAAGTGCAGCAAGAGAAATTGCATTTTTTATGAATGAAAAGTGTGAAGGATTGCTGAGAAGTGGAGTAAATGAAATCCATACATGAATAGATGAATTTCACAAAGGAGGGGAAGATGACTGTTGAAAGTCATTACCAAAAATCTGATGAAGATCACAGCAGAGGGAAGAAAAAGGAAAATGCCAAGGTAAGTGGCATATGTGAATAGTTGAAAGACAAATATTATGAGCAGGAGAAGGCTAAGATAACAATTCACCTTGAATTGTTAATGGAGTTGTTGCAGCAAAATGTGAAAGAGCAGACACATGATTGGACCATGAGAAAAAAGGTAAAGTGGCAGAAGCTACATGCAAAGAGGGAAAAGAAGGTAAACATACAGTTGACAAAAGAGCTGAGGAAGCTCGAATGGATATTGAGTTGTGAAGAACTCAGAGAGGCTGAGTTAAAAATGGATGTTTCCATTTGTGGCCCAGAACAGGGTGAAATTCTGGTTGAAGATATTAATGAGCAAGATCTCATGAACTATTGGGATAGTTCAGAAGCATTTGAAGATATGTTGGCGAGAGAAGCAGATGAGGCTATGAAGCCTTGTATTTTTTCTCACAGTTGATGTACGTTTGTAGGATGTGCGAAAGAGGGTGAGCAGTCTGATGAAACTGTCACAGAGGAGAATGAAACTGTTGAGGTGGAGTGTCATGAGGAATGCCTTTCAAAGGAGAAAGGTAATGATTTGTTACAACAGGAATAAATCATAAATCAATTTTTTTTTTGGGGTAAAACAACAAGTTGAAGCTGTTATGGTGCATAAGCAAAATGGAAACGCCGAAGAAATATTCCGAGGTAAACAAATGTATTTTTTTAATGAAATTACTAACAAAATTTTGCAGTGTAATAGAACAGAAACCAGGACAACTCACGAAGAGTTCCAGAGGAAGTATGAAGCTAGAAAGGAAAGTTGTGATGAAGCGATGAAAATATTTCACATGGAAATCAAATTCTTGGAACGATGGCTTAAGGAACCTGATGGAGAAGTAAAACTTGTAGAACCTAATCCAGGAGAAATTACAGTTACTATGCATGATATAGATGAAATGTTTTTAACATTTATGGAGTTGAATGAATGTTATAACTTTTCAGATAATGATGTAAGTGTATGTACAGAAAGCGACATTAACAGATATGATGTCAAAGTCAAAGAAGTTGAGCAGAAATTCTTTGGAGTTGAGATAAAATATCAGGAGCAGCAAGGGAGTTGTGTCCACAGAGACAAAAAGAAGACACAAATATTGATCCAGCATAATGAATATGGGATCAGCCAGCAGTTAGAAACATAATCTATTAAAGTTCAGAAATTCGGTGACGGGAGATTGATACCTGAAGCATCAAAAGAGACTAAAAGGTATTATTTTTTTAAAACTAGCAATTTGTTGGTGAATGTAGGTACAACATTGGACGAGAGAGTTGTTACTATAAAAGCAGTCAAAGACTATAATTGTAATCAAGAAGGAGTTCTTGATTATTTTCCATTTCAGAAAGTTGAGTGTTCGACTCAGTTGGAGATGAACGAATTCAACAAAGAGGAATTACTCCGAGGAATTGGCGAAAGAAAGTGTTGGACAAGCCGATGAAATTTGATCGACAGAATGGGTGATGAGTTACCAAATCAATTTGATACTTCGAAGGACCAGTGACAGAACAGAGTATGGAATCCTGGAGGGAGCAAGTCATCAGGACTTGTGGCTATCGCATTGTTACAGAAAAGCGATGGACCTTATAGATAGGAGTCTATGGAAACTTCTCTACATGGGGATTCTAATGCAGGAGCATCAAAAAAAAATTTCATTAATCATTTGTGTGATTTAGGGGGTGAGATATTTTAATTATTCTATTAATTAATTTGCTCATTTTTAATTAATTAAGAGAGAAAATATATATGTGAGGATTATTGTAAATATTCCTTAAATAATTAAGGATATGAGTGGATTTGAATTAGGTAGATAATCTAGGGATTAGGAAGTCCATAAACGAGAATTAGTTGGGTCTAAAAAAATATAAATATAAATTAGATTTTAAGTTGAGATTTGTACGGAGGAATTTATGGAGTGAAAAAAAATATTATTTATGTATAAATATGTAACTTGGGAGTAAAGAGTTGAGTGAAGTGAGGAGTTGAGAGAAGTGAGGGAGTAAAGAGAGAGTGAGAGATGGTTTAAAGGGCCGAGAGCCAAGATACCGTCATTGTAATATTTGGGCAGAATTTTTTTATGTTTTTATATCAGTACTTCATTTGAATGGCTCTCCTTCCTTCATATGTATTTTTGAATTGAACACATTTGTGATCTTGATAAAGAAATTATACTTTGAAGGTAGCATATGAGTTTATACATGTTGGGATCTAATTTAACCCAGTATCCCTGCATCAGTATGTGGGAAATGATAGCATGTATAGTTAGCCTACATTGGGAAATATTCTCCGTAAAAGAAGGTGGATTACATGCATAAAACCCATATTAATGTGTTGGTTTCCTTGGAATATAAAAATGGTAAAATTAGTATAATATTAGGAAAAGAAGACATGTAAACATGTTTTTGAATGCTTTATTGTGTTAAGTATTCTTTTGGGAAATTATTTAGAAACATTATGCATTGCGTGCATAGGAACAACATTCATCATGTTAGCTTTAGCACCAAAAGAAATAGTTGAGCTGTTGGTTCTTTTGTTAAAGTTTAAGGAACAATAATGCACATTGTGTCATTTTCCATTAAAGGAATTCCTGGACAGTTGTAGTGATTTGTCTTGTACGAATGTGAGCATGTGTGAGAACTGTCATAATAATGTGGTGATTATGTTGACATGAATTGATAATTACTTGCTTACACTAATGTAGCGATGTTAGAAGAAAGCATGTTGTGATATAGTATTCACATTTCATGTATGCACATGAATAAGTGCTAAAGGATGAGCGTGTGTGAGAACTGTCATAATAATGTGGGGATTATGTTGACATGAATTGATAATTACTTGCTTACACTAATGTAGTGATGTTATAAAAAAGTATGTTGTGATATTGTATTCACATTTCATGTATGAACATGAATAAGTGTTAAAGGATCACTTAACGGATTGATTATTGATTGATTCAGGCTTTATCTAATCATGCTATAAAATCTTGTTGAGGACATCAATGATAGGAAATGATGGTGACTTATGAGAAGGAAATATTATGATTAACATGATGGCATGTAAATTATTATGGTTCATGTAGATGAGTGTAAGCTGCAGGATGATCCAATGCACGATGGTCCATTGTAGGTACATCCGTGCCACCAAGATATGAAGATATGAAGATTAGTGGGTAAATGCTATCGTAATTATTGTAATGGCTTTAAGCTAGATATATATATATATATATATATATATATATCTCCTTCTACGAGCGTTTAATAATAAAATTAAACGTTTGCTGGTAAACGTTTGTTGGTTTCACCCTGGGTTTCTAGGGTATATTGATATTTAATGATGTGATCGATTATTGTGTCAAGATGATAATGATGATTCCTTTCTTGTTGTGATGTTCATAATGTCAAGTATGTGATGACTACATTAATAATGAAATTAATGCAAGGTATTTCATATAGTTTTATGTTAATGTACCATAATAAAGGTTGTAAATGGTTAAGCAACTTACTTTTCTTATACTAAGGTTACACTATGAATTAGTAAACATTATCTCTAATGATTGGTAAGGAATATTTAATAGTGATTTGGATAGTTACCCGTCAGTAATTTTTACAAAAAAATTTTAACTCCTTGCATTTCCATGAGAGGTTATTTTGTGTATGTTACAAGAGATAAGGAAATATGGTGAATTTAATTAGGTTTTAAGTTTAAGCGATGTAATTTTCATAATCTCATTATCTCATAAGTTTTTGAGGGTGTTGAATTTATTTATACATTCAAAAACTCATTTTTAAATAAGGAAAAATCTCAATTTCATCAAAATTGTATTGGGGAATTGCTACCAAAAACACCAAAAATGAAAATTGTTAGAAAACACCTTTTTTAAATCCATAATAATATTTACAATTTTCCAAGTTCTTAGAAAATAGTTTTAAATAATAACAATGATAGTTAAGAATAGTGTAATAAATCTATTTTCTAAATAATTATAGAATAAATACCTTTATCATAAAAATAAATAAAATTTGATCATAGTTAAAAAAATAATATGAGTTTTCATTAAATCTACCCCACGTGAGATACTATTATTTATAAATAATATATATTCTATATATTTTAATAAAATATTCTTATTTATTAATTCTAATTTTGTAAAAGATCCTCCTTGAGCATCTTCATTTTCCTCCCTTCTTTTGCATTTTTGTAACCATTTTACTTATCTCTACCATTTTATGGAGACCCAATACTTCTTCATTTCTATGCCTGATCATATCTATAAAGAAATCAATGATTAGCCCAAGCTTCTCGTAAATATCACGAAATTAGCTTAGAGAGTGCACAAATATTTCTGTGCCGGGAGCTCCAAACTCCCAAGATATTTCCTAATTTTGAATAATGTTAAATAATGACCTTTGCACCTTTGCAACATACATTGTTGGAGGTATTTTTCCCAATGAAGCTCACTAGGAATATAATATGGATAGGTGGTAGTTGGTATATGCCCTTTTTTTTTTAATTTCCTTACTTCCCTTAGTTTTACTTAGAGAAACATTTTCACCCCTTGATCAATATAAAATTACATAAATATAAAAACACATGTGAGAAAATGGATTCATACACATGTAATATAGACATATATATGTACATACAAACCATTTACATGTACAAATTTGTTTTAATATATATATATATATATATATATATATATTAACAAAATGATGAGGATCATGATGATCCGATTGAGATTCATGACCACTCGAAGATGGTTGAGAACCATCATAAACACCAAGAGATGGTTGAGTTCCATCATGCCCAAGTATATGAATTGATTGAGCTTGTTGACGAGAAGGAGAATGTTTAACACCCTAAGGGATGGCTGCGACATAGTGAGGGAAGCTTCTAAAAAGAATATAAAATAAATTCAATATACATGTATATATACATATGATTCGACCTATTTATCATTTAATTAAATTAACATAACCACACACACACACACACACATATATATATTATACCACGATGATGTGAATGATGACCCTCCATTGATTGAGTGGATATTCTCTTCAACCTATTTTGAGATGTGCCTATAAAAAGACAAATTTATAATAAATTAATAAAGCTAAATTGAAAAAAAAATCAATTCCATATGTATCTATATACGATTATATTAAAATATGTTTTTGAAACTTTCACATAAATATATATATATCACGATAATGTTGTAATGAATGATGTAGCTCCCAAGATTCATTTCACAATCTTCTTAATCCATGACCTCCCCCTTAGATGCATGAGACTCAATTGATGCTCACTTTGAATAATCATGTGGCCAATGCTCATCCATGATATATATATATATATATATATATATATATATATATATATATATATATATATATATATATTCTTTAAAAATTTACCTCATGCATTTACAAATCTTTTTAAAATTTCTATTTAAAAAGATCAAGAATTCATAAAATTGATGTATCCCTTGAAGTTACCTCATGCAATTTATGTCACTCTTGAAATTACGTCACGATTTTAAAAACATTTAAATTTCTATTTAAAAATATCAAGAATTCATAAAATTAATGTAACTATTTGAAGGTTTCTTCAAAATTATTTAGTGTAAATTATTCATTTAAATAATACTCAATACTAAAAACACAAATTTTGAAGCACACACATTGTGAACATTAAATAAATAAATTTAGAAAACATGTCAAGTTCACAAGTTGTGCTTACATAGTGGGGCCACACTTACTATAGAATCGAAAAAACATACGGTCATTAAAAGAAACACATTTATAACTAAAAAACACACACATATCAAATATATCTTACAATTTCTATCAATAAATTTTGATGGAAAGCTTCTTAACACTAATTCATCTTTCACACACAACTATGGAATTGGAATTATCCCATACAATAGATCACTAGACATCTTATTAACATTTGCACAATGCCTTATGCTAAATGATTGTAAATGTCTAATAATATTTTTTTCTTCTATGTGCAGTTGTTTTGAACTCTCCTTTTTAATTTTGTACACTCCTTTCATCTGGTTGAACACAAGTTCGGAATTGGTGAAAACTACAATTCCATTGTATCAATGCTCCCTAATTGTTCGTAAGCCTTCTATGAATGAAATATAATATTATTTATTGTTTGTTGTTCTTCAAGGTACATTCATTTTCCTTTGGAGGATTTTTTTCGACTCAGTATTTCATAGCACATAAATAATCACTGCTTGCCCTCTATTGGGATAATAAGAAACTTTTATCCATAATGCCCTTTTTTCAACCATGTTTAACGGGTTTCCTAATCCATGTAAAAAAAAATCAATAAAATGAATAACATATTTATTTATTTTAATTTTCTTATTTTATGGGAGAATAATAATAAATAAATTTATCTATTGTGATTTTATACTAGAATACTACAAGGATTTAGCCTAGTTTTTGGATCATCTTTTATGTTCTCCTTCATAATTTATACATGTGATTCATAGTTTCTTCAAACAAATTCAATCAAACCAATAATATATTTATTTATTGGAAATGCCTTATGTTATGGGAGAATGATAGTAATTAAATATCTTTTTTGATTGAATAATTAAATACTACCAAGATTTAGAGTAGTTTCAGGATCATCATCTATATTCTCTTTCAGAATTTATACATGTGATGGATAGTTTCATCAAAAAATTATAAATTATGATTATAAAATTCTCCAGATTATCCACAGTATCAAAAAACATTGGTCGGTGTTTCGAATCTCAACGTGGATCCATCTTCAGGACAAGATGAGAATGAAAAGTGATCCCCGTTGGGATTCGAAACATCCACCAATGTTTTTCAATACTGTGGATAATCCTGAGAGTTTTACAATGAATGATAACCACAAAAACCTAAAAACCATATAAATTATGATGTTATAAATTTATAAATTATGATGTTAAAAATTTATTTATTTTCAGAACTACGTCTATATAAAATCAATGTGTGTTTAAATGCATATGTAATAGATTATCTACACCTAGATTGCATGCAAGCATATATTTGATAAGAAAATTTATCACACATATTTTAAATTTAATTTTATCTTAAAAATTATGTAAATTTCAAATTTAAACTATATAACGTTCGTATTATTCTAAAATTGTATAATTTAATTTATTTATTCATATTTTAACTTTAAAAAATAAAATCTAACCAAATATTATAATTGCAACTATTAAACTGCGAAATTAAAATGATTGGTTTCTCATCGATTCTTCTCGTGCATTGAAGTCTCAGAAATTTTCAGCTGAATAGAGGGAGGCTTTTACACATACTTTTGTGGACTACTCAACTAGAATTGTGTTACTTTTTTTAGTTAATTAAAGTACTAAAATCATGTTATTTTATTAGGTTCTTTTAGAATGTGTCATTTTTCACGGTTAAACAATGCTTCTACCTGTATTTATTTTTTATTTCTTAATAGAATGATGCAACCAGGAAGGAAAAAATCATAAGATTGTTTATTTGTTAGAGATTAATAATCCTTGAATATTTTATTTTTTGAATGGAAGTAAATATTTTTTTTAATATTCAATGGTTGGAAATGTGTATGATAAACCTCCAAATACATATGGAAAATCATGTGTCTTATAACTAAACATAAAATCATTCCCATTTAATTCGTGCAAATCCAAATTCAAAAGCATCACCTTTCTAAGTATATTTATTCGCTGTTTTTAAGCCATTCAAAACCATCCTAAAGGTTGAAATTTGAAACCTATATACAAATCAGATGAGGCACATGTTATTTAAAATTTTCTTTTAATGAAATGTGTAATGAGTTTACTCTTATCAATTGAAATACAACTATTTGTTGCGACTCATTGAACAAATATATAGGCTCCCTTAAGTTGAAATTAAGACCAACATTTCCAATTGGATCCCTAGTGGGTAGTATTCCAACAGCGACTTGATATGACAATCTTCTCAAGGGACCTCGGCTGTTTATTTTCATTATGATTTCAACTGTGTAACCCGTGCTTCCTTAATGACACATTTACTTCTTAACCTTACGTGGCTTCATTTTTGAGTTGATGATAAGACTGGTTATCGACTATCTATGATACAACCCTTTTTTAAATATAATGTGTGTAAACCTTATCCAATCAAATTTCAACTGTGTAACCCGTGCTTCCTTAATGACACATTTACTTCTTAACCTTACGTGGCTTCATTTTTGAGGTGATGATAAGACTGGTTATCGACTATCTATGATACAACCCTTTTTTAAATATAATGTGTGTAAACCTTATCCAATCAAACTTTTTTTAAATAAAATGTGTGTAAACCTTATCATATCAAAAGTGGACGTATGTTATTTCAACAAAAAGCTCTCTTTCTCTCTCTCACAGATATATATATATATATATATATATATATGTATATATATACTTCTATTCTTGTGAGTTGCTTGCAATACCTCCAGGGTGTAAATATATGCCTTCTTACTCTTCTAATTTCAATCCATGAATTATCAACCAGGAATGTAACAGTAAAGATAGACTTCGAATTTCCTACTTGATTGACGACATATCACTAATTAATTTTATTACAAAAATAAACCAAACAATGAAAGACTTTGTGGTTATATCATTTTATATAAATGAAAACGTTATTTATATATAAAAAAAAACCGTAAACTGAACGTTGTCTCCATAGATGAGATAAAATAGGTTTTACTCTACAAAGGTTCAACGACTCACAATATATCCTATATTCTATAAAAGGAATTTAATGATAACATGCAACTATCCAGTGCATTAATTTATCATTAATTTTATTAAAACACCATACTTCGAGCAAATCAAACAATGGGAGATTCGGTGGTTATATTTATTTTCTATATAAATAAAAATGTCAGTTGTTTACCCTCTCACGCGACCCAATGTGGAATTACCGGTTAAGACATCTATCACGTTTAGAGTTAGTTGACTCTTGGTAAGATTTCTTATTGAATTTCTTTAGAGTAAAAGGATGTAAAGAGGCATCCTTCCTCCATAGAAGGTAATGTAAATTCATTTGCAGGCAACACTAGAATGTGAGAACGTGATGATCCGAGGAGGGCAAGATCAGGTCAGGAAGGATATTAAGGTACGTATACTCTTGTTAGATGAATTAGGCGGAAACTGAAGCTAAATTACTGCACTCCAAGAGGATATTTAACGCAACCCATTTTCGTGGCCTGGTTAATTTTTCAGGGTTATATACAATATAGAAATTATTCACTGAGTCTAGCATGAGGTTCGTAGTTATTCAGAGTTGTGGAATTGACCTTTAGTTCCATTACGCAATAGATAAAATTATTAATCCAGTTTGAGCTTCATTCCTTCAGAACAGACCGAGGATGAACCAGTACATAATACAGTGAAGAGTTTTGTTCTTCGTATTCTAAAGAGGAAATTCGAGGTCGGGCGTGGGGCAGATGTGCTTCCCTCCTTGATCAATGCACCCGTACCTTGTTCAACCCTCTGAAGGGTCAAGACACTACATGAATCCTAGTTATGTAAAGTCCCAAACAACATTGGATTCTTCGCAAGGTAGGTAGGGGGTGAGGGACTAGGAGGAAGCGATCGTGGGCGAGGGATGGATACGGACATCATGATGCAACGAGGATGAAGAACCAAAGATATGAGGGTAACCACACCCTAGACGAAGCATTAATAAATTAGATATAAAAGAAGAGGGTGAAAAACTAATTTATTTTTTACAGGTATTGTTGAAATTTCTGAGAATTCCAGAACAGCAATGGAGAGAGTAATACTCTCTTCTTCTAACACAGAGAAATATAAAAATTTCACTTACATGAGAGAGATTTTCCACATGAAATTCAATTTCATTAACTTCAAAACAAAAACTATTACAAATCTGGACTGCTTCAGAAACGTAGCGCTCATAATAGACTTCACTGTCTCAATAAAACAATACACTGTCTTTGTATTCACTGTCTCAATAAAACAATACACTGTCTTTGTATTTCTTTTCTTTCTGTCTCTGTAAAAAAAATGTTGTGTCTCAAATAACGCACCCCTAAGCAAATAACAAAATAAAAACATTACATCTACAAGATCTCGGGCCATTTTCAACATATATATGCCGCGCATATATTATAACATAAAACATATACATTAAACCATTGACTTCACCGACCCGCCGGACTTCAAAAACTTATCAACCGAATTGAACTGGAGCTCATCGGATCCGGTTCTTAACAATGCAAATGGCCCAACTTTAAAACTTTCGATTGAGCGATTGAAACGGACATGATGAACCAATTATTAAGTACAACCTATTGTATGGGTTGGGTCCGCACATATCAAATCAAAGCAGCCTGCTCAATCTTCCAATTGTGATTGGTAATCGGACGCGATGGCTACTTTAATTCCGCTGCATAAAATCCATCGGGTCCGCGACTTAACCACTGCACACTCGGGTCAATGTAATAATCGGACGCGATCCCACATAAAACTCCGCCATTATAAAAAATCGAGTCTGCCATTGCATATTGCAATCGGACCATAAAACAAAGGCATGCGATGCGATAATGCGATCGGGCCCCAAAAAAAGGCTGTGGTGTATGTATGTTCGTTCCTCTTGCGGAACTCGCCACATCAAAAAGACACTGCAAGTATATCTTGCGATTACCGCCACATTCATTAACTCCGCCGATTTTATTGGTAAGGCTTTAAAGCTTGATTCAACCTATAATCAAAGCTCTGCACTGCTCGCGAGACTTTGAGTCTTAGCATTAAACTTTACTTCTTGAGAAATCGGCTACCGCCTTAGATTGAGTATCAAGGGGGTCTGTTCTTATCTGCTTTGTACTGCACCTGTGCTGGCTTTCCAATCCTTTCGCAATTGCATTTAAGTAAGCGACAACCACCTTTGCTAAGGCTTCAATGTGCCGCAGTTCTTTCACTTTTGCAATTACTGCTCATTGACTTCAGTAGTTGGAATTAATTTCCAACATGTATATGGAATATATTGATACAACTATTCATTTACAAGGAATATGAACACGCATGAATACAACACTGTCTAGAGAATGGTCGAGGACATATCAACACAGGATTAAGGACATTACAATATCGTCCTCTAGAACAAGTCAATCTTGTCCTCTATAACAAGTTCGAAGGGACTATGGAATCCGTAGCCCCACAAAGAACATGGATAAAATCCCTTGGAATCTCTTATGGACTCATAGACTCATATTGCGTGCAGCAGAGAGATCACACTCAAGCCATAATGGGTCTAGCTTCTTACAAAAAATTGAAGTGGATGGTGTAGTATTTGATCTTCAACAAGGAGAGAATTACAGGTCGTTAGATTGTCAAGTCATTATATCCTATGATAACTATCAATCCCACAAGTTCTTTTCATCTGATCATTAAAGATTTTATCTAAAAGACGTAGCAGAGATTCATGTCATTGCAGGTCCTGAGATTCCTAACCTAAGGTGTGATGATGATGCTTTTATTCATTTGGTTGAGCAAATGGAGAAGGTTGTAATTTCATCGCAAGTTCATGGAGTGGTGGGGAATAATTATTTGAATGCAACTGGTTGTTTGCATGATAATTATTATAGAAAAAAATGGAATGATCTCTTGGTAACTCAACAGGTTGATGGGATGAATGGAGAAGGGCATTTAGATGGAGAAGTTGTTTATTATATTTCCGCTAAGATTTTTTCTTAAAATTTCCATTTCGCAAGGTTTTATGCCAACTTTGACCCTTCTACTAAGGTTTTGGCGAAGGTTTCATCTGGCTATTCTCGTAAACATTTTCCTGACTCGGATATACTGGAAGAAAGAAATTAAGTTGTGGGAACTTCAAGTGTACAAAACATTTCTGTTAATTTTCATAGATTTGTATTGTACTTGAGGTTGATAATTGATTAGGGTAAATGAATCTCTTAGTGTCCACAGTTTTTGTTTGTACTTTAGGTTGATAAATTTTCACAATAAATTGATGCTTTTAGATACTAGCACAATCACATTTACCAATGTGGTTGATATACGCCTATAGGCCTATATAAAATAGATTTACAAAAATAAATTTACAACCACATTGACCAATGTCGCTGCTAATACCTCGATAAACCCATATCCACCACCCTATTACAAAAATAACCATTATATATTTATCAATATAATTACGTATATATTTTATATATCTAATTATAATATATTAATAATATTAACTATATGCATATTATATAGTAAACTAAAATATGTTTATATATATATATATATAATTTTTTGAATACAATAATTATAACTCGAACTCTACTAAAATTCAAATATGACATAATAATAGTATTTTATTACTATTTATAATAAGTACATATCTCTTACAAAAAGCCCAAAGAATTATTAATATTATAAGCCAAAATAACTATTAAAACCAGGATCTAATATTATAACCCGAAGGAATTAGAGAACCCTAGGGGGAAATATTAAGAACCTAAGAGATCAAGAATCCCAAAGGGTCTATATTAAAAAGAGAAGAGATTAATAAAGTCTAGGAATTAATATTTTAAATAAAAATAAATGATAAACTCACATGATTATTAATATTATAAACAGAAGAGAACAATCAACTTTAGGGACTGTTAATAATATCAACCTAATGATTTAATAACTTGAAGGATCAATAAACCCAATGGATTGATATTAAAACCCCAAGAAAATAATAAACCCAATGGATTAGTACAAAGAAACAAAGGGTTATAAACCTATGGGAACAATATTAAACATGAGAGATTAATATTATAAACCTTTAAGTATAAAAAACAATTAAGTACAAAACTCTCAGATAAATACCATAAACCATGAAAACAACCTTAATATTTTAAACTCAAGGGATTAAAAAGGTAAAGCCATTAAATGTTAATCCAAAAGAATTATTAATATTATAGAGTTAAGGAACAAAGAAACCAAAGATTTTAATATTATAAACCCAAGAAATTTGTAAACCTAAGGGAAAATTATTATAAACCCAAGGGATCAATATAAATATTATAAACCAAGAAATTAATAAACCCTAAGAATTAATATTCTAAAGTGAAGATATTGATGATGATGATAATGATGATGGTTAACGTCCAGTGAGACCAAAAATTGGTCTATCGGACCTATAATTTTCTTAATTCTTAATTTGTCTGGCTTCTCATCTTTCTTGGCGAGATTGGTGTTGTAGCTTTATTTTTCTTCTCTATGGTCTTCCAACTTCCTTTGTCTTGCAGCTCCTTCATCTCTTTTTTTCCTTGGGATACTGGTGTCTTATCTTCGAGTTTTGGGAGATCTACTTTGCTGCTAAATGAAGATTTATTTTGTGCGGTATTCGAATCCTCATAATTTTTTAAGCTTGAGGAGTTGTCGAGTTCATTTTTTTGTTGTTGGGTGGAGCTTTCTCCCTGCTTGTCTTGAGGGTTGTTTACTTCTTTCCTGATTTCTTGTGATTCAGAGTTTTCTGGAGAGTACTCTTCCTTGACAATGTAATGTTCCTTTTGTGCTCCTTCCCACCATGTAGATCTATGGTGATTCTTTCTAGCATAATTTTAAACTCAAAACCCTAACATAAACCCAAGAAATTAATAAACCATAACAATTAATTTTTAAACTCAAAACCCTAAGAAATTAATAAACCTTAAGAATTAATATTTTAAACTCAAGAGATTTAAATATCGAAGAGATTATTAATATTATAAACCAAAAGAAGTAATAAACCCAAGGATTTAATATTATAAACCAAAGAAATTGATGAACCCAAGCGATAAATATTAAAAAATTAAGGCATCAATAAGGCTAAGGCGAAGGGATCAATATTAAAAACATAAGTGATTAATAATTCTTACAAATTAATATCTTAAACACAATGGATTGATAAACTCACATGATTATTAATATTATAAACCCAAGGGAATAATGTTAAACCTAAGAGATTAATATTATAAACCTTAAGTATATAAAAACCATTAGATAAATACTATAAACCATAAAATAAATGTGGTTGACCATGCTTGATTTAAACATAGAGACAATTGTTGTCACAATTAGTAAACTCAAGGGATTAATAAATCGTATAAATTATTATTTGAAACTCAAAAACTTATGAAATTAATAAACCGTAAGAATAAATATTTTAAACTCAAGATATTAATAAACCCAAGGGATTATTAATATTATAAACCAAAAGAACTAATAAACCTAAAGGTTTAATATTATAAACCAAAGGAATTGTTGAACCCAAGGGATAAATATTAAAAACATAAGGGATCAATATGGTGAAGGGAATAATATTCAAAATATAAGAAATTAATAAACCCTAAGAATTAATATTCTATACTAAAAAGCCTATGAAATTAATAAACCATAAGAATAAATACTTTAAACTCAAAATATTAATAAACCCAAGGGATTATTAATATTATAAACCAAAAGAGCTAATAGACCCAACTCTTGAATATTATAAACCAAAGGAATGAGTGAACCCAAAGGATAAATATTAAAAACCTAAGGGATCAATAAGGCCAAGGGGTAAATATTAAAAACACAAGAGATTAATAAACCCCAAGAACAAATATTTTAAACTAAAAAAACCTAAGAAATTAATAAAACCTAATAATTAATATTTTTAATCCAAGAGATTAATAAAGCCAAGAGATTATTAATATTATAAACCAAAAGAAGTGATAAACCTAAGGGTTTAATATTATAAACCGGTAAACCCAAGAGATAAATATTAAAAACCAAAAGGATCAGTGGCGAAGGGAATACTATTCAAAATACAAGAAATTAATAAACCCTAAGAATTAATATTTACACTAAAAAACCTAGGAAATTAATGAACCATAAGAATCAATATTTTTAACTCAAAATATTAATAAACCCAATGGATTATTAATATTATAAACCAAAATAACTAATAAACCCAAGTGTTAAATATTGTAAACTAAAGCAATTGGTGAGTCGAAGGGATAAATATTAAAAACCTAAGGGATCAATAAGGCCAAGGGGTCAATATTAAATACTGAAGAGATTAATAAACCCTAAGAATAAACATTTTAAACTCAAATACCTAAGAAATAAATAAACCTTAACAATTAATATTTTAAATTCAAGAGATTAATATACTCAAGAGATTATTAATATTATAAAAAAAAAAAACGATAAACCTAAGAAATAAATAAACCTTAATAATTAATATTTTAAATTGAGTAGATTAATATACTCAAGAGATTATTAATATTATAAAAAAAAAACCGATAAACACTCAGATTTAATTAAAATGATCTTGCTTTAAACTTGACGTTATGCAAAAATTTAGCTTAATTGAAAATGGATACCTTGCACCCTTTTCAAGTACCTTCCATTTTCAGATCAGATGGTATTAGAGCTCGGGTTGAGCATTTTTTATTGTGCAAAAGGTTTTAAAACAACGTAAGAGATTTACTATTTTATTGGTTGCAAAATGGTTGCATGTATGAGTTTTCTTAAGTTGGAAGGATAACTATTGCTAGTTGAGTCTCGGGAAGGATTGAAGACTATTTTCCTTACCCAATTTACCTCAAGATTATCTTTGGAAAACAAACTCCAATAGTTTGTGTTTTATGGTTGCTTGAATGAGAAGGGGTCTTTACTGACATTTGGCTAAAAGCTTTTCGTTTGATTGAAAGCTTTGAGGAATTTTCTTTGGAAGTTCCTTTTGGTTGTTTTGACCATTTACATAATGTCATCTTCTTCTACAAGTGAAGTTTCCTCCTTCACTAGATTCTTGAATGATGACATGAAGAATGAGTTCTTTAAGGTGAAGGACATGGTGCAGATTCTCCTTGAGGATCAAAGGGAAAGTGTTCAACTTTGTGCACAATTTATATCTATGCCAGAAGAGAAAGAATCCATTCTTCAAAGATTGCATGATATGGAGTTGCATCTTCTTCAAGCTCAAGAAGCTTTGTCCAAGAAAATACCTCATATTCAGGATGTAAATCATGAGGTAAATCATTCTGATTTGTCTTCAGTTTCCTCTATTGAAAAGTGTGTTGGTTCTTTTGAAAGGCATACAAGAGGTATTGGGTCCAAATTGATGTTGAAAATGGGTTATGAAGAAGGCAAAGGTTTGGGCAAGCATGCACAAGGCATTGTTGAGCCTATTTGTGTTGTGGAGCGTCCCAGGAATATTGGTCTTGGCTATGAGTAGCTTAATGGCGAACCTTTGAGCACATGCATTCAAGAATGTGATGAAAATTTGAAGAGAAAATTTCTCCCAAGTTCTCAAT
Organism: Pinus albicaulis; assembly: GCA_034641835.2. Lineage (NCBI taxonomy): Eukaryota > Viridiplantae > Streptophyta > Pinopsida > Pinales > Pinaceae > Pinus > Pinus albicaulis. The sequence continues at coordinate 232,503,508 of CM076573.1, forward strand.
TACATCAATGTCATGATGGAAATCTTCCTTACCATTGTTTGAAGCCTTTGTTGCAGCAAGAAGATGGTAGACATGCAACTTATGGAAAGCATGCAAAGCAACATAAGAGGATTTATTGTACATATTGTGGTCGATTTAACCATCATGTTTTGAGAAGTTGATATGAAGTCGTGGGCAGCCCTGGGCAAACCGTGGAGGAGAGCCATTTTTGGAGGCATTGTCAACTGGTTGTTGATGTCGTATGTTGCACAAGATGCCTTTGGTGTCGTTTGGTTCAGAGAATGAAGTGTCAGTGCAAAGCAGTGCAAGATTCCATGAGTTGGAAAGGCATGCAAGCAAAGAGGGCACAAAATTCAACAAGTGTCATTGATGGTTTCAGTATGGCAGATTGGTATGACAAGAAAACTTGGTCGAGATTCGGTGCAAGTACGTGGCTCATTCAGCAAAATTCGCCACGTGAATAGTTGGCAACTCAGGAAAATTATTGGAGGCTGAAGAGAAGAGGATGTAATTATTATCTTATTTTCTATACTACAGTTCAGTTTCAGAATTTCAGTGAGATTTTGGGGTCCAAAATCCTCTCATTTGGGAGGTGTGATCAGGAGCTCAAGTCCAAGCCATGGAAAAAAAACTCAAAATTGAAAAATGTTCAAAATTGGTTGAAACCAAGATGGCTTCATAGGTCTCGTCTTCTTGATTTCGGCACCGTAAATGGTTCGAAAAACGGACACCGTATGAAGAATTTATTGCACTTTTAGTGGAGTGGGTTCGGTGGAGCACAGAGGGGCTAGCCCTCCTCCCATGGAACCTCATCATATGACCAGTGTGGGAGCTTAATGTTAAGAGCGCTTAAGGAGCATAATATAAAGTTTAATATTTAATTAAGCTTCAGTTAAGTGGAGTTTAATATTGTGGAGATTCTGGAGGCACTCCCAAATTTAGGTGGACTTCCACTTTTAGTGGAGTTAACTCGCAGTTGCCCCACATTTAGTGGAGGAAGTTGGGGAAAAGTTGTTTTGGTCATAACTTTCTCATTAATCAACCTTTTGGAACGATTGTTTTTTTTGATTTCGTATTTTCTTGGAATTTTTGACTTAATGGCATAGGTTTCAGAGCCATTGGAGCTCATTTTCAGCCTGTTTAGCTTCGGAGAAGCTTTTTGAGCCACTAGGGCCATTTTGGGTTTTGAGTTTGGTTGAGCTGTGGTTAACCTTTTTTGGTGAACCAAAAGTCATTTTTGACTATTTCCTGCATTTCAGAGCCATTGGAATAGCTCTTAGCTCTTTTTGAAGACTTTCAGAGGCCGAAAACCTTTAGGAGAGTTTTCAGGGTCACCATGGCCATTTTGGGGTTTGAGCTGTTTTGAGTTGTGGTTATCAGTTTGAGGTGAACCAAAGCTCTATTTCAGATAATTTCGACCTTATAAAGCCATTGGAAGTGGTTTCAAATGAATCTGAGGACTTCTACAACCACAAAAATTACAGAGAAGTTCAAAGCACTAGCAGGACATTGATGAAGAAATCACTGTTTATGGTAATCTTTCACTGTTTAGTGAATTTGAAAAGGAATTATTAGTTTTTTCCTTCCTTTTGAATCAGTTTATATATTCATATTTGTCTATTGAGACACTTATATTCTTGTATTGCATTTGAGAGCTTTTAATACAAGAGGACAAGCCCATTTTGGGAGGCTTGATCCAGGAGATGTAGCCCAAGATTTGGGGTGAACTCCTATATTATATTGCTGTTGTGTTATGATATTATATTGCTTAATATTGTTTCTGATACCCATGTTAAGTTTCAACAAAAACAATTACACTTAAGATACATAAACAGTGAAAATACATACACCATTAGCAAGCTAAATTTCCGCATAACGTCAAGTTTAAATAAAGATAATTTTAATTAAATATGAGTGTTTACTTCTATTATTTCTTTAGGTAGAGTCTGTAAGAGGGCCAGGTAGCCTCTGGATTCATCCTTTCTTTGAAAGGTGAAATATCTGGTAAATGCCCCTACAGCCTATCTATGTATTAGAAATATGAATTTCTCACATTTTCAGATTTAAACTTAGATTATTTTTTCACTCATTTACATAATTGAAAATGGATACCTTGCACCCTTTTCAAGTACCTTCCATTTTCAGATCATTAATAAACCCTAAGAATAAATATTTTAAACTCAAAAACCTAAGAAATAAATAAACCTTAATAATTAATATTTTAAATTCAAGAGATTAATATACTCAAGAGATTATTAATATTATAAAAAAAAAATGATAAACCGAAGGGTTTAATATTATAAACCAAAGGAATTAGTGAACTCAACGGAGAAATATTAATATTATAAAACAATAAAGCAATAAACCATAAGAATTAATATTTTAAACTCAAGAGATTAACAAACCCTAAGAATTAATATTTTTAACTAAATATATTAATAAACCCAAGGGTTTATTAATATTATAAACCAAAAGAACTAATAAACGCAAAGGTTTAATATTACAAAAAAATAAATTGGTGAACCCGAGGGATAAATATTAAAGACGTAAGAGATCAATAAGACCAAGGGATCAATATTAAAAACACAGGAGATTAATAAATTAATAAAACATAATAATTAATAAACCCTAAGAAATTAATAAACCTTAAGAATTAATATCTGTAACTCAAGATATTTTAAAACCCAAGGGATTATTAATATTATAAACCAAAACAACTAATAAACCCAAGGTTTTAAATTGGAGTTGCCCAAGGAATTGGTGAACCCAAGGGATAAATATTAAAAACCTAAGGGATCAATAAGCTGAAGGGATCAATATTAAAAACACAAGAGATTAATAAAGCCTACAAAGTAATGCTTGATTTAAACATTGAGGCAATTGTTATCACAATGCGACGTTGGACGAAAAATGACCATGGTTGGCCATGTCTGGTTTTCATATTGAGAGAATATTTGTCATAATGTGACAATCAACCATGGAATACCTTGATCGACTATGACTAGCGATGATTAACAATGGTCACCCATGCTTTATTTTGATATTGAGACATTTTTTTTCATAATGTGACATTGGACCATGCATTAATATCAAAGTAAAAGACTAATATTTAAGGCCTAATATTACCAACCCAAAGAATTAGAAATATCAAGGGGTTAATTAATTGACTCTAGCAATTAATAGTGTAGTCTCAAGAGATTAATAAACCAAAGGGATTATTAATATTATAAACAAAATAATTAATAAACCCAAGGGTTTAATATTATAAACCAAAGGAAATGGTGAACCCAAGGGATAAATATAAAAAACTTAAGAGATAAATAAGGCCAAGGGAATAGTATTAAAAATAGAAGAGATTAATAAACCCTAAGAACTAATATTTTAAACTCAAAAACCTAATAAATTAATAAATCATAATAATAAACATTTTAAACTCAAGAGATTAATAAACCTAAGGGATTACTAATATTATAAACCAAAAGAAGTAATAAACACAAGGGTATAATATTATAAACCAAAGGAATTGGTGAACCTAAGGGATAAACAATAATATTAACGTTAAAGGGATATTCAATTTCACCATCATTGCAACCAAAGAAAGAACATGGAAAGTAACATATAGTTTTTCTTGTCTTTACACCAAAAATTTCCACTACAAAAATGGACTTGAAACACCAAATCAAAATTCATTTATCAAATAGCCTCTTCAAAAACACAACTAGACTGGCGACAAAAGGAGCACCAATTCAAATGAAGAGGATAATGATCATGATACTTAACGCTTTCCAACAAATCCCTTCTTGTTTTCCTCCCAGCCTCCCTCATGTGCACACGCAACAAGTATTTTACATTTGTTTTCATTTCATCTAGCACACGAAGATGCTCATCAATAAATGAAGGATGGAGGCTGTGTTTTCTATCGAACTTGTTCTGAAGATACGAAAGAGAACTTATAACTCTAGAAATATTTTCCACCGCTTGATTATAATAAATGCCATTAGTATTATCCATATCTACATTTGAAAGGAAAATTGACAAAATGAAAATTAATGACCACACACGCACAAAAATCTATGCAAACACACACACACACATACACACATATATATATCTAAAACATAACATCCAATTTTTATTATTGTTAGAAAACTTTATATTGAAAAAGTCATGCTATAAAATAACCTAACACTACATGAACCAAATGATATAAAAATTTCTACAAATATAAACCTCATTTTCAATACATATTGTACAGATGAAATGAGTGATAAAATTAAATGAGAAATATGACCCTTATTACAATAGTCGACAAGAATTCACAATTGTGTTAAATTTATTTTTAAAATCAAATATCAATAATGTTAGTAATTATATATTTGTATTTAAATTAATGTTAATGTATATAGTAATTTAAGTTAAATATTAATATCAAATATAAATATGTTGTCATTGAACTAAAAAAAACATAAATTTATTAAAAGTGATCTTCAATCAAAATATTTACATCGATGTTTAATGTCGATATTCATATTAATGTATAGACACAATGTCTGTTTAATATTAATATATAAAATCATTAAAATTAATTAATAGACATAATAATTAGAAATATTAATATAGGTAATTTTCGGTATGGTGGAGAAAATTTTCATTACTATTGGATATCATTCTAAATATTAATATAAATATTAATATTAATATTAATAGCATTTAGCCCATAATTTTTTAATTCATGATATAATATGAATCCACAATATTAATATCAATATGAAAAAATCTTAAATTGATTTTTAATGGTTGTCTCATATAACTCGTTGTTTATGTGTGAATGATTCATTGTAAAAAGAAAAGAACAATAGCCACTTAAAAAGAAGAAGTAAATTGAAGAAAATGAAAAACGATGTAAACAACTTTCTAAAATATTACTATGAATATGATGAATGAAAAACGATGTAAAAAAGTTTCTCAAATATTACTATGAACATGATGAATGTATTCATCTCATTAATATATGAAAATCAATATTACATTAAAAGTAAATAAAGAAGACAATAAAAGAAATTCAAAAAACATTCTATAAATAGGTCGCAATATTATTAGTTGCATGTCATAGGGGTATAGAGTTAATTATTTATTTCTAAGATTTGGCTTATATAACTCATTGTATATGTCTGAAGGTAAATTATAAACAAAAGAACAATAATGAATTAAAACAAGGAAGTGAATTGAAGAACATGAAATATGATGTAACAACTTTCTCAAATATTACTATGAATATGATAAATGTATTCATTTTATTAATATACGAAAAACATTATTATACTAAATGTAAACAAAGAGGACAATAAAAGAAAAAGAAAAAACATTCTATGTCACAATATTATTAGTTGCATGTCATAGTGATATGGAATTCAATATTGACTTTTAATGATCGCCTCATATAACTAGTTGTTTATCACTGAATGGTTGATTGTAAAGAATTGAACAATAACCACTTAAAAAAAAAAAAAAGTAAATTAAACAACATGAAATACGATGCAAACAACTTTCTGAAATATTACTATAAATATGATAAATGTATTCATCTCAGTAATATATGAAAATCATTGTTATATTAAAAGTAAATAAAGAGGATGATAAAATAAATTCAAAAAACATTCTATAAATAGCTAAAAGTATTAATAGTTTCATTTCATAGCAATATGGACTTCAATCTCTCCTCTTCTTTCTTCCTAATTGTAACATATGTGTTTTCTTTCATCTTGGCATAATGTTGGAAAGATAAAGGCGGTGCAATGCACAAACCATATATTGATTTCACTCTTGATATGGCTGTGAAGGTTAGGCCTTGCTGCTCTTTATTCCCGATATCAATTGATGCTCATTCTAAAGTCAATTCCTGTGATTTGTGTATTATAAGAGCCCATGCCATATTTAAAGGAATTTTTTTTCAATTTCCTCTTATCAGTAGTGTGATAGGTACAATGTTTGGATTGCCTGCATCAAATGGAACACCAACATACTTATCAAAAACAATAGTTGTGAACATTGGAAGTTGAGGTGGCTTAGATGTAGGCATATAAAATATATCATTCACATAACCAAGTGCACCATTCGCCAAACCATCTTCTACCCACAAATTACATGTCAACATAACACATTGACCATGACACAACGAAACTTCACGGTCTAATTAATCATCATCAGCACCACTTATTTTTGAATCCCTTCAATTCTCACCAATACATCGTGCAATTGGAGAATTTAATGATTTTAACATATGTCTATTATGGAAGGACACATGTGAATTTCTACATTAAATAAATCCCTTTCTCTAGGATGAAAGCTCATATTAGCCCGTGACATAAGAAACTACCAATCTTCAAGAACAATTTCTACATTTCTTATGTTATTGAGGACTCTCCAAAAAAAATATTGTTTCTCATTATTCCCTTGTTGGCGAAATATTGTTTCAAGAGTGACAACAATGTTGAATTTTTTTGCACAAGACCTTCCCTATCGTATTACTTGCATACAAAGGCTTATCTCTCATAGGAGGTAGTTGGCCACGATCACCCACAAGGATGATGGATCTTCCACCAAAAATACAATTTGTTTTCTCAGGAAATGCTTCTCGTAATCAAGTATATATTTTCATGAATAACCTTGATCCTAGAAAGCTCATTTCATCAATCAATATATATCGAATATGCCTCACTTGTTCGTGGAATACTACTAGTGATTGCCCCTGTAGTGGTTTCACATCATTAATTGGAAGTTTTAGAGCTGAGTGGATTGTTTTTGCATGTATATTAAAGGCAGCTATTCTTGTTGGGGAAAGAAGAAGAAAATTAAATCTTCCATTACTAGAAAAATTAGAAAGAGCTTAAAAAATACAATGGATAAGGAAAGGCACGCCAGTGCCTGCAGTTCCCTGAATAATCATAAGAAGATCTTCACGAATCTCATATTCAGCAAAACGCCTTAAAACAATTTCAAAAGCAAGTCATTGTTTTTCTGCCAATGAATCTGGAGATGCAAATGTTCTATTTGAAAGGTCAAGAATATCACCCCTAGTTTGTACATTCCTTATAAAATTAATAGCTTCTTCAGCCATATCATCAGAAATAGTTGTACTTTGCCGATCAAAGGATATATCAAAATCCCTTCGACCAAGGGTGTGAAGATCAAAAACATTCACATTATTTGGTGGAACTATGTGAGAGAAAAGCTACCATTCTTGAAAATCATCTTCAAGATTCATTTCCTAGTTAGGAAAATCACCATCTTCTTCATCTTCAATATTGACGACAATTGATGGATTTCAATCAACATGCCATGCTCGATATCAGAAATACCTCCAATTTTCAATAATAATTTTAGTTGAAAGCCCAATTTCCGCAGCAATGTCATGAAATGGCTTGTACAAGAGAAATTATGTCCAAAAAAAAGTTTCAAATTCATCTGAACCCTCACCAGGAATAGAATAAAACCTTGTCCAAACCCGAACAATAGCGTGAACATCTCTAGGCTTCCACAGATCTCTTTTACGCTTGCTGTCAAGTGTGCAAGATCTTGTTGATTCTATCAGAGATAGATGTGCATGGAAAAAAGGTCTCTTTTGATAATGTTGAAAGAAAGTATTCTCAGATGAAAATTGCATGCTATCCCTTGCTATTTTCCTGAAAACATTTCTTCCAACATTTAAGGAAAAAAAATTTCGGCTACAAATAAAAAGAGGTAGCTTAAGAAAAATATGGCATGTTTCTTGTGATCCAATGTCATGGTCAACAATTGTTTCTGCAAGAAACCTTCTGTAAACACACAAAGCATGACCCTCAGAGGAAATACAATTTGAAATTCTAGTTAACATATAATGATAGCTTTCAGAACTTTTTTCTACTTTTGATGCATACTTAGCAATATACATTAGGAAAACATACCGAGAAAGCATTGGTTGGCGATCAACATTTTCACGCCACATTATTAGAAGGTCAATGTTATGTACATTGAGCTTGTCATCTTTTCTTTCTGGATAATTTTTTTCTTCCTTGATCATCTATAAACAAGAATCTACACTACACTTTATGTGCCTTTGGACATGATTTAACAATTCTTCATAATCATTATGAGGATTGCAAGAGAAAATCTCATCAGTATTCAATAAGCAAGGGTCATCATTGAAGCTTCTTGGAGCTATTATGTTTCGACAATGTATGTCACGTGGATTCCATTCAGTTACATAATTGTCAAGGAATCTCTTTGGAATTTGTACATCAGAAGAATTTGATCAATCAAGGCTTTCCATATCAGGAGCACCTTGCAACCATAATAAACCATGTATATGTGTTGAACCTCTATGCTGCCACTCATATTTAAAGAAAATGAATATACAGTTACTACAAAAATGTAAATAGAACCATAACAAACAATTGGCAAAGAATAGAAAATAAATTCAACAAGAAAAACCTATACCAGAAGTCTTTTGTTTTAGGATATTTTTGGAAAACTGCCTCTCAAAATATATTGAATCTATGGTTCATAAATGTGGAAACAATATGAGTGTAATGGATAACATTATCAATTCTCATACGATTCTCATTTAAAGGATGAGGATGTGAATGTATAGGCATGAGGTTATGCAACTCTGGCCACTTTGTGTTAGTTGCACTCAAAGTAAAAAAACAAAGATGAAAATCCCAACTGAGTAATCATGTTAGTCAATTTAGATATAAATTTAGTTAATTATGCCCTTTTACCTCTCATAGAATAACCAAACCATATAATATGCTCAGCCAATTTATTATCTGGTAAATCAGAAAGTTGGTGATGCAAGTCTTCAATTGTTGTTGGTGAGTTATCTTGTAAATGTTTCTTCACAAAAACTACAGTAGTTGCCTGGATCTGATGTCACATTATCATGTTTAATAGGTAATATCGAAAGCGAGGATGGCTTCCAAAACTCTTATCATAGTATCTAAGAAGATGCAATACATACTCATGAAGTTCGACACTACAAATGCGTGGTTGCAACTAATGAACATCACTAGTGGGGAACAATGTGGGGAATTCCAGATCTAATAACCGCTCAGTATTATATTAATTGACTAGAGAGGTTCCAATATTGGGCCAATCCATTTCTTGAACATGTGATGAATCAACATTATCAAGAAATGCTCTAATTTCTTCCACTTCTCTTCATTCATTAGGTAGGTGAGAAACAAAAGAAGAAGGATGAGATGGAAAATGATCAATGGGTAACCCTTCATTATTAGTTGCATTGATCTCACATTATTCAAGATCACAATCAACAAATTTAAGCCTGGATGAGACATCTATTGATATTTCTGGAAGAGCATTCGTTGAATCATAGTCAATTGCAACATCTCGATAATATCGATCACGCTCAATTTTGAAACGCAATGCAGCGATAACTCACTATCTTTTGACATAACATTCATAATATTTAGACTGAGAATCATGTCTCTTCACAATTAGAAATTCAATATCTTCAACATGTCGAGGAAGACTTTATGCAATTGAAGAAATATCTTGAGGAAAGCTAATTGTGTGACCATTATACTTATATTGGCCACCTCGAGCATGTATCACTTGCAAAATGGGATTCACACATGCTATTAGCATTTCTTCAACTTGAGTAAGAACTATTAAAATGTGAGGTTTCTCACCAGGATCCATGTTATTATATCTAGAGAAACGATGGGAACCTCTTTCATTCTTACATCGTCTGCAAATAGGTCCTTCAAAATCTCTCAAAACCTGGATTCTCGGATATGATTCTCGGCATACGTGGCACACTTGGACAACTGACAGCCTACCTACATTTTCTTGAAATATTTTATGCACTGCAATCATGTTTTCATCAAAATGAATATGATCTGTATTGGTCGAACCATATGGAGAATGATGTGGAAGAGTAAAATTTCTTCTAAAATGTACTCGATTTTCAACACCATGGGATTCCCTTCCCAAATGATGGATCTATAATAGGACCTTTCCAAATTTATGGTCTGCATTTCTGGAACCTGAGAGGATGATAAGGTATCTTTAGCATAAAATATTTTAAAATTTAATGTCCAACTAATTATAAATGAAAAAATGAAAAAAGAATCAAATGCATTTAATATTTACATTTTTTTGGTGATGTGGATGAAGCCTATGAGATGGTTACTCTTCACTTCTAACATCAGTGGATGGAAAACTTGGGGAGTTAGTTTCTAAGCCTATATTCAAATGAGTTCTTTCCTATTCCAAAAAACTAAAATACAATATAAAACTAAATTCCCAACCAATAAATACAAAAAATGGGAAAAAAATAAAATACAATGAAAATTACATTAGTTTACAATTTGATATTTTGGATTCCATATCTCTAGCTTCATTAGATGAAATCATGTTTTTTCCATAGAAGATCAAAAAATACAATTCACAACTAACAACAAATGAAAAATTAAGGAAAATATCAAATGCATTCAACATTTACATTTGTTTGGCGATCTGAATTAACAATATGAGATGGTCCCTCTTCACTTCCAACATCAGTAGATGGAAAATCTATGAAGTTAATTTTTATGTCTCCATTAAAATGGGTTGTGTCCTCTTTGAAGAAAATAAAGTATGCAATAAAATTCAATGTCCAATGCAATAAAAATTCAAAAAATGAAAAATGAAATCAAATACATTGAAAATTTACATTAGTTTTCCAATCTGATTGTTGAGGAGAATGCAATGGAATGCTATGACATGCTTCATCTCCACTTCTCATATTAGTATATGGAACACTTGGGTAGTTGATTTCGGGACCTCTCTGAAAATGAGTTGTATCCTATTCCAAAAGAAGAAAATACCTTATAATTTCAGTTAAAAATAAAATGTAAATATAGGAATGTAATAAAACAAGCATTATTGCAGCAAACATCAAAATATCATTCTGTTACCTCCACTTTTCCACGCGAAATGCTATCAGGGATTACTGGTTCTCTTGGTGGAACAACATTCTTTTGGGAAGGGGGATCAGAAGATCTGATTTTTCTAGCAACTGGCTCCAAATTAACAAACAAATGGCCAATTAAACTATCATCCAAATCATCACATACAATGTCATCATCTCCTCCACCATGAATGTTTTTCAACCTTTGGCCTTGCTCAAAAGATGCTATTGTGGAGACAGAAGGGTTAGGGTGAACATTTGTATCCACATTATCGATAGAATGTTCGTCTCTATTCTGAGATGTTTCCCCAATATTATGAAAATTTTCGAGAGAGCATCGAACAACAAAATTATGTTGAGGAGGAGCAGATTCTGACAATGAACTATCAATTGGAAATGTTCTTTATATGATATCATCCATAGTACGATACTTACGAAGAATCATAAAATCATTTTGAAGAGTAGTTTCAATATTTCTTCTATGATATGTTGCTCTCCTATGCTCATTTATTGTGTCCTTATTTTGTTGATACCATAAACAACGACTTTCATTAAACCTGTCACGCGATGCTGGTGACAAATTATGTTTTCTTGTACACTTTCTTGTGCCTTCAGATCACATGTCTACAATGAATAACATTTCTTGAGAACCAATGAGAAAAAAATAATACAAATACCATGTATAAAATAACTCAGAGAAATTCTAATTATAAAAACAAAGAAAAATGCATATCATTCAAACACATTCAAATCCAATTAAGAGAACTAAAGGGGATAAAATAAGAAATATTTTCCAGCAAATTGGAATGGGATTAAACATCCAACATCTAATACAAACACATAGAGAAGAAATTTCAGGAGGAGGCATAAAATATCCATAGAATCGTAATTTTAAATTATTAGCATATAGACGCAAAAGTATGTAAAGTAAAAAAAAATGGAAATATTTTCCAATATAAGAAATCCTAACAGGAGTAATAGCTTAAGACTCCATCTCCATATCTAATGGTGGAATCTCATCAATAGAATCCATATGGGGAGAAATTGAAAAAAAATTTCCAGACTCAATCAAATCATTGCAATCGTGCAATGTTGGAGACCAAAACCCTTACATCTTCTTATTAGTTGAAATATCAATATCTATTTGAAAACAGAGGCCCGTCATCATGTCATATAATAGGAAAGGAACTTCACTACAGTTGGACATAAGAACCACACCCTGGACTGTTTGAAATGGGAGATAACCATGACATTTTATATTTATATCTGTAGAAATTTCTTCCAACAACTTCCATCTGAAGCCCCAATCATCCTCAAAGTATTCAATTGTTAGTTCAACACACGGGCGTCCAAATTGGAAATTATCTTTTTCTTCAATTGACCACACCGAAGTGGCACCATCATTGACAAGGCATATCAACTAATTCTTATATATTTCTAATGGCATACACTGTATGTCAGTGATTGGAACAAATGAAAAACCCATTCATTTTTTATTACATCAAATCAGTAGATTGTATACCCATATCAAGGATAATCTTGAAACTCATCTAGATAGAGCCAAAATAGTTTAATTTTATAAAAAGATCCATTATGAGGGGGTGAAGTGCCACCAAATTGAAGATCAACCCTTCGCAAAACCTTATCAAGACTACTATAAACATAAAATTTAGACTACTTTCTATTATAGATATGTTTTAGAACAACCCAGTCATATTTTTTGTTCCTTACATTTTCCAATAATGAAAAGAATCCCCAGTCTCCAATTCGTATTGGCCCAATGTTTTTAAAGGCCTTTGTAAATGGATTGACTACAAAATAGTTGCGTTAATGGGAGAATTATGTTGGTAATGATAAAACTACCATTGGTCCATTAGTAGACTCTACTTTGTATCTTGAATCTATGAATCAAAAATGGAGTTCAGATATGTGCCCATTCTCATTAAGGTATTTAGCAACAAAATAAGTGTCTTCATCATTGAGGAAAGGAACCATAAATCCAATTTTTTTTGTAGAGATATGCTTGCAATGCAATAAGAAAGAAGGTTTTTGCAAAACATTCTTCCATTGCTTAGAAATAGTGCTAAACTTAATCAGAATTGATCAAGGGAGCGAGAAGAAGATAATTTCAAGAATTTCGAATGGAAGGAAACTCCAAATAGATGGATCCATGATCAAATAAGGAAATCACCTAACATAGAAGAAAACACATGTGATATCAACAAAATAATTTCAATTAATGTTGAATAAAGTTAAAAGTAGCATAGATACACAATTTTCCATTTATAGATATAATAAAATCCACCTATCCATATTGTATAAAAACTTATGAGTGATAAGAAAATTATTAAAATAGTGAAAAACAACTCACAATTATATAAACCTAATGTTTACAATCCAATATTATTAATGTTAATAAATCTATTTTTATGTCTCTATCAACATCTATATTTAATATTGATGTTAATGTTTTGATGTTCAATATACATATTAATAAAAAGCCATTTTTTTTAATATTAGATAACTTAATGTTATAAACTTCACGTTATAAAATAACCTAATGCTCCATGAACTAAATGATATAAAAATACCAAAATTTTTAATTCTAATGTCATTGAACCTAAAAAAACCTAAAGTTAAATTCTAATGTTATTGAACCTAAATAAAACTAATGTTATGATTCATTTTCTTTGCTGAAATATTTATATTGATGTTTAATGACAATGTTCACATTAATGTACAAATTCAAAATTTACTTTTATATAAATTTCTATGTTTAAAAATGACATCTATATTTATTATTAATATTATTAATATCAATATTAATTAACATTAAAAGAGATATCCGTATTTACAATAAATATTATTATTTTTTTAATTAATTTGAAACATTTATATTTATTATTAAAGTTAATATCAATCTATATTATTAAATTATTAATGTTAATATGAATCAATTTTCATTTTAATAAATTATTGTTAATTTTAATATAAAAAAATAATAATTTCTATGTCAATTTTAAAAATTTGTTTATATTATTAATATTAATAAAAACATAAATATTGAACTTAATAACACACATAAATATTGAAAAATTGAGTGATTAAAATTCCAAAATTAAATAATCAATCCTATTCTTTAATGAAATATTGAGATTAATATATAAATGCAAAATTTTAATTTTATATAAATTTCTATGTTTAACATTGACATATATATTTATTATTATATTATTAATATTAATACTAATTAACATTAATAGAGATATTCATATATAAAATTAATATTAATAATTTTTTTATTAATTTGAAACATTTAAATTTATTATTAAAATTAATATGATTCTATATTATTAAATTATTAATATTAATATGAATCAATATATATTTTAATAATATTATTGTTAAATTTAAATAATAATAATAATAATAACAATACTATTAATATTGATAATTTCTACATCAATTTTAAAAATTTATGTTTATCCATATTTATTAATATTAATAAAAAACATAAATATTCAACTTAATAACACACATAAATATTGAAAAATTTAGTGATTAAAATTCCAAAATAAAATAAACTTAAAAATTTTCAAAAATATAACATCATTAAACCTAAATAAACAATCTAAAGTTATCCATCCTATTTTTTAATGAAATATTTATATTAATGTTTAATGGCATTGTTCACATTAATGTATAAATACAAAATTTAATTTTATACAAATTTTTATGTTTAATATTAACATCTATATTTATTATTAATATTAATATTAATTAACATTAAAAGAGATATGATATTTAAAATTAATATTAATAATTTTTTTATTAATTTGAAACATTTATATTTATTATTAAAGATAATATCAATCTATATTATCAAATTATTAATTTTAATATGAATCAATATTTATTTAATAATATTATTGTTAATTTTAAATAATAATAATAATAATAGAAATTATATTAATATTAATAATTTCTATGTCAAATTAAAAATTTATGTTTATATTATTAATATTAATAAAAAACATAAATATTGAATTTAATACCACAAATAAATATTAAAATTCCAACTGTAAAATTGAAAAATTTTATTGTTCTTTAACTCTAATTCATTAGAAAACTCTAAAACATCTCCATAATATCATATAAATACATTTTACTACTACTCACAAAACAAAACAAATCACATAGACTCTTTCAAACATGAATGATATATTAATTTGAAACATTTATATTTATTATTAAAATTAATATCAATCTATATTATTAAATTATTAATGTTAATATGAATCAATATTTATTTTAATAATAATAATACTAATAATACTAATAAAAATAGAAATAATATCAATAATATTAATATTAATAATTTCTATATCAAATTTAAAAAATTTTGTTTATATTATTAATATTAATAAAAAACATAAATACTGAACTTAATAACACAAATAATATTGAAAAAAAAGAGTATTGAAATTCCAAAATAAAATAATCAATCTTCTTCTTTAATGAAATATTAATGCAAAACTTTAAGATGACCATTTCTATTTAGAAAAGCAGATTGTGGATTATTTTAAAATTTTGAGGAATAAAAACAAATTCAACAATTTAAATTCATTCTTACATTTAAGTTCATTTACATATATCGAATTTCAAAATTTTCTACAATCTAATTAAGTTCAATAATATTATACAAAATTGACAGTTCCATGCAACCTAAATTCACTTGTTATAGCTAATATGAATTTCTCTCAAATTTTCTGAATAATTGGTTGATAATATAACATTAGTGGAAAAAACAAAGATAAAGTTTTGTAAGTATAGTGAGTATAGGATGTTTCTTCGCTGAGGCAATTTAGTTCTTAGGCTCAACCAACAAGAATCAACAACCGAAAACTTTTCTACCCCTAGTATATCTAACCTATAGAAACTAAGTTAAATTGTATAGATACCTATCACCTATATTAACTAAGTGGACTCGTGTCATCTATATTAGTAAAGAAATTATTATTATTAATATTATTATTATTATTATTATTAATATTAAAATCTCCTTACAACATTTTATATATTATATATAGATATATGTAGTTGGTTTCGTTCTTAGTACCACCATAGCGATTATTTATTGGATATTGTTTTTGGTTCACTTACCCTAAGTAACACAACAACAATTTAAAAGAATACAATGGCGCTTTCACACGTTTAACTCCATTACGCACTTGGACATAGGATTTACTTTACGGTAACGACGGGTGGTTTATTTTTTCAATGACTTGGTTGCTTACCTAGTTCAAGTACTTGCACACAAATGTACGTTTAACTCCATTAGTCGCTTGAACAAATTTTCGAGGCACACCTAGCCACTATTGGCACACCTAGCCACTATTGGCAATCATGCATTAACAATGGGGTTACACATCCTCGCAACATAAATTATCTCCATGTGATATGTGATTGTTCGTTTTTTGTGTTTATTTCTGGAATATGCTCGTATGTGTTACACCTTGGGAAAAAATTTCGAGGCACACCTGGTCACTATTGGCAATCATGCATTAATAATGGGGTTCCACATCCTCGCAGTGCAAATTATCTCCATGTGATATGTGAATGTTTGGTTTTTGTGAATGGTTGAGATGTTTTCTTTTTATCGAAAAGTAGGGATCACATTTGGTAAATCTTGAACTTTTTTCATTGTATTATATCTTTTTTATTTGGTTCATGAGAGAAATTTTATGAGGAGTCATACACTCATCATGCAAAAAATGTGAATCAACATGTGCTGGTTGAAATGTATCTCCTCTGGTTCTACTAATATGTGGCGTTTCACTCCTGAAAAATCTGTGCCAACCAGGAAAGTATAGCTTGTGGTTTCACTTTTTTTTTTTCTAATTTTTATTTCCATGGCCCTACTTGGATACTTGTAGAGTGATTTTTCATTTTTTACACCTTAAAATAGCTTGCAATGTGATCTAAACCTGAAATTATTATTGAAAGAAACAGGATGGAAGTGCTTATTGGAGTGGCCAAACACGAGCTAATCCTTTGCTGCAAGCAATCAAATTAAGTAGAGAGCCATCCTATAACAACATAAAGGTGCTGCAAGGGAAACCCAAGATAAAAATTCAATTGTAAAATTGAAAAATGTTACTGTTCTTTAATGTTAATTCATTATAAAACCCTAAAACATCTCCATCATATCATATAAATACATTTTACTACTACAGACAAAACAAGTAACACTCTGTGCATGGATTGTTTGAAACATGAATGAAACAACACAATGAAAAAATAAATTAATACGTGTTGTATAGTCAACAATTTCATAAGGGATTTTAACCTAATAAGGAAAATTACCTAAATAATCATGGTAACATATCATTGAAACCTTTGTATCAAAATCCCTATTTTTTTCAAAAAACAATTTATGGTTGAAATTTCTACACACCTTTTTGAGCAGCAAGAAAACCTATGTATCAAATCGGACCTCAAAGCATCTATGTTGAACCTCTACAATGTATTAAAACTTATTAACATTAAAAAAACAAATAAAATAAAACAACAAAAAAATATACAAAAAAATCAAATATACAATTATAAACAACCCAAACCTCAATAGAAACTCTAAGAAGGGGAAAATGGGCTTTTTCAAAAGGTGTTCAAATTCTATTGACAACAGTTTATATATAGTTTGGTATAATGTTATTTTTTAGGAGCTTGAAGAACATGTGTTTCAAATATATAAAATATAAAAGAAATGTAAGTAAATAAAAAAATCATGGTAACATAAATATCAATAAGCACACACAATAAATCCAATACATCATTACAAATATGGTTGCCATGTGTCCAAAACTTTGCATACAAAACCATCGGATACCACTCAATTAAATGAATCCATACAATTTCATACCACTGAGTTAATGAAATGAATGGCCTTACAATGCATATTTTTTACATTTTTTTTCGTTTATTTGTGAGCATTTAATCATTTTCGTTACAAAGATGGTTGGCATGTGGCCACACCTATTGATTTTATTTGTATGTGGTTGACATGTGGCCATATCTATTGATTTTATTTTTATTCTATATTTGTCGAGATGTGGAAATGGAGTTATTAATAGTGTTTGTACAAACATAACTGCTAATGCCATTTTGGCACATGAAAACCCAACTCTTCACATACCATCATGTCAAATTAAAAATTACATAATTCACACATGTCAACACACATAACCACGTTTCAATACAATTTTTTTATTTTCCCTTAATCCTATTACGTGGTACTAATCATTATACGTGGTAGTAAATTTTTAATCATATTTCAGTAAAAAAATTAATCTAAACAGGTTTAAACACTTTATTTAGATATGCAACACCTTATTTAGATATGCAAGGAAGTTATCACTTGCAAATTGATTCGTTCATGTGTTGCAATGACGAGAATATTCTGGCATCTTTCAATTTAGACCATTAGATCAAGATGATTAATTAGAAAATCATTAAAGTAGCCAATTCCAACAAGTGAGGACACCTATCAACGTAAAAATAGTAATTATTTGATGCCTTTAAAGCTTTTATCCATAAAGAACCAATGTGCCAAAAGGACAAGAGTATAGTAATTATTTCTATTATACAAGCATCCCATTAACCAGAGAAAAAACCTAAAGCTTAAGATTCCATATTTCGATGACAAGTTAGACTCTACAATAATGGAAAAGTGAAGCATAGAGATGCTAGTGTCATAAACTCAATAATTAAAATGCACCATTAAAATGATTGGTTTCTCAACTATTACCATATGATGAACATTACAACTACCATATTTTGTGGTAGTCACATACATGGTCCGGACAAGTAGGCTAGTAGAATTCCTGTAGTGATGACGAGGTGCAATTAATTCTTCAAAAATCCTGTAGGAACTCTCACGCAAACCAATCTTCTGAAAAAACCCAAAGAAAATTAAACCCAATAAAGAATTAAATAGTAAAAAATCCAAAAGAAATTTCTAAAATGCCAACACATATGTTGTTACTAGTTGGCAAATTGATTCCTCCAGTGCACTGACAGGCAACCTGAACCCACAGCGCAGAGAATTCCCTCTCGAGAGAACAATAACCAACAAACTAATAAAGAAAAAAACTATGCAGCGGCCTTAGTGTTGCCATATATTCACCTCCGCAATTTTTTTTTTTAAATGGTCAGCGTTAATATAAATGATCAATTGTTCCGTCGAAAGAATTTTGATGAATAAATGTTAATAATTCGGCCCAAAAAAAAATGCTTGCCTGAAAATTATGATTGTGATTTTTAGGGACATTTCTCACACCAGTGTAACCTACCCTTTGTTAAGTTAATAAATGTAAAAATTATTAAATTTAAATTTAAAAACTAACATGAGAATTTAAAAATTAAAAATAAAATAGTATTATTATAAAGTTATTTTTTCGTTTTCGTTCTTCTTAAATGATAAATCTTAGTCATAATATATTTTATTACTATCATTTTGATAAAATTGAAATGATTTTGAGTTGTGTATGAGATTTCATGTATTTATAGTTTACTTTTTCATGGATTTATTACAAATATGCTTGTCTTTATTCACTAAATTTGTGACTTAACGAGGCAATCAATCACTACCTACACTAGATACATTCCATAATAAAAAAAAATATAAAAATAATCATTATTTTTTTCACTCAACATTTATTAACTCGCTTTTTATTATTTTAACTTATTATTATTATTTTTGTTACAAAGACTCTCTTTAGATATTAAATTTATCTTCATAGATTGGAGTTATCAGTAGAGTTGAGTTTCATTAGTGATCCAAGAAGATTAGTGGTGAAGCCTAAGGCAAGCACTGTTAAGTAGCCACTGGAAAAACCTTTTATGAGCCTCCTTGTACCAACAAAAGAATAAGTTATAAAAAAATAAACCATTACATATTTATGCATTGAACCAAGTTTGGAAAATTTTGGTGGAACATTCGTTTAATAATCTAATGATTATATACATATGATAAAAAATGACAAAAAAAATTAATAACTAAGGGGTGGTGATTAATATCTGTGAAAAAACTTTCAATGCAACAATTGTAGATTTATCTTCAAATTGTTAGAAATTTATATGTGTTTTAAATTAATTATGTAGAAAATAATGATAAATTTGTTGATGGATTATTCACAATAAAAACACTATATAAATATAAAAAATGGAACTAAGAAAAAGATGCACACACACCGAGTAAAAGTTGACACATTTTTTTTTGGACAAGTGTCCTTGGAAAAAACTCGAAGCAAAAACTAGTGTAGCAGATGAGGGTTTTATTATTATGCACCATTTAGAGAATACAATCAAATAGGTACATTTTACTATAAATCCTCCAAAAAATATTGATATTAACTTGAAAAATAAATTGGATATCCATTATCTCCATCCATAGCTATATAATTGGCTCTCCCATGGCAACTTGCACTTTCCCAGGCTATTTGCACTGCCTCTCATAAATGCACATTGTTTCTCAAGTTAAACTCATACATCCACATATCTGCCTCTAGGTGAGATGTCTAGCCTCCCTCTACCTCTGAAACCAACTCGCTCTACCTCCAAGACCCTCATATGGGAACTTGCAACTGAAATGAGTCTACTTTGGAAACTCACACTATTGTGTAGGACCTCCTCCATCAATAATTCAGCCTCCTCTTTCCTGTCACCCAAACAATGTAAATATTAAGTAAATATTCCTATAGAATATCTTCTCCCAAATATTTTTTGTTCCCTCTCTCTGATTCTTTCCCTACCTTCACCTATTCCCTTGCGGAATACCCACAACTAGGTAGTCGAACTACTCAACTCTTGATCTATAAATTGTTTCCTTCTCCACTACCTTCGATCTACACTTATAATCTCTTTCAGGAATACCAATGGCCACGATTAGCTCTCAACCGATGAGTAAGATAAATTTCAGTTCATCAATAGAAGCCTCTAGAGAAAAATTGATCTTCCTAAATTAATGCACTTTAATTTACGGGTGAACGAATGAATATTGGTTACAGATTTTGGAAATTAGCACAGATTTTAGACTAATTTATGTTACATGAACATGCACATACCTATTAAGATGTGTGAATTTTTTGAAGGAAAAGAATTTCATTTAAAGGAAAATTGATAAATTATATGACATTAATTCTTTTTGCAGCAAATATCATTAGGAAAACAACATAATTCTCAAAAAATTATCTTTTTCTATGAATCAAAATTCACAAGACTTATATGAATTTTGAGGGATTCAATTCGATAAAATAGTAAAATTTTGAAATTTCATCCCCACATTTGGCCCAACAGTGCAACTCACCTTTATGGATTCACCCTTACCATTTCTCCTAGGGTATACATAGGAAATACATTAATTATGGAAAATTAATTTAATTAAGGTGTTTCTAAGTCTTATCTCGTGAAATTTTTTCTGGTTTTTGGAGATCTCTTGTTCCTTAACCTCTTAAAAACAATATGAGACTAGAACACATGTATATTAATAACATAAACTAACACCCCCTCTAGGCATTGAAAGTGTTCTCCACTGTACCCATTTGCTATTTGAAATAGATGAAATTTTCCCTTCTGGGGGCCTTTGTGAGTGTATCACTTATCTGTTTTTTTGTGCAAACATGTTATACCCAAACGGATCCATGCTCCACACTATCCCTGATAAACTGGTACCACATGTCTATATGTTCCAAAGTATCATGAAAAATTGGATTCTCAGAGAGCCTGATGCAACTCTTATTATTATATAGATGTTGGTCACCACATGCTTTAACAAAAAAAAATCATACAGATCTACTGAATCATTGAAACTAGTTATCCAATTTTCCATTGAGTCTCTTATTTTGCCACCTTATATCTCCATTGTCTATTAAAAATTTGATTCTACCTTACTAAAACATTTATCCTCCTGCTACTTCTGTTTTGGTTCCCTTAGAGAAGGCATTGATCCATGTCAAGAATGCTCAATAACTAGGTTTAATCTACTGAGCAAGTCCTCTTAACTATAATCTATATCTCCTTATTTCTCCTCTCATGGGTCCTACCGAATATGACCTACTATAATGTCATACTCCTACTTCTTCTAAGGATAGTGCTACAAATATAGTAAACCCATCCTCCAATCTTACAGTCAAATCATTAATCTCTGATGAAGTTTCTTATACGGAGAAATCCCTTCTATGGATAGAAGCAATCTCCATAGAGTCTTAAATAAAAAATAGAAACAAACAGATATGAGAATATCTATTTCCCTAAGATAACTTCATTTAAATCATTAAAACTAGAAGAATAGGATTTTTCTCTCGCCTCCTAACAAAATGGTTGATGAAGATCCCTGATCTGTCCCGATGTAGTTCCTCAATTATTTGGTAATACATACAAACACAAAAATACAAAGGATCAAAGAAATATATAGTATAATTATCTAAAACAATCTTAATCTATTGATCAGGTAGATTAGAAATTGAAATTGACTTAATGAATACATAAAGATTATAAATCATTCATAATGCCAATAAGACAACACAATGAGAAAAAGTATCAAATTGTATTATTTAGAGACAAAATAGGATCCTTATAACTTGGCCTTGACGTTGTGAAGGTTCCTCCAAAATTCCTCTAATATTTATCCTTGGATGACAAGCTTCCCAATTCAAAATTACCAGCATAAGACTGCAATTTTTTATCTCCCCTAACCCTGAAGCCTCTACTTAATTTATAGGAAAAAAGGAGGAGGTTTTAGATACATAAAAAGGGATCAAATCCAATAATATTGGGATTAGGTTTCCATGATACAAGAGAATTAGCTCCATGTTTAGAGGGGTTTGGCTTGAATGGATATGATTCATAAGCTTCTATATGGGATATATCTACCCAACAATGCTTCTAGAACTTACTTTTTATTTTTACTTTCCTTTAAGTCATTTGTGCATTTTGTAATGGAACACAGAGCACACATCTACATTGGTATTAATAGAATAAACAATACATGCACAGAACCTCACTAGAAAAAGTGTGCAAGTCATTCTAAAGAGGTAAAAAGGCCATTTTACCCAAAATTCATGATTTGTTCAAGGAATATGATGTTTTGTATTGCAAAAGAGTGCATTGGAACATAAGTATGAATGGTGATAGATCCATTTTAATTTTCAAGTGCCATGACGACAAAATGACGTGTAACATATCCCCCCTAAAGTGTGAAATCTAGAAAGTCACTAAAATATTGAAGTGCTTTATCATGTGAAAAAATAGATTGGAGGCATCGGTTGGAAACCTACAACGAACATTCAATGATTACAATGCAAATATATAATCATCACTAAGGTAGGAATTCTGATACTCAGAGTAAATCTAACTCAATGAATAAGTACAGAAATATCCTGGAATCATATCAATAGTAGACACAGTATGGGCACAACCATCTCTTATGATTTTTTCTATATATTCATGAATACATAACTCCTCGCGAACTGGATGGATGAAACTAGATCAAGAGTCTTGATCTCCATATTTCCATCCATAGTACGAATCTAACCATGTGATTAAATGTATTTGAAGTTGAAAATGGTAGAAACCACTTGATTAGCGGTCAATGATGTAAACCATTAACAAGTGCGAGAGATACCACCAATGATGACAATGGTTCTCATGGTACTCCAGTATAGTCTACGAAATGTGATTAGGTAATTTGTAGTCGAAAATGTATAGAGTTGCTAGATCGAAGGTCAATGATGAGAATATGTCATCGAAGGCGCAAAAATTGCCATTAAGGCATGTAGAACTCAAGGTACTAAAAATGGTTTCTAGATCAATATTCCTAGATAGTGAGCTGAAGTCGATAGGAAGAGATCTTTCGTAGGAGAGCCTACGACAGGAAACTTCATGTCAAGTTGAATATTATTTTTCAAGGACTGAATAAGGGATTATTGACGTGAATCAAGCCTAATATTTGCAAAGGAACATGAACTCAGGTTGAAATTCTCTTGAAAACATAGCAACATGGAAATTGACTTGGCAGAATTTAACTCAATGGTAATACCCAAAACCAACTAAATAATTTTAACGAGTTTTGATTACCTCTTAGGAAAATGGATTACCGAACCTAGAAAAAAGTTTGATGGAGTGTCGTGTTCAAGAGTGACATACTTCCTCTATATGAATGAAAAATGAATACCTTTTACCAATCCCCCCCCCACCATTACTAGCAAGAAACTCTTTAATTTTGTCAAGCTTGAGGAGGATAACATTTCCTTGTCTTACAAGCTCATCCTTCGGATGAGTCCTTTGAAGTGTTTATAATGAATCCTTAGAAGGAGTGGCTTGGTGTGTGATTTAGAGGTTCTTCACTATTTAGATTTTAAGAGTCCAGTGTAGGAGTAACTCAATGTCATTTTCATATTCAAAGAGTTTGAAAAGACACAAAAATAAAACTCTTTTATTTTTTTGAACGTAAAATTTGTAATGAGCCCAGAGAAATTAAAACTCGGTGTTTTTCATTTTTTTGGAGTGAGAAGAAAAACATAAGTAAACTACATATCATCATTTTTCATAAATTCTAGTCCCTCAAGCTCGAAAAGGTATAAAATAATGTAGGACATAACTCTATTTACCATGCTTAGCCAATGTATACATTTTTCCATAAAAAATTTAGTTCATTATAGAAAAGGGTTAAACATATATTAAAATAAGGGACTATTCGTTTATTTTAATGAGTTTGAAAAGTCAAGTACTCTGTGATATTTTAATGTTTACAGAATTTTAAAATGGCTTAAAGAGAACTCCATGGTTTCACTTTTTTATATTTTTAAAATAGCTCGAAAAAGTGATAAAATTTTACTCGTACTCAAAATGATGCATTTTTACATCGTAACCTGTATTCTGTATATAAAACTTGATAAATTATCATAACTGCTCAATATTATGGTTTAAAACATCAAAATTTGAGTTTTATAAAGTAAGGGCCTAAAAATTGATATTTTATTCACGAAAACCTATAAAAATTCAAAACTTTATTCATTTTCACCATTTGAGTTTTTAAACCAATTTTGTAGTAGTAAAAGAGTTTTTACGACAAAAATTCTGGAGTTGATATTAGGAAAAGAGGTGAACTGGTCGACGAACCATCTTTTCCAAGTAGTAGATCTCTTCCATGTCTTGTATTGCAACCATTTAAGTTTCAATTTGAGGCTTTAGATTGATTTTTTGGGGAGGTTTATGTTTTAATAAATCTCTCGTGGGGGTGTGTGGTCTCCCTTCAATGGGGTCGCACACCCCGATATTTGTTTACACACAAAAGATGTTATTTGTGCAATTTTTCTTCCGATAAACTTTTCAAAAATGCTCTATTTGTAAGGAAAAAGATACAGAAGCATCGAGGGCTTTCCAAAATATATGAAACCAACCCAAAAAAATCCCAAATTTCTCTCAATCAATGTTCTAACAGTCCTAAATTGTCTATTTCAAGACCCTTGAGAAACCATGTTGCAGTGGAGAGAGAGAGAACATGAAACACATGTTATAGAAGCAATGGATAGTCTGAAAACTTTATGGGATTTAAAGAATTGTGGTCTCTACAAATTTTGGGTCATTCCAGGAATGAAAGATCAAATAGAGCTAATGACATGGCTAATGAGCACTTTGGATATTCAGGAGAAATATTTTATTGTAGGCGATCACCGCCTCACTATTGATTTCGATGACATATTTTTTGACTAGATTGTCACGTAGAGGACGTGCCATTTCTTTGTTTAGCCAGAGACCAGGTGGGGAAGATATTATCTCGCACTTGAGGGGAAATTTTTCTCCTAAATCAGTGCTCAATGATGGAAAAATAGATATAAAACTATCCAACACCTTGAATTGAATATTATCACTTTCATAGTCACCAAGTTGTGTGGTAGTGCAGCACCTCGTTTGGCCACAAAGGCCCAGATGTAGACCACAGTTGAGTGTTCAAAGGATATTATCATTAACTAGTTTGAGGGAGTGGTTGTCAACATGGAAAGACAAGTAACTAGAGCCAAGGAGGGAAAACTGAAGAACTTCGGTTATGGAACCATCCTTATATAATTTTCTTTGGAGAGGATTCCACTCCTCATTCCACAACAACATCTTGTTGATCCAACAGGACCTATAGATCCACATATGTTACAGTCAGTTTCATTGATGGCATGCCATGGTGGCGATGGTGGCGTGATAGTGAGATATATTGCTCATTCTTTTTGTGGCTGAGAAGAAAAATTTCCAATATTGAAGACTTCCCATATGCAGGGATGGACTAGAGGGGTGATCAAGATATACCCCTCCCAACTGGAATACAGTGGGAGGATATAGGTAAAACATTTCGTTTTGATGTTTTATGTTTTAAAACAAAAAAAATTGTTTGTAATCATTGAAAGCTAATTATCGAAATGGCAATATAGATGTATGCCTAGTATGACAAGTAGGACTATGATGATTTGATAGGCAAGGAGACCAGCCTGTAGAATTTGTATTACCACATGATGATGTAGCAGAGGCTTTGACCAAGTTCGAGAAAAACTTGGAGAGGCGCACTATAGATATTCCAAATACTAGGACTGATGACTTTCCTCTTTGGTACCAGAGGCACATGGTTGGGGTTCTAGGGCCGATTAGGTGATTGTTGCGCCAAGTGGCTCACACCCTATTTTGATACCATGATCACCATCATGGATAACTAATAGTATTTAGGGTTGCATTTTGATTTTTGTATCAAAATATTTAGGATAATAAAGACCACAGAGCCTTATGTCCCTGGATGATATTTTTTTAACACACTCTTACCTAATGATAGCTACTACTTTTAATTTTTGAGTATCTTGGTCAATATGGATGAATATTTTTTTACTTACAGATGTTGAAAATGTCTATTTAACACTTCATTGACCAACGAATTAGCTAATGTGTTTGAATTTATTCAAATATGTTGATATTCAATATAATCAAACTTCATTTCTAAGAGACGGACCCTCAAAAACATTCTTAACAATGATGGACTTATAACTATATAAGCATCATTTAAATGTAATACAATGAGTTGTGAATCTAACCTAATGATCAAATTTCTAATTCCAAATTTGATGGAATCAGATAATAGTTCAATGATTGCACTATACTCTGCCATGTTGTTCATTATTTGACCGAGGCATATCCCATGAATAGAAACTAACTCATCAGTGGGTGAATATATGACCCAGGTTGCGGAATATAAATTACATCTACTACAACTAGCACCATCATCAAAGACAATGTAATTTTCATTGAACGTTGACATCTGCAAATCCATAGTAATCAAGATAAGAAAGACAAGTAGTGGAAAATTGTAAAAAATGATAATCTATGACAGACACTCATAAAAATTATAATTAATGTACCAAATATATCCACAAGATAAATCACGCATTATATCTCTTCTGATAGAGACCATTTTTAGGCTCTCCTAAAGAGACAATGTCACAATCAACTAATTCATAGGCCCCTTTAGCTAGTACACATTTAACAATGTAAGGGCCATGCCACATAGGTTCAAATTTACCAACGCCTAACTTATTATGTCCTTTATCATAGACTAAGGATAGATCAACTTTAGAATAGATGTGATGATTAATGTTTCGATCATATTGAGCCTTAACATGTTTTTTATGAGCCTTGCTGGCTAGCGCTGTGTTACGACAAGTTTCATCTAAAAATTCCCAGTATAAAAAAACTCCTCATTTGTAGAGGTAGCTAGTAACAATTCAATGGATACTTTTAATGACGGGATTTCACATTCAATTGGAAAAACAACTTCAAAACTGTAAACAAGTTAGAAGGGAGTAAACCCACTAGATTCTTTTGCAGAGGTATGGTATGCCCACAAGGATGAAAAAAGCATGGTATTTTAGTTATTTTTATGAATTTTGACAATCCACTTGATCATATTGGTCAAAAATATGTTCACAACTTCATCTTGGATATTTTCTCGTGGGTAATAAGGTGTAGAATTGTCATGCCATAAGTCGATCTCAGTAAAAAGTTTGATCATCCTAAAATTTCGAAAGTGGCTAGCTTGGTCCATGATGATGGCTTGGGGTACAATGAAACTAGAAATCAAATGATTTAATATGAAAATAGTTATGGTCTCACCGTCGTTTTTGAATGTAGACATCGACTCAGCCCATTTCGTGAAATGATCTACTACATGAATATTATACCCATGCCCCTCGACCAAGTGAGGGTTAAATGTCATGAAATCAATTCCCCATTTTGTAAATGGACGGCCAACTATGATTGGGTGAAGAGGAGTTGTAGGATCACACATCTTATGATAAAAAAATTGGCAATTGTGGAACTTTCTAAGAACAATTATGAAATATTTAAAGAGTGACAACCATAAATACTCAGCGTGTAATATCTTTTGGGCATTGGAAAAACCTGAGATATGGCTACCACATTCTCCAAAATGGCAGTAATTTAGTGCCTTTTCATCTTCTTCATGCGTTAAATAACAAAAAAAGACAAAAATGACACCATGTGATAAAGAGTATTGCCAAAAATAATATATTGTTTGGATTGGTATCAAATTCTACGATGAGAAGTTTGTGAAAGTTCGGACTAAAAAGTTTGAGTCTGGAGATATATAATGATATTTTGATACAAATGATCAAGAGTAATTATTATAAAAAGGAATTCATCACCAAGATGATCCTCTGCAATTATTTTAGATTCAGAATAAGAAAAGTCACACAATATTTCAACAAACACGAGTGATTTCTTAAATTTATATTTCTTGAATTCCAAATCAAACTCTTGCTGGATAAAAATCCATTTAAATTATTTCCCCTATTAATATTTTAGTCAGAATATACATCATAGGGTTTCAATCAGAGATCACGGTTATTTTACATAAAATTATGTAGTGAAAAAAACGTTGGATAGCTTGAACTGTTTCCAAGGCCAATTTTTCCACGTGCATATTTCATTTCGGTAGGTGTGATATTACTACACAAATAATAGATCACATGCTCAATGTCAGATTTATATTCCTGAACTTACAGCATCCCTATGCTGGAATTGGATGCAACTAAATACAAAATTGATCTCGATGATAATTAGGCTGATGCAGTAATAGTTCATGGAACAACATTTATTTTAGTGCATCAAAATATTTCACATATATCTTATCCCAAATGAATGGAATGCATTTTTTTAGCAGTCAAGTAAAATCTTTAGTTAGCTCAGTGTAGTTAGGAATAAATATATGTTAAAAAAATTCTTTCACTTGCAAACTCTAGAGTTGGCGAAGATTTCAACGAGGAGATAGGTTGATAATGGCCTTGACCTTAATTGCGTCGACATGAACGCCTTCCTTAGAAACAATAAATCCCAACAACCATCTTGATTGAACAAAAAGCATGCACTTATGTGAATTCAAACAAATATTGTAATTCCTACATCAAATGAATATAGCTATCAAATGTATAGGATGATCTTGTCATCTAAAATAATGGGTCAATAAATCATCCAGGTAGGGTTGTACAATATGTTTGATATCATGAAATTCGTAATACATATCCCTTTGAAAATTTGTGCCAATGTTCTTTAATCCAAATGGAAATTTTTTGTCAGGAAACAATTCCCCATGGAAGAATAAATGCAATTTTGGGTTGATCAATATGGAGTATGTTGATCTGATTATAGCCCCAATAGTTAGCTCAGGTGGTCAAGTCCATGCTGGTAAGTACTTTTCCAGTTGAGAGGTCACGGGATCAAATCTCCTTAACACCCTTAGGGTTAGGCCTCGCGTGTAAGGTCGACGGTTAGGTCCCCTCAAGAGGGTCTTCTGATATTGTCTCGTGGATGTAGTGGGTAAATATGTGTGCGGGCACAATGGATTCATGAAGCACAACATTAAAAAAAAATTGGATCTGATTATACCCAGAAAATTTGTCCATAAATGAAAAAATTTCATTTCTGGCACAATGGTTAAAAATTGGTTGATATAAGGGGTAAGATAATTTCATTTTGGAAAAGTTTGATTGATGTCCCTATAATCGACACACACTCGAATAGTCCCATATTCTTTTTTCAAAATAAAAATATTGGATACCTGATCAATTAAGGGAACATGGTAGGTAAACCAACTCCAAGTAATTTTTCAACTTTAGCTTTATTAACACTAAATTTCTACAGATGAATTAGATGTAATCTTTTTCTGGTAGGTTTTGCATCCAGGTGTGTCTTAATTTCATGAAGCACAATTTTTGGATCGATTCATTGCATTTCCTCCTAGGACTAGGCAAAAATGTCGTGGAATTCCTGAAATAGGGCATTAAACATGTTGATTTCATCAAGCAAGCACGAAGTAGCTATATGAATGTTCTCAGTAACTCTAGTTTTTACTAAAGATTCAATGGGAATCATTGAAGATATGTTTTCTAAATTAATTTCTAAATCTGAATGAAGGATTGACATAGGAAATTGAGGATCATTGACAACTTTAGTTGAAAAAATGAATGAAAATTCATTCTCGATTTTATCAAGTTAAAGTAAAAAAATATGAACGATGATGATAGTCGTCCAATGGAAATTCGTCCAAATTCATAACTTCCATAATACTTTAATCAGTTGGAAATGTTTGATTGAAAGGATCGGGAAATTATATTAGCATTAAACG
This sequence comes from Pinus albicaulis, assembly GCA_034641835.2. Taxonomy (NCBI): domain Eukaryota; kingdom Viridiplantae; phylum Streptophyta; class Pinopsida; order Pinales; family Pinaceae; genus Pinus; species Pinus albicaulis. Next base: position 232,534,191 of record CM076573.1, read on the forward strand.
TGATAAATGAGAATAGTCATCATTGATCACATTCACCTGATCAATTTAAGTTGATGATGGGTTGGAAAGTGATTGAATCACTTGATAAGCCAATTCAAATGGGATTAAAATAATCTCACTGTCGTACATGTCCAACTCAAAATCTGAAGGCACAATCCAAGGATTAGGCGATCGAATGGTGCTTTATGTAATCATGCTGACATGGGAAACATTATGAGGAAAATTTGGTGGAGGCATAGAAAAATTTCCCATCCAAGATGAATCATTGAGAAAACCAACTCCAACATCTTCATATGGAGTAATCATATTTCTAACAAAAAGGATACTACCCATAGAGGCAGGGTTTGAAGTATAATAAGATATTTGATCTACTTTGACAATTCTTGCTTTATGGGTAAACATATCATTCAAAAATATGATGGTACTACACCTGAAATAGCATAATACAAAATTCATCCAAGTAAAAGGTTATAGTGAGGTTCAACATTAACAACCTCAACTTCAACTGCAACAATTTTACCCTTTATCTGTAGAGGAAAATCATTAAGAATCCCATATGGGGGAAAAAATCTTCCATCAAAGCCTTTTAAAGTCATGGGTGATTGATAGATCATTGGAGAACCAAGGGCTTTCCAACAAGCAATAGACGTTATACACGTAGATTCTCCTTCATCAATTACTGTGCGAAAAATGCATTTGGTTTTTGCCAAAATTTTATTTGGAAGGCCATTTGATGTGGGAGTCTTAGTACATAATTTTCTAGATCAAAGATAATTATATTATAATCGTAAGGATAAATGGCTCCTATAGCTAAAAAATGTAACTTTCTCTATGTTGGACAAGTTTGGAGCACTTCAAGATTCGACATTGCTCAAGGTGACATAGGCATGTCTTCAACAATGTTGTAATTCCAAGTAGCTCTCGCATGTGGATTGAAAGCTAACTTCCAAAGAACAATTTTAGAAGGTGGTCAAATCACCATGTTAGAACTAAGTTTATCGATCTATAATGGTTCAAAAGGAGGAGGAATTGACGTGGAAGTTTGCCTATATGAACCAGCATCATTTCCATTTATAGGACCCTTAGATCTATAATCTTGAGATCTCATAGCAATCATAGCATGAGAAGACATCATCATGATATATGTTGATGAGGTGGGAGACGAAGCATTATGAGAGTCCATTTTACATTCCTCAGAAGGAAATTGGTCCTTCAAAATAGTTGGGTTGGGCGAACCTTTGACGAATTTAGTTTCCTCACCATGATGGGGGTACTCCATGGTGAAATGATATTCTTCAAAAATTAAACAAGGATAATGATGTTTCTTCTTCTCATTAGATGGTTCAGTTTTATCGATTTTCTCTTTCGAGGAATTGTATATTTTCTCTTTAATCTTCCCTTTATTTATGTTTGTTTTACTTATTTTTACTCGTAGATGAATCTACAATGTTAATTTCAGAAGTATTTTCTGGAGAAGAGTTTCCTTTAGGTGAATTGGGTAAGGTTATAATTGGAGTATTATATTTAGAATTTTTCTTTTTACTCTTAAATGTACTGACTGTATCGATTACATCGCCTGTGGCATGAGAGACAGAAGGAGTTCTTATTTGACTAGGTTCATGAAAATTTGGAATTTTTTCATACAAAGTACTAGACTGCGTGTAAACTAGGTCCATATATTTGGCACGAGCAATAACTTGTTCTTTTTTTACAAAACCTACCTTGGAAATGCCTTCAGTATTCCTTGGAAGTAAATATTTGGTAAACCTTTCATCCAGAATCTGATCTATAATGAAAAAATTAACCAAATGATGTCTATGTCTCAATTCATGAATATTATCAGAAATATGGGTAGAATAATTCTATTGAGCGAAGTAAAAATTTTGGTACTAGTATCGTAATGGACTGGTAACTGAAAATGAGTCAAGAAAGAAGTTGCTAAGGTGTTTAAATTTTGAAAATATGCTCCTCGTAACTCAATATAAAATTTCACAACTAAACCGATTAAGGTTTGTTGAAAAAGTCGTAATCAAATGGAATCATCAATTAATGAATTGGATGTGCACCAAAGATGATACATCATGAGATGGTTTGAAGCATCCTCTCCTGATTTACCTTCAAATTTTGGAATATCACTGGGAAACTTGTTAGGAATTTCTGGCCAAAAAGGAAAATAGTAAATTAGATCATCTATTAGTCATGACAAGTCTGGTAAATCCAAGGTTGCAATAAAAGGTAACTGTCGGTTAGGATATTGTTATGAAAACTGATATCCTAGAGGGACAAGTGTGGTACTTGGAGGAGGGTATCCAGAATATCCCGAAGTGGCCTCAACCGGTGGGATTTGCATACTCCCAAGGTAACCAGGGTTATCCATATCAAACTCGGGTTCAGACGATATCTGAAATGTATGACGACGGTATGATTGATTCTGGAAAGGTGAATTTGGTCCTATATATCCTAATTGATATTTCTCGTGAAAGGGTTGGCCTTGAAATAACTGACTTTGATAGGGTTGACCTTTAAAATGTTGACCTTGAATAAATGGGGCCTAAAAAGGCTAACTTTGAAAGGTTCTTTGCAAATTTCCTACAACAGGTAGTCCCAAAGAAATTTGAGATATAGAATAGACTATAGGTCTAGCTTGATAAGTTCAATTCTAAGGGATATCAATATTCTGCTGACACTTGAGGGGTAATTTGAATAGACACTTGAGATACCCTCAGGATGGGTGTTTAAGGAGTGCTACGTTGTTGAAAATATGTTTGCACAGTGGATCGAATAGGAGTATTTGGACAACTTGAACCAGGTTGCTGACTTGGTTGTTGAACGGATGCTCTTGAATTAACTTTAGGGGTTCCCTGAATACGTTTTTGGGCTTGAATAAGAAAAAATTGTCTAGTTGGTTGAGTAGGTTGATAAATAGGCATCTTTAGAGTAGCTTGAAAATATTTTTGAGCAAACGAATGATTCCGAATAGTATTAATCCCTAGGTATGGAGTACCTACTAAAGGTTGTGACACAAAAGGTGGAACTAAACCAACTTGAGGTATTGGACCATAATTTTGATAATTACTAGGTAAAGGTTTTCCTACAAATGTGGGATATGTACCAATAAAAGGTTTTCCTCCCGGAGTAGGTTGTTTCCCCAAAGAAGATTATAACCACTTGCAGGGTTAACTTGAGGATTACTTATGGAAATAATTTGAATGTATTGGTGTGAGGTCAAGTTTTGGGCAGTAGATGTCGCTAAATCAATTGATATAATATAAGATTAAGAAGAAGGAGATGCTCCTAAAAAAATGACATTAAGTGACTAGCTGTTATGTCCCTATATTACTAGTGTAGTCCCTTATTGTTGTTATTGTAGCCTCGTTATTATTATTGGGGTACCCCTGTAACCCCCATATTGTTATTATTGTGCCCTTACATTATTATTGTTAGTTTGGCTAGGATTATATTGTGACCCCATGGAATCCTATATAGAAAAGGAGGTTTTGTCATTTGTATCATCCAATAATTGCTCATTTATGTAATGTAAAGGAGGTTTCCCCCTCAAAGTGTCTTATTTCAAAGGTGTTGATATTTCTTTTCTTCTATTTTTGCAGTTGGTTTCATAACATTTGGTGCTAGAGCTTTGGATTCTAGGGTTTCGTTGCTCCAAACAGGTAATCGTGGAATTTTCGCTATAACTTATTTTCAATGAAGGTTAGGACGCTGAAATTTTTATCACATGAAGCTGAAATCCTGAGAAATTTCGTGTAAATATTTCAGGTCTTGGTTTGAAATATTTTCAGAGATATGATCTGTGGAAGTTATGGTTTTTTTAGGCTCCCAAATTTCATGTCAAAGAAGTGACCATGGGAAAATCGTCACGACACTCACTTTGAGCATTGGATTTGGATTCTGTAAAAAGTCGTTGAAATTAATTTAAATTTAGTTGCATGTATATCAATTTCATATCCAAAGGAGGAAACAGTGGCATGTGGCACGCCATACAAGTTCACTCTATTGAACCAGTCCATAATTAGGTCATTGTGGGAGATTGGGCATAACGTTTTCTTCAAGAATCCAAAGTAGGTAAAAACTATGGCATTGGAAATATGATTTAGAGGGAAAATATAGGACTGAATTTCATATATTGAAGATACACAATCATGGATATAATTCAGTTTCGATATTGAGCTCCTCAAAAGAAAGAAAAATGTGTGTATTTTTTTTCGAATTGCATAAGTCTCTTTTGAAAAATAAGTTTGGAGTGATTCCCAGGGAATATTGAAGCATAGATATCATTATTGGGTTCTAAATTCCCCATAAAAATAATTCAACACCCATTAAGACCTCAGAATACTCTACTCTGACTCAAGAAGATGAAGAAGTGCAACATGATATATCAAAATCACATGAGCAAGCGTACCAAATTTTTGTCTCACAAAGAGTAGGAAAAAATGAAATGGATGTTTTGTAAAAAGGTGTGGAAGCTAAGATGGATGGTTTGAAGAAGGGCATGGAAGCTAATATGGATGGTTTGAAGAAAGGCATGGAAGCTATGATGGATGGTTTGAAGAATGGTATGGAAGAAAAAATGGAAAGTTTGAAGGAAGGTTTGACAAATTTCATACAAGAAATGATTCTTAATGGTGAAAAGATAGTAGAGGAAACTCATGATGAGAGAAAAATAAATGTTAATCGTGATTTCATAAACTTTAATTTTGGATGGAAGACCCATCATATTCCAAAGATCGACACGAGGAAGTTTGATTGCAAGGATATCGTAACATGGATACTACAGATGGAACAATTTTTTGATCTCAACAATGTGAAAAACACACAAAAGGTACGCATTGCAACTTTATATTTAGAAATAAATACATTTGTATGGTATCGATGGATTTTATCCCATAAAAAAATTGTCACTTGGTCAATTTTTACGGAGGAAATGATAGCACATTATGAGGATACAAAGAGAAACACCTTCTTTATCCAATTGATAAATCTTAAACAAAAAGGTTCAGTGGTCGAGCACATTGAGGACTTCCAAAAATTGAATATAAGGGTAACTGATATTCCATAGGAACACAGGATTGATATCTTCATAGGGAATTTAAAGAATAAAATTCAACATGAGGTTCATGTTTGGGAACCTGATTCATTGAAGAAGGCATTCAGGTTGGAAATAAAATTTTCATGTAAAATTATGGCGACAAGGAAGCCTACCACTCACATCTATAAATATGGAAGTGTTGTTACTCCTAGACTTCCACAACTTACAAGGATGACACCACAAAAATTGGAAGAAAAAAGAGAAAAAGGGCTTTGCTATAGTTGTGGAAGAAAATACACTAAAGGTCATAAGTGTGCTGCGAAAAAATTATTTTACATGGATTGTGAAGAGGAGGAAGAAAATGAAGAAGAAACTTCAAAGGAAGAGGATATACACCAGTCACCAACCATAGAGAAAGAAGAAATAAGTCGGACCATATCATGTAATGCATTGGCAGGAATTACTAGTCCTCAAAGTCTTATGATAGAAGGACATATCAAGAAGAAAAATGTAATAGTGTTGATTGATTCTGGTAGTACCCATGATTTTATTCATTGTAAGGTAGCCAAGGAATTGAATTGCTTCATATACCCAACACCAAAATTTCAAGTGATGGTTGCGAATGGAGGAACTATAAATTGCTCTCAAAATTTCCATAATATCAATCTAAACATGGGAAAATATGTATTGAATAGTCCAATGCTTTCGATTCAAATGGGAGGTGTTGATGTTTTACTAGGAGTACAATGGTTACAATCTTTGGGGACAATAGCTTTTAATTTTCAAGAAATTTTCTTGAATTTTTTTTTGGAAGGAAAGGAAGTCGAATTAAGGGGTATCATAGGGAAGATGGGAAAGATAATAAGCTCTAATTTCATGACAAAGCTTTTGAAGAAAGAACAAGGAGGAGTAATTGCAAAATTAATCTCACTAGAAGTTCCAACATAAAAATCACCTATTTCTCAAGATCTCCAAAAATTCTTGGAAAATCATTCCAAGGCGTTTGAAACTCTCAAAGGACTCCCACCTATTCATGATCATGATCATGCTATTCATTTGATTCCAGGAAGTGTTCCTCCAAACATAAGGCCTTACAGATATCCTTATGTCCAAAAGAGCAAAATTGAACATATGGTTGTAGAAATGTTAGACGATGGCATAATTCAACCTAGTCAAAGTTTTTTCTCTGCTCCAATAGTATTGGTGCACAAAAAAGATGGATCATGCCGCATGTGTCTATATTATATGGAGCTCAATAAGCTCACTATTAAAGGTAAATTTCACATTCTTGTGATTGATGAATTATTGGATGAATTACATGGAGCACTTTATTTTACCAAGTTGGATCTTCATTCAGGATATCATCAAATTAGAATGAAGACTGAAAATATTCCAAAAATAGTATTTCAAGCTCATTAGGGTCATTATAAATTTTTGATCATTCCTTTTGGCCTTACCAATGCACCTTCTACATTTCAAGGGTTTATGAATCCATTTTCAAACCCTTCCTTAGAAATTTTGTGTTAGTATTTTTTGATGATATACTAATCTACAACAGGTCTTAGAAGGATCATGTTCAACATGTTGACATGGTGCTCAAACAATTGGAGGAGAAACAATTATATGCAAAAACCTCCAAATGTTTCTTTGGAGTACAATAGGTGGAATATCTCGGTCATATTTTTTCTCACGAGGGTGTTAAGGTAGACCCTAACAAAATTAAAGCAATTAAGGAATGGAAATTCCCCACAACCTTAAAGTAGTTACGAGGATTTCTTGGGTTAACAAGGTATTATCGCAATTTTTTTAAGAATTATGGGAGAATAGCAGCACCTCTAACAACATTATTGAATAAATATGCAGTTTCATGGACTCCTGAAGAAACTAATGCCTTTGAACATCTTAAAGACGCAATGTGCCTAGCACCAGTCTTAGCTATGCCAGACTTCACAAAAGCCTTTACTGTGGAATGTGATGCCTTAGGAAATGGAATTGGTTTTGTTTTAATGCAAGAAGGAAGACCCATTTATTTTCAAAGTTGTTCAATCAAAGGAGAGTATTTACATAAATCTATTTATAAGAAGGAAATTTTGACAATACTACATGCACTAAAGAAATGGCAACCTTACCTAATGAGAAGACACTTCAAGGTAAAAAAAATTCATGATAGTCTTAAAAATTATTTGGAAAAAAGAATATCTTTAGAAGAGTAGAAAAAATTGGGTCACAAAGTTGTTAGGTTATGACTTTGAAATCATCTGTAAAAAAGGGAAGATAAATGTTGTTGCAGATGCACTCTCAAGAAAGGATGAAGAGGTGGAAGCATTTCTTTGTGCCATTTCTATTATCCAACTAGATTTGATAACTGAATCAACAGATGAATGGAAGAAGGATGATGAAGTGTGGACACTAATTCAAAAGTTGCAATAATATCCTAGTACATATGATACTTTTAGTTGGAAAAATGATTCATTATGGTACAAATATCACTTATATATTTGTATGAATTCCCAATTGAAACAAAATATTCTTTTGGATTTGCGCACTTATCCTTTAGGAGGGCAGTCAAGATTTTTGAAAACCTAGCACAGGGACAACCTTTATCCATTCCAACTCAACATTGGGAGGATATTTCAATGGATTTTTATCACATGTTTACCCAAGTCCGAAGGAAATAATTTCATCATGGTGGTAGTTGATATAATTACAGAGTATGCACACTTTTGTGCATTATCTCATCCATTTAAAGCAAGTACAGTTGCTACTACATTTATGGAAACAATTCGAAAGCTACATGGAAACCCAAATATTATTATAAGCGATATAGATCCCATTTTTAATGGAAATTTTTGGACAAAATTATTTTCTTGGTTGGATACTCAACTATATCATAGCTCATACATCCTCAATCCGATGGTCAAACTGAGATAGTGAATTTTTTTTTGGAAGGATATCTTCGTTGTTTTTTATCTGATAAACAAACAAAATGGATTAAGTGGTTAACTCTGCTTGAATGGTGGTATAACACTTCCTTCCATACTCCTACAAAAATGACCCATTTATGGAACTCTATGTTTATCATCCATCGTCCATCACATCATCTTTAAGAGAAAATTCTAAGGTTCAAGCAATGGAATATCATATCGAGCATCAACAAAAAGTTCTCCAAATCTTGAAGGATAAAATAAAATTGGCACAAAATCGAATGAAACAATAGGCATATGAACATCGTAGTGAGAGAATTTTTGATGTAGGAGACTGGGTATTTTTATGGCTACAGCCATACAAACAAATGTCCCTCAAGAAAGCTAAGAAGGATAATAAATTATTGCCAAAGTACTATGGTCATTACAAGGTGTTGCAATAGGTTGGTACTATGGCATACAAATTGGAGCTTCATGTTTCTTCGGGAGTGCATCCACTTTTCCATGTTTCATGCTTAAAGAAGGTTATAGGTGACAAAATTCCAGTTCAAACAATATTTCAAGAAATTGGTGAGGAAGGAAAAATCATATTGGAACCTGAAGCAGCCACGGAAAAAAGAACTTGACAACTACGAAATCGATCAATTTCAAAGTATCTCATCAAACGAAAGAACTTACCCACTCATGATTCTACATAGGAGGATGGGAATTTTATACAGAAGCATCCAGAGCTACTCAAGCATTGAGGACAACACTTTTTTGAAGGAGAGAGGCATGTTAGGTCCCTATATTACTAATGTAGTCGCTTATTGTTGTTAGTGTAGCCCCCTTATTTTTATTGTTGTACCCCTGTAACCCCCATATTATTATTATTTTTCCCTTACATTATTATTGTTAGGTCGGCTAGGGTTATATTGTGACCTCATGGACTCCTATATATAGAAGGAGGTTTTGTCATTTGTATCATCCAAGAATTGCTCATTTATGTAATGTAAAGGAGGTGGCCCCCTCAAAGTGGCTTATTTATAAGGCGTTAATCTCTCTTTTCTTCAATTTTTGGAGCTGGTTTCATAATGCTAGTACCCAAGAGGAACTCAAGGACCACAATATAACAAGGTTTCTAGAGAAGTTAAAAACATATATGAATCAATAGACATACTTCCAAAAGCCATTTGTTAGGTATTATTTATGGGAAAAGAGTAAAAAGGAATGTGGTAACCTAGATGACCATGACCAATTGAATGTGAAAAGTCAAAAGGTGTAAGGTACAAAGGGTCTGGTCAAAAATGAGAAAGAGGAAGATCTAAAGGAAAGGATTGTTCACCGTCAACGATTGGACTACTAGGAGTCTCTTTTTTGTTATCTTCAGTAATATCCTAAATACTAATCAGACCAGGAGAAATATTCTCAGTAAAAATCAATTTCACTTAAGCTGAAAGAAAAGTAGGAGTAGGGGCTATAATTTTTCTAGGAGACTCAAGTTCTTCTATTTCAGATTCAGGTTAAAAAAAAATTGGCTCACTTGTGTGTGTATATGAGACTTCACTAGTCACATATTCTACTGTGATGGTTTTAGTAACTTCTGGTCCAGTTGGTTCCAAGTCTGTTTCACATGTCTGAAGTTTATTCACTTTAAATTCATATTGTACCACAATGGATGTTTCAGGTTGACCAAAAGACCCAGATCCTATTGATTTTTCCCTTTCATTCTTTATTTTCTCTAATTAACTTGGTGTTTTCTCTGGGGGTTTACACTCCATTCTCCATTAGTGTCTTCATATTTAAGCCACGATTATTTTTTATTCAGAAATAATTTATTTTCAATAAATCACACCTAAAACCTATAAAAAAACAAAAGCAAACAAATTAACACACGATATAAAATCTAGGAGTCAAACCACACACAAATAGTTTAATTTTACAGTGAAATCACTAGTTGGTGATGAAATCAAGCCTCGCAGAAATCAATGTGAAAAACTATTGGATGGAACCAGCTACCCTAACAACCTTCTTAAAGAAACATTTTGGTGCAAGTAACTCCACTTATGCCATCTCAAGTGAATACTACTGATGCAGGAGCATCGGGATTAGCGAGCAATGTGAAAACTTGTTCACATGTTGTGGCTAAACAGGGTGAAATTCATTGACTGTTGGTCAAAATCAGTTTTACTGAGAGGGTTGGACTTCTCAAATAGTTTTTTATAATTTATTATTGTAATAAATGAGAGACTATATTATTTTAGATTTAGACATAGAGTTGTTAGCATAGGTTTGCATGAGAGCTAAGAGATAGAGGATTGCTGTTAGATCTCTAAAAAAAATATAAAATTGATGTTAGATATTTTAGAGAAATTATTTGAGTAATAAAAGGAGGAAAAAGTGTGATGAGCGATAGTTGGAGAGGCTTGGAGTGAAGTGAGAGCTCAGAGTGTGTGTGTGAACTGTGTTTTGTGTAACAGAGGTCATTTCCTTGTATAATATGGCCTAAGGGCGAGACTCTGTTCTTCTGTATATTATGAATAAAATTAATGTTGTGTGCATAATCGTATGACGAGCTTGTGGAGACTTGAGCGTTTTCTTTTCCATGTATTTGATTGAAATGGTTGTAGCACTGTGTTTTTCTATTCTTAACTGTAAGAATTTCCGTGTTAAGGTAAATCTGGTATAGCTTGAGACTGCGAGCGGAAAAGCCTGTTAACACAAAGAATTGGCGTAAAAACACTTAGTGGAACCTTTGAACAGATTTGAAATAATATATAGATTGATTTTGGGACTCATTGGGTCCGTGTAGACCCATCACATCAGCCGGAGAGGTGTTCCCATATCGCATCAAGTTACAAAGGAGTGCGGACACGAAGGATTGTAAAAGTTGCTTTGAAATGATATCGGGTCCGGTGGATATCGCATTGCTTACGGGAAGCGACGTCCAATCACTGCGACTTGCGATAGCCGATTGACATTGCATCGGGACTGTGGAAAATTTCGATAGTTGGAGGCCCGCATTACCGACCACCGATACTACGAATTAATCTGAAGCTGTCCGATCGGCCAGATCTAGGGTTGTAGCGATGCACATAAAATTGTTGGAAAAGGCGTTCAAACGTTGTTTTGAATGGTTTAAAGGGGATATTGGGACTCAAAAGAGAAAAGAAATATTTTTACGCCTATTCAAAGAATTTTGGTTCCGAAAGGAACAAGGAGTGATTATTGGGTTGTAAAGATCCATTGTGGGTTTTATTTAAATCCATTGCTGCCGCTGCATCAGCTACCCTGCAAAAGTCCAAGTGAGTCTATTCATCATCTGTTCCAGCTACCGTAGAGACCTCCCGTGCACCGTCACCTTTGGAAAAATCCCTCAGATTATGGTCTCTAAGGTTACCAAATATCACAAGTAAACATGGGGGGGAAGTCGGAGGTCCAATGTGCACATAAGGGAAGAGTAACTAAGCTCAATCCCCTTGAAAACTCCTTGAAATGGTAAATATGAGGTTTACTAATAAGTGACCCCAAGTACCTTTTGAAACTATTTGTAATACATGCAAATATTCTATCTTTACCAATGAAGCATGTATTATTAAGTCCAATATGAATTTGTCCTTAACTCTTGTGTAAGAAGATTTTCGCAGAGAAACACTGTAATAACTCGATTTACTCCCTACCACAAGATTCTATTTTTTGTTTATTTATGTGGAAAGTGTACTCACTTCCCTATTCCAAAGCACTCACCTAATCTATGTTGGTGTAATGAGCCCTAAAAATGTAAAAAAAATCTAGATTGATTTTAATTAACCTCGTGTTGTTTGGTTGTTACTCATAGGGACATGATGGTGAAACTGAAGATATTTTTACCGACTAAAAATACTCTAGTGCATCTAACCATGATAGTGTAATATTTTCTATTCGATGAAATCCTATTTAAAGGAAAGTGACAGATTATTTGATTTTCAAATATTGAAAACTTCAAAAATCCAAAAAATTATTTTTCATAAAATGCCAATTCACTTTTAAGGTTGTTTAATTTCAGAAAATTGAATGAAAATTCTCTTTTTTCTTAATTCAAATAAACACACTAATCTCTTTTACAAAAAAATCACTTACAATTCTTCAAAATTGATGAAAAACAACAAAGTCTAGAACAAACAAAAATTATTAACGAATGCTTATAATTATTTATGAATATAAGTGAAATTTCATTAATACTTCAGACTAAAAAGAAATAATTCACTTTTATGTTAAGCGAACAGAAGCAATTTTACGAAAACTCTACTTCTTAGAGAAAACCCTAACTTTAATAATCTAGAAGTTCCCTTCACAAATAAGAAAAATTTTTCACCCAAGCACATAATATCAAAAAAAAAAAATGGCGTATTCGAAATAAAACAATAGAAAAACAATGTTCTCAAGCAACAGTCTATCCCTTTCAATGAAACAACAAATGAACGAGACTAAATCATACTAAAAAATGTGAACATGATGGATTCCAAAAAACGCTTCAGTAAGGCACTCAAACAAATAAAAAAAAAAAAAGGTTATGAAGGTTAAAAAAAATAAAAATGACCGTTTATAAATTAAACATCAGACTCCAATTAGAAGAAAAACCTTTTTATCAAAAAAGTCATGGGGTGCGCAGGTAAGAACTATGATCGAGTGTGCATGCTCACTATGTATTAATAGAAAATTGCACAAACATGCACTCTGCTACTGAAAACAAAATTGGAGATGTTGAGGAATTTTTAGAAAAAAAAAATAAGTCTAATCAATCTAGAGGATCTAAACTTTTTCCAACATTCAGATACAGTCAAACTAGAAAAAATTGGAAAGAAAACCAAGGAGAAACTAGAGACTTAATACGTTCCCTAGATACTAAAAAATATTTTCTGCAGACAAAATAGATCTGCTTAAAGGAAAACTAGAAGCAAACACACATGTGAATATCTCTTTCCCTAAGCTAACTTCGTTTGAATCATTAAAACTAGAAAAAGACGATGGTTCTATTACCTCTTAATGAAATGCCTGATGAAGATCCCTTATCTTTCCCAACTTAGATCCTCAATTCTTTGATAAGACCCAAACACAAACATACAAAGGATCAAAGGCATATGGATTATAATGATCTAAAACAAGCTTAATCTAATGATGAAGGAGACTAGAAATTGAAATCATCTTAATGAATACATAAAGAGTATAAATCATTCATAATTCCAATAAGACAACACAATAAGAAAAAGTATCCAAATATATTATTAGATATAAAAGAATATCTTTACAACTTGACCTTAATGTAGTGAAGGTTCCTCCCAAATGCCTCTAATATTTCTCCTTGGATGACCAGCTTCCCAATCCAAAATTACCATCATAAGAGTACCATTTTTGAACTCCCATAACCTTGAAGCCTCTACTCGATTTATAGGAAAAATGAAGGAGGCTTCAAATCCACAAACAGGGATGAGATCCACTAATAATGGGATTAGGGTTCCATGATGCAACTGAATTAGCTCCATGTTTAAAGGGGTTTGACTTGAATGAATATGACTCAAAAGCTTCTAGTTGGGATATATCCACACAACAATGGTTCTAGAGCTTACTTTTTATTTTTACTTTCATTTTAAGTCATTTTTACAGTTTGTAATGGAAAACATAGCACACTTATCCACAGGTATTAATGGAAGAAAAAACTAAAAAGTGTGCAAGTCATGCTAAAGAGGTAAAAAATCCATTTTGCCAAAAATTCATGATTTCGTTAAGGAATATGATAGTCTCACTTGCAAAAGAATGCATTGGAGCATAAGTATGGATGGTGTTAGGTCCATTTTAACTATCAAGTTTCATGACACAAAATTACCTGTAATTTTTTTTTTTTTTTTCCTTCCCCTTCTTGTTCTTTTCCCTCTTTGGACACTAGTTGATATAGTGACCAAGCTCACCATAATCAAAGCACTTGACCATCCACAATTACTTATTCTTCTTCTCTCTTTTCAAGCCTTGTCCCTAACTTTAACCTTTCTTCGCTTTTCCCTTCCCTGCAAGGATGACATTTTCTTCTTCCTTCTGCACCTTCACTCCCTTGTTATTATTGTTGGTTGTAGCATCAATGAGATTGATGCTCAACTGCTCCTGAGTGAAGTCACTCCATACACGCTCCCAACTAGGATATGTATCTCACCCAGAAATCACTTGGATGAATGGATTCCGTTCCTTAGTAAACTCGTTGAGGGTTATGTGCGTCATCTCACTATTTGTTGCCTTCTCTCCAACCACTACAATTTCATCTCTCACATCTTGAATCTTGGTGAGACAAGAAGTGATGTTCTCACCCTGTTGTATTTCGATCATTCTCATCTTCTCCTTGAGAATCATCTTTTGAATATCAAAAGGATCTGGGTGTAAAGTTTTGATGGCATAACACATCTCCTTTACAGTTCCCTTCTCTACAATATGTGGCACAATGTGATCTCGAACCTTGTTTAGGACCATCTTACTCACTTTGGACATGTATTGCCTAAAATCATGCAGGTGGATAGGATATGTTAGATTAGAAATAATTATTATCATGAACTCCTTCATACCATTATAATCCAATAGGAATTGCATCTAAACCTTCCATATTCCAAATTTGAAGGCTCCATCCAATTATCGTGATCTCTGAGTCTTGTTGCAGCCATCTCCTCTGAAAATTGTGAAACTCAAATAAATTGGAGATCTCTCATTCCTCGAAGTGACTAATTTATCTATAAAACTAACCCGTCTTCCTCTACAAAATCGTAACCCTTTGTAGCTCTCTCTAGATCCTTCACCCTTCACTAAATCTCTCACAACTTGCAGAACTCACTAAGAAATTCTCCAAAAAAATTGTTTCAATGAATATGTTTCCTCCCTCTACCTATGAAGCTATTAGAACCTCCTTCAATCTCACAACTTGCACAACTCACTAAGAAATTCTCCAAAAAATTTGTTTCAATGAATATGTTTCCTCCCTCTACCTATGAAGCTATTAGAACCTCCTTCAGTAAATACAACATTCTACTAGAAATGAAATTAATATTTTAGATCTATGAACTGGGTAATCTATTTATTCAATTTGGTTGATGTATCCCTCTTTCTGCAAATAAATTAGTCTTTGACTCTGAGAATATTTGAGAAATGAAACACTCGTGTGCTTTTCTCTTCCTTTCCCCTACGCTAATTTTCTCCTAAAAAATCCTTACTGTAAAATTACTGTGCTATATATGCTCTGTGAATTAATTGATTTTCTCACTGAAACCCCTTCCTCGAAATCCTACTTCCTACATCTAAAGCTCTTGAGGAAAATTTAACTTTCCCTTTTACCTAGAATGGAAATTGGATTTATACCTGCACTACCTAGCTGGCCTACACTGATATGGAACCTGTGCTTCATATCTCCCTTTGAATCTACCCAAATCTCACTTCCTTTCACATATATCCTTTAATCCAATATTTGACGCTCTAATACCATGTGAAAAATCCTTGAATGCAAGAACTGGAGATTAATTATTTGAAAAGTAATGATAAAATCAACAATGCATTCTTAACAGCAAAAAAAATTGTAGAAATATAAAAACTGGAACAGGGAAATAAATGCGCACACTTAATAAAATTTGACATCATTGTTTTTGGGCAATTATCCCTGGAAAAACCCTAAAGGGAAAACCAATATTTTATTATTATGCAACAATTTGGGAGCAAATTCAAATAGATGCCTTGTACTCGTAATCCTCTGGAACATACTAATATTAACTGGAAAAATAAACTGGTGATCCAAGGTTGTCCTAACTTGAACTGGCTCTCTCTCGACAACTCACACTTTCCTTACTATTCGTACCACCTCGGGGTAATGCACACTCTTACTCATGATAAAATTATACAACCCTAAAACTAACAAAAAGTGACATTTCTCGCATCGCTGTACCTCTGAAACCAACTCATGCTACCTTTGGTTGATAATTTTAATGCTACGTTTTATGTTTGCCATAATCACTTCAATGTCTTCTTATCCCAATAATTAATTCCACTTCAGATTCCATTAGAAATCATTGTAAACTTTGGTAGCAATCAATTAGCACTCACTTTATATAACCATTAGCAATAATTGTAGAAAAAGCATCGTCAATAATGCACATGAAGGCAATACAAGACAATGAACACAGAGATTTAGGCTAATGACTCCAAAGGGGAAAATCCAACCAATCTTTCTTATTGATTATTATCAAATGTTAAGTATAGAGAGGATCCAATTTAGTACAATAATGATAAAATGATAAACAAGAATCCCTTAATTAAGGGTAATCCTATTTTAAGTCTGCAATTTCTGAGGTAGATAACAGCAGTCAATGTGCCATAAATAGTCAAGTAAACTTTGGTCAAAGTTCAGTTAAAAAACCTTCAAATAATTCGTTCAAATAGTCAGCCGATGTATCCTCCCAAGCTGTTCAAAGGAGGCCCAAAATAGTCCCAAAATTCTATTGTCAAAGGAGAGAGAAACCACCCGTCAACGCGCAGTCAAAGTGGCAATCCCAGCCTACAATCAACATAGGTCAAACTTCCCAGAAAACCTCGAATCGTGTGCCAAAATATGTGGCCTACCCAAACAGAAAATGTTCCACAAAAATCATAGAAATAAGATACCAAAAACCTCTCATTCAGTGTTGGTCAAAATCAACTTCAAAATAGTTAATGTCGAGAAATCATAGCTGCCAAAATTCATTTTCACATGAGAGAGAAGAAGTTGTTTCAAAAGTATACGAATTAATTAGAGGATAGATGTTTTTTTGACCTGATGCCAAACTGAGGTGGCCATATGTTAGATTTGTAGTGGCTAATACGGGGTCAAGAGTAATGTATCTTAAACAAGTGAGCCTACATGAAGTTGGGTAACTTGTGAAAATGAACCTGACCATGAAAAAATACCATTTATAGGTGAGAAAAAATTATAACTTTTGATGTCAAGGAAGTTGCTATCAAGGGTGATCCAAAGGCATCATGATCCATTAAAGGAGAGGCTTCCAAGACGTGGAATTGGCCCTTAGTTTCACTCTTTAACATTGGAACCCTGATCCTACAAGCGACAACTGAAATGAGCAGATTTTATCAACTCGCATTGGGTAAAAAAGATATTTGCATTGTTGTGTGTTTGCCTCCTCTACATATAACTTTTCCTCCTCTTGGAAATATTCCTCTGGAATCTCCATTTCTCCCTGTCTCCAATTATTTCCTTTGTTTCAATTGTTCCTTTGTTGAATACCTGCAACAAGGTAGTCGAAGTGCTTAACTCTTGAACTATAAATTCTGTCCTCCTTCAATCCATTCGAGTTTCTCTTATAATCTATAGTTTGAGCCTCAACGACCATGATTAACTCTCAACCTATAGCTAAATATCAATTTTACTTCATCAATAGAAGCCTGTAGATAAAAATAAATCTATTTAAATTAATTCACTTTAATTTACAACTTTACCTAAGTTGGAATTAGGAAATAAATTAATGATGGAAAATTAATCTAATTAAGGTATTTAAGAGTATTATGTCATGAGACTTTTCCTTGGTTTTGGATATCTCGAGATCCTTAATTTTTTAGACACAATCCAAAACTAGAACACATGTCTTCCACTACCATAAACTAACAATATAATTCTGAGTAACACAAAGTTTGTCCATGGAAGAGAAGAGTGAGAATAGTAGTTCATGTATGATCCCAACCTGAAGTGTGTCTTGTGGTTCCATCCTCCACACATGAAATTATCTAATTGTTTCTTTTTAATATCATAATTTTGTTTCAAAAACTCAACCCAATATCATTGTGAATGATGTAAACTTTACTCCATCGATATTTTCTATTTTGAAATTTAAAACATAATATATGGTTTTCTTCGATGTGACTTTCCTCAAATGTGTGTCTCTCCTTTTTAGACAAGTTTTTTTTTTTTTTAATTTCGAAATATTATATTTTAACAAATTATCAATTTAGGCTTTGTATTGCGATTTAGCACAACAATAAAAATTTGAATTTCTTGGTATTGGGTTTCAAGACATTTGGAATCATTTTAGAGTAATTCAACATTTGAGAACCATTTCCAAGGAAACCTATAGTCTGTATATTGTTAAGAAAATTTATGTTTTTTGTAGGATTATTTCTTCTTAACTTTGATAGTTCTTAATGCACTAGGTGTAGCATGTCAATTCAGTGACAAAGGTCAAACCAAGTTTTCATTTTTAATTCAACCAATGTATTGAGATCCATGTTTTGTGAAAATATTAGTGATGAATTGTTTAGTTCCTCTTTCAATGAATTTGATTCTTTTGCATAGTCACTCTTAACAAAAATATTCAAATGCTTGATATTGGTAATAGTATAATTTGTAATATCATTACAATGTTATTGTTATATTTTGGTTTTTTTGCACTCATCCATGTTTTGTTAGAATATTATTGATTAATTTTTTAGTTCCTCTTTCAAGAATTTGAGTCTTATCCATACTCAAATTTGAAAAGGATATTCGAATTATTTATATTAGTGATAATATATTCAAGAAGAGTTCGAATTTCTTGATATTGGGTTTCTAGAAATATGGAATCATTTTAGAGTAATTCAACATTTGAGCATCATTTCCAAGGAAACCTTTAATCTCCATATTGTTAATAAAATTTAACTATTTTGCAGGGCTATTTCCTCTTAACTTTGATAGTTCTGAATGCACTAGGTCTAGCATGTCAATTCAATGACAAAGGTTGAACCAAGTTTTCATTTTCATTCAACTGATGTATTGATGATCTATGTTTTGTTAAAATATTAGTAATTAATTGTTTAGTTCCTTTTGATAATTATTCATGGTCACTCTTAACAAGAATATTCAAATGCTAGATATTGGTAATAGTATAATTTGTATTATCTTTACAATGTTATTGTTATATTTTGTATTTTTTTTACTCATCCTTGTTTTGTTAGAATATTATTGATCAATTTTTTAATTCCTTTTTCAGTGAATTTGAGTCTTATCCATACCCTCTTTTAAAACGATTATTCAAATGCTTTATATTGGTGATAATATAATCTAGAGTATCATTATGATGTTATTCATTATATTTTTTTTTCAAATGGTTAATATTAATCATATCATAAACTTAAAATATTGTTTTAATAAAATTGATATGATTTTCAGTTGAAGTATATGGGAATTTTCATGTACATCCAATCTATTTTATGATGTATTTACTTAAAATATTAGTTGAGTTTGATATTTAATTTATAATAAACAAGCACCTATAATTAATATATTTAATAATCCTATAATAAAAGAATAGAGAATATGATAAAAAAAAAAGTTTTCTTTCTTTCCCTCCAAAATTTGGAACTCTCATTTTATTATTTGAACTTTTATTTTATTATTTTTCTTTCAAGATTCATTCTAGAAATCAAATTTCTTGTTATTAGTATAATAACATAATAGCATTATGGTTTCTCAAAATCACTCTAATTATTTAAGTTGAGATTGTTTTGGTTTTACATTTTATTGTGATGGGTTGAGAAATAGATTATAAGAAAGAGTGTGTCTTTAGCACAAACTACTTTATGTTATCATCTTTCAATAGAATAAACAGAAATATTAGTTATATTTATTATAAAATGGGAATTATATCTCAGCATTCAATTGTAAACAAAAAGGGTTTACAAAAAAAGTGCACTATCAATCAACTTCTTTCCCCAACCGACAAGCCAAGATTTTTTTTCCCATCAACTATTTCCAGTTCCAGAAAATTTGACATTCAATTTGGATTCTTCACGAAAAATAGCACACCTTTTATTTCATGGGAAACAATTGCTATTATGTTACTATTGCCTTCCTATGTTTTTTTTTTCCTCTAGATTTTTTCTATATTCAACTTGCGAAGATTTGATTTTCTTCTCGCCTATTTCACGTACTTGAATGAAAAATTGGTCAATCCAAACTTTTCATTTTGTACAAGAAACTATTTTCACAAAAATAAAAATAAAAAGGAGCATACACCTTCACTCAATCCTCATGTGGGATGAAATATATAGATTGAATTCAGTGTATACACTTAATATTAAAAAAATGGTAGTTACTTGTGGTTGGTATTTAATTTCATTAGTGTCAACTGTTTTATTTATTAAACTAGGAACAAGCCAAGGTTTACTTGAATACATTATATTAACGGAAAAACTTGTCCTAAAATTACTTTTGTGCATGAATATCACTATGGTTTCTTTCTTTCCTCACATTTTAGATAAATGGATTAAGATTAATTTTACTATATCAATATGTTTCATATTGAATTTCAATGGCCTCCCTCAAATATATTTGATTTTGGCTTCATTTCAATTGAGTTTGCACTTACCAAAAAAAAGTCTAAACCCATTTTCTTTAAAGCTCATTATAACAATGAGGCTTGGTTTGCTTATAAAATGTATCTACTTCAATTTAGGGTTGGTATCGAAGTGAGAAAATTCATGTATTATTGTCATGCAATAAGATATAGATTTTCTATATATCATCATTTCAATTGCAATGTAGATAATTTGATGGGATTTTAAAATATTCAATGCAAGAGCTTCCTAGCCAAGTAAGGGAGAGAGAAAATGGAAAATGGTGCGATATTATTTTAATAAACATAATAAACACAAATAAGGGGGCTTTATCTAACATACACGAAACTCCCAAATCATTGGTTCGCTTGTCTCAAACTATAATCATGTCTATAATTTAAACCAAAATGTTATTTAAAAAAGTATTAAAGACTTGAAATTTAAAAAAAATCAACAAAAGTGAAAGGGATTTTCCAATCAAACTACAAAAACCTTAATCTCTTATAAGGTGCAGGAGTTGCTAATTTTGTTGAACCCCCACATAATACACACTCTCATAGGGAAATAAATTTTGTTTGCTTATAACAAAAAGATCATCATTATTCCTTATTACATAATACTGGGATTAAAAAATGCTTAGTATCCCTTAGCCCTTTTCTAAGTTATGAATCAAAATCAAAATTGAAACCAAACTCCTTACCTTTCCTATAAATTTTTTCAGAGACTCCATAATGAGATTAATCTAGCAGAACCTAAACTTAAGTTATTGATATAATCAATTCCTAGTACCAATTTCATTTATTATTAATTTTCTTAAACCATTTACTATGAAAAATACCCATATTTGTCTTCATGTCTCCATCTTCAATCCAAACTTATTATTTTCCCAAATCCATTTTCACCTTGGCTAGTGGTGGTTTTTTTTTCTGTGAACTACCAAAATTGCCTTCTTCCCTTGTATATAAGTAGTTTCTAAGTATGGATGGTACCAAATCCAAATATAATGCTTTTGATTGATGAAAAACATATTAAATAAAATTTTGATACATTATTCATGGATCGTTTTTAATGTATGTTCTATTAATTATCCATAAACCATTTAACAAAATTTAGTTTTCCAGATTATTCAAAGTGTTGGGATTCTAAACTTGCATGAATTTTCTATAACATTATGGATAGTATGAAAATATTTTCAATAATTGATACCACAAGAGCTTGAAAACTATAAAATTTAACTATCTTCAATCAATATATCACCCTAATTTATTTCAGCATTTCCTTTCTCTTGCTTTTAGGATACAGTGGTTTATGTTGAGATTTAATAAAATGGTAAATTTACATTAATATTTCTTTATCATTCATGAAAATTGCTTCTGAGAACACCACTAATATTCTCACCCAAAAAAAAAAAATCTCATCAACTGCTTACATACACAAGGAACATTCCTTTATTTGGTCACTTCCCAAAAAAAATTTGGCAACCAATATTATTTTTTTTGGTTACTTCATAAAAAATTTGGCTTTGTCTATTGACGCTATAAATCTCTATAGATTTTTTGTCGACATCTGGAAAAAAAAAATGAAAAATAGAATGTTGGAGTGTTATAATTGATTTTTTGATGGTGCAAATGGATTTAGCATCATCAAGAACTTTTGAGACACCCAAAATCCTGATGTTTGAGTGTTTTCATTCATATTTTCAAAAAATTATGTAGGATATTTTCATAATTTTGCAGAAATTTCCATTATTTTCCAAACTAATTTGTGAGTTCTTTAAACTAAGCTAAAAAAAAATCATAATAAATAAAAATTACAATAAATACCCAAATTAATGGATGGTCCAAAGTCCCTTTTAAAAGTGACCTAAGAAATTTTTTTAAGAAACCTTATAGTAATAGTGTTTGATAGTTATAAATTGAATTTACAAAAATTATTTTATTAAAATCTTACCAAATTTTCCATGATTCTAGTGTTGTTGCAGTGTCAATTTTTATTGAAGTGGTGGTCGTGGTAATTATCTGGCCACATATTCTCCACGTAGTATAGATATTTTATTCCTTTACATGGGCATTAAATGTCAAGTATATGTTAGGGAACCTCGTAGGTCTATATGCATCTTCCTTTAAGATGCTTGCTTCAGTTTTGTTGCACGTCATTTTTTTTGTGGTCGTGGTGATTATCTGGCCACATCTTCTCCACGCAGTATAGATATTTTCATCCTTTACATGGGCATTATATGGTAGGGAACCTATCTCGTAGGTTTATATGCATCTTCCTTTAAGAAGTCCTGATGCATCTACCTTTAATATGTCTGCTTATATTTTATTACTATGTTAGTGCATTCTTAGTTTTATGTCGGTGAATTTATAGTTTGATGTTAGAAAATTGAATTTTTTTATTTTTTTTTTAATGTTTTAATATATTTATTTTGAATTTGATTTCTTTACGTTTTATTTTGTAATGATTATATGTGTACTACAAAATTAGTTGGTTGTACGTGGAGGCATTAATTCACTATTTGTTGTAAATGGAGGCATTAATTCACTATTTGAATTTCATTAGCACTTAAGTTGTAGAAGGGATTTCCTGAGAGGCAAGTAATGGTTAAATAGAAATGAAGATTTCATGATTTTACTAACGAGTACGTATTTTTTAATTAAATTGGGATTAATATTTCATGACTTTGTTTAACCTAATTAATATTCACTTAAAGGTGAGTCAATTTTACCTAAGCTTTCTCCAAAAATGTACTAAGAGTTTTTTCACTAAATCCAAGCAACCTTTCCAAACCCTCTC
Organism: Pinus albicaulis; assembly: GCA_034641835.2. NCBI lineage: Eukaryota > Viridiplantae > Streptophyta > Pinopsida > Pinales > Pinaceae > Pinus > Pinus albicaulis. The sequence continues at coordinate 232,557,294 of CM076573.1, forward strand.
AAAGTTTTATAAAAATTATCAATTAACTAGACATTCCCTATCACCTAAATCTAACGCATACTTTACTAACAATAATAATTAGCGCAGGTATGCATGCCTTACCAAATCTTATAACAATATGCCCATTTACCTACAATAATTCACTCTTATGTACCTATATATATAGGTCCGTCCGTCAGTTTTCCCTGTTGATATCCACTTCCATCCTCTCGCGTTTGGGCTCTCTGAACCTAATGCTCTCCAATGACACCCTAGACACCTTAGACACCTTTTAAGTTATTTCTCTACTTCTTAGCACAAGCAGATCCCATCAATCATGCGACCATGTTACGCCATTCGCAGCTTCATTTCCATTTACAGTGTCTTGACATCAACTTTCTTGACGAATTCCAAGCACACAATAGATCAACCCTACTTGTGACTTATTAGCATGAGGTTCGTGTTATCATAGCTCCATCGCATCGGACAAAAAATTTCGAAGCACTTTTCTCCATCTAGCATCCGTGAGAACCTAATCGGCCCTTTGATCCCTTAGCTGCGCTAAAAATCACAGACTCGTGGCTCTCGGGCATCTTCATCGGCATGACAGCGCATCCCAGGATCGACCCTGCGATTCATTGAAATTTAACCAATCTACCCAAATCTAAACGTGTTTCTCGCATATTTGATATGTCGTTCTGAGAGCATGAAGAAATCTACTCATTACTTCACACCTACATTTTGGTTTCATCATTCACGCGACTTACCAAGCATACATACCCGAACCGTATGCTCACCTTGTGCTAGGCATCCACTGACTCCCGGCGGGCTTTGTAATCAACGCTGCAAACATTCGGTGGAGCCCTTGGGCCACCACGAACCATGGCTGCTTAGCATCTCCCAACCAACGTGTATCAGATGTAGTCCCTGACAAAAGCAAGCAACAACACAATAACGGTTAGTACTCTATAAATTATAGGATCTTAAGGTGATTGGATACTTCATATTTTTTTTTGCAAAGTGTTCATTATTGAAAGGCTTTTCAAAATTCAAATGATTTCAAATAAAAAAAAATATGGGAAAGAAAGAAAAGAGGGTTCAAAATAAAGAAAAGGAAAAGAGATAAACTGAAAGTGCTGCAAATTCAAATGCCAGTACTCATTAGATAGGTTTGTCTAATTATAACTCTTAATCATGAGTGGACATTGTTTCAATTTCTGTTGATAGGTTAGAGAATAAAGGTTTTCCAAACTTTCTAATCTTGCCTTATCAATAGATAGGTAGAAAATGAGATTGGTTCAACAGTTTAAGCTTAGCCAATGGCTGAAATAAGGTTAGGGGTTAGATTAGAAATTCAAAAGAAAAGGATGTAAGGGTCTTCTAGTCCAAATGCACCCTGAAAAGAGGAGAAAATTTTAGGAGAATAGCTTTGGGTAGGTAGACAGGTTGAAGAGGAAGAATGGAAAGCCAATGTGAAGATGATTCCTCCAAGATACAACGTCCGAGTTTCATTTTTATTTGTTGTGAGAAGAAGGCTAAGAAAGAGATCTTTGATTGTAGAAAAGATAGGAAAAGGCATGTTTTAAAGGTTGAGTTCAATGCCATCCCGGCATACCTTAAGCCAAATCTAATCCTAAGTCCTGATGATAATTCATTTTATTCCCATACCCCCAAACCCACATTGCACGCTTATCCTTAGTCCTCCCCATCCCAACACACATCCTCGGACTTAGGCCCACAGTCCCATCACCTCGTCACATCGGGCGCTAAACATCCCCCACCTTTCCCTCCATCTCCGCCCCTCACCCCACGATCAACGACTCTCACTCCTTTTTAGCCCCCCCTCAGCCGTCCGACATTAACAAAGGTGGGGAGGGGGGGTCTGAAATGGGCAGTATCCATTACCGCCCACTCCTCCACGTGGGGCACTCACACAATTTCGCACCCCCCACTCTATTACAGCTTACTACCTGAGACCCCCTCTGAAAAGTTGTTTCCGCCATAAATCAAACCATTGCAGCCCTGTGACTGTTGCCAATCCTGTCGTGCCGCATCCTCCGCCATGTGTCCTCGCCGTCCTATCATGTCCTTTCCCTCCAATGGCCCGTTGCACCATGAATGGTCGGGCCCTTATTGAATAGACCGGCGCCAACTCAACGGTGACCCTCTAACCACATTTTAAAGCCCAATTTCACCGTTGCATTGGAGTCTGCATTGTTGACACTGTCGAATTGTTACAGGTTTGTTAGTTGTAGATAACTACAGAATAAAGCACAGACAAGTGACCATGGCTGAAGGGTAAATTGCGCATCGAAGAAGAAATAATCAGGGCTCTGTGAGCTTGATTATAATTCTCGTTTAAGCTAATTCAGTTCCGATCCTGATCCCCTTCGGTCTTACACCTTCCCCAGTACCAATTCATATTGTTGCATGCTTCTCTATTCCCCTTCTGTTGCATCCCATTCTCCATTGCATGGGAGACACAGAGTGAAAAAAGAAAATCATGCCTCCTAGGGTAGACCAACAGCCTTTCAATCCCATGGTCTACCCTTAGGTAGACTTAGACCATATTCCCTTTGCTGACAGTGACTACAAGATCCACGAGAGAGAGTTAGAAGTCGACCTGTTCGATATCTAATGTTGGCTCGAGGATAAGGTCCTTAAAGAAGCAAATGATATCAGCATGTGGGAGACCGAGCTTCCACATTACATCTTTCCTAGAGCTAATCAGAAAATGTCAATCTTGCAATGACATTAAACAAAGAGCCATAGTTAACTCTGCAAGAGAGATTTTGTTTTACGTAAATGCCCCATCCATTCAAGAGATGTTGCAGGCACCCATTGTTGAGAACATTTTCCCTTTTTCATATGAGGCCCTTATAGGATAATACCAAGGATTAGATTTTTCCAGCAGGGCCTAAACCTTGGAGCTTTTCATGACTACCAATGCACCAATGCCTACCACAAATTCCCCATATCCATCATCCACCTTCCCGGAGATAACCAAGCACATTTTCACTGCTCTATCTTATTTCTTAGGTTATGATAATGATCAGTGGGTAGATGAAGCCATAATTGGTTTCTTGTATATCCTCTCTGAAGATGCTAAGAAAGTTTTTATCTTCAACTATGCTCAGTTCCTTGCTGATGAAATCCATGACAAGTTCTTGAAATTTCAAAGAGAAGGGGTGTTCAAATACAGCTCTGTGTTGGCATACATGTTTGTCTATTCTCAATCCAGAAAGTTCAAATTCGACATGGCAAAGCAAGATTAAGACTCTCAATCCCAGTCTGTATTTTTTTGGACAACTCTATTCATAAAGGAGTAGAAACACTATTCTTACAAGAGCTTTGTAGAACTATTTGTTCATCCAATAATTTGTGCACTCATCAGCACCACAAAGCCCAGGTTTAGTGATGATATCAAGAAAGTGATGCAATTAATAGAGCAGATCACGACAACAGACTGGTATCTCTACCAAACACAGAGATCAGGGTTTATGCTAGTGAATTGGCCCCCTACAAACTTTGCAAATACCTCTCCATAAGGATCTTTGCCCTTAAGGATATCAAACAAATGGTAGATGTTGATGAGGTGCATTTTGTTTCAGCCAAGAAGAAGTCACAATTCAAGATCAAATCCCAAATTGGTCTATTCATTTGCAACAGCAAGGCAGTAGGGGAAGAGGGAGATAAAATGTTAAAAGAGATGAACTTCACCCATATTTCCACTTGGTCCTATGATCCAATGGGGATAATCTCCAAGAAGAGGGTGGGAAAAAAATCCACACCCTACATCCATACCCACAAATTGGAGATAGAGAAGTACATGAACCAAGAAGAATGGGTGGTAGACACACTCCAGGAGGTTGAAGCACATGTCATCTCTACTTCACGAATCCAAACACCAACTCCATAAGAGAGGAAAGTTGTAGGATTTCAAGGTGAGAAAGGGAATGAGCCTAAAAAGGAAATAGGGAACAAGAGGTCCAGGGAGGATCAAACAGACATGGACATCGATTCCTCCACTAAAGAGTTCAAAATGAAATATAGGAAGAGAGACAGGATAAACATGGGCCTCGACTAGGGTAGTGAGAAGAACCAGCAAAATGTAATCACAACTAGGGACTCACCAAGTTCATCTCCAACAGGTGGCCAAACAATCTTCTCCACATACTCTGCCACTATGTCATTCCAACAGCAGAATGTGCAGACTCCAACATCTACTCCCACTACAGAACAAAAGGAGGAAGACATCTATGACGCATTCAGGGAGATCATAAGAAGAAACAAGGTCCTCAAGACCAACACCTACAATCAGTTTTGGAAACAAATAGGTAGCTCCCAGAGTAGACTCATATCAGCCTTTGACTCAGAGAAGGGAATAATGAGGATGGCATTCTTCGAGGCACAAATTCCTCAGCCCAAAGGTGCAGCAGACTACAAGAATACGTCCTTTGAGTTTTATGCAAAGAACATCCACCCAATAGACCAAATGGAGATGCACAAGTAGACTGGGGAAATGATCTCCTCGACCCTAAATAGCACGACCATGAACCTCTCAAAACTACAAGTGACTTTGTCCAACACACAGCCACAGTTGAAATTGGAAAAGATCTCTGCCATTACCGAAGAATCAAGGATAAAATTTCTGGAGGATTTGGTGATGCAGCTCAGGTACAATCCATCAAACATAGTAGTAGCATAAAGCCTAGTGAATAAGAAGAATGCGGACATAGCTTCTTTGAGGAGGCAGCTTAAGATGCCAGTGACAGAAGACCCTATGGAAAAGGAGATAGAAGTAACTGAAACATAGAAAGCAAAAATGCTGCAATTGATTGTTGAACAAACAGAGAAGAAAAAGAAAATGGAGAATGAGATGGATAAAATGATCAAAGAAAGGTAGAAAGAAATAAGGGATGTAGTGAAGCGAGTGGCAAAGGAAGCAGTTAAGGTCATGATACCACTACAAGGATTTCATCTCACAATGATCCCAGTATCCACAACATCACATGTACTTATAGTTAGTGGATATTAAAAAAATACAGGATCAACTCAGTGACCTACAAGTCAAATTCAAAAGGAACGACTCTACCCATGCCACAGAATTGCAGATTAGCAAAAAGCTAGATAAAATTCTGCAGAAGTCCCTTCTGGAGTCCTCAATTGGCAGCTTGGTAGGTAGAGTGAAACAAGTTATATGGTTCGATATATTGAATCTGTAAATGATATATGGCCATCAATTCATATAATTTTTAATAGAGGGATCTAATTGATTTGGTGAAAATTTCCATTGAGAAAAAAAATGAAGAGCTTGGGGATAGGCCCCAAACTACCAACATCATCATCAGATTCCTAAATTCTAAGAGGATTCAAGAATTGGTGCAACTAGAAGTGGCCAATATAATAGCCTATGTTCATGAGGTCAAAAAGGTTTTGAACAAAAGGAGTCTGGTCACACAGCTAGAATAAATATGTCATCATTTGGAGATTGGGATGAGTAGATTTTTCAAAAGGTTTGAGCCACTAAACAAAAGAGGTTTTCCTTCCTTATTTGTCATCAATGATAAGCTAATTCCTAGAACTGATTATGTAAAAAGGCTCATAGAGATCTCAAAGGACACATCCAAGATCACAAATCTAAAGAACACTATGACTCAGAAAGCATTTTATGAAGTCATTAGCAACGATGTCTTCATACAGCATGAGGTTAAACACATTTTTCATCTGAGACCAACATTTGTGAAGTCCACCGAGACTAATGAAGACTACAGAAAATTGAACAGGACCAAAATTCCAATGCTAGAGAGTTGGGCGAATTTATGTAGACTCAAGGAAGGATGACAACTCAGTTCAATGACAAAGTAGGAATCACATTGAATTGTCAGTACCAGGACATCTAGTGTATCATATCCACCAGTAGAGTAGACCAACACAACATGAGGTAACGGCTTCACAAGGATGCCAGACATCTATTAAGAGAGTCGTTACAATAGAAGGACATTTCCACATCATCTTTAGAAATCTGTTACAAAACAGTCACTACATGTCCTTACAAGAGACACACAGACCTATTTTCAGTTACTCTTGTAGTAGACGAACCGATTACCCTTTGGTAATGGCAATTCGGTGCAAGTAGTTTAAATATAAGTTTTCATTCTGTAACAGGGGTTGGACCCTTGTTTTGTAAGCATTTTATTATTGCAACTACGTGTAATTTTCAAGCTATAGCATCAATAAAGAGATAATTTTGCAAGATTCATGTGTTGTGGTGACCAGGTGATGTCTTCTTTGTTCATGTTTAATGTCTTTCTGTTGTAATTTTTTCATGCATACCATATGAATTCTAGTTGTAAACAAGAATGTCAGAATAAGATTTACTATTCAGAGTACCTTATTTATGATTGGCTTTACAATTTCATTGTTTTCTTCTGATGTATCTTTTAATAATTCTTAATTTCTCTTAAGCTATTATTGAACTTACTTTTCTTTGTGTCATAATCTCATTCATTATAAACATCATTATTCACAGCTATCTTGCCTTGCTTATGCTTTGGGGTTTGATGCACATACTCAGCCCTTTAGACTCCATAGACCAATGGAAACTTCTTAGAGAATACCCCATCAAACAAACAACGCTCGCAATCAATTAAACTAGCCTAATATTAGAAAACCTAAAAAAATCTAAATCTTATAGAGAGATCCCTCTCTGAGTCTAGGAGGGCTAGATCCTAGGCTTCAAGTGTTTTTATGTTGTGCTTTATAGTTTAATCTTGCCAATATTTTAAATTATAGAGTGATAACATATTCGTGACTATACTGGGGACAAATAGTCAAAAAATTTCAATTTTCATTCGAATTCAGAAATCCCAGCTAATAAGCATTATATGATACAACTTTCTTTTAAATATTGGTTCCTTACAATCTTAAGTAATGAGTTCGTCTATGATTTTGGACTGAATTCTGGATCCCAAAAGAATATTCATTTAGATCTCATCCAGATCCAAATCCCCATCCTGCTGTAGACGATCCTGAGAAGATGTTAAGGAAGACTCCTAGAAAAAATATTCCCACTAGTGACAAGACTCTTTACATGTCTACCTCCATTCTTGAAATATTTGTTACTTTTCAAGACGTTCAATTCGATTCACAGTTTGAACAATGTCTCTTCAGAACCAAATCTCACAGTTGGACTGACCTCACATTTTTTGATCCCTCCATATTCTATACCACTACCCATCCACCCTCACCCACTTTTCATCTCCCTCCACTACCTCCAGCTATTATGCCATCCATGTATGCCCCATTGGTATTTCCAGTACCTCTACCTCCTATTCCCCAAGACTATCAGTCCAAGATTCCGCATTTTAAGAGCATTAGCCCCGTGACTTCCCATCAACACATAGATAAAATGAATGACTTCTTTGACCTACAAGAAATTGATTATGACAGTGTCATGTTGAGTATGTTTTCCCAAAGTTTGGGGGGTGAAGTCAGGAAATGGTTTAAAGATCTAACTTCCCATAGTATCCATGATCTCCCTGCCTTTCACCAGACATTTATCAACATATGGGAGGTCAAGGGAAATCCAATGCAAATTTTTTCAGAGTATGAAACCATCAAAAGATCCCCAGAAGAGAGTCTGCAAGACTATTTCACTATGTTCAACAACTTATACAACGTGCTCCCTGAAAATACGAGACCACCCCAAGGGATAATTATACTTAGATTCCCAGATGGATTTGATCCAGACATGGCCTATCAACTTAGCAAAAGAGACTCATCAACCTTAGAGGAAATGCAAAAAGATGTTGTTAGTGTAGAAGTTAATTTATTAGCTAAAAGGGCTAGGATGAGGACTGAGAGGAGATTCAACATAAGAGAGGAACATGTGGATTCTACCTATGATGCCAAGATTGACAATTTAATAAGGAATATGAATAGGATGATGGAGAGGATGAGTTTGAATGAAAGAGAAATACCCAGATACAATCAACCAGCACCCCAAAACAGAAATCAAAACCCAAGGAGAAACCCTCCACAAATTAGGCAGAGAGAGAAAGGGGGTCATGATCAACTGATCAGGCCTCCCTTTTAAGAAAATTATGTTGATGATGAAGAAATGATAGTGGAGGAAGAAGAGGAAAATCATATAAATTTTATGGGAATCAATGAAGAGGATCATGTCTTCCTCACTGAAGAATAAAAGGACTTGTTTTCACTAGCCCAAGCTGACCTCGTACCCTAAGAATCTAATGACTACAAAGTGGGTTTTGAGGATACCATTGTGGAAGTCCATAGATAATACTGTTGGAGAGGTAAATCCCCTCCGCGGACTGAGGCAATCCCACTAGCCCTAGAGTGGGTCTAGAAACAAACAAAACACACTATGATATCGATTCCTAGTTACAAAAGACAAAGCTACGATGGATAGATTACCTCAATTCCTACGCTATTGTTGTCGAAGAAGAAGTGTTGCTTCCCGTTCCTAGCTAGATAGATCATAATCCTTTCGCTTGTCGCATCCAGACACCTATACATATGCAGAGAAAAATGACGACATACAACGTAATAATTCAAACATGTAACTATCAATCAGTCAAAAAATATTGAATCGAATTACATTACACAAATAATCAATACAACGATGGAACTAATAACATAGTCGAGCATATATTAAAATATGAAAGAAATATTATAACCGAGTTCCGACGTCGCATTCTTCCTTTGGCAGGGCTTCTAGCGGAGCATGTCTCACAAAGATTGTCAGGAATTCAGACAAGGCTCTCTCTCTTACAGTATTCTCCTTGGCTCTGCTCTCAATAGTCGCTCAGCTATAGTTTTCTTCCCAAATGTCAAGCTAGGTTGCAAATAGAGAGGGTAGGCTTTTATAGAGGGAGAAGGAGAGGTTAGGATCCCTATAATCATGGGGGAGAGTCATATCTCTTAGGAAGGTTCCATGAGAGAAGGAAAACCACTTCCTAAACAGGGAGATCCAGAGCCAAACAACCCAACCTCTTTTTGATGATTAATTCTGAAGTTGTTAGAATCAAACTTCCGCCTTTTATTTTTAAAAAACATTCCCAAATAGGCTTGGCATGGGAAATACATAGGGACAGAGTGCTAGGTGGTGCGGGCTTAGTGTAACATTCCCAGGTCGGCATGAGTGATGAACTGGCTGCTCGCGCCAATGCCCAAACATATGTTTTTAGTAACTTTCTGAGGAAATGTTCTCTAGGAGAATTCTTGCCCTTATGGAGAAGGATGCCATCAAGGTGTTTTCGGGACATTTTACTCTTCACAAGTCATGGGAATAGTCCTCCAATGGACGGGATGAGGGATTGCAGGGACGGTGACAAAATGCTGTGTAACAGATGCCCCCTAAAGCATAAGGTCCGAGAGAGAGGGAGGGGTGAAATTCTTTAAGAGAATGCGTTCAACTGAAAACACTGTTGTCGAAAGACCTGCGAGTACAAATACAACTGATATCTTTGATACATGATATGTGGTATGGACGTAGCCATCCATAATAAAGTGTACAAAAACAGAGATCCAAGGTATGGATGCAGCCATCCAACAAAATAAGGATCAACAAGTAGACTTAGGTATGGTCGCAGCCATCCAATCAAAAGAGTCATGTAATAAGTCATAATAATCCATAAAGAACCAGCAGCTTGGATTTCATCAGACAAAATCCAAGGTCTTGCACTCTATCGCGACCGAAACAAAGTACAAGTTCGAGCATGCGAATATGTGAGCTGAAGTCGAACATGCAAGAACATCATTTGATTACTAACCAATGATGAAAATTGTTAACAGACGTGAGAGAAACCACCAATAATGACAATGGCTCTCAAGTTACAAGAGGTATAATCTACGGAATGTGAATAGTGATCTGACGTCAAACACCTACAGAGTCAATCGATCGAAGGCCAATGATGAAAACCTTGCGTCGAATGCGATGAACCTGCCATTGAGGCATGCAAGCTCCAAGGTACTTGAAGGAAGTCTCTAGTTCAACTTCCTGGATAATGAGTTGGAGTCGATAGGAAGGGACCTTGATCGAAGGTGGGCCATAACGTTTCCCACATCATCGACGCGAGACAGAGGAACATGATGTTTGTGAGTCAAGACCAACAGAGAATCAGAGGGAGGTTGAAGATTGCAAAGGCCAACTTCTCTTAAACATATCGATGGCACGACACTGTATTTGGAAATATTTGACATCAAGGGATCTGAGGTCATGGTGACGCGGCAAAGATTAGATGAGTGGTCAAAAGAGATTACCCAAACCCATGGAAGAAAGTAGATAAAGAGATGAGATGTCCCCAACCCAACATGAATGCAGACAAGTTCCATGTTCAAGAGCGACATACTGCCAACATGACTATGATTTTGGTTCCATTTTCCCCCACCATTCCTAGTGAGTACCCCAATTATTTTTGAAAACAAGCTTGAAGGGGATAGCATGTGCTTGCGATGTAAGTTTGTCCTTCAGACAAATCCAACCTAGTACATTTTACGAGCCCTAGGAAGGAGAAACTTGGGTAACGTCATTGCGACGAAGTCCGATGCCATCAGTTTTAAATGAGTCTGACAAAGGAAGAACTCAACATCTTTTCATATTTAGAGAGTTTGAAAAGAAGTCGAAAAATAAAACTCCAGCAGTCCCTTTTCGTAAATAGTCCCTCATATCCGAAAAGGTAGAAGATTGTGTTTGAGAAAACCTCCTAGTCGCGATAGGCTAGGGTATTATTTTTCGTAAATAACCTATCCCAGCCCGAAAAAGGGGTAAACGTATACTGGGTAGATATTTCTTCACAGCCAATTTAACGAGCTCAAAACGACAAGAGACTCGGTAATATTTTCAATTTTAGAGAGTCAGAAAAGAGCTGAAAGGTGACTCCAGAAGTGACTTTTTCGTGTTTTTACCGAGTTCGAAAAAGTATAAAATACAACTCGTCTCTTTGTCAAAACCACGTGAAAAACCTGTTGCTGTACAAAAAGACGCATGTAAAACATATTCCATAAAGATAATATGAAAATATATCGACAAATATGTTTTAAAACCTATCTTAGGACTTTGAAAAGTTATAAAAGACCAACAGTGGTAAAAAATATTTACTTTTCACTTTTACCTCTTTGCAGAGCAACAGTGACCCATTTCTGCTTCGATCTTCAGGCGACGAGTGTGATCAATCCAGTGGACCAAATCGAATTTTGTCCGGTTCAGGTAAGAGCTGACCTCTTTTTCCATATTTTAAGTTACATTTTACTGTATTTTATTGTTATTTGAGGTCCCTTAGGGGAGGATTGTTAAAATTTAGGGCTGCGTGGTTGGCCGGTTTTCGGGCATGGACCCACGCCAATATGCCCTATTTTACAGAGGGGTCACGCCAATTGGTGTGACTGTTAGCCAAATAGTCGGGCCAATAGCGCAACTCAAAATCTGCTTCAAATTTCAAAAAATGAAACCAATGGAATGTAAATTTGAATACCCAAGGGGGCTTACAATGTTCCCATGATTGATTGATGCAAGTATCAAGCGAAAAATATGGTTATCGAATGGAAAGAGAGAGAACATAGTGAATAAGATGAACAAGCAATGGAAAACGAGCAATGTATGAATGCTCTTAGGAATTGTGGTCTAAAAAATTTCTTTCTGACGCCATGTCTCCGGGCTCAGCGCAAATTGCTACAATATCTCATCAGTATTTGGGATAAGGATCAGGAGAAATTCATAGTTGGAGACCAGGGGCTTGAGCTCGAAGTATCCGATGTATATTTCATCACTGGACTATCATGTAGGGGTCCAGCCCCTATTCTGACCGGTACTAGGCCTTCAGGGGAAAGCATGACAATGGTCATGAACAGGGTGTGCCTAGGGGCACGAAAAGGAATAGGGAGCAGTAAAGTGGACATCCAAACCATCCCTGATATAGCACTAAGAGTAGTGCTACACACCATTACGTGGGCCGTGGGATCGTAGGCACTACATGAGGCCATGAAGACACAATTAATTATTGCTTCAGAGTGTATGAACCTAACCATATTCTAATAGGCCGAGGCTATAACGATGAACATCAAATGACAGCTCACGAAATGAAAGAAGTCCAAACTAGAGCAGTTTGGGTATGGGTCGATTCTGGTATCGTTCTTCCTAGAACGATTACCCATATTTCAGTGCCAGGAGGCTATAGTCCCAGAGCCACCACCGAGAGAGCCACAGATAGCCCGATGGGTGGCACTGATGACCAGAGAAGGGGGTGGCCAGCCGATGTCCTGGAGGCCATATTTTTTTGATTGGCTCCAACGACAACTGATCGTTGTGGAGGATTGGCCCTACATTGGCACAGAATTTACCGGAGACCCAGACCTCCCACTCCCAGAGGGAGAGGATTGGGACGAAGAACTTGGTAAGACTCATTTTTTATTTTTATGAGTTTTATGATTTTTTAGTATATATGCATGTTCTGACGGTTAATCTGATATGGATGCAGATGTTGGCCCAGAGCGTCCCGCCAGTATGTCTCCAATAGCGAGTCAGACTCCTCGTGACTTCGATCCTTAGGGTGAGGGTATTGACGAGGAGTTAGTGTATAACCTGGAGAGAATCACCCGTGGGGTCCCAAATTATGCCCATTTTGATGACGTACCTTGATCTTATCAGAGGCACACTGTAGGAGTGCCAAGCTGTATCCACCGCTTGCTGAGGCGGTTGGTATGGGTGGTGGCTTGCTATCATGAGCACCACGCCGACTAGGCATTAGGCTTTATTTCTGCACATTTTGAGAGACATGTTGTCTCATGATGTAACTGAAAAAAACATATATTATTTTTTGTGGGTTGAATGATGCACACGGCTTGTAAAAAAATGATATATATATATATATATATATATATATATATATATATATATATATATACACATCTATTTTCTACATGGGTCTATGAACATATGATGATGTTTTTATAAATTGTGAAAATGTCTATCTAGCACAATGTTAGCTATCACATATGTTAATGTATTCATTTTTCTTGGTATATGTTGATATGTAATGAAATCAATGTTGTTCAAGTAAACGAATACGCAAATACAATCTCAAAATGCATGGTTTTTGCACCGAATAATGACCATTCAGTTGAAGAACAACAAGTTGCAAATCCAACTTAACAAGCAATGCGCATACACCGAGGTTGACTGCCTCATTTAATAGTTCCAAAACTGCACTATATTCAGCGACATTGTTTGTGGCTGGTCCCAGAGAAATACCTTGTAAGTTAATCAACTCACCATCACGATCACAACGAGGGTTACATGTCATAAAATCTATGCCCCCCAACTGAACGAGGGTTACATGTCATAAAATCTATGCCCCATTTGGAAAAAGGGCCAATGATAATGACAGGGTATAGTGGTGCAGGCAGTGCATGCATCTTGCATTGATAAATTTGGCACGCATGGCATTTACATACTGCAACAATGCAATCTTTGAAAATAGACGGCCAGAAGTAGCCAGCACGAAGGATATTTTTTGCAGTGGCATAACCAGACATGTGACCACCACAGGTGCCACTATGGTAGTCATTTAAAACCTTCTCCGCTTCCTCGAGGGTGAGACATCGATAGAGTACAGAATCAACTCCATCACGATAGAGGGTATCTCCAACGATGCAATAAGGTTGTGATTGATGGTGAATGCGGCGTCAGGCATCTTTCGTTAGCTCAGACTTGAAAGTAGACATTTGGAGGTACACGATGATATCACCGTACCATGGGTCGAGGGTGTTGATCAGGAAGAGAGTTTCATCCGGTATATGATCTTCAGAGGAAGAAGGAGCAGAGTCAGCAGGGAGAGAACAAATCAAATCAGCAAACACAAGTGACTTCTTCGATTTCGCTGTAGTGAACTCCAAATAAATATTTTGGAGGATGATAATCCACTTCAAGTATTTTCCCCCTAGCAACTGCGGTGACAGAAGATAATTCATGGGGTTAAAGTCAAAAATCATGGTCACCATGCATAAAAGAATGTAATGATGAAAACATTGGATGGCCTGGACCGCAACCAACGCTAACTTCTCGACATGTGCGTAATGCATTTCAGGGTCAAGAAGGTTCCAAGACAGGTAGTAAACGACATGTTCGTTACAGTCGTCATTATCTTAGACCAATACCATGGCGATAATACTGAATGTAGCAGCTAGGTAGAGGGTGAAATCATGATGGTAATTCAGAGGACGCAATAGCAAAGAGTTGAAAAGCAACGTCATAAGTATATCAAAATACTGCTGGGCAATCTCATCCCAACGGAAAGGGACATCCTGCTTTATAAGTCGTGTAAATCCTTTGGCTACTTTGGCATAGTTTTGGATGAAACGATGTAGGAAATTGGCTTTCCCTTGGAGACTCTAGAGTTGATGTAATGAGGATGGGGAGGGGAGATTGACAATATCCTCAACCTTAAGAGGGTCAAGGTCAATTCCATCTCTAGATACGATAAACCCTAAGAGTCTACCGAAGTCGATGCAGAAGACGCATTTATGTGGATTAAGCCTAATGTTATAGCTTCTGCAACGAAGAAAGATTTGACGAAGATGTTCTGGGTGGTCTTTCCACACAGCCGAATGAGCTGGAAGGTCATCCAGGTAAGGTTGGAAAATATGCTGAATATCATGAAAGGCATAGGACATGGCACGCTGGAATGTAGCCGTAACATTATTTAAGCCGAACGGGAGTTTCCTATATGCGAACGTTCCCCATGGGAAAATGAGAGAGGTCTTGTGTTGATTCGAAGGGAGAATGTTAATCTAGTTATAGCGAGAAAAACCATCCATAAGGGAGAAAATTTCACTTCCCGCACAATCGTCAATGATTTGATCGATAAATGGGGTGGGATAATTATCCTTAGGACAGGTATGATTGATATCATGATAATCAACACAAACATGAATGGCACCTTGTTTCTTATCCACAGGAACTATATTAGAAACCCATTCATTCATGGGAATCAGATAAATAAAACCCGCTTTAAGAAGTTTCTCAACTTCAACCTTGATATCGGCGGCTTTTCGATGATGCATAGGACGAAGACGCTGGAAGACAGGCTTCGCACCTAGGTAGGTGGGAATCTCGTGCACCACAATACTGGGGTCAATTCCAGGCATTTCTTTGTAATACCAGGTGAAAACATCACGGAATTCACGAAATAGACTAGTGTACACTTAGACTTCCTTAGAAGAGAAAGTAACTCCCACATGGATGTTCTCAACGATCCCCGGTTTAACAGAAATTTCAATAGGCATCGTTTGAGTAACGTCCCCCAAGTTACCTTCTGCAAAGACTTCATGAGTCAAAATGGGCACCTTAAGTGGCGGAGAAGGAACCTGGGATGCAAAGCGCTCAAGATAGTCAGACATGGCCCTGAGGCAAGGCGTAAATGAGGAATGATGATTCCCATCACTCCACGGTAGATCCTCGAGAGACATGGTTTCCATGATAGCATCTTCGGATGGAAACACTTCTTTCAAAGGATCCGGCGAATCCTTATCACCAAGCCAGGGGGATTGAAAATACATGTCGAGCGACATGCTCAAAGCAACAACTTTAGGAGGGGGAGAATCAGATGTAGCTGTAAGCTCACAATAATTGATCTCGATGGGACTAAGAGGCATCGAATCTCTAAACGAATCAACATGTTCAGGTGAAGGGATGATCCAAGGGTCATCAGACTGAGAGATCATATTGACTTGAATGGTATTTTGTGGTGGAAAGTGAAAAATACCCATGAGAGTGGGATCTCTGAAAAGACCCGGCCCTATGCTGTCAGGGGGATTATGAATTTGATCCACGTATGGCATGTTGTTCTCGAAAGATGAGGTAAAGAATGACAACTGATCAACAGTAATAATTTTTCCCTCATGTGGGAACTTCAGAAGTCGAAAGAGGGTGGACGGAACGCACAACATAGCATGAGTCCAACGCGACTGAGTATAATATTATAGTTGAGTTTGGCATCAACGACTTCTACTTCAACGTTGATAGTATTTCCTTGCAATGTGATCGATAAGCTAGCGAGAACACCCAAGGGTTTTGATTCCCTTCCATCGAATTCCTCAAGGGCATTGGGTGACGAATTAAGGGCTGGAGAGCCAATAGCTTTCCAGCAAGTAGATGACATGAAGTAGGTAGATGCACCTTCGTCCACTATGGCCCTGTGGATGTTGAGATGGTCAATACTGACTTTTATAACAAGCATAATCTGGTGCGGAAGTCGGGGGACGAAATTCTCTAAGTCGAAAGTGAGAAGACTAGAATCGACAGGATCGATACTGCCAATCACACATAACAATGCTTTCTGTTGAGACGAACAACTCTGGAGGACTTCGAATGTGGATATCATAGACGGAGCCTACACTAAATCCTCAACAATACTGTAATGTTGAGCAGCACGAGCATTAGGATTATAGGAAGACATCTGAAGAACACCTTTGGAAGGTGGCCATATAATGGGTTCAGCACTGGGCTTCTCAATTTCAAGGGGAGCAGAAGTAGGTGGGGGAGGAGGACCATCAACGACATCTTTCCCGGCTGCCTGACGTGATCCGTCATAATCTTTCGACCGAGTGGCGATGGAAACAGGTTCAAAACGGTTCATCATGAAAACTTGAGAGCTAAATGATGCAGATGGTGTCGATTGATCGACCATCTAGGTCTGCTGAGATGGGAAAGGTTCTTTAAGGACCGTCGAAGTTCCCTTAGCACCTTTAAGCAGTTGAATAACCTCGGATAGTTGCGGACAATCCTTAGTGTAGTGATCCTCTTCACAAATCAGGCAGGGATGCTTTGGTTTTCGCTGTGAACCATCATTAGCACGAGGTTTAGACGATTCTAGTTTTGGGGCATCAGATTTAGCCTTGAATTTGCCCTTATTTTTTCCCTTGGAAGTCTTGTCTGCAGGATTGGATTGAACGGTGTTGACCTCCAAGGTCTTACCAGAATCGGGGGTACCCTGAGGAGCAGAAGTATTGGAAGAATTCGATTTCTGCTTCCCATTGGAAGAATTGCGTGAAGTCTGAGATACAGAACCAGTAACGTCATCGACTGATGCGGTATTCGGTGCTTTAGAGGTCCTAGGCCATGGAGCTTCAGTCAAGATGTCATACAAAATGCCCGATTGGGAGTCCACTAAATCGAGGTATTGGGCACAAGTGATGGCCTATTCCTCTGTTACACATGCCCCCATGGCGATATCTTTCGCAATCTGATTGACGAAAGAGGTAGTGAACCAATGAGTAAGAAGTTGATCAAAAATTTCGAACTTGATCAAGCAATGACACAGTCTCCATTCATGAATATGGTCCGAGATGTGGGTAGCCCGGTCCTATTTCAAGGATGTTAGCCAGCCGATACTCCTCCAGTAAAAGGCTGTCAGGGATTGCCATGGCAATCGAAGTCTCTACAGAAGTTGAAACTCATGACGGTTGAATAGTGACATTCGGTGCCGACGTAGCCACACAGATAGTAGGCCTAGTGGGGATATATGTAACCAAGGGTACTGATGAGACAGGCGTCATTGGCGACATCCCTAATGATGGAAGAATCAAACCCCTTGATGGATTTGATGTTGCCATTGAGGAAATACCGGCTATGATATGACCTAAAGACCTATATCCAGCTGGAAGAGAGATTGACGCTGAAGACTGAACAGGGTCTAAGTGGATGTCTTTTGGAAAAAGGTGGTATTCTTCACCAAAAACTGGAATTCCCTCACTACCATTAGGACTAGATGATTCCATGTTTGAATCCACCGTAATATCTTGTAAAAGAGTACAGGGGCTAGGAAGTATAACAACAGAAAAAAACGGTGACCCTGATGTAAGAGGGGGGAAATGTTCCCTGACCCCAAACCTAAACCAAGCGTTGGAAAGAGGCCAACTAAACTCAATTGCTTCTCCAAAGGGATACTCAGATGGGATGACAGGCTGCTCAAGCTTGGCAGAGCCAGAGACCTGAGAAGTTTCAGATGAATCGTACATGTAAGGACTACCAGTAGATGGAACTGACGGTTCCGCCACTATGACTGTAGCACACTAGAAAATAAAAATACATAGAAAATGAAGACTCTTGGATCATAACCAAGGCAAACAAAAGCAGGACAAGTAATCAATCTTTAATGGGCGTGTAATCGTAGGTAGTTTATTTGACCATATTGAAACAAAATTTTGTTGTTTCATGTTTTAAGAGTCAAGAAACAGTCAAAGATGACTCTAGTCTCTTTCAGTTTTAAGAGAGCACGAAAGGACAATTGCTCGATGATATTTTCAAATTTATGGACTCAGTAAATATTGAAAATGACTGCTCAGGTAGTCTAGAGAAAAGGGTGTGCCAGGTTCCCGTGAACTGCCATATACACCTTGGTTAAAAAATGAAAGAGAAATCAACCAAGAACTTGACGTACGTGCAAGTAGTCTCCCCAAATGTTGTGTCCGATGTATCATGGTTACAAGGCGGTAGACTCGGCTTCCTACAGATAAAAGGATTGCAACATATAGAGGTCTCCCTTTATATACTCGACGGTACAAGGAGCACAAGTCTATACTAGCACTGTCTGAAGCCAGATGGCGAGCGACAGCTGCTAGGTTTAAAGACGCTGGAGCACATCTCTAACTTAGACCACTAAATATTCCATTAGGTTTCAATGTTGCCTTAGGTTAATTGAATAAATTTTAAGTTGATCTTGTATTTATATTTTAATTCCAAGGTCCTACCGAATGTTGAATCTCACAAATCCCTAAATGCAAGCTACATGCCATAAAATACCATTTCGTTCAATGAAAGGCTATCTACGAGAGAGTTAAGAGCTTCCAAGTGATAGCAATAAAATGAACATACAAAAACATCCACTACTTAATCTGATGCAAGCTAATGAAACTCAAAAGCTTTTCCCTAGAATTATATAATGCTAGAAA
Organism: Pinus albicaulis; assembly: GCA_034641835.2. NCBI lineage: Eukaryota > Viridiplantae > Streptophyta > Pinopsida > Pinales > Pinaceae > Pinus > Pinus albicaulis. The sequence goes on from CM076573.1 coordinate 232,576,245, forward strand.
TGCAAAAGATTTTCCAATTTTCACTATGCTAATCAAGAACGCAAAAGATTTTTTTTTGTATTTTTCAATATACCAGATCAAGTACACTAAATGATATGAAAAATAAATCAAAACACTGATTTGATAATGGTGAAGCGAGAGCTGAAACAAAAAAATTGCACTCAACTCAAAACAAGCCCAACAAGACTCGAACCAATGACGAAATCCCTCAAATCAAAGAAACATCTCAAAAGAGACCCAAACAAGCCATGTAATCTAGGCCTAGAGTGACAAGAGTAAAACGGAACAAAAGAAAAGACAATCACTCAATTAACGCAATTACTCAAACAGATCCAAGAAGCTGAATGCAAGGAAGTAGAAACGAAGTTGATTGGGAAACCAAGGACCCGAAACTCCCATGGGAGGCTCAACAGGCTGAAGCACCTAGAAAACCTAGGGCTAAAAAGAAAAATTGATAGAAAAGGGAAAACAACTGAAGTATAATGCCTAATCTCAGTAAAAAACAAACCCAAAGCATTCAAATCAAGTTAAGAAAACACCCAGACACACCAAGATGGACCAAAAATTCCAAAACAGGAAAAACCCTAGCACCTACAGGAATTGGCGCGATTGTCTAGCTATAATTCACACCAGACAGGGGATGGTGCGAGTGAGAAACTGGAAACAAGCACCAGCTAGCACGACTATTAGGCTGGAACTTGTGCCAATCAAGCTAGCCTTGGAAAGGTGGAAATTTTGGAAAAAAAAAGGTCAAATTGATCCTCTGGGGCTGAACAGGGGTCTTAGACTCAACAAAGATAATCAGAAAAGAAAACTAAGCAAGCAAAGTCCAGGAAGATGACCTAAAGGATGAAAGACAAACTCACATTGATCCCTAGTGGAGTCGCCAATTTTTTGGAGAGGTAAATCCCCTCTACGGATAGAGGCGATCCCACTAGCCCTAGAGTGGGTCTAGCAACAAACAAAACACTCTACGATATCGATTCCTAGTTACAAAGACAAAGCTACAATGGATAGCTTACCTCAAGTCCTACACTGTTGTTGTCGAGGAATAAGTGCTACTTCCCATTCCTAGCTTGACATATCACAATCCTTTCGCTTGTCACGTCCGGACATGTGTACATATGCAGAGGAAAACGACGACATAGAATGTAATAATTCAAACATGTAACTATCAATCAGTCAGAAAATATTGAATCAAATTGCATTACACAAATAAGAAATACAACGATGGAACCAATAACATAGTTGAGCATATATTAAAATATGAAAGAAAGATTACAACCGAGTTCTGACGTCGCATTCTTCCTTTGGCAGGTCTTCCAGCGAAGTGTGTCTCACAAAGCTTGTCAGGAATTCAGACAAGGCTCTCTCTCTTACAGGACTCTCCTTGGCTCTGCTCTCAATAGTCACTCATCTATATTTTTCTTCTCAAATGTCCAGCTAGGTTGCAAATAGAGAGGGCAGGATTTTATAGAGGGAGAAGGAGAGGTTAGGATCCCTATAATCATGGGGGAGAGTCCTATTTCCTAGGAAGGTTCCATGAGAGATGGAAAACTACTTCCTAAATAGGGAGATCTGGAGCCAACAACCCAACCTATTTTTGATGATTCATTTTGAAGTTGTTAGAATCAAACTTCCACCTTTTATTTTTTAAAAACATTCCCAAATAGGCTTGGCGCGGGCATAGGGACAGAGCGTCAAGTGTCGCGGGCTTAGTGTAAATTTCCTAGGTCGGCGCGAGTGATGAACTGGCTGCTCACACCAATTCCAAAACATATGTTTTTAATAATTTTCTAAGGAAATGTTCTCTAGGAAAATTCTTGCCCTTATGGAGAAGGATGCCATCAAGGTGTTTTCAGGAAATTTTACTATTCAAAGGTCACAAGAATAGTCCTCCAATGTATGGGACGAGAGATTGTAGGGACGGGGAAAAAATGTTGTGTAAAAAATACAACTTAAGGAGAAAAATAATTTGGATAATTAGAGTAAAGGGATTTTAGAAAACTCTACCAAGAAAATATCTGGATCCGAAGTAAAAAAAACAACTAAAAACACTACGAAAAATTTAAATAACTCAGAAAATGAAAAACACAGAGAACAGTGTCAATAAATTAGTAGATGTTCCTACAAGAAATTCTCAGAAGCACATCCCTACTACCAGTAAAAAAACTGAAACTACCTCAAGAACAAAGGCTGAAAGAATTGATCTGTCAAACCCACTAAGAAGCCAAACACCTTTCAGTATTGAGAGAAAACTTGCGAACGTAAAGATTTTTTTCCCTCTCACTGAACTAATAAAAAAAATGTATACAGATCTCAGGTCCTAAAATTGTTGAATATAAGGGAGAATACAGATACTCTCAATTTAAGTGATGACCAGCCTCAACTCTTGTTTGGGCCAGAGGTAGATAGAAAACCACTAGAAGGAGGGGTTCCCCCTTTTTATGTCAGTTTAAATATTCATGACAAAATACTTCATAATGCCTTGTTGGATTCGAGTGCATCACACAACCTTATGCCCAAGGCTGTCATGGAGAAACTTGGCCTAGAGATCACTAGACCTTATAGATACTTATACTCTTTTGATTCTAGAAAATTTAAGTGCCTAGGTCTGATCAAGGACCTTTATTTCAGTCTAGCTCCAATACCTGCAAAGAGTCTAGTGATGTATATTGTTGTGGCATACATTCCCCCAAAATACGAAATGATTTTATCTCACTCATGGGGGTGGGGAATTGCAAGGAACTCTACAACTAGACATGACTTCTGCTACCATTCCAGTGTTTGGTCATTCGAGAAAACTTTATAGAGAAACGTTGATGAAGTACATGGTGAGTAGCTAATAAAAGCCTCACAATTATCCTCAGTACTCTATTCACACTCACCTGGATTCTTTCATTTTGTATAATGATGGAATCAATGATTCACATATTTCCAAAAAATAAAATGATCCCACAGAAAACACTAACAGTCAAACCCAAGCAGAACAACCAGACCATGCCCATGAACCTCTTTGGAACATGAGTTTCAATGGCTCATGTGGTCATGCAGGCTCGGGGGCAGGCATCTGGGTCTACAACACAGGAAATGATAGTGCACAGGGTCATTCATACAAATTAAATTTCCAGTGCACAAACAAAATTTCCAAATATAAAGCCTTGCTTTTGGGATTACAAATGTTGAAAAATTTAGGAGCAAAAAGGATCTTTGTGCACGGTGATTCTGAGCTAGTCATTAAATGGGTTAAAGGACTATATGCAGGCCAACACCCTAGACTGAGAGCTTATAGAAATATTTTCCTTGATTTCTTGAGGACCTTTGAGGAATATGCTTTGGAAGTGATCCCCAGAAACCAGAATGTCCTACAAAATGGCCTAGCTACTTTAGCAAGTACCTATAAACTACCTCAACCAAACAAAAAACATAAAATTGAGGTCAAGCATTGTCCTTTAGTGCTAGATAACATGAGGTACTGGCAAATTTTTGGAAGTGATAAACATATTGAGAGCTTCCTGCAAACCAGAGATGAATTTGAAGACAGTAATGTGGATATGGATTGTGAGGAGGACAGTCTTATCGAGGTACAAAATAGTAAGGAAACACGCATTAGGGGAATTTTGAGGTCTAACATGGGCCTCCTAAGGAAATTATAAAATAATAGTGGAAATAATAAAATTATATTTGATTACATCATCAAAATTTAGAGGGAAAAAGGAAAAATTATCTTTTCAGCTCGTATTTTTAACTTATCTCCCTACAGGTTTACTCAAATTTCAAGTAGAAACACTCGTTGGATGCATAATTTTATTTCCCATCCAAGTAGTACCCATGTTGCATACTTTCAATGGACCTTTATACACAAAAACGGATAAATACATGAAAAACGTGATTGCAAACACGTTTTTTCATGTATTTCTCATTTTTTGTGTTGTAAGGTCCATCAAAAGTATGCAATGTGGGTACTACTTGGATGATGAATTAAATTTTGCATCCAACGAGTACTCCCACTTGAAAATTGAGTAAACACTTAGGGAGATAAGTTGAAAATATGAGTTGAAAAAAGAGTTTTATTATTTTATTATTTTTTATTCTTTTTACTTTTTTCCTCCAAAAATGGTGAATCATCCCCCATGGTTGACATAACCAACTTGAATACTATTGGTTCTTATAAATTTTATTTTTGTTGTACATTTTTCTTAGGAGGCCCATTTTGGACCTCAAAATTCCCGTAATGAACCGCTGTTCTCGAAAACATTGTTCTAAATGTAAATAACACTGAAAATATTGCAGCTCACAACATTGTATTTAATACCAATAGGCAAAAATACCTGGAAAGGGAGGAATTTGAAATACTCCATCTTAAAGACAATAACATGCCTAGAGAGCTGGTCCCTTTAGAAGAACTATTTGACTTTAACGATGTGGCCAAAAAAACCAAAATATAGCCAATGAAACAGACATTCAGGAATGTAATATAGACACAGAACAAAATCCCAAAATCATCAAACTATCTAGATCTCTTCCTACTATTAAAAAAACAAAATAAATGGCATTATTCAAAGAATTTATTGATTTGTTTGCATGGAGCTATGAGGATTTTAAATCCTTTGATACCAGCATCATTCAACATAAGATCCCAATTAAAGAAAATAAAAAACCATTCAGACATAAATTGAAAAGAATAAACCCTATTTTAATGCCTTTAATTGAGAAAGAGGTTAAGAAGATGTATGAATCAAAAATCATAGTTCCACTCAGATACTCCAAATGGTTTTCCAATATTGTCCCAACTGTAAAGAAAACAGGCGAAATTAGACTCTGCATTGACTTCAGAAATCTTAATAAGGTATCTCTTAAGGATAATTACCCTTTACATAATATGGATCACATATTGCAAAGGGTAATGGGTTCGAGTAGGATATATTTCTTAGATGGTTTATCTGGTTACAATCAAGTGTTAGTAAACCCTGATGACCAGGATAAGACAACTTTTACAACTCCTTGGGGGACTTTCATGTATGTGAAAATTCCCTTTGGACTAATGAATGTTGGAGCTACCTTTCAAAGGACCATGGAAATTTCATTTTTCGATGACATTGGCCACTTTATTGTGGTTTATTTGGATGAAATCACCATGTTTTCTAAAACTGGTGAAGAACATTTAGCACACTTGAGAAGAGTTTTTGAAAAATGCAGAAAATTTTGACTCTCCCTAAGTCCAATTGTTTGGATTAGAAGAAGGAAAATTTTTAGGTGACATTATCTCTAAGGATGGAATCAAAATTGACCCTATAAAAACTAAAGGAATATTAAAAATCAACCATCCTAGAAATATGAAGGAACTCCCATCCTTCATTGGTAAAATAAATTTCTTAAGAAGATTTAAACCCAACTTGGCAGAACTTTTAAGCAACATCACTAACATGCTAAAGAAGGGATCAGAAATAAAATGGATGATAGAAGAAAAATATTATTTTGATTTGGTCAAGCTAGAATTAAAAAAAGCACCAATACTAATCAGTCCGGCTTTCACTAAAGATTTCATGATTTTTTCTTTTTCCTCTAAACATACTATTGTTGCTATTATATTACAGAAAAACAGTGAAAGAAAATAATGACCGATAGCCTTTCTCAACAAGACATTAAGAGATGCATCTCTGAAATATAATGTCATGGAAAAATAGGCTTTTGCATTGGTTAAAGCATTGAAATATTTTAGAGTCTATATATTACATTCACATATCATTGCTTATGTTCCAAATGCAATTGTCAAATACATCTTAACACAAAACGGTCCTGATGGCAAAAGAGGGAAATGGATTGCATTGATCCTAGAATATGACTTGGAAATAAAGCCTACCAAGTTGATTAAAGGCCAAGAACTAGCTAAATTGATTGCAGAATCTAATCTTTGTGCACTAGACATCAACATGGTACACGCATTAGATGATCAAGAGAAACTGGTGACTACACCCATTGATGAAGAATTCCTGAATTTTCCATGGTATGATGATATTTTGTATCTACTGTCACATCTAAATGCTCCTCCTGTTTTGTCTAAAACCAATTCTATATTTCTAAAACTTAAAGCTTTTAAATTCTACATTTTGGGCAATGCTTTATACTGGAAAGATATTGGAGGTATTCAGCTTAAATTTTTAATGAAGGATGATGCAGATAAAGTAATGCAGGAGTTCCATGGAGGTGATTGTGGTGGCCCTCTATATTGGAAAACCACTTCCAAAAAGATCATGAGATTTGTTTTTATTGGCCAACCATTTTCTATGATTTCCATAAGATGGTTACTACTTGTCATAAGTGTCAAATATTTGAAGGAAATAGAAAACTACTACCTCTGCCCCTGAAGCTTGTCTCTATAGAAAGCCCTTTCTAGCAATGGGGACTAGACTTCATTAGAGAAATTCATCCCCCATCCTCTGCACAACATAAATTTATCCTTACTACTACAAATTATTTCACCAAGTGGATAGAAGCCACCGCTTCTAGGAATACCACTGATTCTGTCATTAAATAGTTCCGAGAGACTAAGAGCCTTTCTAGATTTGGTTTCCCAAGAAATATCATTATGGACAATTCTGTAGCCATTAGATCCAAAAATATGGTCAAATTTTGTCATAGGTATCACATAACATTCAGGCATTCAACAAACTATTACCCTCAAGGTAATGGAATGGCTGAATCCTCCAATAAAAGCTTGGTGAACATCATTAAAAAGATTCTAGAGGACAATAAGAAATCATGGCACAGTAAGTTGATCAATTCTCTTTGGGCTGATAGGCTCACCACAAAGAAGTCTGTTGGCATGTCTCCATACCAATTGGTCTATGGAATGGAGGTAGTTTTCCCTTCTTCCTTTGGAGTTCCAGTAATGAAGAAAATCCAAGAAGTTCAACCTGAACCAAATGACATCCAAAGGAGAATTAATGACACCATCCAGCTGTAACAGTCCGGGGAAGAGGTCTACTAAAGAACACAAGTGATGCAGGAGAATATCAAAAAGATATTTGACAAGAGATCCAAAGCTAATGATTTATATGTAGGTGATACAGTTCTGGAATGGGATTCGAGGAGAGACAATAAAGGAAAGCATGGAAATTTTGATAATCTTTGGCAAGGGCCATACATCATTCATGCTTTGAGGGGAAATAATGTTTATTTTCTCAAAGAGTTGTATGGTTTATAATTATCTGGAGGTCCTGCCAATGACAGGATGCTAAAACACTATTTCTACTAAAAACTCAGGTCAGATTTTCACCATTGTAAATATCACAGTCTTACATTTTTTCAATAATTCATGGGACAAGGTTGAATCCCAAAGTGAAGGTCCTAAGCCTAGTTTGGTGAGCATATATAAAACTAGAAAGGAATCAATTGAAGAAGAAAGGAAATCAATCATAATGTTCCACAAAAAGGGAGCACCTAAGGATACTGGTTTCAAGTTCTTGACACTTCTTTTCAAAGAAGCGCCATCCCCAACTGGAGCCACTATTAGTACCCTAAAAATTAGAGGATCTCAAGGTGACTGGATACTTCATATTTTTTTCGCAGTATTCATTATTGAAAGTATTTTCAAAATTCAAATTATTTAAAATAAAAAAAAATGGAAAAGAAATAAAAGAGGGTTCAAATTAAAGAAAAGGAAACGAGAAAAAATTGAAAAAATAAATAAAGCCCTAAAAAAGAAATAAACTGAAAGTGTTGCAAATTCAAATGCCACTACTCATTAGATAGGTTTGTCTAATCATACAGCTTAATCATGATTGGACAGTGTTTCAATTTCTATTGATATGTTAGAGAATAAAGGTTTGCCAAACTGTTTAATCTTGGCTTATCAAGAGATAGGTAGAAAAGGAGATTGGCTTAACAGTTTAAGTTGAGCCAATCGCTGAAATAATTTTAGGAGTTAGATTAGAAATTAAAAAGAAAAGGATGTAAGGGTCTGCTAGTCCAAATGCACCCTGAAAAGAGGAGAAAATGTTAGGAGAATACCTTTGGGTAGGTAGACAGGTTGAAGAGGAAGAATGGAAAGCCAATGTGAAGATGATTCCAACAAGATATAGTGTCCCAGCTTCATTTTTCTTTGTTGTGAGAAAAAGTGTAAGACAAAGATATTTGATTCCGTAAAATATGGGAAAAGGCATGTTTTAAAGGTTGGGTTCAATGCCATCCTAGCATACCTGAAGCCAAATCTAATCCTAAGTTCCGAAGATAGTTTCATTTTATGCCCAAACCCCCAAATCCACATTGTATGCTTACCCTAAGTCCTCCCCATCCTAACGCTCATCCCCGGACCCGGACCCACAGTCCCATCACCCTATGACATTGGGCGTTAAACATCCCCCACCTTACCCTCCATCTCCGCCTCTCACCCCACGATCGATGGCTCTCACTCCTTTTTGGCTACCCCTCAGCTATCGAACATTAACAAATGGGGGCATCCGAAATGGGTGGCATGTCGCACACTCACACAATTTCGTACCCCCCCACTCTATTACTGCTTAACACCTGAGACCCCCTTCGAAAAGTTATTTCTGCCGCAAATCAAACCATTGCAACCTTACGACCATTGCCAATCCCACTGCGACACATCCTCTACCATGTGTCCTCCCCGTTCTATCACGTCGTTTCCCTCCAATGGCCCATTCCACCATGAATGGTAGGGCCATTATCCAACGGACACATGCCAACTAAATGGTTACCCTCCAACCACATGTGAAAGCCCGATTTCACCGCTGCACTAGAGTTTGCATTGCTGACACTGTCAAATTGTTACAAGTTTGATAGTTACAGATAACTACAAGAGAAAGCACAAACTAGCCATCATGGTTGAAGGGTAAATTTTGCATCGAAGAAGAAATAATCAATTCTCTATGAGCCTAATTATAGTTCTCATTTCAGCTAATTTAGTTTTGATCCCGATCCCCTTCGGTCTTACCCCTTCCCCAGTACCAATTTATATAGTTTCCCCCTTCTCTTGCATCCCATTCTCCATTGTAGGTGAGATAAAGAGTGAAAAAAGGAAATCATGCCTCCCAAGGTAGAGTAACAGCCTTTCAATCCCATGGTCTACCCCTAGGTATACTTAGACCATATTCCCCTAGCTGAAATTGACTACAAGATCCATGAGATAGAGTCAAACCTTAACGTGTTCAATGTCTACTATTGGCTTGAGGATAAGATCCTTGACGAAGCAGAGGATATCAGCCTGTGGGAGACCAAGCTTCCACATTACATCTTTCCTAGAACCCATAGCTGACCTGAGCTAATCAGAAAATGTCAATATTTCTATGACATTAAATAAATATCCATAGTTAACCCTGCAGGAGAGATTTTGTTTTACGTAAATGCCCCATCCATTCAGGAGATGTTGCAAGCCCCCATTGTTGATAACATTGTCCCTTTTTCATATGAGGCCCTTATAGGATTATACCAAGGATTATATTTTGCTAGCACAATCAAAACCTTGGAGCTTTTCATGACTACCAATGCACCAATGCCTACGACAAATCCCCCATATTCATCATCCACCTTCCAAGAGAGAGCCAAGCACATTGTCACTGCTCTATCTTATTTGTTAGGTTATCATAATTTGATTAGTGGGTATATGAAGCCATAACTGGTTTCTTTTCTATCCTCTCTTCAGATGCTAAGCCCATTGTTGTGTTCAACTATGCGCAGTTCCTTGCTGATTCAATCCATGATCAGTTCTTGAAATTTTAGATAGAAGGGGTATTCAAATACACCTCTGTGTTGGTGTACATTTTTTCATGTTTTCAATCCAGCAAGTTCAAATTCGACATGACAAAGAAAGACGAAGACTCTCAATCGCAATCTATAATTTTCTGGACAACTCTATTGAGAAAGGATGAGAAAGACTACTCTTACAAGATTTTTTTAGACCTATTTTTTCATATAGCATTCAGTTCACTAAACAGCACCACAGAGCCAAGGGTCAGTGAAGAAATCAAGAAAGTGATGCAATTGACAGAGCAAATGAGGACATGAGACTAGTATCTCTACCAAAACTACACATAGATCAGGGTTTATGGCAGTGAATTCCCCCCCTAAAAACTTCTGAAATACCTATCCATGAGGATATTTTCCCTTGAGTATGTCAAAAAAATGATAGATGTTGATGAGGTGCATTTTTTTTCAGCCAGGAAGAAGTCACAATTCAGGATCAAATCCCAAATTTTTCCATTCATCTGCAACAACAAGGCAGTAGGGGCAAAGATAGATAAAATGTTAAAAGAGATGAATTTCACACACAGTTTCACTTGGTCCTATGATCCAAAGGGGATCATCTATAAGAAGAGGGTGGAAAACAATTCCACACTCTACATCCATACCCACATATTGGAGGTAGAGAAGTACATGAACCAAGAAGAATGGGTGGTAGACACACTCCAGGAGGCTGAAGAGAAAGTCATCTCTACTTCAAGAATCCAAACACCAACTCCACAAGAGAGGAAAGTTGTAGGAGTTCAATATGACAAAGGGAAGGAGCCTGAAAAGGAAATATAGAGCAAGAGGACCAGGGAGGATCAAACAGACATGGACATCGATTCCTCCACTAAAGAGTTAAAAATTAAATATAGAAAGAGATTCAGGATCAACATGGGCCTCGACTAGGCCAGTGAGAAGAACCAACAAACTATCATCACAATTGGGGACTCACCAAGTTCATTTCCAGTAGGTGGCCAAGTGATCTTCTTCACATCCTCTACCACTGTGCCATTCCAACAGCAGAATGTGTAGACTCCAACATATACTCCCACTACAAAACAAAAGGAGGAAGACATATATGACACATTCAGGGAGATCAAAAAAATAAATGAGGTCCTCAAGACCAACACCTACAACCAGTTTTGGAAACAAACAGGCAGCTCCCAGAGTAGACTCCCATAAACCTTTGAATCTGAGAAGGGAACAATGAGGATGGCATTCTTGGAGGCACAAATTCCTCAGCCCTAAGGTGAAGTAGGCTACAAGAATACCTCCTTTGATTTTGATGCAAAGAACATCCACCCAATAGACCAGATGGAGATGCACAAGAAGACTGGGAAAATGAGCTCCTCCACCCTAACTAGCACATCCACGAGCCTCTCAAAACTACAGATGAATTTTTCCAACACACAGTCAAAATTAAAAGCGGAAAATATCTCTGCCATGGCCAAAGATTCAAGGATAAATATCTGGAGGATTTGGTGATGCGGCTCAGGTAAAATCCATCAAACATGGCAGTAGCAGAAACCCTGGTGAAGAAGAAGAATGTAAACATAAATACTTTGAGGAGGCAACTTAAGATGTCAGTGAGAGAAGACCCTATGGAAAAAGAGATAGAATCAAGTGAAACACAGAAAGAAAAAATGCTACAATTGATTGTTGAACAAATAGAGAAGATCAAGAAAATGAAGAATGAGATGGATAAAATGATCAAAGAAAGGAAGAAAGAAATAAGGGATGCAGTGAAGGGAGAAGTAAAGGAAATAACTAAGGCCATGATCCCCCTACAATAAGTTCCTCTCACAGTGATCCCAACATCCACAACATCTATAGGTACAGTGGGGGAAAGCACTAAGCATCTAGAAAAGGCAATGGAGAACATGTCTTTACAGTCAGCAGAGATTAAAAAGTTGCAGGATCATCTCAATGACCTACAAGAGAAATTCAAAGGAACGACTCTGCCGATGCCACAGAATTGCATATTAGAAAAAAACTATATGAAAGTATGCAGAAGTCCCTTCAGGAGTCCTAAATTGGCAGCATGGTAGGTTGAGTGAAACAAATTATATGGTTGGATATAATTGAATCTAGCTATGATATATGGCCACCAATTCAGATAATTTTTTAACAGAGGGATCTAATTGATTTGGTGAAAATTTCCATTGAGAAAACAAATGAAGAGCTTAAGGATGAGCCCCAAACTACCAAAAACATCATCAGATTCCTGAATTCTAAGAGCAATCATGAATTGGAGAAACTCGAAGTGGCTGACAGAACAACCTCTATTCTTGAGGTCAAAAAGGTGTTGAAAAAAAGGAGTCTGGTCACAAAACTAGAAGAAATATGCCATCAGTTGGAGACTGGGGTGAGTAGATTTTTCAACAGGATTGAGCCATTGAAAAAAGAGGTTTTCCTTCCTTATTTTCCATCAATGATAAGCTAATGCCTAGAAATGATTATGTGAAAATTCTCATAGAGATCTCAAAGGACACTTCCAAGCTCATAAATCTGAAGAACACTATGACTGGGGAAGAATTTTATGAAGTCACCAACAATGATGTCTTCATACAGCATGAGGTTAAATACATTTTTTAGCGGATACCAACATTTTTGAAGTACACTGAGACTGATGAATTTTACAGAAAGTTTAACATGACCAAGATTCCAACGCCAAAGATTTTGTCGAATTTATGTAGACTCCACGAAGGATGACAACTCAGTTCAATGACAAAGTAGGCAGTGCAACAAGTTGTGAGTACCAGAACTTCTAGTGTATTAGATCTGCCAGCACAGCAGACTGCCACAACAATAGGTAATGGCTTCACAAGGACGCCAGACATTTGTTAAGAGGGTCGTTACAATAGAAGTGTGTTTCCACATCAAATTTATACATCTATTACAGAACAGTCACAATGTGTCCTTACAAGAGATGCACAGACCTATTTTCAGTTACTCTTGTAGTAGACGAACTAATTACCCTTTGATAATGACAATTAGGTGCAAGTAGTTTAAATATAAGTTTTCATTCTGTAACAGGGGTTGGACCCTGGTTTTGTAAGAATTTTCTTATTGCAAGTATGTGTAATTTTCAAGCTGGAGCATCAATAAAGACATCATTTTGCAAGATTCATATGTTGTGGTCACCTAGTGAAGTCTTCTTTTTTCATGTTTAATGTTTTTCTGCTGTAATATTTTCATGCATACCATATGAATTCTAATTGTAAACAAGAAAGTTAGAATAAGATTTACTATTCGAGGTACCTTATTTCTGACAATCTTTACAATTTCTATGTTTTCTTCTAATGTATAGTTTAAGAATTCTTAGTTACTCTTAAGCTATTACTGAACTTAATTTTCTTTTCCTCATAATATCGTTCATTATAAACATCAGTATTCACAGCTAGCTTGCCTTGCTTATGCTCTGGGGTTTTATGCACTTACCCATCCCTTTAGACTCCATAACCCAATGGAAATTGCTTAGAGAAGACCCTTTCTATCCAACCACGAAAAATCGAAAAAACAACCCTCACAATCAATTAAACTAGCCTAATATCAGAAAACATAAACAAATCTAAATATTATAGAGAGATCCCTCTCTTAGTCTAGGAGGGCTAGATCCTAGGCTTCAAGTGGTTTGATGTTGTGCTTTTTAGTCTAGTCTTGCCAATCTTATAAATTATATAGTGATAACACACACACCAGATTCTTTTATTATGAGAGATATATATACATAGATATTTAGTTAAGAAAACAATTGAACAGATTAAACTAAGTCTAAACTATCATAACCATAATGATTAATTCTTTAACACTCCCCCTTAATCTTGAGAGTTACATTGCTTTACTCCTAAATTTTGACATTGAAATTTGAACTTAACTTTTCCTAGTGGTTTGGTGAAGATATCCGCTAACTGATCCTTGCAATCACAAAATTTGAGAACAATATAGCCATTTTATGAGTTCATGAATGAAGTGAAAATGAGTGTTGATATGTTTTCTCTTTTGATGAAAGACATTGTTCTTCGTGAAGGAAATAGCAGAAGTGTTGTCACAAAGGATTGAAATAGCTTCATTTTCTATATATCTGAAGTCAGAAAGAAGTCTCTTTAGCGACACTGCTTGACATGATGTTGAATTAGTTGCAACATACTCGGCCTTTGTTGAAGGTAGTGCAACTATGGGCTACTTTTTGGATGACCATGAGATCAAGTTTCTGCCAAATAGAAAAGCATAGCTAGAAGTGATTTTCCAATCATCAATACATCCTACATAGTCACTATCTCTATAACCAACAAGATTACTTTCTGTAGAGGCTGCATATGATAAACCATAAGTAGATGTACCTGTAATGTATCTTAACACCATTTTTCCAGCTTTCCAATGATAGTCTTTATGAGATTCCATAAAAATGGAAATTTAACTTACTGCAAATGTTATATCAGGTCTAGTAGCAGTAAGATACATAATACTACCAGCAAGTTGCTTATACAAAATTGAATTAACAATAGTACCCACATCATATTTACTTAACTTTGTACGAACTTGAATAGGAGTATCCACTGGTTTACACTTGTCCATCTTAAAAAATTTCAAAATGTTAGTAGCACATTTTGGTTGAATCATAAAAATACCTTCGTGTGTTTGTTTCACCTCGATAGATAAGAAGTATCTCATTAATCCAAGATCTGTCATTTCAAATTCATTTTTCATTGCAGCTTTAAATTTATTTAACTGCATGTTACTTGTATAAGTTATGTCATCAACATATAGACATAGTATTAAAATATTACCTTGATGATCATTCTTGATATACAAAGTGGGTTCATGATCGTTTCTTCTGAAACCATTATTCAACAAGTAATGGTATATTCGGCTATACCAAGATCTTAGAGCTTGCTTCAAGCCATACAATGATTTCTTCAACCTGGACACCTTATGTTCTTGATTTTTTATTTTAAAACCAAGTGGTTGATCAACATGCAGTTCTTCATTCAAAACACCATTAAAAAAACAGATTTTACATCCATTTGGTAAATAGGCCACTTGTTTTGTGCTACAATAGCTAATACAGATTGAACAATATCAATTCTTTCTATAGGTGCAAATGTTTCACCATAATCTATGCTAGGTTGTTGTGAAAAACCTTTGGCAAATAATCTTTCTTTATGCTTATCAACTTCACCTCTCTCATTTAACATTCTTTTAAAAACCCATTTGATATCTATATAATTTTTATTATCAGGTAGATCAACCAAATCCCAGGTTTGATTTCTTTCAATAACATTGATTTCATTATTCATTGCATCTACCAATTATTTGTGCTTTATATCCTCTTCAAAACAAGTAGGTTGAAATGAAAGAAATGCAAAATTTACAATATCATCAACATCGGCTTTTGCATAAATATCACTTAAGTTTCTCATTTTAGGATTATCGGAATCAGACTCAGAAGATGATGAACAACTACTGCTTGATGAACTACTATTGGTTTTGTCTTGAACCTGTAACCTTGGAGTGCTAGTTGTAGAATCTTGATGTTCATCTAACAGAATAAAAGGATTAGGACAAGTATTGTTCTCCTTTTCATTCCAAGATTTTTCTTCCAAAAGTTTCACATCTTGACTTATGGAAAAATTCTTAGTTATAGGATTAAACAATCTGTATGTTTTACATTGATCACTATACCCTATAAATATATACATTTTTCTCCTATCATCAATTTATTTTCTAAATTTTTTTGGAACATGAGCAAAAGAAATTCAACCAAATATATGAAAGTGTGAAACAATCACCTTTTTTCCACTCCATGCCTTTTCAGGTACAAAACTTTAAACACTAGAAGTTGGCGATCTATTCAAAATATATATTGAAAATGCAACTGATTCAGCCCATAAATCTTTAGACAAATTTCGTGTTTTGAGAAAACATCAAACAATATTCATTATTTTCTGATTCTTTCTTTCCGCAATTCCATTCTGGTGTGGAGTATAACTGATTTTCGTTTGTTTTTTAATACCATGTTTTTTGCAAAAATCAATGAATTTTTTAGATTCATACTAATCTCCTTTATCAAACCTCAGAACTTTAATAAAATTTCCACCCGAGCACTGTAGATTTCCGCTCAAACCCAAACCTAAGCCTGTTGACAAATATCTATAGAGATGGAAAGTTGTGGTTGCCGACAGAATCCCTATGGCTATCCCACTCATATACACACCTGAGCATCTCGTTTCGCTGACAACACTCGAGACTACGTTTCCTCTTTTGGTCATACGCCCAAAAAATTTCTCCACCTTCCCTATGGCCAACACCTCAACCACTCTGAGCTTCAAACCATTGGCTCTAACATTCAACGAGAGGGATCCATTTTACATCTCTTCTAATCATAAACATTGTTACACCATGGCCTTTACACTCATCGCAACATGCACATGCATCGGCGATCCGATAACTGGGTTTTTTTTTATAACACTTAGATTAAATGATAAGCACAACATAGCTTTGATATCCATTTCTGATTTTCTCTTAGATCTTTCCATCCAATGCAAATCAAAACATATTTACACAAATTTATCCAAATGCAAAAAAAAATAACCGACAGCAACAAGCATGCACAAAATATTTATCCTAGGAAAACCTAAGTCGTAAAAATCTAAACCAATGAAATTTCATTACCTTTCACCAAAATTTTGGTCAACTAGACCGAAGGAAGATTCAGTAGCTTTGGCCAAAACTTTGCCGAACCGGACCAAGTGAGCCTTAACCACTCACCTCCCCATCCACATTACAATGAATTCTTCCTAATTTTTTATACGGTACATTACATGTGATACCATGAGAAGAAAATCATGAGTACACGATACCACATTCCCCAAAGCAACTATTGTTTAACCTAGTCAACGTTAATTCAAGCCCTAGTCAATTTTACCTCACATTGTGGCATATATTTTTCTATGTAACCTTAATATGGAAACCTCAAAGTTCACGTGCTTTAGCTAAAAGTTCCACTATTTTTTATTATAAAATTAATACACTTCATAATAATAATTTTATTAATGTATTTATCAATAACCATCCACTATGATATACAAACCCTTTATACCATAACCATTTTTTTTTTAAACTAGTGCATACTTTAACTTTATAGATAATTTATTATTATTATATAATAAAAATTATATATATATTTTGAAATCCCATTAGTTCCATTCTATAAAATATTAATTACAAGGTTTAAACGTACTTCTAACTAATTACAAGGTCTGACGTACTTCCTTGAGGCAATTAAATCACATGGTACCTACTCCTACATAAAAATAAATTTTTTATTTTATGAAAACATCATGATTTCAGTCATGTATGTTGTTACCATCACCGATGGATAAAGTTAATGTACTTTGTGAGCGAATCATTTTTAGTTTTGTCACATTTTTCCATAATATATTATTTAATCATATTTCTTTTACTGTAATGAAATTCATATCACAATTAAATTTATTAATTTCTCTATTATATTATTTAATTAGCCCGATAACATTTACTATGCAATTTCCACATCTTTCACTTTTTATAACTTAATGTGCTGCTCAAATAGTAAAACTGGTATTAGTGTTAATGTTAGTATCAAAATTAATATTAATATGCAAAACAAACTGAAATATCAACATATTAGTATGCAAAGGACTAAATATCAACATATGTTAACATTAAAATTGAACTTAATATTAATATTATTGCTAAGTCTAATCCTGAATAGAGGTTGAATTAGGCTTTCACCTTTTGGCAACATGGAAAGAACATAACAAAAGAATCTTCAAGGATCAATATTTAAACCTGTGAGGATTATGGAAAGGAATTATTCAGAATATCATATAGACAATCATAGCATACCAATGACACCCAGATAAATGGCAGGTTTTCCCCTAAGAGGCCCGAATTCTCAATAAATTGAATTTATCTCCTCAAATGATTTTACCACCTTCATGGAAGCTCATGGTATCTCCTAGATCATCTTTGTCCCATTACTCATCCTTTGAGAGGGTTTTGTGAAGCTCAAATTTGATGGAGCCTCCCATGGAAATCCTGAGGGTGCTGGGCAGGGAGGCATTTTCCGATACTATCAGAATAATATAAAGATACTCTATGCAGCAGATTGTGTTCACAGTAGCAACAATGAAGCAAAATTCACCGCTCTGGAGAAAGGCTTAATCATTGCTAAAAGAAAAGTATACAGAAAACTGGTGATAGAAGTGGATTCCCGCCTTGTGATTGAAGCCCTTAAAAACTCAATAAAGGTTCTAGCAGTGAAAATATTAGTCACAGTTGGAGAACTAACTAACTGATCTAAAATAGTGGCAACCTAATCACTGGGTTTTATTACTTAATCCCATATCATGTTATGTGAGAAGGAAATAGGGCTACGAATTTTCCCGCAAATACGAGATGCCAAAATGCTGGGAGGACGTTGGAGTGACCATGGAACACAATCGAAAATAAAGAAGATTTGGATCAATTCAAACGTATTTTGAAAAAGGATGTTAGGGATAGCAACATTCAATGCCAAGATATGAATATGAGACCCCTGATTGGGGTGAGAGTTGGCGAAGTGGTCTCACTAGGATCTGAGCCAAGTACTGTGTAATTATGAGGCATAATGAAAGTTTGCTGGACGATGGACCTCATTTAATTCCCTACATGTGTAAGGTGGACATGAACGTTGCAAGGTGTATAGTTACGCATCGGCTCCGATTAAAAATCTCATTTCAGAGATTTTGCTCAAGAATTTCAGTTGGGTCTATTTTTGTGGTTAACTGTCTCCTCTAAGTACAAAGGGTGGTTGTGGAAGGGTGTTACTTGGGCATCTTCATCTCCCAATTTGCAATATTTTGGTGTGGGTATGTCCTTTTTGTTAGCCCTAAATTCATCAATCTACTTTGGTTAACCGTCACTTCTTGAATGTTAAGATGGTTGTTTCTAAGTTGAGAAAACTGGAAATTTTCAAGGTCCCTACGTCATAAGTGAGACAAAAAAAATGTCAATTTTGATTTCTGACCCACGTAACTTGATATTATTTCTGTGTATTATGGTATTCTTCTTTCTCTGATGGCTTTGAATTATGTAAATAATGGCGGGGATTTCACCAGTGTCCAGTGTTCCGAGTTTATGGGCATTTTTTAAAATTGTTTCCTTAATGATAAATCATATGGGGAATTTGTAAGACAAACTACCATGATTGGATGATAACCCCAATTTCAAAGGGCTACTAGCCATCGAAAGAAACCAAAGGTGTCCCGTTGTGCCGGGGCTAGGTCAAATTCGTGAAGTATACACAGTTTTCTGAGTCTCTTTCTTATTATTATTGTTTTTTTTTTATGTCTTCTCATCTTTTCAGGGATTCACCACTTTGGTTTCGCGCTAGAATTTCTCTCTGCAATCTAGTTGCCAGTTCAGACGAGCCCTTGGACGATAGATGTTTTAATTCTCATATTTTGGTTTATTGTACCCTTGTGCAGTATACAAGCAAGCCCTATGGATCGATCCTCTTCACCCAAAGGGAACGTAGTACTTGGGGGGTCAGGCTCAGGGTCGAAGCAAATGACGTATTCAAGGTGTTGGGAAATCTCATCCTCTGCAACCCAAGGTTTGAGGGCGCCGAGGTATTATTAGGAAGACCCGGAAATTCATTTACGCTTACCATCTTAACAAGCCTCCCCGTGTCCACCAATTGATCTTAGGCTGGGAATCAGAGTTAAAATACCAGGTTGAGAACACCAACGTATACTTGGAGGAATGAAAGTATTTGGTGCAAGATCCAGGCCATTCTCGAGGTAAATACACCCAACTTCAACAAACAGTGCATTTATATTAGATTATGAAGAATATTGTGCCAAAAGAAATGGCGTCCATTTCTGATGGTCCATCCAAAACAGATACATACCTTCAAGAAATTCACAGGGAATTCCAATTGATCCAGCGTGAAATTCAACTCCAAAATGTTCACCTCAATGGCATCGAGAAGCGCATTCCTTGCCTTCCTTGCTTCCATCAGCAGACAGAGTTATCGGGTTCTAATGCCAAAGATCTAACACCCATCGACTCCTGAATAATTGGGTGATTATCATGGTCATGTTTTGTTAAAATTTTGAGAAGTTTACATGATGGCTTACAGTGTTTTAGCTTCTGTTTTAGGTACATAGCTATTAAGAAAATTAAGGATATTTAGACTTATATTGCACTTCTGGAAGGTTTAAGGCTCTTTTACATTTTGGATCCTTTACAATGAAATCAAATAGCCAATAGACGGGTAAACACCCTATTGGATACAATATTGGATGTGTATGTATACCTTGGCCATTTTTTAAAATGAAATAGAAAATAATTGTTAGACATATATATATTAATTCATAGGGGTAACTCTTTTGTTGGAATTGGCAGGTTTAATACATTTCATAATTAATTATTTTGATGGGACGGTCTGTCATTTCATAATTAATTATTTTGATGGGACGGTCTAAATTAACAGATGCTGGTATATTCTCGCCATCGCCACTTCATTTATGAATGAAAGTGAAACTAATAACTTCCTTGCATATTTAAATCAAGTATTTAAACCATGTTTAACCTAATTTTTTACCAAATCCTAATTAAAATTTTACTATGTCTCTGGATTATAAACATTAATACAAAAAGATTAAGAAAAAAATATCCCACTTTTTCCCACATTTATTTCAAAAATATACGTGGAGGCAAAGAGGGACTGAAGCATCGGATGACAGTGATGAAGCATCACACGCCTGTCCCAACATTTTCCCCCAATGTCTCATGGTTGATGGTTGAAATTCTGTAACGCTCCAATGGCCGTCCATCACCAGCGCTATCCACAAATAAGTTTTGCCCATATATATATGGGATTCATCGAATACCAATAGCCCAGCTAATGTGTTACAGTTACTGCCCGCTATGGTCTCTTTCTTCCATGCATATAATTTTTTACGTATTAATTCCTGCTCTTTGCATGCTCCGTGGTATTTCATTATTTCCCAAATGCAAAAACTTTGGAAATCCTTTTTTATTTTGAAGTATCGGTCCACAATGCATTTCTGCCCTGTCAATTTTGATTACTAATTATCTTTTTTTCATTATGCGCAGTTATCTAGTCTTACCAGTGTTTCGAATAAGGCCACCCGACATTTGCAGCCAAAGAATCGGGACTCTTGCTAGTCGATTCGTCCATTTTCTACGATATTTTTCCAATACGTTCCGTCTCTCAAATATGTATGTGAAACTTTTTATATGGGTTAATGAGGTTTTGGTGAAATTTAGAGTTAAGTCATAGTGAAATTTAGTGTATAGTTGCATTTGAAGGGGTTTTAGGGGAGTGGCTACCTAAAAACAGTATTGATTTCAACCTCAAATCAAGTCTGTACGAAAAACATTGTCACAATCAAATCAATTGCGTGAGAAAATTTCTAATAAACATTTTCTCGTCTGTAATGCTAAAGAAGTCTCTACACAAAACTCCAATGCGATGAGAAACCCATAACAGAGGAATTCTGACAACAAAGGAATAACAGGTATTGTCTCGATGGATTCCATTTAGTAATCCATCCAAGGTTGGTTACATATTAGGTGTAAAGCTCCAACCAAAAAAAACATAATATATTTTTCCATGGAATATGAACCAACACGATAATATCTTTAGGTTTGGAATATAGTAAATCTTACCAATATACATCTTTTGTTTTTCAAATTTGTTTCCCAAACATGTTAAATAACTTAACAAACTGGTCCCTTATTTAATTAGTATTAAGATAAACTTACAATTAAGAGCATAAAGACCTTATATTCCATTTTTTCTTGGTTGCAAAAATTAGATTAGTAAATAGCATAGCTTAACATTGAATTGATTTAAATTGTTATATAGATATCCATGCTAAATTTATGTTGATTGAAGATCTGAGAATATTTGAAAATCTAAGGATCAGGATATAATAGGAATAAAGATGCCCACGGTTTACTTGTGAAAAATATATGCCCATAACGATCAGGTCTTAATAATGGACATAAATAAAAATATATGTATAAATATATGTCTAGGTCTTAATAACGGACATAAACAAAAATATATGTATAAATATATGTATAGGGTTTAATAAGGAAAAATAATGTAGGTTTGATTTTATTGATAGGAGATTAGATAATTTGAATGGGAGTTGTTTTTTATCTGAGTTTTTGGAGTTTTTGTGTGTTTTTTAGTCGGGATCAGATTGAATTAATTGGGGTGAATCTTGATTTTTGTTATTTAAACTATTTTTTGATAGCATATATAGATTGGACATCTTCGAAAATTTCTAGCTAATTTAGATTGTGTAAATTTTGCCCATAAAACTTGTGATTTCAATGAATTCCTTTCATATTTTAGACAAATTAAATCAGAAAATAAAGAAAAATTTTCAGGAAATCACATTAAAGAGGGTTAAAAGATTACTCGAGGTTGAAATGTGACATATTAACATGAAATATGAACGAAGGTATTCAAAGACAACTCCTCTTTAAAGAATGGAAATTGTACACACACTGATACAATCTTCACGTAAACAATTTATCATATTAACATGCAGTTTTATATTATAAACTGGATGTTTGCCATTGCATCTGCTCTGAATATACAATATAAACAACGTGGAGTTACGGCATAATTTATGATCCTACACAATTAGGTTTAGAATTGAATTTATAGGTTGTTTTTGGGAAATTATTAATAGCTCGATAGACGTATATAGTTGAATCAATTAGCAAATGAATATATATAGGACTCCAACTTTGTAAATCATGGATGATACTATAATGGAATATGGAATGGTGATCTAGTAGACAGGAGAGCATAAGGAGTTTCTGTTGGCTGGTTAAACAAGAATTCCATCTATAAACTTGGCAACTCTAATTGCAGCGGCTTGCAGCTTTTAGGTATCGTTAATACCATAGTTTCTTCAAAACACATGATTGGCTCCAGGCAATCAAAGGGACTAGATTCATCCCTCGTTTTAATTAGATAGCAAAATGGGGCTTCGCTATCCAGATAATGTAATGAAGAAACATTTTCTTCTGTCATTGGTTTTGATTGGTAGCTCCCATTAAAGGTGAGTGAATGAAACTTTTCTTCATATTTATCACTTGAAGCTACAACAAGTTCCTCTTTACAAAGGTCAATATCTTTTTCTCGTTGTTCAATGGACTTCTGGGTAAAAGCTTTTCTATATATCCGACATAACACCATATCGCCGGACTTCTTCTGCACAAGGGGACATAAGTTCATTAAATAAAACTATCTAAACATCGACACTTTTATCTAACCAATAATACCTTGGGGTTAGTAAGTACTATTTGATACTAAACTACATTTAAGGGAAATTTAATAGTGATCTATACATTTTTATAAATAGTAAATGGTAAGCTAGGTTGAGTTATCGATTTTTTTTTAATTTCATGCAAATGTGAAGAAAAACGTTGTCTCGGTATTTAATTTTCTTAGTGTTTGATTGATTAGGGTTAAATTAAAAAAAGAGAAGGACCAAAGATAGAGAAACTAATCACCACTTGGGTGGAGGAGCTTAGGTCCGGTATTCTATACTTTTTCATTATCCAGTCTGTCTTCCACCCATGTGGGGCTTTTCCTTCATAAAAAACCAAATATAAAACAAACTATTGTAAAATATATATTATAAACTTTAAAAAGTTTATGATATATATATTAATAGTATGTATATATGTGCCTAAAATAAAAAAAAAAGACTTTCACCATGCCGCTTAAATAAAACATAGGAGAATGATACATTAAGGTTTTTAAACCTTAATACAAATTGCCGTGTAAAACGAAACTTAAACCAAAGTTTAATAACCCTTAATCATGGACTTCAAACAAATATTAAACCAGATTGCATTCTTTTTTGCATGTCATTCGAGCCCTATGTTAGAAAGCCCTTTTTGAGCACGATAGGCCTATGATTGGCTAGTTGCTAGGGCCCGCGGATATCGAACAAAATATAAGCCGGATTCTATAAAAAAATCGCGTTCCAAAAACTCCTTGTGATGTCACAATAAATTCTACACGATAAGACGTGATTGGTCCACGTTGCTTTGGCTTCGCTGGCAGTGGGACCTCTGTGTTGTGGGCTCGTTCAAATCAAAACAAAAAACACTGGTGTGAAAGGACTGTGGTTGGTTATGTGTTTAAATGCAGTGGTTGCAGGTTTTAATGGTGGTATGGCAAATATTGAAGAGGCGGTATGGTGCTGCAGAAAGGGACGAGGTGTTCCGTGGTCAACCAAAGAAATTCAATGCGAAGCATGGCATGCAAAGAAACCAAAACCTGAGCTGTTGTCCTCCGGCACTATTTGCAGTTGGAGTTAAGATTCAACAATTTAATGTCGGTATAATTTCATCAAAGATCAGTGGGTGGCCTTCTTGGACCCTTTTCTTCAAATAGAAGCCCAGCAGCTCCTCGTCTGTTGAGGGGAGTCTAAAATCTGGAAGGTCCATTAACTCCCCCTGCGCAAAACCGTTATTGCAATTTTTTTTCGGCATGACCCTTTGACATATTTTGAAGAAGCACTATTACAAATTCCCTCAAAGAAAAGTGCCAATAGAAAATCTTATATAAACAAAGAACTTAAGTATGGAAGTGTGTCTAGAAAAGCGAAAAAATGTTTTTAAGAATTGACAAATATGGATGGTCCAAAGGCACATTGAGGCGGTGAAACGATTCAACGTTTTATCACATGTACCTAGGTTCTAGATCATGCGAAGTCGTCATTTTTTTTTGCATATGTTGCATATTTCGACCAAGGTGTAGGAATGATTTACCTTGGATACCAAACGATATAGAAATCCAAACCATATTTTCTATAGGATGCATTTATTTATTTTTAAAAGAGAAAAAAAACGCGAACTTTAATATATATAAAAGAGAGTACATGTTACATATTTTTTTATGTTGTTTAGTATTAAGATCTTTTATATAGTTCTAAAAGAAACACATAATAATTTTATGTCAAAATAAATATGAAGAGTAGTCAGAAAGTTCAAAAACCTGTAACTTATTCTTAACAATTTCAAAACAGTATGTAAAGATTGTTAAAACGTATCAGTATTTTTAGATTAGATCTATGGAAGATAGTAGGGGCTAAGAAATGGAAATAATTCCGGTGTCAATCCTGGAATCATGTTTGAATGCAACATCAAAAATGACTTTTAGAGTTTTTCCTATTCCACCTTTTGAAAGCTTGTGAGAGTTTTCTCTGCTTCTCTTTTTCAAAGCTTGTGAGCGATGTGATTTTACTCTATGTGCTGTGATGTGGCTGTATGTGATTCCTTAAAATGTTAGCAAAGTATGTTCAACTAAATGTATGCACTTCATCAAATTTGTTAACAAAACAATGAAGGTATGCTCTTCATCAAATTTGTTAACAATGGGGGATGGAATCGAGAGAGTCCCTTAAGCCAGACAATGATTCATTTAAAAGACCCCGAATACTTGTAATTTTTTGATGTTAGAGCCATTTTGCAGTGAAGAAGGTGCCTCATCAAGCTATAAATATTGCTTTATTGTTGGAGCCGCTGCCTGTCTCCCTCCCACCAGAAATAATAGTAGGTGCCTTGTTCAGAAATAATAAGAAAACAACCACAATTACTATTATAACAAGTACCATAGAAAAATTCAATCAAGAACCTTTGCCATAAATCCAATTCTTGTGCCTTTCTCAAATTCCCTCCCACCAGAAATGATAGTAAGTGCCTTGTAACATTATGCTATTTTATAACCCAAGTTTTATAAGATAAAGCTTTTTAATATTAAAAAATTGCTTTAGGTTAATATTTATATTGAGCATCAAACATTTACATCAATATTAAACATAGACATTAATACACACATAAAAAATACTTATTAATATTAATAGTAAATTTGTGAGTTCTTTTTAACTATTGTAATAATGTTCTTGTGGCTCATATGATTTTATACATTATGTATATGTGCATTTTACTATATTTGTAGATGGAAAATTTCTTATCTATATTGCTTATTCTATCCACCATTAATTGAAAGTTGTTTTGTTGATATCATGTGTGTTTTCTTTTATGTTAGGTGATTTCCTTATTTTATCATGGATCTAGCTATTTGGAGTTTTATTCCATTTGAAATTCTTGAAATTGTCTTCCTTTGGCTCCCTTTATCAATTGTGATAAATTTTAGCACTATTTGTCAGCGATGGAAGAATGTTTTGCAAAATCCTTCTTTCTTATTGCGTTGCAAGCATATCTGTACAAATGAATTTGGATTTATGGTTCCTTTCCTCAATGATGAAGACAATTATTTTGCTGTTGAATACCTTAATCAACATGGGCGCATATATCGTTTTCATTTGTGATTCATAGATTCAAGATACAAAGTAGAGTCTACTATTGGACCAATGGTAGTTTTATCCTTACCAACAGAATTCTCCCATTCATGAAACTATTTTGTAATGAATCCATTTAAAAATGCATTAAAAAACATTGGGCGAATATGAATTGGAGACTGGGGATTATTTTCGTTATTGGAAAATGTGAGTAGCAACAAATATGACTGGGTTGTTCTACATATCTATGATAGAATGCAGTCTAAATTTTATGTTTACAGTAGTCTTGATAAGGTTTGGCGAAAGGCTCATCTTCGATTTGGTGGCACTTCACCCCCTCAAAATGGAGTGTTTTATAAAATTAAATTTTTTTGGCTCTATCTTGACACAGAGTATGAAGATTATCCTTGATATGGCTATACAATCTACTAGTTTGATGTAATAAAAAATGAATGGGGATTTTCATTTGTTCCAATCATTGACATCTGGTGTATGTCATTGGCAATATGCAAGAATCAGTTGATATGTCTTATCAATGATGGCTCCACTTCTGTATGGTCAATTGAAGAAATAGATAATTTCCAATTTCGTCACCCATGTATTGAATGAAGAATTGACCACTTGGAGGATGATTGGGGCTTCAGATGGAATTTGTTGGAAGAAATGTCTATAGATATAAATATGAAATGTCCTGGTTATCTTCCATTTCGAACAGTCCAAGGTGTGGTTCTTATGTGCAAATGCAGTGAAGTTCCTTTCCTATTATATGACATGATGACTGGCCTCTGCTTCCCAACAGATATTGATAATTCAACTAATCAACAAATGCATGGATTTTTGTCTCCAACATTGCAGGATTGAAATGATTTGATCGAGTCTGGAAATGTTTTTGCAATTTATCCCTGTATGGTTTCTATTGATGAGATTCCACCATTAGATATGGACATGGAATCTTAGGCTATTAGTCATTTTATATTCTCTCTGTTGTCGTGGAAAATATTTCCTTTTTTTTTTTACTTTACATACTTTTGGGTATGTATTCTAAGACTATGGATATTTATATGGCTCCATTCAGAGGGGGTGTCTTCTATATGTGTATGTATCGGATGTTGGATATTTAATTCCATTGCAATTTTCTCGAAAATATTTATTTTCGTGTCCCGTGTAGTTCTTTTAATTGCATTTGAATGTGTTTGGATGCTATCCATTTTTCTTTGTTTTTATAATTATAATTACTGTGACTTATTTTATACATGGTGTTTCCATTAGTTTTTTCTCACTGATTCTCAAAAAATGTTATATCTTTAGGTTATTTTTATTATTTAAATTTATATTTTGATGGTATATAGTTCCAAATATTTAGATATATTTCAAATTCATATAATTATTTTAGTATTTTGTTCCATTTCTATGGGTTTCCCATTACAATTATAATATGAGACATGAAATTTTATCTTTTTTTGTTTTGGCCATTTGAAAAAATCCATTTCTCCTTTTAGCCATTTCAAAAAATTATTTTATGTTTTCATAACTTTATATGGTTGGAAAAATATCGTATACGAGTTTCATTTCTTTATGTGGTTGGAAAAAAAAATGTGTTCCTTTTTCATTCTTTTGTGTTTATGTATATTGTATATATTATATGTTCCATGTTTATTGTTCTATAATAAATTTGTTATTATTCATGGTAGACATGTCATCTGGAGGTACAAGCAAGCATACAAGAGAAAGGAATCAGTCACCAGCATCACGTGACAAGTCGTCGTTTACGGTATCAACAAAATAAGGACACAATAAATGAGCATAGGAGAGCTAAATATCATAGAAGAACGAGTGAAACAACTCTTCAAAATTATTTTATGATTCCTCGTAAGTATCGTACTATGGATGATATCATGGAAAGAAATTTCCCCTTGATAGTTCATTCCCAGAATATCCTCCTCGTCAGCATAATTTTTTTTTTCAATGCTCTCCTAAAAATTTTCATATTATTGAGGAAAAATATCGCAATAGGGAAGAACATCATATTGATAACATGGATGCAAATTTTTACCCCAACCCTTCTCTCTCCACAATTGTATCTTGTGAGAAAGGCCAGAGGTTGCAAAATATCCATGGTGGAGGCAATGATGACATTGTATGTGATGACTTGGATGATAGTTTGATTGGCCATTTTTTTGATAATTTGGATCCAACTGGTCGAAACATCGTATCTTCCAATCTCCCTTCTTAAAATAATGTTGTCCCACGAACAGAATCAGTCATCCCTGATAGAATTTTGTGTGGAACAATGGAGGTAACTCAATGATATCTTTACATTTGCTGCAGTAGTGGTTGTTTTATTACATTCCTCTATTTACATTTTTTTTTACTAATAAGGTATTTTATTCTCTTGGAATAGGATACACCTCATTTTAATAGAGGTCTAGAAATTATCTACCCAAGTCTTCCATCTACTAATCTGAGTTTTGAATATCAAGCACGTCATAACCTTCCACTGCATTCTCCTAGACAATCAAATCGACAAACTAATGTTAATGTTCAATGTATTTGATTTGATTTTTCATTTTTTGAGTTTGTGGTACATTTGACATGAATTTTATTGCATAATTTATTTTCTTCAAATAGGACACAACTCATTTCAATAGAGGCATACAAAATAACTTTGTAGATGTTCTGTCTACTGATGTTATAAGTGAAGAGGAACCATAGCATAGCGTTCATCGACATCGCCAACAAAATGTAAATGTTGAATGCATTTGATATGTTCCTCCTTTTTTCATTTATTGTTAGTTGTACAATTATAAATATTTATTTTTTGGACATTTAGTTTTATAAAGAATTTTATTTTGTTTTAACAGGAAACAACTAATTTCAATAGAGGCGTCGAAACTAACTCACCAAATGTTCTATCTACTGATGTTAGAATTGAAGAGCAACCATCTCATACGCTTCATCCACATTGCCAAACAAATGTAAATATTGAATGAATTTGATTTTTTTTTTCATTTTTTCAATTCTAATTATTTGGACATTCAATTTTAAAAAAAATTATGCTAAATAAAGTTTGGCATCCTCTCAGGTTCCAGAAATGCAGACCATAAATTTGGAAATACCATGTCATATATCTGTTCCACATGTTTCAAATTTGGGAAGGGAATCTCATGGTCCTGAAAATAAAGTAAATTTTAGAAGAAATTATACTCTTCCACATCATTCTCCACATGGTCCAACCAATACAAATCATATTTATTTTGATGAAAAAATGATTGCAGTGCATAAAAGATTTCGAGAAAAGATAGATAGCTTGTTATTTGTCCAAATGTGCCACATCTTCCAAGAATCATATCCTGGAATCCAGGTTTTGAGAGATTCTGAAGGACCTATTTGCAGACGATGTAAGAATGAAAGAGGTTCACATCATTTTTTTGGCTATAATAACATGGATCCTGGTAAGCAACCTCATATTTTAAGAGTTCTTACTCAAGTTGAAGAAATTTTAACAGCACGTGTAAATCCTATTTTTCAAGTGACACATGCTCGAGGTGGGTAATATAAGTATAGGGACACACAATTAGCTTTCCCCAAGATATTTCTACAATTGCACAAAGTCTTCCCTGACATGTTGAAGATCTTGACTTTCTAATTGTGAGGAGATATGCTACTTAGTCTAAATATTATGAATGGTATGTAAAAAGATCTCGAGTTATGGCTGCATTGCGTTTCAAAATGAAACGTGATCAATATTATCGAGATGTTGTAATTGACTATGATTCAGTGAATGCTCTGCCCGAAAGATCAACAGATGTCTCCTCCAGGCTTAAATTTGTTGATTGTGACATTGGAGAATCTGAGATCAATGCAGCTAATAATGAAGGGTTTCCTCTTGAGCATTTTCCCTCTCATCCTTCTTATTTTCTTGCCCTCCTACCCAATGAATGGAGAGAAGTGGAAGAAATTAGAGCATTTCTTGATAATGTTGATTCTTCACATGTTCATGAAATGGATTGGCCTAGTATTGGAACATCTCCGGTGAATGAATATAATATTGAGGGGTTATTAGGTATGGAATTCCCCACATTGCTCCCCACTGGTGATGCTGATTGGTTGCAACCACGCATTTGTACTGTTGAAATTCATGAGTATGCATTGCATCTTCTTAGATACTATGATCAGAGGTTTAGAAGCCATCATTGCTTCTAATATTACCTATTCAACATGATGATGAGGCATCGTATCCAAGAAACTGATTCAATTTTTTTGAAGAAAAATTTACATGATAACTCACCGACAACAATTGATAACTTGCATCAACAACTTTCTGATTTACCAGACAATAAGTTGGCTGAGCATATTATGCAGTTTGGGTCTTCTTTAAGAGGTACAAGGGCATACTGGACTAAATATAGGGCTGAATTTACTGACATGATTACTCAGTTGGGATGTCCATATTTGTTTTTTACTTTGAGTGCAGCTGACACAAAGTGGCTAGAGGTGCATAGCCTCATGCTTGTACCCTCACATTCTTGTTCCTTAAATGAGAATCGTATGAAAATTGAAAATTTTATCCAGTGCCCTCATATTGTTGCCACATTTATGCACCATAGATTCAATATATTTCGAGAGGAAGTTATCCAAAAATATCTTAAAGCTAAAGACTTCTAGTACAAGTGTGTTTTCTTGAATTTATTTTCTATTCATTGTCAATTTCTTATTAATTTTCTATTTATATTTTTTGTAGTAACTTTGTATTCATTTTTTTTAGATATGAGTGGCAACATAGAGGTTCAGCACATATCCATGGTTTCCTATGGCTACAAGGAGCTCCTGACATGGAAAGACTTGATTGGTCAAATGATTGTGATTTGCAACATGCAAAGAGATTCTTTGAAAATTATGTAACTGCATGGAATTGAGGTGAAATACATCGTTGCAATATAATGGTTCCAAGAAGTCTCAATGATGACCCTTGCCTATTGAATACTAATCATATTTTCTCTTGCAATCCTCATAATGATTATGAAGAATTGTTGAACCATGTCCAAAGGCACACAAAGTGTAGTTTAGATTCTTGTTTGCGCAAAAAGGGAATTATTCTCGCTTGTCGGTACAATGCTCCATGGGATATTTTTGAGGAATCAAGATTGTTCATAGATGATCAAGGAAGAAAAAAATATGACCCAACAAGAAATGATGATAGGCTCAATCTACATAACATTGACCTTCTAACAATGTGGCGTGCAAATGTTGATTGCCAACCAGTGCTTTCTCGGCATGCTTTCCTAGAATATATTGCTAAGTATGCATCAAAAGCAGAGAAAAGTTCTGAAACTTATCATGATATGTTAACTAGAATTTAAAATTCTATTGCCTCTAAGGATCATGCTTTATGTGCTTACAGAAGGTTTCTTGTAGAAACAATTGTTGAACGTGACATTGGAGCACAAGAAACATGCCATATGTTGCTTAAGCTACCTCTTGTTGTTTGTAGTCGAAAATTTGTTACATTAAATGTTGGAAGAAAGGTTTTCAAGAAAATATCAAGGGGTGGCATGCAATGTTCATTTGAAAATACTTTTGTTCAACATTATCAGAAGAGGCCTTTTTCCTTGAACATCTATCTTTGATAGAAACAGCAAGATCTTGGACATTTGATAGCAAGCATAAAAAATATCCCTGGAAGCCTAGAGATGTTCATGCGATTGTTCGGGTCTGGCCACGGTTTTATTCTATTCCTAGTGAAGGTTCAAAGGAATTTGCAACCTTTTTCTGGACAAAATTTCTCTTGTACAAGCCATTTCGTGAAATTTCCGTGGAGATTGGGCTTTCAGCTGAAATTGTAGTTGAAAATTGGAGGAATTTCCGATATCGAGCATGGCATGTTGATCGAAATCCATAAATTGTTGAAAATGTTGAAGATGGAGAAGATGGTGATTTTGCTAACCAGAAAATGAATCTTGAAGATGATTTTCAAGAGTGGCAACTTTTCTCTTGCTTGGTTCCGCCAAGTAATGTCAATGTTTCTGATCTTCACACCCTTGGTCGAAGGGATTTTGATATATCCTTTGACTAGTAAATTACAACTATTTATGATGATGTGGCTGAAGAAGCTATTAATTTTATAAGGAATGGAATATCAAGGGGTGATAATGTTGACCTTTCAAATAGAACATTTGCCTCTCCAGATTCATTGGCAGAAGAACAATGACTTGCTTTTGAGATTGTTTTAAGGCATTTTGCTGAATATGAGATTCGTGAAGCTCTTCTTATGATTGTTCAGGGCACTGGCAAGTCTTTCCTTATCCATTGTATTTCTGAAGCTCTTTATAATCTTTCAAGTAATGGAAAAAGTCCTTTTCTTCTTCTTTCCCCAACAGGAATAGTTGCTTTTCATATACATGCAAAAACAATACACTCTGCTCTGAAAATCCTGACTAAAGATATGAAACCACTACAGGGTCAATCAGTGGCAGTATTACAAGAAGAAATGAGGCATATTCGATATATATTGATTGATGAAATCAGCTTTTTAGGATCAAGGTTATTCATGAAAATAGATGCTCGATTACGAGAAGCATTTCCAGAGAAAAAGAATTGTCCTTTTGGTGGTAGATCCATCATCCTTATGGGTGACCTTCGCCAGCTACCTCCTGTGAGAGATAATCCATTGTATGCAGGTAATACATAGGGAAAGTCTTGTGGAAAATATTGAACATTGTTGTCACTCTTTACACAATATTTTGCCAACAAGGGAGTAATGAGAAACAATCTTGTTTTCGTAGAGTCCTAAATAACATAAGAAATGTAGAACCTGTTCTTTATGATTGGGAGTTTCTTATGTCACGGGCTGATATCAGGTTGCATCCTAGAGAAAGGGATTTATTTAATGTAGCAGTTCACATGTTTCCAACAAATAATTTGGTCTCCTTCCATAACAGGCATATGTTGAAATCATTAACTTCTCCAATTGCACAATCTATTGCTATGAATTCAAGGTGTTCAGAAATTAGTGGTGCCGATGATGATCAACTAGATCATGAAGTTTTGTTGTGTCGTGGCCAACATGTTATGTTGAAATGTAATTTGTGGGTTGAAGCTAGTTTGGTGAATGGTGCACTTGGATATGTGAAGGAAATATTTTATATGCTTGCCTCTAAGCCACCTGAGCTTCCAATGTTCACAACTATAATTTTTGATAAGTATGTTGGTATTCCATTTGATGCAAGAAATCCAAACATTGTACCTATCACACCAGTGATAAGAGGAAATCGAAAACAAATTCCTTTAAAGATGGCATGGGCTCTTACAATTCACCAGTCACAAGGTTTGACTTTAGAACAAGCATAAATTGATATCGGGAATAAAGAGCAGCAAGGCCTAACCTTCACAACCATATCAAGAATGAAATCAATAGATGTTTTACGCATTGCACCACCTTTCTCTTATCAACGTTATGTCAAGATGAAAAATAGTGCATATGTTACAATTAGGAAGAAAGAAGAGGAGAGATTAAAGTCCATATCATTATGACATGCAACTATTGATACTTTTAGCTCTTTATAGAAATTTTTTTAATTTATTTTATTGTCCTCTTTATTTACTTTTAATATAATAATTTTTTTTATATATTAATGAGATGAATATATCAATCAAATTCATAGTAGTATTTTGGAATGTTGTTTACATCGTTTTTCGTGTTGTTTAATTTTCTTATTTTTTTAAAGTGGTTCTGGTTATTTTTTGTACAATCAACCATTCAGAGATAAAAAACTAGTTATATGAAGCAATCATTAAAAATCAAGATGGAATTCCATATCACTGTGACATGTAGCCAATAGTATCACTGTGACATGTAGCCAATAGTATTGTGACATATTTATATAAAAATTTTTAATTGTTTTTATTGTCCTCTCTATTTTCATTTAGTATAATAGTTATTTTCATGTATTAATGAAATGAATACATTTATTAGATCCAATATAGTAATATATGAGAAATTTCTTACATTGTTTTTCATGTTGTTCAATTTACCTCCTTTTTTCAAGTCACTATTGTTATTTTTTTTACAATAAACCATACAGACATATACAACCAGTTATATGAGCTAATCATTAAAAATCAAGATTGAAGTCCATATCCCTATGACATAAAACTAAAAATTCTATCAATGTGGTTTGCTAAATATGTTGTGGTTTGGTTCAATAACAACATATTTATATTTGATAATTATATTAAACTAAAATTAATATATACATTGACATTAATTTAAATACAAATATAGAATTACTAACATTATTAATATTTCATTTTAAACATTAAGTTTAAAAATTTATGATTTCTTGTAGATTATTGTAATAGGGGTGATATCACACATTTAATTTTATCACTCATTTAATCTGTACAATATGTATTTGTAATGAGGTTTATATTATTTCTAATGAGGTTTATATCACTCATTTCATGTGTGAAATATGTATTTATAATGATTATGATATATTATTTCTAATGAGGCATATATATATATATATATATATATATATATATATATATATATATATATATATATATATATATATGTTTCTATCTCTTTGTGTATTAATTTTTATTTTGTCGTTTTTCCTTTCAAATGCAGATATGGATAATAATGATGGCATCTATTATAATCAAGCAGTGGCAAATATTTCTAGACTGATCAGTTTTCTTTCTTATCTTTGGAACAAGCTCGATAGAAAACATGGCTTCCATCCTGCTTTTATTGATGAGCACCTTCGTGTGCTAGATGAAATGAAAATGAATGTAAAATACTTGTTGCATGTGCACATGAGGGAGGCTGAGAGAAAAACAAGAAGGGATTGGTTGGAAAGCGTTAAGTATCATGATCATTATCCTGTTGATTTGAATTGGTGTTCCTTTTGTGGTCAGTCTGGTTGTGTTCTCGAAGAGGCTATTTGATAAATGACCTTTGATGGAGAGTTTTGAGTCAATTTTTGTAGTGGGATTTCTTGATGTAAAGACAACAAAAAACATATGTTAATTTCAATGTTATTTTTTTGGTTTCACCGATGGCGGAATTGAATATCACCTTAGTTTATTAATTCATTTAGTTTATAATATTAACAATCAGTAAGGTTGATTGATCACTTGCGGTTTATCATAACAATAATCACGTGACTTTAAAATTCCTCTCTATTTAAAATATTGGGTCATATTTTTTATTAAGCTATTGTGTTTTTAATATTGTTCCCTTCGCCTTATTAGTCCCTTGGGTTATTAATATTTTTCCCTTGGTTTCACCAATTCCTTGGGTTTATAATATTAAACCCTTGGATTTATTAGTTCTTTTAGTTTATAATATGAATAATCCCTAGGGTTGATTATTAGTGTTTATTAATTTCTTCAACTTGAGTATTTTTTTATTAATTTTATTGATCCTTCGACTTTATTAATCACTTGAGTTTATTTATAGTTTTTGTTTCTAATACTAATTTTTTGGGTTTATAATATTAATAATACCTTCGGTTTATTGATGTTCTTTTTTTATAATATTAATAGTCTCTTTGCTTTATTGTTGTTTTATGTTTATAATATTAATATTTCACTGTATTTGTTGATCCATTGGGTTTATAACATTGATTCCTTAATTTTTCGGATTCTTTTGGTTCATAATATTATTCCCTTAAGTTTATTAAAACCAAATATTGGGGTTTAAATATTAGTCCTAGATTTTAATACTAATGCATTGTCCAATTTCACATTATGAAAAACATTGACTCAATATGAAAATCAACCATGGGAAACCATTGTTAATTAGCGTTAGCCATAGTCGATCGATGTCATCCATGATCAAATGTCACATTCTGACAAATATTGTCTCAATATGAAAATCACCCATTTCCAACCATGGTCATAGTTGGTCCAATGTCGCATTGTGACAACAATTGTCTCAATGTTTAAATCAAGCATGGTAAACTGTGTTTCTTCCCCTCGGTTTATAATATTAATAATCATTTCACTTTATCAATGATTTTTATTTAAAAAAACGATTCTTAAGATTTTTTGATCTCTTTATTAATCATGTGTGTTTCTCATTCATTTGCATTTAAAATATTTATTCCTAGCCTTTACTAATCATTTTTGTTTTTTATATGTATCCCTTGGCCTTGTTGATCTCTTATGTTCTTAATATTTTTCCCTTGGGTTCCTCAATTCCTTTGGTTTATAATATTAAACCCTTGGGTTTATTAGTTCTTTTGGTTTATAATATGAATAATCCCTTGGATTAATTATTAGTGTTTATTAATTTATTCAACTTGAGTATTTTTTTAAATTAATTTTATTGATCCTTCGACTTTATTAATCACTTGAGTTTATTAATAATTTTTGTTTCTAATACTAATTTGTTGGGTTTATAATATTAATAATCCCTTCAGTTTATTGATGTTCTTTTTTTTATAATATTAATAGTGTCTTTGCTTTATTGATGTTTTGTGTTTATAATATTAATCTTTCACTATATTTGTTGATCCATTGGGTTTATAACATTGATTCCTTAATTTTTCGGATTCTTTCGGTTCGTAATATTATTCCCTTCAGTTTATTAAATCCGAATATAGGGGTTTAAATATTAGTCCTAGAGTTTAATATTAATGCATTGTCCAATTTCACATTATGAAAAACACTGACTCAATATGAAAATCAACCATGGGAAACCATTGTTAATTAGCATTAGCCATAGTTGATCAATCTCATCCATGATCAAATGTCACATTTTGACAAATATTTTCTCAATATGAAAATCACCCATGGCCAACCATGGTCATAGTTGGTCCAACGTCGCATTGTGACAACAATTATCTCAATGTTTAAATCAAGCATGGTAAACCACGTTTATTCCCCTCGGTTTATAATATTAATAATCATTTCACTTTATCAATGATTTTTATTTAAAAAATTGATTCCTAAGATTTATTAATCTCTTTATTAATCATGTGAGTTTCTCATTCATTTGCATTTAAAATATTTATTCCTAGCCTTTACCAATATTTTTTGTTTTTTATATGTATCCCTTCGCCTTGTTGTTCTCTTATGTTTTTAAATTTTTCCCTTGGGTTTCTCAATTCCTTTGGTTTATAATATTAAACCCTTGGGTTTATTAGTTCTTTTGGTTTATAATATTAATAATCCCTTCTGTTTAATAATTAGTTGATTTTAAAATTAATATTGATTCTTATGGTTTATTAATTTCTTAAGTTTTTGAATTTAAAATATTTATTCTCAGGATTTGTTACTCTCTTCTGTTTTTAATATTGATCTCTTGGCCTTATTGATTCCTTAATTTTTCGGATTCTTTCGGTTCAAAATATTATTCCCTTCAGTTTATTAAATCCAAATATTGGGGTTTAAATACTAGTCCTAGAGTTTAATACTAATGCATTGTCCAATTTCACATTATGAAAAACACTCACTCAATATGAAAATAAACCATGGGAAACCATTGTTAATTAACATTAGCCTTAGTCGATCAATATCATCCATGATCAAATGTAACATTTTGAAAAATATTGTCTCAATATGAAAATCACCCATAGCCAACCATGGTCATAGTTAGTCCAACATCGCATTGTGACAACAATTGTCTCAATGTTTAAATCAAGCATGGTAAACCATGTTTATTCCCCTCGTTTTATAATATTAATAATCATGTGACTTTATCAATGATTTTTATTTAAAATATTGATTCCTAAGGTTTATTAATCTCTTTATTAATCATGTGATTTTCTCATTCATTTGTATTTAAAATATTTATTTCTAGTCTTTACTAATTTTTTTTGTTTTTTATACGTATCCCTTGACCTTGTTGATCTCTTATGTTTTTAATATTTTTCCCTTGGGTTCCACAATTCCTTTGGTTTATAATATTAAACCCTTGGATTTATTATTTATTTTGGTTTATAATATTAATAATCCCTTGTGTTTATTAATTAGTTGATTTTAAAATATTGATTCTTATGGTTTATTAATTTCTTAGGTATTTGAATTTAAAA
Organism: Pinus albicaulis; assembly: GCA_034641835.2. NCBI lineage: Eukaryota > Viridiplantae > Streptophyta > Pinopsida > Pinales > Pinaceae > Pinus > Pinus albicaulis. Next base: position 232,614,433 of record CM076573.1, read on the forward strand.
TATTTATTCTTAGGGTTTGTTACTCTCTTGTGTTTTTAATATTGATCCCTTGGCCTTATTGATAACATATGTTTTTAATAATTTTCCCTTGGGTTCACCAATTCCTTTGGTTTATAATATTAAACCCTTAGGTTTATTATTTCTTTTGGTTTATATTATTAATATTCCCTCGGGTTTATTAATCTCTTGAGTTTAAAATATTAAATAATATCATTTATTAAATTCTTAGGTTTTGGCGGAATTTAATATCACTTCAATTTATTAATTCAATCGGTTTATAATATTAACATGAGTAAGGTTGATTGATCAATTGCGGTTTATCATAATAATAATCACGTGAATTTAAAATTCCTCTCTATTTAAAATATTGGGTCGTATTCTTTATTAATATATTGTGTTTTTAATATTGTTTCCTTCGTCTTATTGGTCCCTTATGTTATTAATATTTTTCCCTCGGGTTCACCAATTCCTTTGGTTTCTAATATTAAATCCTTGGGTTATTAGTTCTTTTGATTTATAATATGAATAATACGTTGGGTTAATTATTAGTGTTTATTAATTTCTTTGGTTTTTATATTTTTTTTATTAATTTTATTGACCCTTGACTTTATTAATCACTTGAGTTTATTATAATTTTTATTTCTAATATTATTTTGTTGGGTAATATTTTTCCCTTGGGTTCACCAATTCCTTTGGTTTATAATATTAAACCTTTGGGTTTATTAGTTCTTTTGTTTTATAATATGAATAATCCCTTGGTTTAATTATTAGTGTTTATTAATTTCTTCAACTTGAGTATTTTTTTATTAATTTTATTGATCCTTCGCCTTATTGGTCCCTTAGGTTATTAATATTTTTCCCTTGGGTTCACTAATTCATTTGGTTTATAATATTAAACCCTTGGGTTATTAGTTCTTTTAGTTTATAATATGAATAATACATCGGGTTAATTATTAGTGTTTATTAATTTATTTGGTTTTTATATTTTTTTTATTAATTTTATGGATCCTTCGACTTTATTAATCACTTGAGTTTATTAATAATTTTTATTTCTAATACTATTTTGTTGGGTAATATTTTTCCCTTGGGTTCACCAATTCCTTTGGTTTATAATATTAAACCCTTGGGTTTATTAGTTCTTTTGGTTTATAATATGAATAATCTCTTGAGTTAATTATTAGTGTTTATTAATTTCTTCAACTTGAGTATTTTTTTATTAATTTTATTGATTCTTCGCCTTATTGGTCCCTTAGGTTATTGATATTTTTCTCTTGGGTTCACCAATTCCTTTGGTTTCTAATCTTAAACCATTGGGTTATTAGTTTTTTTGGTTTATAATATGAATAATACGTTGGGTTAATTATTAGTGTTTATTAATTTCTTTGGTTTTTCATATTTGTTTTTATCAATTTTATTGATCCTTTGACTTTATTAATCACTTGAGTTTATTAATAATTTTTATTTATAATCCTATTTTGTTGGGTAATATTTTTCCCTTGGATTCTTTATATATATATATATATATATATATATATATATATATATAAAGTTAAAATATAGTATGTATATATTTAATATTATTAATATATTATAAGAAAATATATAAAATATTTTGGTAATTTTAATCATAAATATATGATATTTATTTTGGTGAAATATATGTGGTGGGCAGTGGATATAGCTTTATCCGTGTATACTGTCTTACTATAATGATTGTGCTAGTTTACTAAAACTATAGTAATAATATGGGTATTTATATGAATTATAATAATAATAATAATAATAATAATAATAATAATAATAATAAATAATGTTAATAATATTATTGTTTTATAAAATTTATAATTAATATTAATATTAGTGTTAATGTTAATATTAAGATTAATATCATCGGATGGGAGTGACATTGGAAGCATGTATGAAAACAGTCTCTTCCATGTTCGAGATGATGAAGATCTGCAACACAAGCCTTCACTTGAATTGGATCCACCCTTCTGCAATAATTCGCATGAGGTGACAAAGGCAAGGAATCATGAAGACATGCAACTCATTTGAATGATCTTTCAGATGGATATGACACTCTGCCATAACTCAAAGTACATGCTTCCACATGAAAACTATCGCAGCATGCATCTGCAAGCGAGTCATAATGATGCACAACATCTACGCTTATGCCACAGGGGTAGAAAAGGGGAGGCCGTTTTGCATAATGCTACTCAATTTTTTCTCCTTCTGGCTTTTTTGTTTCAGTTTCAGCCCTACTGCATGCCCCGCCCGCTACGCAACTACCCCTTAGAGCTACGATGCGCAAAAACCTCCTAGCTACACACCCCCCTGAATGTGCGTCTCACCTAAACTCCCTTTTCCTTGCTAGTTTGTCAAGCCTGTGTGCTCCCATCACCAAGCTCCCATAGCTACGCATCCTTCACATGCGCACATCCTTGTCCAATAACACCACGTTGTGCACTCCCTATCTCTTGTCAAAGCCTGTCCTCCATACCTCTCAACCCCCCATCTACCCTATGTTTCACCTGTCCATGGCTCTGAGACTGCGCTAAACAGCAATCAGAGGAGGCCAAAGAGGCATGTTCCCTCGACGCTACCAGCGAGGGCCCGATAACATTTTGGAGTCCTTTGAGGGCTCCTCTTTGAGAAGTCATGCTTGCGAGGCACCCCACAACCCTTTGCACGACCAGGAGGAGGAGGCCCCCACTCATGAAATGCAAAGAGATAGAAGTGGACCAAGGAAATCCACCATTATGCACTAGGAGCACCTGAGGCCCTGTAAAACCACACGTCTTCTAGCACATGAGGCAGAGGGTGAAGACACCGATGTTTGGATAATGGACTTGGAGGGCACCTAGATACTAAGTACCCAATCGCTCCCATCTTCTGCGCAGCTACTTCCAGGCCTCTGCGCCAACCAATGGTTGAAGAGGAGGCCATTGCGCAATATTATGTATGTTGTATTGAGGAGGAAGATCCAAATACCATGGATGATGCAGAAGACCCATGACTGCGTGGTAGCTCAACATTTTTTAGTTTTTTGCTATGCCAGTTATTATCACAGAACCTTTACTTTCACTGGTGCCATGGCACATTTTGTAATCTTCTATCTAATGCTATTTCAAAGTTGGTTTCATCCAAGGAGGCATTCCCATATATGCACAACTATGAAAGCAACAAAGATTGGGATTGGTTAAGCATAGCTTACCAACTCAGCCTATAGCATATGTAATGTTTTATTTTTTGATTAATATATTTTGGCCCCAATTACCAGAAAAGAAAAAATAATATTAAGATTAATATAATATGACATCAACATATTTAATGAAATGTTTTTTTTTCTGTTAAATTTAAAAATATTTTTATTTATAATTAAAAATGATAATTTCCTTTAAAATAGAAACAATACAAACCATTTTTATTCTTTGTAATGTGTATTCCCATAATAATTGTGAATTAGACATTACTTAGTGAGTAATTTTGGCGAATCAGTTTTTACTATTAATTTACTTTGTTTTTATGCCTTCTACAACATATTTAAAATATGTCTTAAAATAGTTATTATTGAGAAACAATCATTACATATTCCATATTCAATAATTTGGTAAACAACTCTTTACTATTCATTTAATTTTATTTATGTTTAATATTTGTTCAAAAATCCATTGTCCACCTATTAAATTAGAAGGTTGCTATATCTAAACTAAGCTACATGTACTAGCTAAATTAAAGTAACATAATAGGAAAATAATTTGAATATTATTGTTTTTTTTCATTAAATGGTTTTATTGGTCAATTTCCCTTGTTTTTGCTAAACTGTTTAATAATATTTGGGTATAAAAAGCTATGAGAATCGAGTAATTAATTGTTAATCTATATTTGCAACTTATAATCAATAAACCGACACAGAAATAAGCACAAGGTTATAAGCCACTACCCTACATAGAAATAAGTCTGAATTTGCCTTGAACAACATAATAAGTAATGCACTGTATCATATAATTATGGATACCATACTTATAATAATTAAGATATTATAAAACTTAAATTTATATAAGTCATGTATCTATTAAGAATTGAACAAATCAAATATTTCAGATTATAAATATATATAATTAATGTATAAATCTATATGTATATAAAAATATCATATTATTGTTAAAACTATATTAAAATTTTTATTTTAAATAAAGAAATAAGGATGAAATTTAAATGTGTGGAAAACCTATAACATTAAAATATTAAAAATAAATAGTCAAGACAAAACATTTACATCTAAAAGCACTAAAACCTTTGAAATTAAACTAAATACACTAAAATTAAATAGTTATAAATAGTCATTGATGATTGCTAAACAAAACATTTACATCTAAAAGCACTAAAATCCTTAAAACTAAACTAAATATTAAAATATTCTTCATAGTTGGAGGTGGGCTATTCTTAAGATATACCAAAAACACTTTGATTAGTATACCAAAACCACTTTGTTAAAATTTTTCATGTATTATAATAATAGTAATAATGATATTAAATTTTGAATATTAATAATTTAAAAAATATTAACGACTTAAAATGGATATTAATCTTAACTCGTATTTTACCTACATTCATATTTGAAAATTTATTAATTTACCCATACTCCTAACTTCTATTAAATAATAAAAATAACATTTAATCTTCATATTCATCATCAAATTTGGAACACATGTTGGATTAATTGTAAAAGTTATCTGCACGTAAACATAAGTGCCTGAATTTTGGCTGATTTGTTCGACCAGCCCTGCCACTTGAAAGTTTTACATGATAACGAAGATTCCACTGGCATACATTCTTATGCTTAGTATCTACTCTGCATCTGAGCGATAAACCTGACCTTCGGCTAATAGACACCATAAATTCATATCTGATATTAGAGGCATATCTTCTACACATCTTAGGGATAACTTGCCTTCCATCAAGCCGAAAGTAGAGACCTTAACTTTGATGTGCAGAAAACTGAGAAAAAAGAAAGTAGATTTAACTAGAGCATAATGGAAAGTTTTTAAAAACTTTTTCTAGTTTTATAACTGAAATTGAAGCCTTACAATTCTCTCATAGGAGAATTATAATATGGAAACTGGCTTTTAATCACACTTATTCCACAATATAATATATCATGACGTAGTTTCATTAGGTGAATTTCGGATTTTTTAAGCTGTTTTCCACAACGCAGTCGTATCTGTAACACAAAAACTTCCAATATTAAAGATTTGAAAAGAGGAGAACAAAGTAAAAAAAAAAAATCAATAGGGTTTGTGAATTCCAGCACAGGAGAGACATTCCTCATTCAACGTTGCCAGCAAAAAAAATTCTTTAGTAGGATGGAGAGGAAGAATAATAACAATTCCCACCAAAACATTGCAAAAGAAAATGGTGCTCGCACCATTATCGTTGGAATAAAGAAACCAGATAACGGAGTTTGCTATCGCTATGGCTAGAATGGGAGAAACCCTTGTAAATTTGAATAGATCCATACAGTCGTCTGGTCAATTATAGATGTTGAGAACGTATGAGCATGGGAGATATTTTGACACACATTGAAAGAAAAAAAAAAATCAACCGGACTGCGATTTCTATGAAGAGTTAATTAACGAAACTATAAGCTAGGAATATATATCTTACCTGGCAAACATTCTAGTCGTCACTAGCCGTGAATTTAGCAAAATGGAAATTATTTCACTCTCGGCAAAACGTGAAGGAAACCCATTTCAAACTAGCCATGCATAAGGAAACGTTATTAATTAAATACAAGTCAACCCCATTGTGGAGAAATTTACCTATGTTATTTAGTTCCATATTTGAAAACTCCTTGAAAACCACGGGGTCTAAGAGCGAAAGTAGCGAATTATGAAATTTTTGAAAGTGACAAAGCAAATGGAAATTACCTAGTAATGACCACGTAAACACAAGAATTCAGAAAAAATGGGTTACAATTAACTACATTGATAAACGAGTATGAAATTACCTTTTCTTCCTCAGTGAAAACAAATTATTTTTGTGCACTTACGTTACCATCAGAGACCCAGTCATAAACAAACAAAATGGCTATGGAGGACTGAGGTACCTTGCCAAGTTACAGAGAAGCACCATGGTCGCATAGGCAAAGCCAATGGAACAGAATGAGGGTGTGAATTGGGGTTGGGGTTTTGGAACAAGGTCACATGGAATGGGTACCGTATTTTACTTGTCGAACATCAGGTGTAGTCTAAGGCTACGCATTGTATGATATATATCCATATAGAATAAAAAAAAATGTGGCATAATATTGATTGACAATTTTGTGGTTGCCGTTTGCTTGGGGATTTGAGACTCAAACTATAGTTCTTGATTGAAGATTTTCGATATCTAGGTTGACATGTGGAGTTCGAGTGACGATATCTAGCAACTGAACTGGTGTACGACTCTAGTGTCTTGTGCAGCAAGTCTATATTTTGGTTTAGTAAAACATAAGTTTTAACACAATATGAGTGACCACTGTCCATAACGAGACGAAATATTTATGACCAGCAATACATTGGCATCATTGCACAATAAGACCTAACAATCCCAAAAAAAATTTAAAATATTTCAAAAAAAACTAATTTAGTTTATAATGTTAATTTTATAAATAAAATAATAACAATAATAATACTACTTTAGTCTTAATCCATGGTCAATTTAGGAATAAATTGGGTTTATCGTTGGCCTTGTAATGGTAATTAAAGGTGCTTTATATATTTTTTAAGAAACATATTTAGGTTTATATATGTATTTATTTAGAAATAGAAAATTTATAAGTTTAATTACAATATTAATAATTAATAAATGAATGGTAATGATTTAATATTTATATAATCTAGCTATTCAGATTTATGTAATTTTTTTAAATATATAAAAATAAATTAAACATAATGGTTAAAATTTATGTATTAATTAAAATAGACGGTTGATATTTATGTAATCATGTTTTTTAGTTTTTCAATATAATTATTTTTTTTTTATAATTTTTTTTTTTTTTTTTTGAGAGGTGTACTCTTGAATATGGGGTGTATGTGTAATTACTTTCATGCTTAATTTCGAGTTTACATGTGTATCTTTTAGAATTAAAACATATTTTTGATAGCTATAATAAAAAAACAAATGAATATACATATTATGTTAGTTTTAATTGACTATAAAATATCAATAATCTCACTCTCAGAGCTTCATTAGTTGTTGATATTACAACTCAGTACAAAGTATGTGTCATAAAAATATTTTAATTTCACTCTTATAGCTAAAAATAAGATATTCCAATGTATATCTTAAGTAACATAATTTTTTTATAAATAAAGAAATTAAATTAAAAAACAAGCATTTATATATTTACCTTATAAATATTTCAATATATTTTATTTACATTGTTGAATTATATATATATATATATATATATATATATATATATATATATATATATATTGTTTGAATATAATATGGGAGATGTTTTTTTTTTCTAAGTTGAGCTAATTCTATTTATGTATAAGTAGTAGTACAAAACTGCCGCAGTTCAGCTGCGTTAGCCTGAAGCTGGGCTTGAAAGTCAAACAGAATGCAGAAAGGAAGCTGCCCATATAGGGAAACCAGCTTTTTTGAAACAGTCTCGCCGCCCTTATGATGGGAAACCGGCTGAATTGTTATAGTTGCAAAGACATTGTGACAAAAAGCTAGAACTGTAATGAACGAGAGCCAGTAGGCTGCTAAGTACATAGTAGAACTAACAGCATTACAAAAAGAAGCTATGTCTAAGACCATACTGTTTTCAGTTGGAAGTGACTGGAGACGGTGGCTCCTCCAGAATTGGGCAGCCGTAGTAGTTCTCTGGTTCCTCCACATCAGCATCTGTAGCATTCTGAACCATAGCGTCTTGGGCCTCCGAAGTTTCCACCTGCAAGGGAGAGGGAGCACGGGGGGGAAAGGCAGCAGCCTCAGGAGTAGCCAGGTTTTCAGGACGAGTAGCAGTCGAGGTGGAGCGAGGCGCGACAGTGGAGGAATGGGGGTCAGGAGGGTCTGCAGTGGGGGCGTTTACAAAAGTGGAGCTGACAGAGGCATCTTCACACAAAGTAATGGTGATATAAGCAGTAATCGAGGGGCGGGTGAGGGTGCCATCAAACCTCAACTCTGCGCGTTGGGTGGATTGACGGATGAAAGGTCTGCGGGTGGGCAGGGGGACATAAACAAAATCAAAAGGGATTTCAGAGGCAGTTCTGCTGGAGGAGGGTCGCTCCCCAGCGGAGCCACCACGAGAATTGCCTCTGCGAGCTGTCATACGAGGCCTGAGACGAGGCATGGCAGTCTCCGTGTCGGGAGTCTTCGGAATGGCAACAGCAGAAGAGCAGGGAGTGAGCAGAGGCGGGCCACCGGAGTGCAGGACGTCGAGCGGGTTAAGAAGCAGCTGAGGGGCAGCGTTCCTTCCAGAGCAAAACCTGCTGTTCGAGAAGTGAACTCCCGGAGAGAATTCAATACAGCTTAATAATGAGCAGCGCCGGCCTCTGGCTGTGCGAGCACTTGGCTCAGCACAGTGGGCAGGGCACTCACCGGCCAGAGGCACCATACAGACGCGGAGGGAGGCGATGAACTCTTCGGACAGAGGATCGAGCAGAGTGTCGATGCCCATGATGCCCAAAACAGTCGAGACGAGGCTATAGAAGTGCCGGCTCAAATGAGCATTGAAGAGGGTGGCAGGCGCATTGAAGGCGCATTGAGAAATGCCATGGGGAGCCATGTGGCTACCACGCTCACCGGGCATTGGGAAGAGAATCTCACACGTATCCTCTGTCCCCATGGGGCTGTCAAACATCCGCATCCGGAAATAATATGGGAGATGTTAATAACAATAAAAAAAAGTAATTATGGGTTATAAATAAAATATTTTCTTGAAAAAGTTAAATAATTTTGATATATATTTCAAATTTTATTAATAACATAAAATAATTTTAATATATACAATGTGGTAGATAAATAAAATATTTCAATGTCAACTATTAAAGAAATTAAAAAATAATAATCTTATGGTTAAATTTGATCATTCTCAACATTTGATAGACAAATAATTTCAAACAAGATTATGATTTTTGATTGTTTAAAATATTTTTGTGAATGCACAAATGGATTCAACTCCTTGAAAAACCCCTTACAACACTCAAATTCTACATAGTAAACAACTTCCACTCAAGTTAAATTTTTTTTTTTAATGTAATTTCACATTTAAACTAATCAGAAAAAATGCCCTATATTGGCCACAAAGTCTATTTACATGGTAAAGTGGGGTGAACCTCAATGGTTAAGAATCTTGTTACATGCTTCTTTATTTTTAATGTATATATGTTTAACTTATTGCTGGAAACTTGATAGGGATGAACAGTAGAATGCAATCATGGTGTAACACCCTCCTCCCACATTTACCAAAGCTACCTGGTACATTGGGGTAACCATGTGACGAGAGGATACTATGACATGATTCAACTCCCCATGTACATTTAAGGAAGTGGAACTGACAAAAAAAAACCAAACTGACCTTCCACACATGCTATAGAACCTCCTAGAGCAAACCAACATTTCTAGGTGCCAACCCCTAAGGAAACTTAAATTTTCACTAATCTAACACCCCAATTGCTCCCCTGGAAAGCCATGCATGTGACTTTAGACCTTGATTTTCTCCTGCAGCAAGGGAAAGCTAGTGACTATGGACTTTATTATCTAGTTCTGTGCCAATGACCCCAGAATTTGTACCACTTTTTCAAGGTAGGGCTCAAGCCACTTCCCAGAACTTCATGAAAACTTCAAGAATGATAAATAACACTCATACAAAGGTACTAATGCAAGAATTTGATCAATGAATTGACTATACCCTTACTTTCCATGATAGGGATTTCATCGAACATGTCACAAATATGCATTCTATAGGTCATAACAACATATATGATCATAGGGGTATCATAATTATATAAGGAAGCATTGACATATCATCACAATAGCTACATTATAATCTATTAAGTCCTAAATTTATTGTTCATTCAACTGCTAATCAAAACATAATGAGAGCCATACATCATAATTATTATAAATCATACTCATAACTGGTATATAACCAATAGAAATAACAAGGATGCAACATCCATAAATGCCACATATGAACGAGTACAATTACACATAAAATACCAAGGAGAATAAACTCTTATTAATGAATGCATAAGCCAAATAGGTTTGGGACTTCCACGTACCACCTGACCATAGATTGGATGAACTAATCATTTCTTTCAGTCAAAAACCCCTGTGCCATATTCCAAGCATGAATGTGGGAATCATAACCAAAAATCAATCTGGGCTTCCCGAGGATAAACCAACTCATCTTGATCAATAGAACCAGGGTTTACCACAATCCCCACTCGATCACTAGGCGCTAAAAAAACATGGATGCCATCAGATTTCTCCACCCATATCATGAGAAATTTTCTTGTCCCCTAGTCTCTAGGATTTACCATATATCCCACCATTCACCGATAAAGATTCCTAGGCCCAATCTATAGGTTTTAACCCTATACATAAATTATTTGCAAACGAATCTTAAAAACAGAAAATAAACAATAGTGAGAGCATAAAACATAAAATATATATACACAGATATTTTCCCGTGGATCCCAAATCGAGACTACTAGTTTGATTTTTCATTATATTCCTTTTAGTGTTACAACACATATATATACATGTTGAAACATACATAAACCCCAATCCATTAACCCTGGATTAGATCATAATTGTAGTTCCCTTGACTAGATCTACAAAATACTAGGGGCCAAAAACCATCATGCCCTAAAAACATATGCAAACCCATGCACAAAACCATGGGTGGGTCCGCCCACAAAAAAATAGCGTCCAATTTTTTTTTCTCGGGGCGCTGCCCCGGACCGCGAACAAGGGGGGCTTTTGCCCCCTCGCGCGTGACTACTCGTGGAAAGAATATAACACATACCCAACATTCTCCCACTTTTTTTTTCTTTCCTCAGGGGGCCATATGAGAGCTTAGTCATTAACCCAGCTCTGCAACACCCATTGTTTCTCTACGCCAAGAGAATTTCTGAGTGATCATAGACTTCATCAATGCATATGCAACATTCGTCAAAGTGTCCAACTTTACCAAGAACACCCTTTTAGCCTCAACCAGATCTCTCACAAAGTGATATTGAACATAAATGTGCTTTCTCTTTGAATGATAAGCAGGGTTCTTAGCCAAGAAAATTTCGCTTTGGCTATCACAGTCTATCCTTATAACTTGATGCACCAACCCCATACTTGAAGACAATCTCTACAACCAAACTACTTCCTTGCTTGCATGAGTGGCTACCATGTATTCTGCCTCTGTAGTTGAAAGAGCCACTACAAACTCTCTTTTACTCATCCAACTGACTGCACCTCCAAATAGGCTAAACACATACCAATTGTAGATATCCTCTAGTCCAGATCTCCAGCCCAGTCTGCATTAAAAAAACCATGGATGTCCAAAACTCTGTCCAATATTGGTCTTCCCTGGTAGCACAAAACATAATCACTAGTGCCACGTAAATATCTGAAAACCCGCTTCACTGATGTCCAATGATCCTTCCCTTGGCTTGACATAAACCTACTCAATACTCCCACTGCATGTGCAATGTCCAGTCTAGTACAGACCATTGTATACATCAAGTTACCCATTGAACTTGCATATGGACCATGGGATATATCCTCCTCTTCTTCTTGTGTCTTGGGACACTGTTCAGCAGACAACTTTACACCTACAGGAATTCACCGGTTTACTATCCTACATATTGAACCTCTGAACAAAGTCTCAACATATTTCCTCTGGTTTAACCAGAGCTTCCTCTTTGCCTGATCTCTCTTAATTTCCATGCCCAAAATATAGTTTGCGGCACCAAGATCCTTCATGTCGAATTTGGAGAACAATTGGGTCTTTGAATATTGGATAATTTCTTTGTCATTTCCAATCAAAAACATATCATCCACATATAATACCAAATAAATAACATGGTCACCAATTAATTTAAAATAAACACAGTGATCCTCCTTGCTTCTAGTGTAGAAAGACCCCATATATAGGTATGAAATTTCTGATACCACATCCTTAGTGATTGTTTTAACCCATACAGAGATTTGTTTAACCTGCATACTGGTTATTTATTACCCTTCACCATAAAGCCTTCAGGTTGCTTCATGTAGATCTCTTGTTCTAGATCCCCATGAAGAAATGTTGTCTTCACATCCATATGTTCTACCTGAAAATCAAATGCAGCAACAACAAATAAAAGTAGTCTAATAGAAGTAACCTTGGAAACAGGAGAAAAAATATCACCACAATCAATTTTTGGCACCTAGGAATAATCTTTTGCTACTAATCGAGCTTTGCATTTCTCCACCTTTCCTTCTACATTCATCTTCTCCTTAAACGCCCATTTTCTCCCGATGGGCTTCCTTCTAGCCGAAAACTCCACCAGATCCCATGCCTCATTTTTATGCAAGGATGTCGTTTCATCAACGAAAGCCTCCTTCCAGAGTTTTCCATCCTCTGAATCTACTGCCTCCCTGATAGTTTTGGGATCATCATCAGTTATAGTTAAAGAAAATTTTGAACAGAAAGCCGATGGACTATACATTTTTGGTTGTCTTCTTTCCCGAACTGATCTTCTTATAGCTGGAGTTTGTGGCTCTTCCTCTTATGAGTCTTCTTCTATTGTAGAATCTGATTCATCCTCCTTTAGCTAAAACTCTAACCTCTCAGGTTCCTTTGGTAGGACTTAATGTTTAACAACATCTTTCACCTCTCTAAACACCACATCTCGGTTGTACACAACCTTCCTTATTTCCAGGTTCCAAAGCTTGTAACCCTTTAAACCATCCTTATACCCAATAGAGATGCATGTTTCAGATTTATTATCCAAATTGGTGCTTCTATCCTTTGGAACATGTACATATACATCACATCCAAATACCCTCAGATGTGAAAGAGAGGGTTTCCTACCAGTCTATACCTCATGTGGAGTCTTATCCTCCAACGCTGGTGAAGGTGATCTATTAACCAAGTAACATGCAGTCTCCACTACCTCTGCCCATAATTCCTCTCCTAACCTGGTACCACTGAGCATCCTTCTTTCCTTTTCCATTAGCGTTCTGTTCATTCTTTCTTCAACTCCGTTTTGTTGAGGTGTGTATGGAGTAGTCTTCTGTCGTGATATACCACACTTCTTACAAAGCTCTTCAAATTCCTTCTTGCAGAACTCCCCATCATTATCCATCCTCAGCACCTTTATCTTCTTCTCTGTTTGGTTTTCCACCGGAGCCTTAAATTCTTTAAATCTGTTCAAGAATTCATATTTCTTCCTCAAGAAATATATCCATGTATTCCTTGAGAATTCATCTATGAATGAAACATAGTACACAGGCTTACCCAGTGATGGAACCGACACAGGTCCAAACACATCACTGTGCACAAGCTTTAATATCTTGTTCGCCCTCTTAGCACCAGAAGGAAAACTAACCTGATTCTTCTTCCCATATACACACTTTTCACAGAAATAAAAATCTAGAGACTTATTAAACATACCTTCTACCATACCATTTCCATGCGATATCCGAAGGCCCTTCTCTCCAATATGTCCAAGCCTTTGATTCCATAGCATGGTCTTTTCTCCAGAGACCGCTAGGCTTTTCACTCCAGTTTCAGGAACCATAGAACTGTTGCACCCATCAATAACAGTGTTTCCCTGAAGCTTTTATAGAGTTCCAATCTGAACTCCCTGCATTAATACCAATGGTCCCCGAACCATCTTACAGGTATCTTTATCGAACACTGTTTTTACACCTGCATCATCCATCTTGCTTACAGAAATTAGATTTCTGGCCAATACAGGAATGTGCAGAGCACTAGGAAGTTTCCTAATCCTTCCACCTTGAAGCTTCAGCTTAAATTTTCCACGTCCGATGATTCTAGCTTTCCTATCATCCCCTAAGAAGACATCACCGCCCTCATATTTCTCATACTCACAGAATTAATCCCTATGGGGAGTGAAGTGAAAGGATGCACTTGAGTCAATCTACCATGACTCATGATCTACTTGCGTATTTGAAGAAGAGGCCAAATACACATCCCCACCTTCATCCCAGGTGATTTTTGCCTCTACAAAAGGATCATCATCAAATCCCTTTCCTTTCTCAGGAGCTTTAGATCTGTAGTCCTTTTTGTAGTGCCCTTCCTTTCTGCATTTCCAGCACACATTTGGAAACTTTCCAGGGGATTTAGATCTCCCACTCGAAACCTTTTTCTTGTTTCTATTCTAGGGCCTTCCTCGTACAGATAAGGCATCTCCATTCTGACCCTCCATAGTCCTTCATCTCATTTCTTCTGATAACAAGGCTGAGACAATGTCATCAAAATTGAAGGTAGTCGTATTCCTACCTATTGCAATAACCAGACTGTCCCACGAGTCTGGTAGAGAACACAACAAACTGTTGCACTTACCTTCATCTGAGATTTTAATATCAATAGATGACAGCTAACTTACCACAATATTGAAGGCGTTCAGATTCTCTATCACCGAGTCTCCATCCTTCATCCATAGGTTATACAGCTTTATTTGTAGGAACAATTTATTCACTAGAGACTTAGATTGGTACAAAGTCCGTAGCTTGTCCCACATGGTCTTTGACGTAGCTTCCCAGATACATTCAACAATACTAAATCTGAGACACAAAACTATATTGTGCTCTTTTCCTTCTGATCCAGCTTCTTCCAGTCTTCATCTAACATTGTCGTTGGTTTAGTACCCAGATCTACCGTGATCCATTGATCCTTATCCACCAGCAAATCCTCCATCTTGAGCTTCCACAACTCAAAACTCTAACCATTAAATTTCTTGATTTCTATCTTCCCGTCGCTCGCCATCTTCTTTCACCGCAATAATCAATCCCTCAGATCTCCCACTGAATAGGGTCTACCTCAAGCCTCAGAAAAAAAACCCCTCAACAGCAAAGGCATCCCCTTGAAGCTGAAACAACTCTGATACCAAATGTAGGTTTTAACCATGTACATAAATTATCTGCAAACGAATCTTAAAACATAAAATAAACAATAGAGAGAGCATAAAAAATAAAATAGATATACACAGAGATTTTCCCCTAGATCCCAAATCACGACGATCGGCTTGATTTTTCATTCTATTCCTTTTAGTGTTACAATATATATATATATATATATATATATATATATATATATATATATACATACCGAAGCATACAAAAACCCCAATTCATTAACCCTAGATTAGGACATAATCGTAGTTCCTTTGACCAGATCTTCAAAATACCAGGAGCCAAAAACCATCATGCCCTAAAACCATGTGCAAACCCATGCACAAAACCATGGATAGGTCTGCCCACCAAAAAAAAGGGTCCAATTTTTTTTTTTCTTGAGGCATTACACCGGACCCTGAACAGGGGGGCTGTCGCCCCCCTTGTGACCCCCCTACTATGCTCGGTGCAATGTATAGGTGGGGATATCACCCCCCTATGACCCCCCCGTGTGTGACTAGTTGTGGAAATAATATAACACATACCCAACATAATCGAGACTACACCCTCTAAAATTTATCGTATATCCTGTCAATGATCGGCTAAGGATTCCTAGGCTTAATTAAGGGAACCCACCTCTAGGATTTACCATATATCTAGCCATTCACCGGTCAAGGATTCCTATCCCAACATGGTAACACAACAAATATTACTTTACCACGACCCACAGTCCACTTCAAGGGTCACTAGGACAAGGATTTACAACAATTCACAATCTCATTCAGGGACCACTAGGCCATGCGTTCTCTCTGTCAGAGAGCACCTCACTCAGTTTTGAATAAATCCGACAATCCATATCAACCAAAACATGAGAACCCCATCACACCATTGGTATCTAGAAATGGAAAGGAAAGGTTGAAGAACACTATCGCACCTAGAAGATCCCATGCCAATGACAATAATAGAACAAAATACACACATTCATGTACCATACATTCCAAATATAGCAAGGAAATCATGGATGCAACTTGATATTTGTATATAATCCTGTTGTAGCCACTTGATCCTCATCTTCCTTAATTTACTTTCTTTTATTTTCCTTCTTAGTTCTTCCTTTTGATTTTTTTATCCAATGATAAATTTCTCCAATAACACTCTAGGTATCCAAGAGTGTGAGAGAGAGAATAGAGAGAAAGAGATCCAAAAATGAACTAACAAAAGTCTGTGAACTGATCCTCATAAGAATTTTTATCAATGAGGCTTCTATTTTCTTAAATTTCCATTATTTTTCATCATTTACCTCCTCACATGCAACATGTGACTCTTCACCTCCATTTTCTCCTATTTTCCATTATTTTTATAAATAAATTTCCAAAAATGCCATTTTCATTTCCAAATCCTTTGGCATTTCCTTTGCCAATTTATTTAGCCATAATAAACCAAATGAACACCCACTAGGATGTGTTTCCCAACATTCAGCTTGGAATATGTGTCCCATGACCTTGGTATTATTTTTATTTTTATTTTTTACATGATTCTTTTACCAGGGTTGTTACAGAACCCTCCCCCTTGGTGGAACATTGTCCTCAGTGTTCAATGACACCTATAAGCTAGAAAACCGCTAAAAACAAAACATAATTCCCATAGAGATTTATAACACAACTCGTTACAATATCTACAATGACCACTGCTGAAAACATGACAAATATACCGCTTACTATAGGTTTATAACACAACTCATTACAATATTTACAATAATAACCACATATACTCATGCACATTTGCTTCAATCATCAAATAACCCTAATTTTTTATGGATCTTTATAAATCCAACTCGATACATTATTTACAATAATATACACATATGCACATTTTCTCAACCAACAAATAAAATTATATGATGCCTATTTTCGCAATGAGGGAATATAGAGGCTCACACCTCCACCCTCAAAATTAGTACCAGGATTCACCTCATTCTCAAGAAGTCCAGAATCCAGTACTAATGTCATATCTACATCCAATGTCCAACACTATGATTGTGCACCACTTGTTCTCTTAGTGAATAGTTACTGGCTCATTGTTCCACATCACACTCCCAATATGCATTTGATTCCATATAGTGATGCTAATTACCAAAAATAATTCATCCCAGCCTTCTGTTCTCTATTACGCAATCCCTCAGGAAATCCAGTCACCCCCTTACATGGAGTCACTTACCTTCCAAGTTCCTCGATATCTCCTTTCGCGGGCGATCCATCCCTTGGAAAGGATCCCTCACATTGGAAGGTCAAACAACAAAGGCATATACCTGCATCAAAACTATCATACTTGTCATAGAATTCTCATGGAAATCAACGGAAAATATTCGGTACCAATATCCCACAATGGTCGTGCTCATAAATGCTTTACAAACATATTACTTCTTGTTCCAATTCCATTGTCATTGTTTCCAATTCTTGCAATAAATCTCAACCACCCAACTAGGAATTTTCATGCTCTCATGTACCAAGCACAAAAATTCCATTAGATTCAAAATAAATTCACATCGTACCTCATTGGTAGCTTGTCAACAAGGTATACGTGCAATTCTATTCACTTCCTGTCATAACAAATCAAACTAGGTATTTGACCAAATCATCATGTATAAACATATCACATCGAGTTAGCTCAAAATACAACCATCATATTCAAAATAATAGATAACATGTGACCATGATAAACCAAAATCATAAATCACATGCATATTTAAAAATGAATTAGAAATGGATACATATCCTCTAATCGATCCTTAGCTTTTACCTTTATCCTTTGTCCTTTTTGTAAACACACTAGATTAGTTTCCACACTCGACAACACCTAGTGATTTCTCTTTAGCAACATACACATACACATAATGTGCATCACACACATACAACCACACACAGAATATAACACCATGCATTACATACACCTATACCTGGTGTAAAACATAACACATACACCTACATCTAGTGTAAAACACAATACATATATATACACAGAGTAAAACACACTGAATACATGTCACAATGCCACAACTACACAATTCACATACATAGTACTGCATGAAAACAAAAACCATGTATGGCATGCATATAATACCACATGTACACCAGTACCACATGTACAACATGTTCACAGTACCACTTGTACACAATGTGTACACAACACCACATGTACATGACACTGTCTGCACAAAATGTACACAACACCACCTACACAATGTGTACACAACACCACATGTACATGATACCGTTTGCACAACATGTACACAACACCACATGCACACTACACCACTTGTACAATGTGTACATAGCACCACATGCACGACACAATAGGTACATAGTTCCACATGCACAACATGTACACAACACCATCTACAGGTAGCACCACATGTACAACATATACACAACACCACATGTACAATCATGCATAAAACACCATATATACATAGCACCACATGTACAACATTCACACAACCCCATATGTACATAAGAGTTCATATAAACATGTATATAGCACCATATGAACATTACACCGCATATCTAACATGCGCACAACACCATATGCACACAACATTGCATATCCATCATGCACATAGTACAATATGTACACAAAACTACATATCCAACATGCACATAACACCATATATACCCAGTGTTGCATGTGCAATATACACAAAACACCATATATACAATTATAAAATAAAACCATAGCTACAATCACTGAATATACAACATGTGAAACATATATAAAAAAATATCACTACACATCCATAACCACATTGTCTCTACCAAGAAAGCTTGCTTCTAGTGTCTCTCCACCATCCATGATTATTCCAGCATGTCGCAGATCATACTCTTTCATTTCGCCTATGTATTCCTCAGCATTCACGTCCATAACATAAACATAAACATAGTATAATCACATAATATTAAGTCATATCCACATGATACTGAGCTTAGAGATATTTCAGGTTACTCTTCCCACTTGATTCCTCATGAAACAAGAATCTCTTCATGCCATTCACCTACATAATAAATCATTCCTCCACAAGAATGATTCCTCATGACCTTGTCACACAACAACATACATACATACATATATACATATAAACATCAACATAAAACATTCATGATCCTGTTAGACAATGGCATATATATATCTTTGTGTGTGTGTATATATATACACGTTAGCATAAACATTATCACGACATAATTACATAATATCATAAGTTCAAGGTTAAGATAACTCCCTTTTTTCATGCACAACATATACAACATTGAGAAAAACAGTTCCTAACATAAAAAAGGAATTTGATGCCTTAAATACCTTTTATTCTACCTTTCATGTTACCTTTCTCATGATTGTCTTGTGATCGTCCACTCTTCCCAGTGGACCCAACAAAGCCAACCGACTATCATCTTATTGTCTTCAACTACCCTTATACATGCATTGAGCTTCATCCATGCCTTACATTACTTTTTAGGTTTCATTCGGCTCTCCTCGAGCTCCAATAACTTTCCTCTTTCCCAAACCAATTTCCAAGGCCCTCAAAACACCAAAGGCAATAAAAAAATAAAATAAGAATAAAACCATGAAAACTTATATAAACACAACACCAAAATAAAATTGGCATGATCATGCACTAGACATAAACAAAGCCACAATCAAGTGCAACAAATCACAAGAGGCCAAAAGAACAATACTAGTAACATAGACCATGAATCAATCTCCATGGTTCCCAAGGAAAGCTCAACTTAAGAATTCTCCAAGATTTCATGGTAGCCTATTTGTCATGCAATCCCCTACATCATATTACCATAACACATAATTGTCAGTGCATAAATAAACATAACATATTGGTTACCTTACTTTACTGTGCCAAGAATAATTCCATGTATCTCAACACGTACACTTTTCAAGGACTCCAACTCCTTGTCGAATCCATCAATAACTAATAGACAACTCTTATACGTGTTAAATACATGTTCATGAATTTATCACATGTCCATACAATCTCAGAGAAAATAAAGTTTAAGAAGACTTCATGTACTTATGCAAAGCACTAATTCTTTTGGAATTATCGTTTCCAAACATAGCCAAATCCTCTCTTTTACTTCTTCTTACTACAATTAAGTTTTATTAGGTGATATTACATCACCCAACCATTATTTATATATAAATAAATCAATTGTTACCTTGTCATGATAATACAAAGCATGTTTCCTTGCATCTGTTCACATATGTTAGTCACATGTTCCAAATATAAAAACATCATGTTTATTAATCTGAAATTAGCCTTTAGCAATACTAACAGCCATTTCATAGTAAAATGACAGTTACTAATAATAATACTACAACTAGCACCCACTTACACTCAACTACATATCAATTTTCTTAAGCACACATGTCTTAGTGCAACAATCTTGAAACAAAATCATTCCATCATGAAATCTCATAGACACATACTCATATCATGCAACTAATAAAACATTCAAAAAATAGATAAATGAAATTATAGACACCAAATAATCAAACACCAGATAAATGACATATTCAAACATTCAAAGACCAAATAGACGACATAATCGAACTCATACCTTAATGTATCTCAGGGGAGGCTATCTTTTCTGCACAATCAATCTAGATTAGCATGATATAACTTCACAAAACATCAAATTAAACATAAATAAGGTCATGATATCCATAATAGTAACTATCTAACATGTTCACATCATAATTTCATAAACAATTGTCATTCATGCATACTAATCATATATGTAGAGTCAGTTTAGATTACTACAACACAATGTCATAAATAAGTTGACTCATATTTGAATGTAGTAACCATAACCATCTTTATAGGCCCATCGAGGTTATTACGATACATATAAAATCGAGAACTTAAATTCAATGACTGTAATCATGAGGCATATGACCACAATGCATACAACAACATGTTACTATCATTCATGACTATCTGACACATGTGCATATGACTACACTTATAAAATAGCATATATCATACATGTAACCATAAAAAAAATAAAATCACAAGTACCTAAGTAACCCTAATTCTTATAATAACCATTAACCTACATACCTGCATGCCCAACATACAAATCTATATGAAAATCTTCTCTTACCCTGAAGTCTATTGCTACAATCATGCTCTAGTGATCTACATATCCTGCTCTATATCGGCCAACACATCAACATCATAACAACCAAAAACATCATGATGACAAAAAATACATACAATGGCCTCACAATCCATGTTTGACCTACTATACATGCATAAATATAACCATGGCAATGCATGCATAACAACATACATGCATTGACATGCATGAAAAATGCATATAAATCTGACATGCATTCATGACAAACACATCCCAACAACAACACCACCAACTTCTACATGGTGACACAATGGAAACAATTCTGTTAACCATGCATATGCAATACAAACATAGATAACAAGAATAACTAACACATATGAAACTGACATGTATGCATGACAAACAGATTCCACCCATCCATTCCAAGCGCTGCACCATGCTCTCATACCACTCTGTAACACCCTCCTCCCACATTGACCAAGCTATCGTGTCCAATAGGGTAGACATGTGACGAGAGGCTACTATGATGTGATTTAACTCCCCATGTATAGTGAAGTAATTTGAACCAACAAAACAAAACCAAATTGACTTTCTACACATGCCACAAGACCTCCAAGGGTCAACCAATCTTTCCGAGTGAACAACCCCTCAGAAAATTTAATTTTTCACTGATTTAACACCCCAGTCGCTCCCTTAAAAATCCATGAATGCAACTTTAGGCCTCCAATCGCTGCTACAACAAGGGAAAGCTAATGATTATGGAATTTTTCATCTAGTTTTGTGCCAACAACCTCGGATTTTGTGCCACTTTTTCTTGGCCAGTACTCAGGACACTACCAATAACTTCATGAAAACTTCAAGAATGCTAAATAGCATTGAGACAAATATCCTAAGGAAAAGCTTTGATCAATGACGCGACTGGACCCCTACTAGCCATTACATGAATTTCATCAAACATGTCAAAAATATACATTCTACAGGTCATAGCAACAAATTTGTGTTGGCAATATGATGTAGAGTGTTGTCCTTGATGGAAACCCACTTGATGAAGATGATGGAAACCTACTTAATGAAGTTGTTCTTGATGCTTGATGAGTTTATTAATGATGTAAATATGATGTTATACAAGTAGCTCAAAAGTAACAGAAGAAAGGAATTTCAGGAAGTGCCAAAGAAATGATAAATAAGGTATGTCACTATGCATACGCGGATTTGTTAAGGTGAAGTAGCGTATGCACGCGGAAAAGTACGTACCAAGTCGCGTATGCTTAATTCTGCTCTAAATTAATAAAACGAGGGGTTACTACCATGGTATTGACCCATTGTATTGACCGCTGGATTGTCTATGTGATCCCGTCCTGGAATACCATCAGAAGTTGTGTGGTTTTGGCTCATGGTATTGTCAAAGGCTAGATCTATTTAAGGAGAAGAAATTGATTGTGCCAGGGTGTGCATGAGTCTTGGTTTGAATGGATACTTCACTCTGAAGTATGTCTGTATGGAAAGGGTAACAGTTTGATGATAGATCTGAATCTGTGATGCACCTATGAAGAAAATGATGAAGAAGGGAATCTAGATCTGAAATGTATTTGTATCTACTAGATCTGTTTTTGGAAGGCTTAGATCTGAAATGAGGCGAACATCTGTCTGAAGTAAAGGGTTAAATTTGAACTGAATATATGATCTGAAGAAGTATGTTGCTCTATAATGTCTGAAGATATATACGCTATTTTAGAATAGTGGAAGCGTGTATATACGCGGGTTGGATAAAGCAAAAGAGCGTATGGGTTGTAAAATCAGTTCTGAAGTATGTGCAGAAGAATATACGATTTTATATGCATGGAAGCGCATATATACGCGGGATCAGTGAAAGGAAAGCGTGTATGAAAACTAGGGTTTTTCTAAAGTATGAAGTATGGAATGTCTGATTTTTTCTTCTGTGTTACTGCTATCTGTTAATGAGTTATAAGTATTAGTTTGATGTATGATTGAGCTTAAATGTGTGGAGCGGGTCTAGTCTGAAAATATGATGAAAAGTGGCCTGCAAGTTGTGCTGTATTGAAGCTGTTGGATCCAGTGTAAAAATTGATGAAACGTGGTCCATGGTGGTGCCGAGGGTTGTAGCCTTCAGTCAGGGGGTTGTAGCTCCCTTCTAGGTGAGTTGCAGTAAAAAGGCGGTCGTAGCTCCCTTCCGGGGAGAGGGTGATGCGAGAAGCGGGGGGTCGTGGCTCCCTTCCGAGGAGAGGTGCATTAGCGAGTGCGGTGGGTGCCTACGTCTTTGGCAAGTCTGCGCCAGTACATGGTTGTAACATGTTTTCTTTATATAATAAATATTGAATATTGAGACGACGGCAGTGGTGGTTTTCTCCCGACTTGGGTTTCCACCTTAAATCCTGGTGTTCTTGTGTGATGCTTATGTGTGATGGTTTATTCTGTTATTACTGCACATGCTTACTATTATCTAATCATCAGAAGAATGAATGTTGCATAGATCTAAGTAAAGAATTAATGGCATAATAAGATCTCTGTATATACGCGAGTTTTATGAAGGATATCCGCGTGTATACGCTAGTTGGCTTCAGCAAAGTAGTGTATGGGTTTTTAGAGAATGAAAAAGTAAAAGTTTGAGTAAGTCCTAAATACTGATTCACCCCCCCTCTCAGTATTTTTCCCAACAATTGGTATCAGAGCAGGTCCTTCTGCAGAAGCTTGATCGCTTGAAGGAGATCCGTCGCAATGGGAAGTCATGAAGGCGTAATGTCTATAAGGCCACCTCTATTCAATGGAAGTAATCTGATATTCTGGAAGATATGAACAAAAGCATATCTACAAAGTCTTGGTGCAAAAGTATGGGCAATCGTGGAAGGAGGTTATCATTATCCGGCAAGTATTCCTACTGATGCAGCAGAAAGGAAGAAATATGAAATCAATGCCAAAGCCGTCAATGTCTTATTAGGAAGCATGTCTGAACCAGAATTTTCTAAAGTGATGCAGCTAAATTCGGCAAAAGAAATATGGGACAAAATAATTCTGAGCTATGAAGGAGATACAAAGGTAAAAAGTGCAAAACTCCAAACTCTCAGAATTGAATATGAAAATTTAAGGATGCATAGTGATGAGAGTATTGCCAGTTTCTTTTTACGTCTAGATGATATTGTAAATCGTATGAGAAGTTTGGGTGAAACCATAACCGATACTACTATGGTGGAAAAAGTCTTAAGATCTTTGACTTCAAAATTTGAGTCAAAAGTATCAGCTATTGAAGAAAGGCAAGATCTGCAAACTCTTACTATTTTTCAACTACATGGTATTCTGACTGCTTATGAAATGAGACAAGGAGGTCCCTCTCAAATCAAAGAAGCTGCTTTTAAGGCGTGTGCAAAAGGAAAAGAAAAGGAAGTTGTCAAGGAATCAAATTATATATCAGAAGAAGAAGAAGCAAATTTTGTGAGAAGACTCCAACCAGGTACTGGAAGATTCAAAGGTAAGCTTCCCTTCAAATTTTTTGATTGTGGAAGAGTTGGTCATTATGCTGCTAAATGTCCTTATAGAGAAAATCATGATAAAGGGAAACAATTTGTAAAGGGAAAGAGTTATTATGCAAATGAAGATAATAATGAAATGTCAAGTGAAGATGAAGAAGATTCTAACCAAGATCTACTAATGCTCATGGCCAGGAAGCAAAAGAAGAAGACTACTCAAAAGGAGATTTATCAGAAAACATGTGCAGCAGAAAATGAGGAAAATAAAACAGGTATTGAATGTGGTTCTTATGATTCACTTTCTTGTGCATGCAATGGTAAAGATAGTGAAAGTAATGTTATGGACCTAGAAGAAGCTATCAAGATTAAAGTTGAAGATCAACAAATATCATTTAAAGAAAGAGACGGTATCTACAATGAGATGATCTCTCAACTGAAAGGATAGATAGAAATTTTGAATGGACAGGTAGACAAGTATCAAAAGTTGTACAATTATGGAAGCAATCGAAATAAAAGGCTTGAAGTAGAAATCAATGATCTAAATGAAGATCTGGAAAAATCAAATAAGAAGAATGAAGAACTGCTACAAACATGTGAAGATCAAGAAAATTGGTTGAAGGAACAAATCTTAAAATTAAATGATCAAGTAGAAGAAGGAAAAAGGGTCGAAGAAAGCATGAAGAAGCAATGCCAAAAAGTGGAGGTTGAGGTAAACATTCTCAAAGGTAAATTAGAAGAAAAGGATAAACTCTTGAGGTTTGAAGATAGTACTAAGATTCTGGACAATATTATTAGTAATTAAAGGTCTGCTGCTATTAAACATGGTCTTGGTTTTCATGAAAATGTCAAAGGAGAATCTAGTTCGCAAGGAAGTGCTAAAGATTCAAAGGATGTCAAAGCAAAATCTGAAGTGTTGAAAGAAACTAAAGGTCAACCTACAATCATGAATTCTCAAAGGAAATAATTCAATAATGTTGAATGCTTTAAATGTCATAATTATGGGCATGTTGCAGCAAATTACAGAAGAAGATCATTTCAGTCACAATCAAACAGATTCTATTCAGAAAGGTACTCTGGTTGCTGCAAGGGATATTTTTTTTCATGCAACAAGTATGGTCATAAAGCAGCTGATTGCAATAGAAGGAAGAATAGAACAACACATTATGATCCTTATGCTTACTTCTCTGGTCACATGAGATATTATGCTTGTAACAAGTATGGACATGTGGAAAAAAAATGCAAGATGAACAAATATGAGAAATTAAATGATTTCCAGCACACATTTCGAAAGTTCAAGAAAAGTTGGAAAAATAAGGAGGATCGGTAAGAAACATAGGGAATATTGACCCTACTGCAGTCATCCGCTTCTAAAAGCTTACTTCTCATAATGACTGCAAGAGTGATGTGAGATTCATTATAGGGATTAATAATGTATCGTCACAGGGGGAGCGATGTATGGTGATTCCCATGGTTGGTTTGGTTATTTTGGTTATGTTTATTTCTGACAGAGCATCTGATGTGAAGAAGACAGGTACAGGTGGTACAAACTTAGGGGGAGATGAAGGAATGTGAAGTTTTCAATGTTTCACTTTCCATACGTGGGTTCTGTGAACTAAAGTCGCGTATACACGTGAGTTACAGTGGAGAGAGTCGCGTATGCATTTATGACAATAATGACAAGCTAAAGATTAGGAGCACAAGCTCAGGGGGAGCATCAGTCTGACTACTAATGATTGTATTATTGGCACCATGTCTGCTTATTTCTTAGTTCTAAATGATGATAAAAATGATACATGGTTTCTTATGATGAGATTATGGATGAGCCCTGTTTGCTTTTTGCTGAAGAGTATTCTTTGTTTTCACACATGAATGAGATGGAAGTCTTATGATTCAGAGATAAGGATAGATCATGCATAGATTGTTGCTGATAACTTGCTGTTGAAAGAGTTTCAGGTTGCACAAGCTTAGGAGGAGCCTTGGTCATATGGAAGGATGCATTGGATGCACAGTTTCAGGGGGAGCATTAGCCTTGCTGAGCATAATGCATTGTTGGCATTATGATGATTCTATGATATCTCTCTTGAGGTCTTTCTAGTACTGGTCATAAAAGGTCATATTTGTAATATGAAAAGGTCATGTTGAGACCTATGATGTAAAATTGTAATATTCAGTCATGTAAGGACTTGATCAAATATGTAAACCCACTTGGTTGGGTATTTGAGTCAAAATGTGTAAACCCTCTTGGTTGGGTAGTTGAGTCAAATTGTGTAAATCCACTTGGTTGGGTATTTGAGTCTCATATGTAAATCCACCTGGTTGGATCTTTGATGTAAATATGATTCCTTAGTGATAGGAAGGTCATAGAGTCATGTACTTCATTGAAAAATATGTTTGAATATTCAGCATGAACTCAGGGGGAGCATGGTAATTTCAGTACACATCAGATCTACAACGCTATTCTATCTACATGAGGAGAAAACAACCTTGTGTTGGTTTTGATCCGCCCTTTGCCCATGATGTCAAAGGGGGAGAGTGACATGGTGTGTGAATAGGGGGAGAATATCATTATGCTTAATGTACCTATCTGTTGTGATCAAACACCATCGTGGTTGCCATCAAGTCCAAAGGCGGAGATTGTTGGCAATATGATGCAGAGTGTTGTCCTTGATGGCAACCCACTTGATGAAGATGATGGCAACCTAATTAATGAAGTTGTTCTTGATGCTTGATGAGTTTATTAATGATGTAAATCTGATGTTCTACAAGTAGCTCAGAAGTAACAGAAGAAAGGAATTTCAGGAAGTGCAAAAGAAATGATAAATAAGGTATGTCACTATGCATACGCAGATTTGTTAAGGTGAAGTAGCATATGCATGCGGAAAAGTACATGCCAAGTCGCGTATGCTTAATTGCACTCTAAATTAATAAAACCAGGGGTTAATACCATGCTATTGACCCATTGTATTGAGCGCTGGATTGTCTATGTGATCCCGTCCCGGAATACCATCGGAAGTTGCGTGGTTTTGGCTCATGGTATTTTCAAAGGCTAGATCTATTTAAGGAGAAGAAATTCATTGTGCAAGGGTGTGCATGAGTCTGGGTTTGAATGGATACTTCACTTTGAAGTATGTCTATATGGAAAGGGTAACAGTTTGATGATAGATCTGAATCTGTGATGCACCTATGAAGAAAATGATGAAGAAGGGAATGTAGATATGAAATTTATTTGTATCTTCTAGATCTATTTGTGGAAGGCTTAGATCTGAGATGAGGCGAACATCTGTCTGAAGTAAAGGGTTAAATCTGAACTGAATATCTGATCTGAAGAAGTATGCTGCTCTATAATGTCTGAATATATATACGCTATTTTGGAACAGTGGAAGCGCGTATATACGCGGGTTGGATAAAGAAAAAGAGCATATGGGTTGTAAAATCAGTTCTGAAGTATGTGCAGAAGAATACGCAATTTTATATGCATGGAAGCGCGTATATACGCGGGATCAGTGAAAGGAAAGTGCATATGAAAACTAGGGTTTTGCTGAAGTATGAAGTATGGAATGTCTGATTTGTTCTACTCTGTTACTGCTATCTGTTAATGAGTTATAAGTATCAGTTTGATGTATGATTGAGCTTAAATGTGTGGAGTGGGTCCAGTCTGAAAATATGATGAAAAGTGGCCTGCAAGTTGTGCTCTATTGAAGCTGTTGGGTCCAGTGTGAAAATTGATGAAACGTGGTCCATGGTAGTGCTGAGGGTTGTAGCCTTCAGCCAGGGGGTTGTAGCTCCCTTCCAAGTGAGGCTGGTAAACGAGAGCAGGGGGTCGTAGCTCCCTTCCAGGAGAGGCTGGTAAATGAGAGCAAGGGGTCATAGCTCCCTTCTAGGAGAGGCTGGTAAACGAGTGCAAGTGGGTGCCTGCGTGATGGTATGAGTCTGCGCCAGCACATAGTTGTAAGATGTTTTTCTTTATAATAAAATATTGAAGGCTGAGACAACGATAGCGGTGGTTTTCTCCCGACTTGGGTTTCCACCTAAAATCCTGGTGTTCTTGTGTGATGCTTATGTGTGATGGTTTATTCTGTTATTACTGCACATTCTTACTATTATCTAATCATCAGAAGAATGAATGTTGCATAGATCTAAGTAAAAGATTAATGGCATAAGAATATCTTTGTATATACGAGAGTTTTGTGAAGGGTATCCGCGTATATACGTGAGTCTGGTTCAGTAAAGTAGTGTATGGATTTTAGAGCATGAAAAGTAAAAAGTTTTGAGTAAACCATCTTGATTCACCCACCTCTTAGTATTTTCCCGGTGGTTTGAGACGAGGTCATGCAGCAGAAGCTTGATCGCTTGAAGGAGATCCGTCACAATGGGAGATCTGCTTCAGAGAGGAGAGTATTATCTATAAGGCCACCTCAGCCACCTCTATTCATCGAAAAGTCTGTTAATGCAGAGAATCACAACATATATATATGCCCAAAGTCTTGGTGGGAGAAGTATGGGCAATCGTGGAGGTTATCGGTATCCGGCAGAGTATTCCCCTGCAGTCGTGAAAGGAAAAATATGAAATCAATGCCCAAGCGATCAATGTCTTATTAGGGCAATATGGAGACAATTTGCTAAAGTGATGCGGCTAAAATTAGTAAAAAGAAATATGGGACAAAATGCGGTAAACTATGAAGGAGATACAAAGGTAAAAAGTGAAAAACTCCAAACTCTCAGAATTGAATATGAAAATTTAAGGATGCATAGTGATGAGAGTATTTCCATTTTCTTTTTACGTCTAGAAAATATTGTAAATCATATGAGAATTTTGGGTGAAACCATAACCGATACTACTCTGGTGGAAAAAGTCTTAAGATCTTTGACTTCAAAATTTGAGTCAAAAGTATCAGCTTTTGAAGAAAGGCAAGATCTGCAAACTCTTACTATTGTTCAACTACATGGTATTCTGACTGCGTATGAAATGAGACAAGGAGGTCCCTCTCAAATCAAAGAAGCTGCTTTTAAGGCGTGTGCAAAAGGAAAAGGAAAGGAAGTTGTCAAGGAATCAAGTTACTTATCAGAAGAAGAAGAAGCAAATTTTGTGAGAAGACTCCAACCAGGTACTGGAAGATTCAAAGGTAAGCTTCCCTTCAAATGTTTTGATTGTGGAAGAGTTGGTCATTATGCTGCTAAATGTCCTTATAGAGAAAATCATGATAAAGGGAAACAATTTGTAAAGGGAAAGAGTTATTATGCAAATGAAAATAATAATGAAATCTCAAGTGAAGATGAAGAAGATTCTGACCAAGATCTACTAGTGCTCATGGCAAGGAAGCAAAAGAAGAAGGCTACTCAAAAGGAGATTTCTTAGAAAACATGTTCAGTATAAAATGAGGAAAATAAAACATGTATTGAATGTGGTTCTTATGATTCACTTTCTTATGCATGCAATGGTAAAGATAGTGAAAGTAATGTTATGGACCTAGAAGAAGCTCTCAAGATTAAAGTTGAAGATCAACAAAGATCATTTAAAGAAAGAGACGGTATCTACAATGAGATGATCTCTCAACTGAAAGGACAGATAGAAATTTTGAATGGACAGGTAGACAAGTATCAAAAGTTGTACAATTATGGAAGTAATCGAAATAAAAGGCTTGAAGTAGAAATCAATGATCTAAATGAAGATCTGGAAAAATAAAATAAGAAGAATGAAGAACTGCTAAAAACATGTGAAGATCAAGAAAATTGGTTGAAGGAAGAAATCTTAAAATTAAATGATCAAGTAGAAGAAGGAAAAAGGGTCGAAGAAAGCATGAAGAGGCAATGCCAAAAATTGGAGGTTGAGGTAAACATTCTCAAAGGTAAATTAGAAGAAAAGGATAAACTCTTGAGGTTTCAAGATAGTACTAAGATTCTGGACAATATTCTTAGTAATCAAGGCTCCTACTATTAAACTTGGTCTTGGTTTTCATGAAACTATCAAAGGAGAATATAGTTCGCAAGGAAGTGCTAAAGATTCAAAGGATGTCAAAGAAAAATCTGAAGTGTTGAAAGAAACTAAAGGTCAACCTACAATCATGAATTCTCAAAGGAAATCATTCAATAATGTTGAATTCTTTAAATGTCATAATTATGGTAATGTTGCAGCAAATTACAGAAGCAGATCATTTCAGTCACAATCAAATAGATTCTATTTAGAAAGGTACTCCGGTTGCTTCAAGGGATATTGTTTTTCATGCAGCAAGTATGGTCATAAAGCAGTTGATTGCAATAGAAGGAAGAATAGAACAACACATTATGATCCTTATGCTTACTTCTCTGGTCAGATGAGATGTTATTCTTGTAACAAGTATGGACATGTGGAAAAAGAATGCAGGATGAACAGATATGATAAATTGGATGATTTCCAGCACACATTTTGAAATTTCAAGAAAAGTTGGAAAAAGAAGGAGGATCGGTCAGAAACGTAGGGAATATTGACCCTACTGCAGTCATCCGCTTCTAAAAGCTTACTTCTCATAATGACTGCAAGAGTTATGTGAGATTCATTATAGGGATTAGTAATGTATCGTCACAGGGGGAGCGATGTATGGTGATTCCCATGGTTGGTTTGGTTATTCTGGTTATGTTTATTTATGACAGAGCATCTGATGTGAAGAAGACAGGTACAGGTGGTACAAACTCAGGGGGAGATGAAGGAATGTGAATTTTTCAATGTTTCACTTTCCATACGCGGGTTCTGTGAACTAAAGTTGCGTATACACGTGAGTTACAGTGGAGAGAGTCACGTATGCATTTATGACAAGAATGACAAGCTAAAGATCAGGAGCACAGGCTCAGGGGGAGCATCAGTCTAACTACTAATGATTGTATTATTGGCACTGTATCTACTTATTTCTCAGTTCTAAATGATGATAAAAATGATACATGGTTTCTTATGATGAGATTATGGATGAGCCCTGTTTGCTTTTTGCTGAAGAGTATTCTTTGTTTTCACACATGAATGAGATGGAAGTCTTATGATTCAGAGATAAGGACAGATCATGCAGAGATTGTTGCTGATGACATGATGTTGAAAGAGTTTTAGGTTGCACAAGCTAAGGAGGTGCCTTGGTCATATGGAAGAATGCATTGGATGCACAGTTTCAGGGGGATCATTAGCCTTGCTCAGCATAATGCATTGTTGGCATTATGATGATTCTATGATATCTCTCTTGAGGTCTTTCTGGTACTGGTCATAAAAAGTCATATTTGTAATATGAAAAGGTCATGTTGAGACCTATGATGTCAAATTGTAATATTCAGTCATGTAAGGACTTGATCAAATATGTAAACCCACTTGGTTGGGTATTTGAGTCTCATATGTAAATCCACTTGGTTGGATCTTTGATATAAGTATGATTCCTTGGTGATAGGAAGGTCATAGAGTCATGTACTTCATTGAAAAATATGTTTGAAGATTCAGCATGAACTCAGGGGGAGCATGGTAACTTCAGTACACATCAGATCTACAACGCTCTTCTATCTACATGAGGAGAAAACAACCTTGTGTTGGTTTTGATCTACCCTTTGCCCTTGATCTCAAAGGGGGAGAGTGACATGGTGTTTGAATAGGGGGAAAATATCATTATGCTTAATGTACCTATCTGTTGTGATCAAACACCATCGTGGTTGCCATCAAGTCCAAAGGGGGAGATTGTTGGCAATATGATGCAGAGTGGTGTCCTTGATGGCAACCCACTTGATGAAGATGATGGCAACCTAATTAATGAAGTTGTTCTTGATGCTTGATGAGTTTATTAATGATGTAAATCTGATGTTCTACAAGTAGCTTAGAAGTAACAGAAGAAAGGAATTTCAGGAAGTGCCAAAGAAATGATAAATAAGGTATGTCACTATGCATACGTAGATTTGTTAAGGCAAAGTAGCGTATGCATGCGGAAAAGTACGTGCCAAGTTGCGTATGCTTAATTGCGCTCTAAATTAATAAAACTAGGGGTTACTACCATGGTATTGACCCATTGTATTGAGCACTGGATTGTCTATGTGATCCAGTCCCAGAATACCATCGGAAGTTGTGTGGTTTTGGCTCATGGTATTGTCAGAGGCTAGATATATTTAAGGAGAAGAAATTCATTGTGCAAGGGTGTGCATGAGTCTGGGTTTTAATGGATACTTCACTCTAGAGTATGTCTGTATGGAAAGGGTAACAGTTTGATGATAGATCTGAATCTGTGATGCACCTATGAAAAAAATGATGAATAAGGGAATCTAGATCTGAAATGTATTTGTATCTTCTAGATCTGTTTGTGGAAGGCTTAGATCTGAGATGAGGCGAACATCTGTCTGAAGTAAAGGGTTAAATCTGAACTGAATATCTAACCTGAAGAAGTATGCTGCTCTATAATGTCTGAAGATATATACGCTATTTTGGAACAGTGGAAGCACGTATATATGCAGGTTGGATAAAGAAAAAGAGCTTATGGGCTGTAAAATCAGTTCTGAAGTATGCGCAGAAGAATACGCGATTTTATATGCATGGAAGCGCGTATATATGCAGGATCAGTGAAAGGAAAGCGCATATGAAAACTAGGGTTTTGTTGAAGTATTAAGTATGGAATGTCTGATTTGTTCTGCTGTGTTACTGCTATCTGTTAATGAGTTATAAGTATCAGTTTGATGTATGATTGAGCTTAAATGTGTGGAGTGGGTCCAGTCTAAAAATATGATGAAAAGTGGCCTGCAAGTTTTGCTCTATTCAAGTTGTTGGATCTAGTGTGAAAATTGATGAAACGTGGTCCATGGTGGTGCTGAGAGTTGTAGCCTTCAGTCAGGGGGTTGTAGCTCCCTTCCAGGTGAGGCTGGTAAACGAGAGTAGGGGGTTGTAGCTCCCTTCCAGGAGAGGCTGGTAAACGAGAGCAGGGGGTCGTAGCTCCCTTCCAGGAGAGGCTGTTAAACAAGTGCAGGTGGGTGCCTGCGTGCTGGTATGAGTCTACGCCAGGACATAGTTGTAAGATGTTTTTCTTTATAATAAAATATTTAAGGCTGAGACAATGGCAGTGGTGGTTTTCTCCCGACTTGGGTTTCCACCTAAAATCCTGGTGTTCTTGTGTGATGGTTTATTCTGTTATTACTGCACATGCTTACTGTTATCTAATCATCAAAAGAATGAATGTTGCATAAATCTAAGTAAAGAATTAATAGATTGATAAGTTCTCGGCATATACGCTAGTTTTGTGAAGGGTATCCGCGTATATACGCGAGTATGGTTCAGTAAAGTAGCGTATGGGTTTTAGAGCATGAAAAAGTAAAATTTTTTGAGTATGCCCTAAATACTGATTCACCCCCCCCCCCCTCTTAGTATTTTTCCCAACAATTTGTGAATAGGGGTATCATACTTATCTAAGATTCATAAATAAGCATGGATGCATTATCATAGTAACTTCATTATCATCTATTATGTCATAGGTTCATTGTTCAATCAATTGCTAATCACATTATGATGAGATCCATACATCATAATTGTCATAAATCATACTCACAATGGAATTATAACAATAGAAATATGAAGGATACAACAACCATAAATTCCACATATGAACCAATACATTTACATCTGAAATACCAAGGATGATAGACTATTATTAATGAATGCATAAGCCAACTAGGTTTTGGACTTCCACGTACCACCCGACCATAGATTAGCTGAACCAAATATTTATTTTAGCCAACCACCCTCGTGCCATATTCCAAGCATGAATGTGGGACACATAAACAAAAATCAACCAGGGCTTCCTCAGGCTAAATCACCACACCCTCATAAATATAACCAAACTTTACCATAATCCCCACTGGATCAATAGGCCTTAAACAAGCATGGATGCCAGTGGATTTCTACACCTACACTGTGAGAATTTTTCTTATCTCCTAGTCTTTAGGCTTTACCGTATATACCACCATTCGACGGTCAGGAATCCTGGTCCCAATCGAGACTCCACTCTCTAGGATTTACGTATATCCTACTAGTAATCGACCAAGGATTCCTATGCCTGATTGGGCGCACCCACCTCTAGGATTAACCATATATCCCACCATTCATTGGTCTATGATTCCTAGGCCCACCAAGGTAAATGAAAAATGTGGCTTTACTGCAACCAACAGTCCATTTTAGGGGTCACTAGGCTAATGATTTACTGCAACCCATAGTGTGATTCATGGATCACTAGGTCATGTGTTCTTTCTTTTAGATAACACCTCGCTTAGTTTTGAATCCATTCGCAAATCTAGCTCAACTAAAACATAAGAACCCCATCACAATGTGTCTATCTGGAAATGGCAAGGGAATTTTGAAGAATATTTTCACACCTAGAAAATCCCATGCCAATTATAGCAAAAGAACCAAATAAACACATGCATGTATCATGCATGCCAAATATATCAAGGAAATCATACATGAAATTCGATACCTACAAATAATCGCAATGTAGCCGATTTATCCTACTCTTCCTTGCTTGAGATTTTCTTTTATTTTCCTTCTTGGTCCTTTTCTTTTCTTTCTCCAATGCTAAAGTGCCCCAACAAAACTCTAAGTTTCCAAGATTATGAGAGAGAGAGATCCAGAACTGAATTAACAAAAGTGTATGAATTGATCCTTAAAAGCCTTTTTATCAATGAGGCCTTAATTTTCTTCAATTTCCATTATTTTACTTCATTTTCAACCTCACATGCAACCTGTGACTCTTTACCTACCTTTTATCCTCTTTTCCATTATTTTCGTAAATAAATTGTCAAAAAATCCATTTTGCCTTTCCAAAGCCTTTTCCATTGTCGTTTCCAATTTCCTCAACCATAATAAACTGAATGAACCACCACTAGGATTGTTTTTCGAACATTCGGCTCGGAATACATGTCACATGACCTTAGTCTTATTTGTTTTTTTAGATGAATTTTTTACCAGGGTTGTTATGCATGGTTATCAATTTACAATTTTTACTTTTATTTTATATAGTTATTTTAACTATTAGATGATAAGTAGTACATCATAATAATAGGATATTTAACATATAAGCAACATTAAATCAAAGCATAAGAAAAAACACACAAAGGACGCACATGTATACATCATATGTAAGTGTAAATCCATAAAGGGAAAAACAACGAATTTGTTGTGATATAAAGCAAGCACCCTCTCCCTTTTTACATCATATTTTTTAGGAACCCTTCTATACAAGGTTTCAATCTCTCTTTTCTAAGATAAAACTTGTTGGAAGCACCGACTCCCACTTACAACAATTTTTTGCAGGCTTCTACCCGCAGGAGGATTCAACCTTGATTTTCTTCTACAAACAATAACTTGCTGGAAGCACTGACTTCCACTTATAGGCTCCAACTTGTTATTTTTTAGGCTACTGCCTAAAATGAGGCACCGATCACTTAATACATGAAATTTTTAATATATTGGATTTATTTCTCTTTAATTCTTAATATGTCCATCTCTCTATCCATGTTATGTAAATTTTTTATGCTCCTTTACCATTGCTTATCTCCTACTCTTCCTCTTCAATTATTCCTCACATATGCTCTTCTTTATATTTTTTTCTTTTTCGGGTAATTCATGAACTAGGTATCTCACAAAATAAATCAACTCACTAACTATTTTTTCATCCAAAAGAACATCTTTTTATATATAGACTTTGTTGTTTGTTTGCATTCCAATGCAGAAATTTAAAATGAAAGGTTGTCTCTTTCTACTCCACCTATTTGTTTCAAATTTTTCATATTTTGAATGTAAAAAAAAAAAATTAATGTTCCACATAATATTATTTAAAAGAGTAACATCAACCAACTA
Source organism: Pinus albicaulis (assembly GCA_034641835.2). Lineage (NCBI taxonomy): Eukaryota > Viridiplantae > Streptophyta > Pinopsida > Pinales > Pinaceae > Pinus > Pinus albicaulis. The sequence goes on from CM076573.1 coordinate 232,651,008, forward strand.
TAATTAAGACACAAGCCAAAACATTTTAGATTTCTTTTTTCACATTATATGATGTATATACATTTTTCTTAAAGATGATACACATATATGCATAGTCCTCTCATTAACAAAATGAGTATATTCTATTTCATTCTAATTTTTACTTGTTATTTCATTCAGGCACACCCGTATACTCTATTCATATTTGAATGATAATAGTCTTACAAGAATATCTCTCAAGACACAATAGTAGTAATACATCAACATCTTCAATAATTTACATCACAAATTCTATATGCATTTGACTTACAATGTTACATGACCAACAATACGTACATAGGGGAAGAAATGGATACTTAATGAATACCTATAATACTAAAAACATACTCAATAAAATCAGTTTTGAATACCTTTGACCTCTCCTAAAATTTGAATAAACTCTGGATTAGACCTTAAAATATATGTGGATGTTTATAAGAAATTTATGCATATTACAAAATGACCAACATAGGAAGTTTTCTTCAAGACCCTTTCCCTTCAATGAAAACATTGTCAACAATCTCCCCTTTTAACATTGATCTCAATGTTGACTTGGTCCTCCCTTGTTTCTCTTTAAAATTGTTCCTTGTTATATCTCCCCAAGAAATGACCTTATTTCTCCTTACCTCCCCCTTTTACCTCAATGTTAAGGGGTTCGGGTTTCAATGAAAATCAACTGGGATTAATTAGTGTTGCCTATAAATCAACTAGGATTTTTTTTAAAATGAAAATAAAGTAGTATCGCCTTGTTTTATCTAAGCTCCTGTGTCCCACGGTTATTTTGATTTCTTAATTTCCATAATTTTAATTCTTTTTCCCTAAAACACTAGTTTCTTCAACAAAGGTTGAATGGTTGTATTCGAAATGCACTAATTCTAACCTAGGAATCACTCTTCTATATTTGTTTTCAAAAAATGAAACCATCTCCTTTCTCTTCAACTTATAGTTCTCTAATCCCATATAATGGCATCACAACGAACAAATATTCATCAAACCAGATTCATGATCTACAACACACTATATCACTGTCAAATAAAAAATTTATTCACTGCACCATTTTGTCTCAGCTCCTACATATTTTAGATAGCCTTTGTGTAATGGTTGAATTAAATAATTCTAACTCTTTTCTTTATTAGCGATTGTCAATTTCATAGATTCATAATCTAAACTCATTAAATCACCTCTTTGTATTCAAAATGTGTTATGGTGATTTCCTTGTATACTATTCCTCTAGTATATTCATGGGCCACCATTCAACATAGCATTTATCATTCCCAATAGAAAATCCATAATATCTCAAGCATGAATTGAAATACCATGGCACAATATGCAAGTTGCAACTATATATTAAATCAGAGAGAGGATCTTATATCCAATATTACAAATAGCCAGTGGCCACAAACCATGATATCAAAATTCAGTCAGGTCTTCAAAAACGTTTCCAAAGTGATTATCAAAATAATTTATAATGGCATATATGTATATGTGTCTAGTTTTTACAGGATCCCCTTCATGTCAAATTCAAAACGTTCTTGAAACTACTTGAGAACATCTGAGTCAAAAGTAGAGGAAACAAAACTAATTGCAGGACCGTTGGTACCAAATCTTCCAACAAATTGTCTTATCAGTACTGTGATATCTATTGGTGGTAGGGTTTTATACTTAGAATGAGTGTTGATGGAAACAATTTCTAATTGGTGTCTACTTTTTCAGGCTACTTCATGAAAGGAGACACCAATCCCTTGATACATGAAATTTCTAATATGTTGCCTTACACTGTATTTAATTTTGAACACCTCCATCTCTTTGTTTCTATTTTGTACTTTGTTTATGGTCATCAATATTTTATTATCTTATTCTCTTCCTATTCAACTCCACTTCACATATACTCTTATTTATGTTTCTCTCTTTTCTAGGTAATTCACTAACTAGGTCTCTCACAAAATTAATCAACTCACTAACTATTTTTCCATACAAAATCACATATTTCTATAAAAAAATTTTCTAATAGATTGTATTCCAATGCAGAAATATGAAACGAAAGGTCCTTTCTTTGTATTCCACATATTTGTTTCACATTTTCTATATTTTGAATATCAGAACAAAATTAATGGTCCACTGGACATTGTTTAAACGAGTCACATTAGTCAACTATAATGATTACATAAGACAAAACAATGTGAAATTATTTATTGACATCACAAGAATTATAATCATTTTTCTTAATGAAAATACATGTATATACACAGTCTTCTCATTTACAAAAAGTGTATATTTTGTTTCATTCTGATTCTTGCTTTCTATTTCTTTGAGGCACACCAATATACTATTTTCTTCTGTGACTAAAAACACACCAAAAATATTAGTAGCAACCAAACACTCCAATAATCTAACATGCATATCTCTCAAGACACACTAGCAGCAATACATCAATATATTGAACCATTTATATAACAATTTCTGCAATAATTTTATTTACTCACAGTGTTACATGAGAAACAATACATACATAGGGGAAACAATGCATACTTACTAAAAACCTCTAATACTGAATACATACTCAACAACATCAATGTCAAATACAACTGTAATCTCCTAAATCAAATCTAGCTTAAACCTTAAAATTTAAGTGGATGCTTACAAGCAACTCCTTCATATTACACACTGACCAAGACATAAGGTTCATTCAACACTCTTTTCAATCATTGAAAGATTCGCGAACACACATATGTTAATTATTTTTAGAAATAATAATAATAATAAATTTATAATCTTTCTTTTAATTTTGGCAATGTGAGAGGTATCATGAAGTAATTCTTTTGATGATTATCATAGATGGCTCGATGTCTCTAGATTTTTTTCATACATTTAATTTATATAATTGAACTTTGTTTAAATTTTTTTTTTAAAATACATAAATGAATTTGGTGTATTTAAAAACCTTTTAAACATTTGAATTATATAAATTTCATAGCTTAAATTTATTAATCCAACACTTTTTTCAATAAATACAATTGATATATATATATATATATATATATATATATATATATATATAACTTTTAAACTAAAATGTATTTATATAACTTCCTTAAATATTAAGGAACTTAATATTAATATTATTATTATTGTCATGGTTCATTATTGTGCAACCTTGAAATTGAAATTTTATCACCCAAACTTCGTCTCCATTGTATATGCTACTTCATGATATTACCATATATTTTGTTATCACTATTTATATATTATAAAAATAAAAATGGAAAAAAAAAATTGTAAATGTAATAGAAGCTTACTATCCTATAAATCAAGAATTAGGTTATTATTTTTTATCGGGGATATTTTTTATTCCTCCCCAACCATGTTCAAGCCTTGTAAAGTAATATCCCTGATTTACAACTTTTATGTTGTGTAAATAAAGCCAATGTCTAGGTGGACCTATGGAGGAATTATTTATGAACAGATTTATTTTTGAATCAATAAAAAATTATGAGTTAAATATTAATGAGGTAAAGACAGAGTATGTAGACCAGGAAATTCTTATCCATGGGGATGTACTAGAATTCTAAACTTTCCCAAAACTCTCCAGAAAAAATCCTTGGAGAAAATTAAATAGATAATTTTATTAGATGGGAGAAAAAGATCTATTAAGATCCTTAGTAAAGCAGAAAATTATTGAGAAGAGGTAAGAAAGACTGTGCTAAGGGAAAAGAAAGTTTTAAAGAAATAATTTTTGGAAAAAATAAAATAAAATCCTAGGCTATGGGAAACAACATCCCATAATAAAGTGACGTCGTTATGGAAACAGACTGAGGGAAAGAAGGATAAAAAGAGCCATAACTAGTGTGACAAAGAGGTTGTTTACACTGGGGAATATTGGTCTCTGCCAGGGGAGAGCTGGAGAGAAGCTCGTGGTTGGGAGGAAAATCAGTCTTTAGAAATTAGTATGTGCTTAATTTTTTATTTTCTAATAAATTAATAATGCTATAGAAATGATGTAATTATTAGAACTAGTCTTAACTCAGAGGCAGAAGTCTTCCTCGGAGACATGGTTTGATATGTGGGTTTCTATACATGTCATATTAGATAATGATTCAAGTTATATTACGAACTGTTAACTTGTAAATGTTATCACGATATTCAGTAAATACTTATATGTGTATTTTACAGTGTCTGTTTTGTCATGTGTATTGTATAGAGTATTCTCTATAGTTAAATATAGTGAAGTCTCTTTTTATGTTACACAGACTGAAGAACTAATAGTAGATAAACAATCAGAATTTATATAAACCTAGGGAAGGGTCCTATTCTGATGATTATTATTACGTGTAACTGTATAAGAGATTCTGTAAAATACCACTGTTAATAAATAATAAGGAATTTTATGGTATGTAGAGTTTAAGGATAAGCTTACATATATACTAGTATCAATATTTTTAAAGGTAAAAAATGCACACAAGGGTGGAAAAATATGTGAAACTGATATACATTACATCTTCCAGAAAAAATAAGAGAAAATGATATAAATTACATTTGATAGAAAAAATATGAAAAATTGATGTAAATTACATTCTGCAAAAAATACATGCTAAACAAATATAAATCACAACTTGAAATAAGTATATTTAAATGGATATATGTTTCATCATTAAAATTTAGCAAAAATAGTACATGAAATAGAGAATGTGATAGTCCAAAAATTCATATATAAACTGTCAAGTTACAAGTTCTCTTAAATATTGTGAGGACATTACTGTCACACAGATCTATAAATCTAGATGGACTAAATGGAAATCAGAAAATAGTTACATTTAGATATGTAGGTTCATTGAAAAAGTGTGGCCTTGACACCAAATTCCTAAAATATTGAACTAATTTAAGTGCCAAATAATCCTCAATGGTATAGCAATTGACCTGAGAAGGAAAGAATCCATATTTCATCTTCATCTTGAAAGGTGACATATGAAACTTGTAAATCAATTAAAAAACTGGAAGGCAAACCTGCATAAGACTAGTCTAAAGTTAGGAAAAAAATTGAAGAAGTAATAAAGTGAAATCATATTATCAACATATGAATATATGTAATGAGAGTTAAATTACCCGAGTTTACTCTTCCATCACATTCTTCTCCCCTACACACACTATTAGGGAAGTTGTAAGTAAGGGTGATCTTACCTATAAATAGAAGAAGTATAAAAGAGTACTAAATAGTAATTAAGTATGAATGGGATAACCTGAAATAGGTAAGTATGTTTGCATGCTAGTCCAAGTTCCAAAAATAGGAAAAATATGGGTAGACGTTACCCATATTAGATCATAAAAATTAAATGGACAACAAATAATGAACATGTAAATAATATGGCACTAAGTATGATCAACGGAAATAAGAAAAGAATGGGAATTAAAAAGGGTATGGTGCCAACCTCATTACAAGAACAGGCTGTGTGAAGAGGTTGCATATTGCCTTAAGAATAGGTTACGTGTACTTCATAAGCTGCCTAAAGGAAAGAAGGGTATTGGGTATACCCACGCATCTACTATAAAAAAAGATCATTGTACCTAAGGGAATTTTATAAAGAAATAAATGTGAATACAGAGTCATTAGAAAATGTTGCAAGGTCATAAATAACAAAATTAAGCTAATGGATTGGTAACACCATTGAAGAGAAGTATTTTGAATCTATGGAAGAAGATTGAATGGAAAAAACATAATATACAATGAAGAATCATAGCTTCTAGTGAAGGACAAACTAGAAACACAATCATTATATGTAGTAAAACATATATCTATGTTACACTGAATATGTGTACATAGATATAGGATATATACCCTTTAATATTAATGAAGCACATATGGAAGACCTTAAAATTCGTATACTGTAACAACATTATGAAATTTTAAATAGTGTTATAAATGAAATACATAAATGGATATGTTGTGAAACCATGAAATACATAAATGAATAGATAAGTGTTATAATAAATTTTGGAATTTACACCTACCTCTACCTCACAGAGAGTGGCTATTGTGCATATCAAAGTACTTACCTGAAAATACATAGATCACATAAGTCCCAAAATAATCCCATAATTGAGGTAAAAATAATTATAAAAAAATGAAAATCGGAAGGATATGTAAATAGCGTAACCATATTCTGAAAAAACTATTACGCTGACCCAAGTAGCTTCACCTCACGCAAACCATGCATTTTGAGACATACTGGGCTAAGTTACGACATGGGAAAACAAAAAAAACAAATGATATAAGTGTTGTGTAACCTCTAGGCAATAAACCCAATCCAAAAGAAATTCGGATTTTTCTAACTTGTTCTGATAATGAAATATTTTTATGAAAGGCATAGCATAAAACGCTGCTAAATTTAACATTACAATGGAATTAAATATATACGGCCACCGTAATTTTTTTTTAATGAAATAGTGAAATTAGAAATTGAAATTCCATATGAAACAGAGGAGGTACCCTGCATGAGGCTAAAATTCCATAAACTCCTCTTGAATTTAGAGGGATAGAGGAATTTACCCTTAACATGAAACACAATAGAAAACCATACAAAGTTGAGGAAAAATGGCTTTTTTTTCCAGCAAATACACATTTAGAAGAAATGGCTCCTATGCCAACTACCCAGAACCCTGGGGCAAATAAATTGAAATGTAATACTGAAAAATCCTTTATGAATTTCATAGAAACCATGTAGTCTAAAATAGCATAGAAATACTTGAATGAGCCATTGAGAAATTGGATGAAATCCTTACCTCTCCGTTCCTCTAGATGAGGGTCGTGTGTTGGTGAGGGAACACACTCATCACAAAAACATGGAGGAAACCATTGCTATGCACTAAGGGCAGCATACACTACCAATAGCAAAGCCAAAGAACCCATGCCATTCTATCTGGTATCTAAGCGTAAGCATAAAATAAAACATAAGTAGAAATAGAGGAGGCTTGCCTGAGAAATATGATTAACCAGTCAATCGAAGCTCACATCCATCCTGGAGAAGAAAGAAAATGCTGGTTAGCAAAACCCCTTTGAAATTAACCAACAAACGATAAACAAAAACTAACATTAAAATCCTACCTAAGATTGCGAAGAAATATAACTTTCAATTGTGACAAGAAATCACCTAAAACATTTGAAATCAATGAAAGAACTTACGCACAATAGCATGAGATAGTACCCATGTTGTTTCAGTGTGAAGGCAACACTTTGGTCATGAAAATGGTAGATGAATTGACCGCAAATAGGTTGGAAAACATAGTTGCAGGTTCAACATGAAGGCGGAGCTCTAGAACTATGGACGACCAAACTCAAACAACGAAATGAATTCTCAGGTGAGTAGGTTGAAACCTTAGGGTTTCTCCAATGAACCTAGACCATTGATCTCAACCAATTGATTAGATACTTACATGTGGCACATGAAAAGAGGAGAGAGAGCCATGTGAAGCCCATGTGAATGACCACCTGTAAATAAATGAATGTGTCCAACACACTAGTAGGGTAGGGTGAATTAATTTTGAAATGAAACTATATAACCTTCGTACCTATCTTGTGAATTAATGCAGGATATTAAAATTCTTAATTGAACCTTGGCACAAAACGATATTTCCATCATTAAATACTTGATATCAAATGTATGGAAATATGAAACAAATACATAAAGTGGATATGCATGATAAGGTATTAGAAGATAGATGTATAGGTTAATAGATATAGTAGGGAATGAGATATATTAAAAGGAACCCTATATATATATATATATATATATATATATATATATATATATATATATATATCTGTGTGTGTGTGTGTGTCTGTTTAATATAGGTATTAAAGGTAAGGTGATAATATATATGTTGAATGTATATATTAAAGGTAAGACAGACTATAGGAATAGGGAGTAGGGGTGCTAAACTAATATGGAGGTTATTATGTGGAAGGTTAGGATATTGACTATGGGGAGTATAAAAGGAGAATACTTGGGTAGTCGCCAAATGAAGACGCAGAATTGAAATTAAACATAGCAGAAAGGTTATTGGGATGAGAAATAAAAGACTAAGGGATAATTTAGAGATATCCTTAAGTGTATTAAAAAAAAATAAAAATGGGAGATGTTACAAGTGGTCCCAACACAAAAAAACTCTACTGTCAAAAATTTTAAATTATGATTAGAAAATTATGAATCAATTTCATATTATGTTTTGTAAGTGTTAATTGTTTTATGTGCATCAGATTAAAGTGCTGAAAAGTTTCAGCTGTTATCATGTCTGACAACGAAGATTTGTATATGGAACTCAGGGATGAGGATGCCCCAACAGATCCAAATGCTCAAATGCTAGAAATTTCCAAGAATTTGCAGCAGGAAATGGTTCACCTAAGAACTAGAAATGAACATTTACTGCAAGCCAATAATGAGCAAGAAAGGTTTAAAAGAGAATTAACCTCGAGATCCAGTTATCAAGAGGGATAACCAGAAAGGAAAAGGAGAGAAATAGAACCCAACTTATAGAGGTTCAAAAGTGGGGAAGAGTCTGGTAAAATAGATTCCAAATCCAAAAAGAAAAATGGGTTGCATGGGGAATTCCAAAAGATTGAGATTCCAACCTTTGATGGGGAGAAGGAAGAAGATGTTGAAGCCTAGCTCCTAAATATGGTTAAATACTTTCAAGTATATGAATACAAAAGTAATTTGAAAGCAAGACTGGTAGTTTACCAATTGCAAGCTAAAGCCACACTTTGGTGGGAAGATACCAAGATCATACACTTCCTGGATGAAAATACTATTTCATCGGAACAATTTCAAGAGAAATTCAAATCTTGATACCTTAGTGACAAGTATTATGATGACTAGGCATAGAAATTTCAAGAGCTAAGGCTCAGATAACTCACTATTGATGAAATTGTGACGAAGTTCACCAATTTACTTCGCTATGTGTCATACATAAGGGAAGAAAAAGATAAGGTACAATGATTTATGACCTGTTTAACCACTATTTACAAAGAAAGGATTGAATTTGACAATCCTAAGACTATGGATGAGGCTGTTTGGAAGGCACAATTGCACTAGCAGCAATTTAAAAGCGATAATGACCACCGAAAAAATTGGCAGAATAAATAAGAAGGGAAAGTTGAAGCAAGTTCAAAAAAATGTGAACCAACTTATCTGAATAATTTTGGGAGAAAACACCGGTGAGAAAGGTTCAATAAAGGTGAGTAAAATCAGACAGCCCATTCCCACACAAGTTCCAAGCCCATGGAAGGGAACAAAAAAATGAGAAATTGTGGTAAAGACCAAGGAACCATTGAAATTATAGGGATGCTGCAAGCCTCACATGTTACGGGACTTACCACATGACACTCATGCAATTGATAACATTCAAGTAGTGTGGTAAGCAATCACAGTGAATGATATCGCCCAAAACATTCCCCGAATTAGTGCAGCATTGGAAGGCAGACAAGTTGAGCATCAATCAAGTATGACTAAAATTGAAGGTATCATTTCTAACCAACCTCTATATGTTTTAAATGATCTAGGAACTAGTTTAAGTTGTATTACTCCACACATAGTGGGAAAATTTAAACTAAAAACAAAACAATTTCAGCACTCTCAGTTGGTGCAGTTGGCTACAAGAACCAAACGGAAGGTCACCCATAAAATACCCAAATATCCTATCAATTTATATGGGTACATTACATATTTCAATTTGAATATCCTTCCCTTAGGATCTTATGACCTCCTATTTGGTATGGATTGGCTGGAACAATAGAAAGCAGTAGTAAATTGTTTAGAAACAATAGTAAATTGTACTGATGCTATAGTAAATTCGGTGGTAGTAAAAGGGAAACGGAAACCTCTATGTGTTAGGCAAATATCTGCATTAAAATTGAAGAAGACAACAAGGAAAGGTTATATAGTGTATGTTTTCCAAATTGAATATTTGGGACAACCAGCAGAAAATGAACCTGTAGAAATTTTACTGGTGGTTAAATACTTCTACGATGTATTTCTTGAATAAATTCCTCAACTTCCACCTCAGAGAGACATTTATTTTTCTATTGAGCTAGTATCGGGGGCCACCCTAGTGTCCTAAGGCCCTTATAGAATTAGCACCCCTGAACTATTAGAACTAAAACTTGAGTTGCATGACTTATTAAACAAAGTGTACATCATACCAAGTGTGTCTCCATGGGGAGCACTAGTTTCATTTTTCAAGAAGAATGATGGAACCCTCCAGATGGGCATAGATTATAGATAATTGAACAAGTTAACCATCAAGAACTGATACGCCCTCCCACAAATAGATGATCTGTTTGATCAAGTAAGGGGAGAAATTTTATTCTCAAAAATTGACATGAGAACTGGTTATTATCAGCTCCACATCAAAGATGTAGATATTCATAAAACAAATTTCCAAAATTGGTATGGACATTACAAGTTTCTAGTTTTACCCTTTTGACTCACAAAATCCCCTGCTACTTTCATGTTCCTAATGAATATGGTTCTGCACAAACACATGGATAAATTTGTGTTAGTATTCATAGATGATATTCTGGTGTACTCTAAGAACAAAGAGGAACACCAGGAACATCTCTAAACAATGCTTCAAACACTTAGAGAACACCAACTGTATGCAAAACTCATCAAGTGTGAGTTTTACAAACATAAGATTCAATATCTGGGACATGATATTTCTAGGGAAAGATTGGTAGTAGATCCAAAAAAGGTACAAGAAACCTTAAATTGGCTTGTACCGACTGATGTACCATCAATACGATCATTTATGGGTATTTCCGGATATTACCGCATATTTGTAGAAGGATTTTCTGCATTGGCTTATCCCATTATCTCTTTGAATAAAAAAAGGTGTTAAGTTTTAATGGACAACAAAATTCCAAGAGAGTTTTGAGCAGCTAAAACAAAAATTAACTATTGCACCTATCCTAAATATTGTTGATCCAAAAAAAGAGATTTTTGTGTGCACTAATGCTTGTATAGAAGGCTTGGGAGGAGCATTGCTACAAGATAATGTAGTAATAGCCTATGAATACTGAAAATTGAAAAAACATGAGACAATTTATGCAATGTATGACTTGGAATTAGCTTTTATCATACATGCTTCAAAAATGTGGCAACACTACACGTTGGCTAGGAAAATTGTGTTAATGACTGATCATATCAGTCTAAAATATTTCTTTAGTCAACCAAATTTAAATGCAAGGCAAGCAATATGGTTAGCTTTCCTTAGCGAATTTGATATGGAAATCAAACACATTAAAGAAAATAAAAACCGAATTTTCGATGCCTTAAGTAGACATTTTGATCAAGTTTCGTCATATACAGAAAGAAATGTAAAATTTGATGTGGAGGAACAAATCCAAGAAGCATTGTCACAATATCATCCATATTTGAAATTGTAGTAAAAATTACAGCGAGCTGAAATTTCAAGACACACCATCAATTCGAAAGGATTAATAAGTTATAAGAAGAGGTTGCATGTTCCAAATGTATATACCTTAAAATAGGTGATCTTAGATGAATTTTATAAGACACCTTATTCAAGTCATCCAAGTTATCAAAATATTGTGATAGCCTTGCGGAAAAACATGTTTTGGCAAGGAATGAAGAAGGAAATAGCTGATTACTTTGCAATATTTTTGGAGTAGTGACAAGTTGATGCAAAGCATCAACATCCTAATGATTTATTAAACCCTCTTCCTATTCCAAAATGGGAGTGGGACGTGGTATCCATTGATTTTATCATTCTACTACCACGTACTAAATACCAACATGACTCCATTATGGTGGTTGTGGACACATTAGCCAAGCTAGCTCATTTTCTTCTTATACAGTCCACTTTTGGGACATCACAAGTGGCCAATGTTTTCATGAAAGAAATATTCAAACTTCATGGAATACTAAATATTATTATCTCTGATAGGGATGAAAATTTTACCTCTGTATTTTGGATAAAAATGTTTGGAGGAATGGGGACAAATCTTAACTTTAGCATAGGTTGCAATCCTCAAATAGATGGGAAGAAAAAAATAACAAACAAAACTTAGAGGATATTATTCGCATGTATGTGATGGATAGGCCCACCAAGTGGGAATACTTTCTGCATTTGGAAAAATCCTTACAATAACAGTTACCAAGCCCCTATTAAAATGATTCCATTTGAATCTTTGTACAGCAGAAAATGCCACACCCCACTTAGCTGGTGTCAATGAGAGGACAAACTGGTACTTGGACCTGACACACTACATGATATGGAGCAACAGTAAAACAAATCCAATAGAACATCAAAGCAGAACAAGAATTCCATAACAGTTATGCGGATAAGAAAATAATTCACGTGGAATTCAAGATTGGAGATCATGTGTACTTGAGGATCAAACCTTGCAAAAGTACCTTGCATACCGGTAGTTGTGCTAAGCTAGCACCTTGATACTGCAGGCCCTTTGAGGTTTTGGAAAGAGTGGGCCCAATAGCTTAAAAGCTGGATCTACCTAGTCATATGAAATTTCATAATGTTTTTCATGTATCATTGTGGAGGAAATTGGTTCATGACGCTTCTCACATGGTGTTGTGAAACCAGCTCCAAAAATAGAAGAAAAGAGATATCAACGCCTTATAAATAAGCCACTTCGAGGGGGCAACCTCCAATACATTACATTAATGAACAATTCTTGGATGATACAAATTACAAAACCTCCTTTCTATATATAGGATTTCATGGGCTACAATGTAATCCTAGTGGGCCACAATGTAATCCTAGCTAACCTAACAATAATAATTTAAGGGCACAATAATAACAATATGGGGGTTAGAGGGGTACAATAATAACAATAAGGGGGTTGCACTAACAACAATAAGGGACTATACTTATAATATAGGGACCTAACATGCCCCTCTCCTTCAAAAAAGTGTTGTCCTCAACGCTTGAGTAGCTCTAGGTGCTTCTGTATGAAATTCTCATCCTCCCATGTAGATTCTTCAGTGGGTAAGTTCTTCCACTTGATGAGATACTCTGAAATTGATCGATTTCGTAGCTATCGAGTTCTTGTTTCTGTGATTACTTCAGGTTCCAATATGATTTTTACTTCCTCATTAAGTTTTGGAAATATTGTTTGAACTGGAATATTTTTGCCTATAACCTTATTTAAGCATGAAACATGGAAAACTAGATGCACTCGTGAAGAAGCAGGAAGCTCCAATTTGTATGCCATAGTATCAATCTTTTGCAACACGTTGTAAGGACCATAGTACTTTGGCGATAATTTATTATCCTTCTTAGCTTGCTTGAGGGACATTTGTTTGTATGGTTGTAGCCGTAAAAATACCCAGCCTCCTACATCAAAACTTCTCTCGCTGCGATGTTGAGCTGCTTGTTGTTTCATTCAATTTTGTGCCAAGTTCAGGTTATCCTTTAAGATTTGGAGAACTTCTTGTTGATGCTCGATGTGATCTTCCACTGCTTGAACCTTCGAATTTTATCTTAAATATGATGTGATGGATGGTGGATGATATCCATAAAGTGCCATAAATGGGGTCATTTTTGCTGCAGTATATAAGGAAGTGTTATACCACCATTCAGCAAGAGGTAACCACTTGACCCATTGTGTTTTTTTATTAGATACAAGACAACGAAGATATCCTTCCAAAAATTTATTTGTTATTTCAGTTTCACCATCATATTGAGGATGATAGGATGAGCTATGAGCTAATTGAGTACCCAAACAAGAGCATAACTTAATCCAAAAGTTTCCAGTAAAAATGGGATCTTTGTCGCTCACAATAGCCCTTGGGTTTCCATGTAGCTTTTGAATTGTGTCCGTAAATGTAGTAGCAATTGTACTTGCTTTAAATGGATGAGATAATGCACAAAAGTGTGCATACTTTGTAAGTCTATCAACTACCACCATGATGACACTCTTTCCTTCGGACCTAGGTAAAACTGTGATAAAATCCATTGAAATCTCCTTCGAATGTTGACTTGGAATGGATAAAGGTTGTAGAAGTCCCGGGGTCTTAATTGTATCAACTTTATTCTGCTGGAAAACCAAACATTCCGCCACAAAATTTTGAATATCAGATTTAAGGGCATCCCAAAAAAATTATTTCTTCACCCTGTGGTAAGTTTTTAAAAATCCCGAGTGTCCTCCTAAAGGAGAAGTGTGAAATTCCAAAATAATCTTTTGTTTTAGTTGGGAATTCTTACAAATATATAAGCGATATTTTACCATAAGGAATCATTTTTCCAACTAAATGTATCATATGTACTAGGATCTTGCTGCAACTTCTGAATGAGTGTCCATACTTCTATGTCCTTCTTCCATTCATCTCTTGCTTCGGTTATCCAATCTGGTTGGATAACAGAAATGGAATAAAGCAATGCTTCCACCTCTTCATTCTTTCTTGAGAGTGCATCTGCAACAACATTAAGCTTCCATTTTTTGTAGATTATTTCAAAGTCATAACCCAACCTCTTTGTGACCCATTTTTGCTACTCTTCTGAAGATAGTCTTTGTTACAAAAATTGTTTAAGACTATCATGATCATTTTTTACCTTGAAGTGTCTTCCCATTAGGTGAGTTCACCATTTCTTTAGTGCATGCAGTATTGCTAACATTTCCTTCTCATAAATAGGTTTCTGTAAATACTCTCCTTTGATTGGACAACTTTCAAAAGCAATGGGTCTTCCTTCCTGCATTAAAACATCACCAATTCCATTTCCTGAGGCATCACATTCCATAATAAAGGTTTTTGCGAAGTCTGGCGTAGCTAAGACCAGTGCTAGGCACATTGCCTCTTTAAGATGTTAAAAGGCCTTAGTTGCTTCAAGGGTCCATGAAAATTCATCTTTCTTCAATAATGTTGTTAGAGGTGCTACTATTCTCCCATAATTCTTAAAAAACTTACGATAATACCCTGTTAACTCGAGAAATCCTCGCAACTGCTTTATGGTTGTGGAGATTTTCCATTCCTTAATGGCTTTAATTTTTTTAGTGTCTACCTTAACACCCTCGTGAGATACAATATGACCCAGATATTCCACCTCTTATACTCCAAACAAACATTTGGATGTTTTTGCATATAATTGTTTCTCCTGCAATAGTTTGAGCACCCTATCAACATGTTCAACATGATCCTTCTGAGACCTGCTGTAGATTAGAATATCATCAAAAAATAATAGCACAAATTTTCTAAGGAAGGGTTTGAAAATGGAATTCATCAACCCTTGAAATGTAGAAGGTGCATTGGTAAGGCCAAAAGGCATGACCAAAAATTCATAATGACCCTCATGATTTTGAAATGTTGTTTTTGGAATATCTTCAGTCTTCATTCTAATTTGATGATATCCTGAACGAAGATCCAACTTGGTAAAATAAATTGCTCCATGTAATTCATCCAATAATTCATCAATCACAGGAATGGGAAATTTGTCTTTAATGGTGAGCTTATTGAGCTTCCTATAATCCGGACACATTCACCATGATCCATCCTTCTTGTGTACCAATACTACAGGAGCAGAGAAAGAACTTTGACTAGGTTGAATTATACCTGCCTCTAACATTTCTACAATCATACGTTCAATTTCGCTCTTTTTGACATAAGGATATCTATAAGGCCTGATGTTTGGAGGAACACTTCCTAGAATCAAATGAATAGCATGATCATGACCATGAATAGGTGGGAGTCCTTTGGGAGTTTCAAACACCTTGGAATGATTGTCCAAGACTTATTGGAGATCTACAGAAATAGATGATTTTGATGTTGGAACTTCTAGTGAGCATAGTTGTGTAATTATGCCTCATTGTTATTTCTTTAGAAGCTTTGTCATGACATTAGAGCTTTCTATATTTCCGGGCTTCCCTGAAATACCCCGTAATTCGACTTCCTTTCCTTCTGAACAAAATTTCAAGAAAAGTTCTTGAAAATTAAAAGCTACCGTACCCAAAGATTGTAACCATTGTACTCCTAGTACAACATCAACACCTCCCACAGGAATGGAAAGAATTGGACTATTCAATACATATTCCCCCATGATTAGCCTGGTATTATGGCATTTTTCAGAGCAATTTATAGTTCCTCCATTTGCGACCATCACTTGACATTCTGGTGCTGGGTATAGGAAACAATTCAATTCCTTGGCTACCTTGTAATGAATAAAATTGTGGGTGTTACCTGAATCAGTCAACACTATTACCCTTTTCTTCTTGATATGTCCTTCTATCTTGAGAGTTTGAGGAGTGGTAATTCCTACCAATGCATTACACGATATGGTCAGACTCATTTCTTCCTCTTATAGGGCCGGTTCCTGGTGTATATCCTCTTCTTGTTCATTTTCTTCTTCTTCTTCACAATCTATGTAAAATAATTTATTCTCAGCACACTTATGACCTTTAGTGTATTTTCTATCACAACTATAGCAAAGCCCTTTTGCTCTTTTTTCTTCCAATTGTTGTGGTGTCAAACTTGTAGGTTGTGGAAATCTAGGCGGAGCAACACTTCCTTCTTTATAGAAGTGAGTAGTAGGCTTCCTTGTCGCCATAATTTTACATTCAATTTTTTTTGCCAACCTGAATGCCTTCTCCAATGAATCAAGTTCCAAAACGCAAACTTCCTGTTGGATTTTATCCTTTAAAGTACCTATGAAGAGATCAATATTGTGTTCCTTTGGAATATTAGTTACCCTTATATGCAATTTTTGGAAGTTCTCAATGTGCTACCCCATTAAACCCTTATGTTTGATATTTATCAATTGGATAAAGAAGGTGTTGCTCTTTGTATCCTCATAATATGCTATCATTTCTTCTGTGAAAATTTACCAAGTGAGAATTTTTTTACGGGAGCAAAGCCATCGATACCATACAAATGTATTTTGTTCTAAATTTAAAGTTGAAATGCGTACCTTTTGTGCATTTTTCACATTATGGAGATCAAAATATTGCTCCATCTGTAGTATCCATGTTACAGGATCCTTTCCATCAAACTTCATCATATCCATTTTTGGAATATGGTGGTTCTTCCTGCCAACATTAGAGTTTATGAAATCATGATTAACATTTATTTTGTTCTCATCGTGAGTTTCCTCTACTATGTTTTCACCATTAGGAAACATTTCTTGTATCAACTTTATCAAACTCTCCATGTCTTCTTTTAGATCATTCTTCATGTTTTTTATTTTAGCTTCCATGTCATCGATCTTAGATTCCATGCTAGCTTCCGTGCCATCTATCTTAGATTCCACGCCTTTCTTCAAACCATCCATATTTGCTTCCATGCCTTTCTTCAAAACTTCCATTTCATCTTTTGCTGCTCTTTGCGAGAGCGAAATTTGGTGCACTTGCTCTTGTAATTTTGATAGATCATGTTGCAATTATTAATCTTCATGAGTCATAGTGGAGCCTTCTGAAGGCTTAATGGGTGTTGAATTATTTTTACGGGGCATTTTTTAGAACCCAATACTGATATCTATTCTACAATATTCCCTTGGAATCAATTCAAATTGATTCTTCAAACAAGACTTATGCAATTCAGAAAAAATTACACACCTTTTTCTTGCTTTTGAAGAGCTCGATATTTAAATTGGATTATCTCTGTGGTTACAGCTCTGCAATATCTAAAATTTATCACTAAGGTAGCCTTCTAAATCCTCTTTTGAATGCCACAGGTCTGAGTTGATTTGGATTCTTCAAGGTAAAGTTATCTCCAATCTTCCACAATGACCTAATTATGGACTGTTTCAGTTGATCGAACTTGTACGACTTTCCACGTGTCACTGTTTCATCTTTTATCTCTACAATTTATAGCAAAGAAACTAAAGTCTATGTAATTGTGGCCACCTTTTATGGTACTCCAATCCGATGCTCAAAGAGAGAGTTATGAAGCTTTTCTCACGATCACCTCTTTGAGATGAAATTCAGGAGCTTGAAATAGCACTACCTTCCACAGATCATATCTCTGAAAATATTGTGAACCAAGCTCTGAAATTTTGCGATGATTTTCCTCAGGATTTCAGCTTCACTCCCTAAAAATTTCAGATTCTGAGCCTTCGTAGAAAAAAATGTTATAGCGCAAATGCCACGATGACCTATTTAGATTAAATTGAGGAGCCTGCAAAAATACCTAACTTCCACAGATTATATCTCTGAAAATATTGCGAACCAAGCTCTGAAATTTTGTGACGATGTTCCTCCAGATTTCATCTTCGCACCCTAAAAATTTCAGCTTCTGAAACTTTGTAGAAATAAAGTTATAGCGAAAATTCCACGTTGACCTGTTTGTAGCAGCGAAACCCTAGAATCCAAAGCTCTAATACCAAATGTTGTGAAACCAACTCCAAAAGAGAAGAAAAGTGATATAAATTCCTTAGAAATAACCCACTTCAAGGGGGAAACCTCCAATACATTACATTAATAAACAATTCTTGGACGATACAAATTACAAAACCTCCTTTCTATATATAGGAGTTCATGGGCCATAATGTAATCCTAGTGGGCCACAATGTAATCCTAGCCGACCTAACAATAATAATTTAAGGGCACAATAATAACAATATGGGGGTTACAAGGTTACAATAATAACAATAACGGGGTTACACTAACAACAATAAGGGACTATACTAGTAATATAGGGACCTAACACATGGTTGAATTCTCTTTGATAAAGGTGGAAACCAAAGGGGGATTTCTTCTAGAATCACTTTGTATATTGTAACGAGAAGAAACCGTGCTCCGGAATAGAACAATAGCTCAAGTGAAAGTGAAATGGAATCACTTTTAACTTGAATAAGCTACATGGGAGTAGGAAGAAAGTATGAAGGAAGTGTATATTCAAATAATAAGCAGAGTAATTTGCAATGCCAAGGAAAGTGTTTTTGTTTTGGGGGAGACTATGTAGTACCCCTACTTTACAATTTTTTTGTTGTGTAAATAAACCCAAGCTCCAGGTGGACCTATGGAACAATTATGTATGAACATATTTGCTTTTAAATAAATAAATAATTATGAATTAAATATTAATGTGGTGAAGACAGAGTAATGGAGACCGGGAAATTCATATCCATGGGGATGGTCTAGAATTCCAAACTTTCCCAAAACTCTCCAAAAATACTTGGAGAAAATTAAATAAATAATTTTATTAGATGGGAGGAAAATATCTAATAAAATCCTTAGTAAAGCGTAAATTTACTGAGAAGAGGTAAGAAAAACTATGCTAAGGAAAAACAAAATTTTAAATAAAGATTTTGTGGAAAAAACAAAAGAAAAGAATAAGCTATGGGAAACAATATCCCATAATAACGAGACACTGTTATGTAAAAAGGATAAGGGAAAGAAGGCTTAAAATATACATCACTAGCATGACAAAAGGGTTGTCTACACTAGGGAATATTGGTATTTTCTCGAGGGAGAGTTGAGGAGAAGCTCGTGGTTGGGAGGAAAATTAGTATTTACACATTAGTATGTGCTTACTAGGATTTTATAATAAATTTATAATGTTATAGAATTGTTGTCAGTATTAGAACTAGCCTTAAGTCAGAGGAAGAAATATTTTTGGTAGACATGGTTTGACATCTAGCTATCTGTGCATGTGATATTAGACAACGAGTCAAGTTCTATTAATAACTGTTAACCTATAAATGTATTACAATATTCAGTAAATACTTATATGTGTATTGTACAGTGTTTGTTTTGTCATGCGTGTTGTATCGAGTCTTCTCTATAATTAAATACAGTGAAGTCTCTATTTACGTTACACAGAATCAAGAACTAATAGTACATAAACAATCAAAATTTATATAAACCTGGGAAAATTTCATATTCTGATGATTATTATTAAGTGTAATTGTATAAGAGATTTTGTAAAATACTATTGCCAGTATATAATAAATAATTTTAAGGCATGTAGAAGTTAATATAAGCTAACATATATACTAGTATGAGTATCTGTAAAGGTAAAAGATGTACATAAGTGTGGAAAACTATGTAAAACTGATATCCATTACATCTTGTAGAAAAACTAGGAAAAACTGATATATATTACATGTGAGAGAAAAAATGTCCAAAACTGATGTAAATTAAATTATGTAGAAAATACATGCTAAAGTTATATAAATCACAACCTGAAAGAAGTATATGTCAATGGATATATATATATTTCATCATGAAAATGTAGTAGAGATAGTACATGAAATAGACAATGTGATAATCCAAAAATTGATATATAAACTGTCAAGTTACAAGTCCTCTTAAAAATTGTGAGGACATTATTGTCACATAGATGTATAACTCTAGATGGACTAAATGGAAATAAGAAAATAGTTACATTTAAATAAGTAGGGTCAATTACCAAGTGTGGCCATGGCACCTAATTCATAAAATACTAAACTAAGTTAATTGTCATAGAATCCTCAATGGTCCAGAAATCGACATGACAAGGGAAAAATCCATCTGTCAGCTTGAGCTTGATAGGTGACAGGTGAAACTTGTAAATCAATTAAAAACTTGAAGGAAAATCTACATAAGACCATTCTAGAGTTAGAAAAAAAATTGAAGAAGTAATAAAGTGAAATCATACTATCAACATATGAATATAGGTAGTGAGAGTTAAACTACCTGAGTGTACTCTTCCATACAATTCTTCTTTACTTGCCCATATATTTAGGGAAGTTGTAGGTAAGTTTGATCCTACATATAAATTGAAGAAGTATAAAAGAGTTTAAATTTGTAATTAAGTATGAATGGGCTAACCTAAAATATGTAAGTTTGTTTGCATGCTCATCCAATTTTGAGAAAGAGGAGAAATATGGGTGGAGGTTACCCATAATAGAACATGAAAATGAAATGGAAAACAAATAATGAACATGTAAATAATACGTCACTAAGTATGATCAGTAGAAATATGAAAAGACTGGGAATTAAACAAAGTATGGCGCCAACCCCATTACAAGAATAGATTGCATGAAGAGGCTGCGTATTTCCTTAAGGATAGGTTACACATACTTCAAAAAGTTCCTAAAGGAAAGAAGGGTATCGGGTATACCCATGCATCTACTATAAGAAAAGATTATTGTGGATAAGGGAATTTTATAAACAAATAAATCTAAGTACAGAGGCATCAGAAAATTTTGCAAAGTCATAAATAATAAAAGTAAACTAGCTGTTGGGTAACGCCATCGAAGAGAAAGATGTCAAATATAAGAAAGAATATCGAATGGAAAAAACATAATATACAATGAATAATCATAACTTCTGTGAAGGAAAAACCAAAAACTCAATCATTATATGTAGTAAAGCATATATCTATGTTACACTTAATATGTGTGTATAGATATACGATATATACCATTTAATATAAATGAAGCACAGATGGTAGACTTTACAATTCGTATACAGTAAAAACATTTAACAATTTTAAAAAGTGTTAGAAATTAAATACATAAATGAATATGTTTCCAAACCATAAAATGCATAAATGAATGGATAAGTATTATAATAAATTCTTGAATTTATACCTACCTCTTCCTCATAGAGAGTGGTTACTGTGCACAATAGAGTATTTACGTGAAAATACATAGATCACATAATTCTAGAAATAAGACCAGAATTCGGGTAAAAAGAATTAAAAAGATTGAAACTCAGAAGGATATGTAAACAACGTAACCATATTCTGAAAAAACTATTACGTTGACCCAAGTAGCTTCACCTCATGTAGACGAGGCATTTCAAGCCATACTGGGATAAGTTACGACATGAGAAAACAAAACAAAAGAATGATATAAGGGCAGTGTAACCTCTTGGCAGTAAACCCAATCGAAAAGAAAATAGAAAATTTCTAAGTTGTTTTGATAATGAAATAATTTTATGAAAGGCATAGTGTAAAACATTGGTCATTTGAACAATACAGTGGAATTAAATGTATACAACCATCGTAAAAAGAAATGTACCAAAAAGTGAAATCAGAAATTAAAATTCCATATGGAATAGACAAGGTACCCTGTGTGAAATGGAACAGAAAGCCATATGAAGTTGAGGAAAAAGGGTTTTTTCTAGCAAATACACAGTTAGAAAAAATGGCTCATAAGGCAACTACCCAGTGCCCCAGGGTAAAAAAACAAAAATGAAGTACTAAACAATCCTTTACGAATTTCAGAGAAACCATGTGCTCTAAAATAGCATATAAGTCCTTGAATGAACCATTGAGAAGTTGTGATGAAAACCTTACCTCTTTTTTTCGAAAGATGAGGGTCCTAGGTTGGTGAGGGAATGCACTCGTCATGCAAAGATGGAGAAAGCCATAGCTATGCACTGAGGTAAACATACACTACCTATAGCAAAGCCAAAGAACCCATGTCAGTCCATATAGAATCTAAGCGTAAACATAAAATAAAATACAAGTATAAATATAGGGTGTTTACCTGAGAAAGATGATTAACCAGTCAAATGAAGCTCGCATTATTCCTGCAGAAGAAAGAAAACGCAAGTTAGAGAAACCCATTTGAAATTAACCAACAAACCATAAACAAAAATGAAGATTAAAATCATACCTGAGAGTGTGAAGAGACATAACTTGCAATGGCGAAAATTGAACACCTAAAAAGTGTGAAATCACTGAAAGAAATTATGCATGGAAGCATGAGAAAGTACCCCTATTATTTCAATATGAAAGAAACAAAATGGTCACGAAAATGGAAGATGAATCGACCACAAATAGGGTGTAAATTGGAGTTCCAGGTTCATCATGGAGTCGGAGCTTCAATGCTATGGACAACTGAACTCAAACAACTAAATGGAAAAATGAAGTCTCACATGATTAAGTCGAAACCATCAGGGTTTCTCCAATGGATCTAGACCGTTTATCTCAAAAAAGTGATCATATGCTTACATGTGGCACCTCAAAAGAGGATATAAGGCCATGTGAAGGCCATTTGAATGGCCACCTAGAAATAAACGAATGGGTCCAACACACCAGTAGGATGCAACAACTTAATGTTAATAAGAAGCTATATACCCTTCGTACCTATCTTGTGAATTAATGCAGGATATTAAAAGTGTAATTAAACCTTGGCATAAAACTATATTTCCATCATTAAATACTTGATATCAAATGTATGGAAATATGGAACATATACATAAAGTGGATATGCATGATAAGGTATGAGAAGATAGATGTATAGGTTAATAGATATAGTAGGAACCCGATATTTTAAAGGGAACCCTCTATATATATATATATATATATATATATATAAAAGGTGATAATATATATGTTGAATGTATATATTAAATTTAAGATGGACTATAGGAATAGGGAGTAGGGGTGATAAATTAAGATGGGAGTTATTATGTGGAAGGTTAGGATATTGACTATGGGGAGTATAATAGGATAAGAGTTGGGTAGTCACCAAATGAAGATGCATAATTGAAATTAAACATAGTAGAAAGGCTATTGGTATAGGAAATAAAATACTAAGGGATAATTTAGAGATATCCTTAAGTGTATAATTTTTTGTTTTTGGATATGTTTCATGTACGTTGATAGGTTGACACTCTAGAATAGAGTAACTTTGTTGTGCTATTAAGTGATTCTATATTAAGGGTTGCCCTAGTACAAACAACCTATATCTTGCCTTGATGCTCTAGAATATAGTAACTTTTTTGTGTTATTAAGTGAGTATATACTAAGGTTGACCTTACACCAACAACCTCCTTCTTGCCTTCACAGTAAGATGGAGGCTAACTTTATTCATCGAGGAGTACCCAATGACCAAAAAAATATTCACAAATAAAATTTAAATAATAATATAAAAATATTCTTGGGGCACGGCAGGGTCGAACCCAATGACCAAAAAAATATTCGCAAATACGATTTAAATAATTTATTCCCTCGCTATTACCCAAAGACCAAAAAAATATTCACAAATACAATTATAATAATAGTAAAGTGTTGATGCAATAGGGTGATAGCATGGAGATAGGTTACACTTTTTGGAAAAAAAAGACATTCGTTCGAGCAATTCAAAGTGTTCATTCAATCCATTTTTAAGCGCTCGATTGAGCTCCTCAAGTGCTAAAAAAAAGCTTGATCGAGCATTAAAACTAATGCTCGATCAAGCTCTTGTGTAAACCCATGTTAGGAGCTTAATCGAGATTTAAGGATTTATCGAAAAAAAATTGACAAATAAAATTTTAATTATAAAAAATGTTAATGCAATAGGGTGATAGCGTGGAGATGTGCTACAATTTTTGGTGAAAAAAGGTGCTCGAATGAGAAATTTTAAGTGCTCGATCAAGCCATTTTTAATCGTTTGCTTGAGCTCCTCGAGCGCTAAAAAAATGACTTGATCAAGCATTAAAACTAATACTCGATCGAGCTCCTTTGTAACCCTAGATTAAGAGCCCAATTGAGCTTTAAGGTTTGATCGAGCTTTATGGGGCTGGATCGAACATTAAAGTTGAAAACTTTAAAATATATGTAAATATGAATAATGATATGCAAACTTTAAAATTTTAATTACTTGATATTTAAAAAACAAAAACTAAATTTAATTAATAATTACATTTGAATAGGTAATTAACAATGACGTGGATTAATTTATCATTACATTTGGTGTTTAGATTTGAAAACTGATTCTCTCACACATCTAATTGAAGTTGTAATATTTATAATTCAGTAACTTAAAAAGTAGCTTTTAATATCATTTAAATTTTCAATGTTATAATTTAAATAATAAATTTATTATAAATATAATTTAAATAATAAATTCATTAGAAATAAGAAAATCTATCAATTCGATTTCAGTAAACACTATAATTTTTATTCAACACTGTAATTTTTATATGAATAATTATAACACAAAAATGTGAATTTGGGGCTGTTAGAAATGTATATTTTATAAAATTCACTAAAGAGTTAATAAACACTATTCCCTCGATCATAAATCATATCTATTAAAATCAAACACAAACACACACACACACACATATATATAATCAAACTTATATATATGTGCAAGGTTCAGTAATAATTAACCTAGTTGTAATAGTTGTAATGGATGCAATTGCACTTATAAATCTCTCTCAACCTTTAAAATGTGATTGCACTCAATTATGTCATTAGTATTCACAAGTGTGAAGGACATATAGAATTTTTTTTTCTCACATAGGTTTGCAATATATATTTTTAAAATAATAAAATAATAAGGAAATCCTAAATTTTAAAACATTATTTGACCAATTTGAATTTGAGTAATCTAGATTTAAATGTGCTTATGAAATTATCTTGAAAATAATAATATTATAAAATTTAGTTTAGTTTAGTTTGTTGTTTTATTTTATTTATTTATTATAATTTTATTTTATTTTATTGAAAAATTTTACATAAAAATTATAAAATGATTAAGTATACAAATATGTTATATTTAAAATTAAAACAATAAACCAATTATCACTTTTAAGAATTTCAAATTTGAAAAGACAAGGTTAAAATCTTTCCTAGAAAGTTATATATATATATATATATATATATATATATATATATATATATATATATATAATCAAAGTTAAATATATGTGTAAGGTTCAGTAATGATTAATTTAGTTGTAATAGTTGTAATATATAATTAATATAGTTGTAATGGATGCAATTGTAGTTATAAATCTTTCTCAACCTTTAAAATCGGATTGCACTCAATTATGTCCTCAGTATTCACAAGTGTGAAGGATATATAGAAATTTTTTCTCTCACTTAGGTTTGCAATATATTTTTTAAAATAATAAAATAATAAGGAAATCATAAATTTTAAAACATTATTTGACTCATTTGAATTTGAGTAATCTAGATCTAAATGTGCTTATGAAATTATCTTGAAAATAATAATATTATAAAATTTAGTTTAGTTTAGTTTAGTGTATTGTTTTCTTTTATTTATTTATTATAATTTTATTCTATTTTATTAAAAAAATTTACATAAAAAATTATAAAATGATTAAGTATACAAATATGTTATATTTAAAATCAAAACAATAAAACAATTATGATTTTTAGGAATTTCAAATTTGAAAAGACAAAATTAAAATATATATATATATATATACTTTTTCTTGGTAAAATAAAATAAAATTTGGAATTAAAATTAAGGAAAAATAAAGTATGGAATATATTTTAATATTTATAAAAATTATTGATGTGCAAAAAATAAATAAATAATTTTTATTATTAGCTTAAAAAAAAGTATTGAGAGGTTTTTTTTTCTTTTTTTTTTTAGATTATTATGATAGCTCGATGAATACTTTGTTTAACAACATTAAGGCCTCGATCAAACATTTTAATGGCTCGACTCGATCGAAAGTTTTAAGAGCTCGATCTAGTTTTTTAGCTCCTCTTCTACAAATTTCTTTGCAACCCCATTTCGTACACTAGTGGACTCCAAGCATAATTTGTCCTTAAGTGGCATACTTGATTATGTTGGATTTGGGAAGGAACCCTTTATCCAATGCCATATGAGTTTGAAATTTTCCAATTTATATGACAATTTTTAATCTAATTTCCTTTAAATTTAATGCTTGAAATTTTTTTTTGGACAGTTTCAAAGGGGTTGAATAAAAAATCAATAACCTAAAATATACACAAATAAAAAATCCAAAAAATACCACTATTTTCATTTATGGGTCCTCTTCAAAATGGTTTTAAAATTTATTTAAAAAGCTCATATATATATATATATATATATATATATATATATATATACACACACACACACACACACACACACACACACACACACACACACACATTTTAGACTAATTTATGCTACCTAACACATACATATCTCTTAATTTTTGTGAGAATTTTCAAGGACAAATATTGCATTTAATGTAAAATTGAGAGGCTATACGATACTAAATTGTTTTGAGAAAAATATCATTTGGACAACAACATGATTCTCCACATATTGTCATTTTACTCTGAATCAAAATTCACAATGCTTATATGAATTTCAAGGGATGTAATTCGATAAAAGAGAAAACAAACTTGAAATTTCATTGCCATGTTTGGCCCAAAAGTGTAACCCATCTTCATGCATTTACCCAAAAACATCCACTCATCACAATACACGGTAGCCCAAATTGAATATTTAGGTCTAACTAGTTGATCGATCTTTGATGTTGTGTAAGAAAATTCCACTATTTATATGAATCGATATTGTGGATTGGGCTTATTAAGTTTGATGGCACAACCCTAGGTATTTTTAAGATTTTTTCTGAAGGAAAAAGCATTTTTTTTTCTTAAAAAACCACTTTCTATTTTATTTATTAAAATTGAAATTTAATATCAATTGAATTGCCTTAAATATAAAATTTAAGACAAAAATAGTTTGAGACAATAATATTTTAAGACAAAAATTTATATTTAAGAAAAAAAAGACAAAAATATTTTAAGACAAGACTTTATATTTAAGACAAAAATAGTTTGAGACAAAAATATTTTAACAAAAAACTTTATATTTAAGACAAAAACACTTTGAGAAAAAAAAATTAAGAACAAAATTTATATGACAAAATGAGTTTGAGACAAAAATATTTCAAGGAAAAACTTTATATTAAATAATATGGAAATTAATACTAAACCCATTTAAGGCAATTAGCAATTAAGACAAAACCACTAGCATTTTGAAAGTTTGCATTGAAATTCCATGAGTGGATAGTCGATAATTATATTTTTATTTTTGAAAATAGATATTCAAACCACATGAAATTTAATCATGTCAATTTCTTTCTTTTATATTATATTTTTTATTTTCTTATTAATATTTTTAATTCAATATAAAAATAGAATAAGCTAATTGTATTAATTTTTTAATTAATTATAAAATTAAAATATAAAATTTTGAAAAGTTAGAATATTTTTAACTAAATTTGAAGTATTTAATTCAATGTATATTTATTTGAAAATTATATAAAAAATTACATAAAAGTAATAAATTAAAGATAATTTAATTTCAAAACTATTACAATATACATACCACATTCTAAAACTATTATAAATAAATAGATACAAATTATTATTTTTTGGTTGGTCTCCCTCAATGGGATTTGAACTTTGAATCTCATGTTTTTACATAATACGTCATAACAAGGTGATTGTCAATTGATTTACACTCCATGAACTAAAATTATTCATTTTCTAAATATGTGGAAATTAATATTTCATTAAAAAAAAAAAAATAGTATTTCATAATTGTTTTCTACTCATTCATATATATATGGAAATCCAAAAAAAAATTACAAATTCATCCATATATGGATTTTAAACCTTCATTTTTTTTTCTTTCTAAATGAAAAATCAAAATTTTGATTCTTGCATATGTCTTATACCCACATTTAAATTTTATTTTTACTATTCAACAAATATATCAAAGAGATAAATAACAAAAATTTAATGACCTATTAGATAGTCTTTTAGTATTTAATTTTTTTCTTGTTGTAAAAAAAAATTCTACTAACATTGTAAAAAAAAAAATATATATATATATATAGTTTAATATTTTTTTATATTAATTTATTTTTAGGTATTAAGATGTTGGTAAAGATTCATCTTGTAATGGAAAACCATGAATGCATTATTAATAAACACAGTGATATTAGTAATTGATAACATTTCGAACTAGGGAATAACGACTATGGGATATATCTTCCTCACTTAATAGAGATATATATAAATAAACTATGAAGGAGGTTGAAAGAGTACCTCTAGCATAAAATTTAATTTAACCTAAATCCATTGTGACGCCCCTATAGTCAACCACATCAGAGGTTGAATTAGTGCACCTAGATGGTCCATCCCTATAGGTTTTTGGTGCATCGTGACTCATTTCATCTCATTGATTTTCTCAGTCTGAAACTATGTGATTATATACTAAAACTCACTTATTATATTTCACGATTATTAAAATTATATGTTTAACACTTATTGAAGTATGTACATAATCATTCCATACAATTATTCATTAACATAACGAATATGGAAATGAAATGAATGAAAGTGATCTCATAGAACCAACAACCTAACTAGCATAATAGTTTTCAAATATTAAAATGTGTTCAAATCAAGTGAACTATAGTCTCGTATAGAAATCTAAATTATAAGAGCACGCAATTCATACAAAACTATCACCAAATTTCCTATTTCATTTACTACCAGCAACCGCAACTTCGTCATAGATCAAAATCTTTGACTTGATAGAAATAGTGAGTACTCTTGTATGCATGCAATGAATGAAGAGTTAAGTTCAGTGAAGGAAATCAAGTTAAGTCTAATATTAGAATTCAAGTGAGTCAAATTTAAAAAGGTAATGCCTTGTCAAGGAAATATAAGTGAGGGAAAATAAAATTTTTGATTTATGCTAAAGTGAAGTTAGAAAAGTTTAGTTAAAGCGTCAAGTAATAGTTTGCATGATTCCATATTTAAAAATTTTAGTGCTTATATAATCATGTTTTGGTGATTGCAACGTGAAGTAAAAATATATAATAGTAGCAAGTGAGCGGATGTCTATGAGAGAATAATTAATTAATACAACTTCTTTATTCAAGAAGAGTCTTGGGTACTTATATCTCTTGTGTTTGCATGTTTATCTTTGCATCTAAATAACAAGTGGTATCAGAGAAATATTTAGCAAGGCTTCAAAGAAAAAAGGAAGTTAAGAAGGTCATGAGCTACTTCCACTCAGAGCCTTGGCTATTATGAATAGTGTACAAATTGAATTTTGCGTCTGTTGGTCCATAAGTAGAACCTATAGCTCATTGATAGTTTGTAAACCCAACTACTAAAATATTTGGGTGATTATCCTATATAGCCAACACCATATCAAGAGGAAAGAGACACCACCACTGAGAAAAGAATGATTATCCACCATAAGTTGTAGCCATGAGCCTCCATATGAATCTGCATAGAAGAGCTTAGAAAATTTTCTAGTAGTTGTTGGTAGCTACCGTTCAAGGTAAGGTCAAAATGTTTATTATAATAAAGTGTATGTGACTTTAATTTCTAGAAGGCTCACACAATAAGCAAAGAAGGTAGAAGACAAAAAAAGACTAGAGTCATGGGTCACAAAGTAAGTCTGAAGAAAAATGGGAAAACAATTGAAATGAAGAGCCAAATTATTTTGAGGATCTCATAGAGGTTCTATACACAGTCAAGAAATATAAAATACAAGTAGATTAAGTATAAAAAAGTGACGATGAATGGATCGGTATAAATCCGATAACACTTTCAAAATTTACTAGTAAAAATTTTAATTTTTTGGGAACTGTCAAAATGACAGAAATTTCTTCGATGTAAAGAGTGGATTGAGTATTGGTATAATAAATCATATGATGAAGTATGTGATACCTTAGTATTTGATCTTATAAAACATGCATTGGATGAGAAGTCCTTGTGCAAGGTATCAAAATCTGCATCTTCCTAGGAACCATGGAAGACCCTGGAAGTAGAATTTGGTATAAAGGAAAGTGACATAAAGTAACAAATTATGTTACAATCCATTCAAGAATCAATTTAAATTTAACTTAAATTATAAGAGTAAATGAGCAGGACTATAGGAGGAAAACAGAGCTTGGAGAATCCCACTAAAATTGCGATGTTGGTCATAAAGACTATAAAAGTGAAACCCATCATGCAGACATGCATATGGATGAAGAAGACATAGAAAAGATTGCAAATTGAGAAGCTGAAGCCCATACATTTGAGGTAGAGTAAGAGCATATAGATTCTCAAGAACCCCGTTGTAATTTGGATGATGAAGATGATGGTGAATACCACTATGACAAGACACATGTGGATGGTGACTGCAAAGTGAGTTGTGAATTGGTGAATCCAACAACAATCTCTGTTGATGATGGTGAAGCTTATAATAAAGAAGTGAATAACATGTGTGACCTAGTTGGTATGATTATAGTTGATGATGACCTCTTTGCATCAGATTTTGAAGAATTCAAGTTTGAGAATAAAAAAGACATTTCTTCATATGAAGTAATGGTTTCTAGAGTTGAATGTGCATCTCTCATGAATCTAGCAACAAATGATGAATTTGGTGAAGTTGAAATTTTTAATGAGCATATGCATACTTGGATATCTCACCACAAATTGGATGAAAATTATGTTGATGAAATTTGTGGTATATTTTTCAAAATAAGGATAGATTATGGAAATATGGAAATATGAATAATTGAAGATTGAAGCTACCACTGTAGCAACAAGTTGTAACAACCCTCGTCAAAAATACATGTAAAATTAAAAAAGGTAAGATAATACCTTGGTCATGGGACATGTATTCCAAGCTGAATGTTGGGATAAAACATCCAAGTGGGTGTTCATTTCAGTTTATTAATGGTTATGGAAATTATCGAAGGCCATGCAAAAGGAATTGGAAAGGCATGAGGCATTTATTTACATTTTATTTATGAAAATAATGGAAAATAGGAGAAAAGGGAGATGAATGGTAATAGGTTGCATGTGAGGAGGAAAATAAAGGTAAATAATGGGAAAAAGAAGAAATTAGAGATTTCATTGATAAAAGGTCTTATGAGGATCAATTGGTAGCTTTTCCACAGATTTTTTTCAGGTTAGTTTTGGAGCTCTCGTTTTATTCTCTCTCTCTCTCATACTCTTGGACACTTAGAGTTTTGTGAGAGCACTCTTGGAGGAGTCTGACATACTTGGGATTTGGTTCAAGAAGGAAAGGGGAAAGTAGGAAAGCACAAGAGGACAACATCTTTTGCTTTCAAGTACCGAGCTTCATGTATGGTGCCCTTACTAGTTTTTTCATGCATGGAATATGCATGTGGTCATTTGGTTATGATTTTTTATTGGCATGTAGGATTTCCTACATTGATAGGGATTTTTCCTAGCATTGGAATTTATTAGATAGCCATGGTGTTGTGGCTTTTACTTTTTTTTTTTTTTTCTGGTTGGTTTTCTTGTGCGTTTGGCTGTGGGTTGAGTTATTAGTTCCTAGGAGCCTTTGTTGGAAAATCTCTTTGGAAACCCTCTAACATCTTGGAATGAGTTACTAGTCCTGGAACCCTTGGTTGGAAAAACTTTTTGGAATCCTTTGGTGGGTTGAGCTACTAGTCCTAGAAGTCCTGGTTGGAACGAATTCTCTAAAGCCCTGGACAACTTGGAATCATTGGTTGAGGGTTGAGATATTTTTTCCTGTAGAAGCCCTCGTTTGGTTTTGATTTATTTTCTTTACGACATCCCATATTAATTCTTAATATGGCATGGGGATGACTAGCTGAAAGAAATATTTGGTTAATCGTAGCCTATGGTCGGGTGGTTTGTGATAGTCCCATACCTGGTCATCCTATGAAATCATGAATGAGAGCTCCTTATCCTTGGTATTTTATGGGTAAATATATTTTTTTATATGTTTCTTATATGGATGTTATATCCTTGATATCTCTATTGGTTATATGTTGGGTATGAGTGAGTTTTATGATAGCAATAATGTATGTATCTCATCATGTTTTAGTTAATCACTGAATGTACAATGACTATATGTCTTAATAGATGGTAATTTAGTTATTGTGATGAGGTGGTAATGATTCCTAGTTTTTCCCAAATAATTGTGAAACCCCTCTGCTCAGGTCTATTATTTTAACCTATAGAACGCATATGTGTGACATGTTTGATGAAATTCTTGTCATGGCTAGTAGGGTTCTAGTTAAGTCCTTGTTCAAGTATTTTCATTTGTGTGATCTTTTTTATGTTAATTTTCATTTTTGGAAGTTTCATGGAATTTTGGGTAGTGTTATGAGTCTTGGCCCTAAAACAATGTCTCAGAATCTAGAGTCGTTGGCACAAAATTACCTAAAAAAGTCCGTAGTCACAGACATTCTTTTTTGTGGGAGTGGATGGAAGTTCTCAGTCACATGCATGCCCATGTCAAGGGAGAGTCTAAGGCTTTAATGCAGCAAAATTTTAGTTTTTCTCAAGGGTTGGTCACGTGGATAGGTTGGATGGCTCTTGGGGGTTATATTGCTTTCGTAGAAGGTCAGGTTTGTTGTGTTACATCAGTTCCACTTCCTTAACTTATATATAGGAAGTTGAATTATATCATAGTAAATATTTGTCACTTATTTAGCCTCATTGTCTGATTACTTTGGTAGATGTTGGAGGAGGGTGTTATAGAGTGGTATTAGAGCTTTTGTTCTCCTTGGGTGATGTTTGGTTTTTTCCCCCCTTCGATGAATCTGTGGTCATATGTAGATGTTGGTTTCATATAGGTCATTTTTCTTGTGATCTATGTGCTTGTTGTGTATTCATGGCATTGGTCCTGATTATAGTGTTGTCGCCATGTGAAAGTTTATGGTGTCATTTATAAATGTACTTTTTTTTAGTGTATGTCGGTCATGCATAATTTATTTGTGTTAATTTTTATATGTTTTTATGCATACTTTAATAGGATTATTTTCATTGTGCATGAATTCATGGTATGTGGCCAGCATAGTCATGCATTGATAACTAAGTAATGGTTGAAAATATGCTTATATGTTGATATATATATATATATATATATATAGAAGAAACAAGCAGAAGTCAATGTAGTAATTCTTCGAAGTATGTCAAAATTGCAGAGACATGGACCCCTTCAGATCAACTATGGATGGCAGGATATGACTAATGGGGTCTATGGAAGTAGACCCCATAGTGGGAAAAACTCATATATATATGACACGATCAATTATGATAGGTTCTTGGATACTCCAGAAAAGAGGGGTGATGGACACAGGTACTATTCCCATTCTAGTTTTGATAGGTATCATGGTCATCATCGCTATCATCCTTATATGAGGAGTTATAGGGGATATTTTCTAAAGGAGTTCAAGAAAGAAGATCCACCTACATTCGATGGGGAAATGATGAAAAAACATGATGCAGAAGCATGGTTTCTTGGAATTAATAAATTCTTCATATTGCATCATTACTCAAAGAACATGAAGGTGAGGATATCTACATTTAGTATTAAAGGTGAAGAAAATATTTGGTGGCAATATGTAAAGAACACTAGAGACATTTATGAGGAGGAGTTGACTTGGAGTGAACTTCAGAGACTATTCTGGAGGAAGTTTCTATCATATAGGTACTATGACGACAAGTAAAAATAGTTTTATGAGCTAAAGATGGACTCTATGGCCGATGAGGAGTATGATAGAATATTTCTGGAGTTGTTGATATATGTTCCTTACCTCGAGGAGGAGAAGGCCAATATTCAGAGATTTAGCTGTGGGTTTTTGATAGAATTAAATGACATGATGAGGCCATCTCAAAGTTATAGAATTGTTATGAGAAATCAAAGCATAGATCCGAGACTAAACCAGAATCGAAAGGTAATACAAGGAATACATTGAAATGGGATAAGATCAAAGCAAGTCCTTTGGACACAGGTAATAAAGAAAATGTAGCACCGCACAAGAATTTTAATGCATCTAACAAAGGTCAGGGATTTTATTTTGAGGAGAATACGAAAGTTGTAGCTTGGAATCCTATACAATGTTGGAATTGTGTCAAAGATCATCACATGAGATATTTTTAATTGCATCAGGGTGATAGACAATAGATCTACAGTGCTTAAGAAGCACAAACAATGGTGGATGTTAGACAAAGTGTTCCTTTGATCTAAGAAATGTCGGATAATAGGCAAGAATATCATGAGGCGTTTATTATTGAGATGGATGGTAATTTTTTTGATCAAGTTTTTTATATTTTGATTGAGCCTGGATCTAATTATAGTTATGTTAATCCTGACCTAGTGGATAAGTGTGGTTTGAATAAAGGAGCGCATACAGAGTCTTGGTTCGTGAAGTTGGCTATATGTACAAAGAATTGAGTTCATCATTCGGTAAGATATTATGCATTTGAGTTGAATGGTATTTCTATAGAAGAACTTTTTAATGTTTTTTACTTGGGTCATATAACATGATTTTGGGTATGGACTAGTTGTATCTCCATAGCACCAAAGTGGACTGCTATGACAAAGTTATTGAGTGCTTTGATGACAATGGAGAATAGAGAGTATTGCGGCTTAAGAAGAAGGAAACATCAATTAAAATGGTGACAAATACGAAGGAAATGTGTAATCATAGGAATAGGTGTGTGTTATTTGTAGTACATATTTCTAGTGACAAAGGTAAGGAAGTTGAGGATGCGTATGTCTTAAGGAAGTCACCCAGTTTTACAACAATTTGGGATGTATTTCCTATATATATTTCAAAATATTCACCACATAGGAAAGTGAATTTATCTATTGAGATGGTACTAGGGGAAACACGAGCATAAAAAGCACCATATAGGATTAACACTCTATATTTGGTAGAGCTAAAGTTGGAGTTGAAGGAAATTTTGGACAAGGAATATATTAGGCCAAGTGTATCACCATGGCGTGCACCAGTATTTTTTGTGAAGAAGAAGGATGGCACTCTCAAGTTTTGCATTTGTTACAGGAAATTAAACAAGGTGAACATTAAGAATAGGCAACCATTGTCATGGATTGATGATTTTTTTGATCAGTTGAAGGGAGAAGGAGTGTTCTCAAAGATTGATCTAAGATCAAGATATCATATGAGATTAGAATATTGACTAGTAAGATTTTCCCTAAATTATGTAGAGATAGGGTTCATGGATCTACTCGTATTCTATGGTTTGTAACCCGTCTTGTCTCCTTTAAGGGGGTTTCTTGAGGTCTTAAAAAAGATTTCCTTTTGCTAACCAGATGGATTGTTTCTTTCACACATGTATGGAAAGGTACTTTGAAAATCATATTGTAATAGATTCATAAGATGATATTATTGGTATTGAATGCAACTTATTTGGAGACATCATTTTTATTGTAGGGGTTCGTACCTTTATATTGGACGTGGTTTCTGATGTGAAGACAACTTGAATTCTAGTAAATATTCATACTAACTCTAACAAGCTTATGGATGATTTTTTACAAAGGGATACCCCTCTAATATTATCTCCTTAGATTATTTCTTTGTTCATGATAATTTTTTTTCTCAACTTTCCTTCTCCAAGGGGTTGAGAATACTTGCTTCATTTATGTTACATGCTCCGGTGAAAGAAGAAGAATGAAGCTTGCCTCCACAACTTCTCCATTTCTCTAAGTTACAAATAAAAAGAATACAATTATATATCCAATAGACTAATATTCTCTTAGCACACATTTAGTGAGATATATAATCCTAACACTAGAGAATTATAATGAGACTTAAGGCCTTATGGCATAGGGGCTAGGGGCCTAGAGGGAATAGAACGAGAGAAATGGATAGGGTAACCCCCAATAGTTTTGATAAGGGGATTAGGGGCCATATTATCGCAACCCATAAGTTATTAACCCACAAGCACTAAATTCCCTATCCCCTTAACACTAAATCCATAATCCCTTAACCACTATAGTCATAACTCATAAAATATTAACCCCTTGATCCCTTAAACCCTAAGAAACTAACCCCGCAACCTGTAACCCATAACTTAGCATCATTCAACCCCATACACCCTAATCCCATATCCTCTTAAACCTTGACCCTTAGCCCTTAACTCCTAATGCATAAACTCATTAATACCTAACCCCTTAACCTGCGACACCTAAATACCATAACCCTTAGGCACTTATCCCCTAAATCCTCTGACTTGTGAGTCCTTGGTGGTTAACCCTTAAACCTTGAATCCCTTAGCCCCTAATTAATTACCTCTAACCTGTAAAACCGTTATACCCCAACCCCTTAACCCCTAAACCCCTAATCCCACACCCTTTACCCTTTACCCTTTAACTTCTAGAACCCCTTATCCTTTCTCCCAAACCATAGGTGCTCCAACACTAATATTCTTGGGAATATTATTCTTTTTCCTTTTAACCACTCCAAATACAACCTCTAAGCACTAGTAGGCTCCAAGGAAAAGAGCTACAAGTTCCCCAAATCTGATCTACATTTTATGGACAATCACCTTTCCCCCAAATATCTTCGTTGTATTTTCCTTGGAGTATTGGAGTTCGACAAATACATAGGATGCCACAAGAAATCCTAATCCTCACAATCAATTTCCCTAATGACTAGGAGGCCTTTAAAAATAAAAATAAAAAAATCCTAACTTCTACATAAAATTGCTAAAATTTCCTATCCTAAAGATGTAATTAGAAACTCTACAAAATTATAGTGAAATAAGGAAACCAAATTCCTCTTCTAGAAATCTCTAGTACGTTCTCGAGGAAAAACACAAATTTTGAAATAAATTGTTGAAATTATTCTCTTGCATCAATAGCTAGCAATGTATCCTCGTAGGTAATCCCCTTTAACAATAGTACCACCAATGTACTCTACTTAGAAGGAAGTCCTTATATAATTCTCTCTTAGATCCTACCAAGCCTAAGATTTGTTATTAAAATGGATGTTCACCCTACAATATTTTATCCTCATGGCTTAATATAAGTCATCCCTCTATGTCACCCATGACTATTGCATTAATGGTACGCTATTAAAGAACAAAAAAAATCGAATGGATCAATATTTGTGTTGATTTTCATGGATAGTATAGGAGATTTTGTTGATCAAGTTTTGTAATTTTTCATCATACTCTTCAGAAATTTCTCCAACCATTTTATTAATCTCCTTCAACTTAGTGATTTTTTGTCGCTCAATGATTATCCTCTAGAAATTAGATATAAATACCACATTTAATTATTCCATGGCCTTAGCTACACACAAGGGATAAATCTATATGAACTTACACACCATTAGAGAAGCTTCCCCCACAATGTTGTTAGCAACTTTATCAACTTAGAAACTAGCACTACAATAATTTTCACCCTCCAGATGAAACCACACAAGAACCAATGTGGTTTTTAGCCACCATCACCCTTCATAAATTTCTTGCAACTATTATAACCATATCGTTGGTTGGATTTCTCACCAAGATAAAACTATATGCACATGTTTGAATAATTATGTTGTTAGGTCCCTATATTACTAGTATAGTCCCTTATTATTGTTAGTGTAACCCCCTTATTGTTATTATTGTACCCTTCCCCATATTTTTATTATTGTGCCCTTAAATTATTATTGTTAGGTCCACTAGGA
The DNA here is from genome assembly GCA_034641835.2 of Pinus albicaulis. Taxonomy (NCBI): domain Eukaryota; kingdom Viridiplantae; phylum Streptophyta; class Pinopsida; order Pinales; family Pinaceae; genus Pinus; species Pinus albicaulis. Next base: position 232,689,181 of record CM076573.1, read on the forward strand.
TTACATTGTGGCCCCATTAGGATTACATTATGGCCCCATGGACTCCTATATATAGAAAGGAGGTTTTGTAAATTGTATCATCCAAGAATTTTTCATTAATGTAATGTATTGGAGGTTGTCCCCTCGAAGTGGCTTATTTATAAGGCATTGATATCTCTTTTATTCTATTTTTGGATTTGGTTACACAACATTTGGTATCAGAGCTTTGGATTCTAGGGTTTCGCTGCTCAAAACAGGTGATCGTGGAATTTTCGCTATAACTTTTTTTCTACGAAGGTTAAGAATATGAATTTTTTAGGGTGTGAAGATGAAATCCCGAGGAAATTCTTCAAAACATGTTAGAACTTGGTTCGCAATATTTTTAGAGATATGATCTGTGGAAGGTAGTGCTTTTTCAGGCTCCCTAATTTCATCTCAAAGAGGTGATCGTCGGAAAATTTTCATAACTCTCTCTCTGAGCATCGGATTGGAGTGTCATAAAAATTGGTCGCAACTACATGGACTGTTGTTTCATGGCTATCGATTTCAGAGCCGAAGGACGAAAAAGTGACACATGCCAAGCTGTACAAGTTCTCTCTACTGAGCCAGTCCATAATTAGGTCATTGTGGGAGATTGGACATAACTTTGTCTTGGAGAATCCAAATCAAGTCAGACCCATGGCATTAAAAAGAGAATTCAGAGGGCTACTTCAGTGCTGAATTTTAGATATTGAAGAGCCGCAATCACAGAGATAATCCAATTTTAATATCGAGCTCCTCAAAAGCAAGAAAAAGGTGTGTATTGTTTTTCCGAATTACATAAGTCTTTTTTTAAGAATAAATTTGAATTGATTCCAAGGGCATATTGTAGAATATATATCAGTATCGGGTTCTAAAAATTTCCCTGTAAAAATAATTCAACACCCATTAAGCCTTCATAAGGCTCTACTATGACTCATGAAGATGAAGAATTGCAACATGATCTATCAAAATTACAAGAGCAAGTGCACCAAATTTCACTCTCGCAAAGAGCAGCAAAAAATGAAATGGAAGTTTTGAAGAAAGGCGTGGAAGCGAAGATGGATGGTGTGAAGAATAATATGGATGGTTTGAAGAAAGTCGTGGAATCTAAGATAGATGGAATGGAATCTAGATGGATGACATGGAAGCTAAAATGGAAAACATGAAGAATGATCTGAAAGCCGACATTGAAGGTTTGAAAAATGTGATACAAGAAATGTTTCCTAATGGTGAAAAGATAATAGAGGAAACTCATGATGAGAACAAAATAAATGTTAATCGTGATTTCATAAACTCTAATGTTGGTGGGAAGAACCACCATATTCCAAAAATGGATATGAGGAAGTTTGATGGAAAGGATCCTGTAACATGGATACTAGAGATGGAGCAATATTTTGATCTCCATAACGTGCAAAACACACAAAAGGTACGCATTGCAACTTTACATTTAGAACAAAATACATTTGTATGGTATCGATGGCTTTTCTCCCGTAAAAAAATTGTCACTTGGTCAATTTTTATGGAGGAAATGATAGCATATTATGAGGATACAAAGAGCAACACCTTCTTTAGCCAATTGATAAATCTCAAACAAAAGGGTTTAGTGGGGGAGCACATTGAGGACTTCCAAAAATTGAACATAAGGGTAACTGATATTCCAGAGGAACACAGGATTGATCTCTTCATAGGTACTTTAAAGGATAACATCCAACATGAAGTTCGCGTTTTGGAACCTGATTCATTGGAGAAGGCATTCAGGTTGGCAAGAAAAATTGAATGTAAAATTATGGCGACATGGAAGCCTACCACTCACTTCTATAAAGAAGGAAGTGTTGCTACACCTAGATTTCCACAACCTACAAGGTTGACACCACAACAATTGGAAGAAAAAAAGAGAAAAAGGGCTTTGCTATAGTTGTGATAGCAAATACACTAAAGGTCATAAGTGTGCTGAGAAGAAATTATTTTACATAGATTGTGAAGAGGAAGAAGAAAATGAACAAGAAGAGGATATACACCAGGAACCAACCATAGAAGAGGAAGAAATGAATCCGACCATATCGTGTAATGCACTGGCAGGAATTACCACTCCTCAAACTCTCAAGATACAAGGACAAATCAAGAAGAAAAAGGCAATAGTGTTGATTGATTCAGGTAGCACCCATAATTTTATTCATTGTAAGGTAGCCAAGGAATTAAATTGTTTCCTATACCCAGCACCAGAATGTCAAGTGATGATTGCAAATGGAGGAACTATAAATTGCTCTGGAAAATGCCATAATATTAAGCTAACCATGGGGGAATATGTATTGACTAGTCCAATGCTTTCCATTCCTATGGGAGGTGTTGATGTTGTACTGGGAGTACAATGGTTACAATCTTTGGGGACGGTAGCTTTTAATTTTCAAGAACTTTTCTTGAAATTTTTTTCAGAAGGAAAGGAAGTCGAATTACGAGGTATTGCGGGGAAGCCAGGAAAGATAATAAGCTCTAATGTCATGACAAAGCTTCTAAAGAAAGAAAAACAAGGCGTAATTGCACAATTATGCTCACTAGAAGTTCCAACATCAAAATCATCTATTTCTGCAGATCTCCAACAAGTCTTGGACAATCATTCCAAGGTGTTTGAAACTCCCAAAGGACTCCCCCTATTCGTGATCATGATCATGCTATTCATTTGATTCCAGGAAGTGTTCCTCCAAACATCAGGCCTTATAGATATCCTTACTTCCAAAAGAGCGAAATTGAACGTATGATTGCAGAAATGTTAGAGGCGGGTATAGTTCAACCCAGTCAAAGTTCTTTCTCTGCTCCTGTAGTATTGGTACACAAGAAGGATGGATCATGGCGAATGTGTCCGGATTATAGGGAGCTCAATAAGCTCACCATTAAAGACAAATTTCCCATTCCTGTGATTGATGAATTATTGATGAATTACATGGAGCAATTTATTTTACCAAGTTGGATCTTCATTCAGGATATCATCAAATTAGAATGAAGACTGAAGATATTCCAAAAACAACATTTCGAACTCATGAGGGTCATTATAAATTTTTGGTCATGCCTTTTGGCCTTACCAATGCACCTTCTACATTTCAAGGGTTGATGAATTCCATTTTCAAACCCTTCCTTAGAAAATTTGTGCCAGTATTTTTTGATGATATACTAATCTACAATAGGTCTTGGAAGGATCATGTTGAACATGTTGACATGGTGCTGAAACTGTTGCAGAAGAAACAATTATATGAAAAAACATCCAAATGTTTCTTTGGAGTACAAGAGGTGGAATATCTGGGTCATATTGTATCTCACGAGGGTGTTAAGGTAGACCCTAACAAAATTAAAGCCATTAAGAAATGGAAAGTCCCCACAACCATAAAGCAGTTGCGAGGATTTCTTGGGTTAACAGGGTATTATCGCAAGTTTGTTAAGAATTATGGGAGAATAGCAGCACCTCTAACAACATTATTGAAGAAAGATGCATTTTCATGGACTCTTGAAGCAACTAAGGCCTTTGAACATCTTAAAGAGGCAATGTGCCTAGCACCGGTCTTAGGTATGCCAGACTTCACAAAAACCTTTATTGTGGAATGTGATGCCTCAGGAAATGGAATTGGTGCTGTTTTAATGCAGGAAGGAAGACCCATTGCTTTTGAAAGTCGTCCAATCAAAGGAAAGTATTTACAGAAACCTATTTATGAGAAGGAAATGTTAGCAATATTTCATGCACTAAAGAAATGGCGAACTTACCTAATGGGAAGACACTTCAAGGTAAAAACTGATCATGATAGTCTTAAACACTTTTTGGAACAAAGACTATCGTCAGAAGAACAACAAAAATGGGTCACAAAGGTGTTGGGTTATGACTTTGAAATAATCTACAAAAAAGGAAAGCTGAATGTTGTTGCAGATGCACTCTCAAGAAAGAATGAAGAGGTGGAAGCATTGCTTTGTGCCATTTCTATTATCCAACCAGATTGGATAACCGAAGCAAGAGATGAATGGAAGAAGGAAAAAGATATATGGACACTCATTCAAAAGTTGCAGCAAGATCCTAGTACATCTGATACATTTAGTTGGAAAAATGATTCCTTATGGTACAAAGATCGCTTATATCTTTGTAAGAATTCCCAACTAAAATAAAAGATTCTTCTGGAATTGCACACTTCTCCTTTAGGAGGACACTCAGGATTTTTAAAAACTTACCACAGGGTGAAGAAAGAATTTTTTGGGATGGCCTTAAATCTGATATTCAAAATTTTGTGGCGGAATGTTTGGTTTTCCAGCAGAATAAAGTGGAGACAATTAAGACCCCGGGACTTCTATAACCTTTATCCATTCCAAGTCAACGTTGGGAGGAGATTTCAATGGATTTTATCACAGGTTTACCTAAGTCCGAAGGAAAGAATGTCATCATGGTGGTAGTTGATAGACTTACCAAGTATGCACACTTTTGTGCATTATCTCATCCATTTAGAGCAAGTACAATTGCTACTACATTTGTGGACAGAATTCAAAAGCTACATGGAAGCCCAAGGGTTATTGTGAGCGACAGAGATCCCATTTTTACGGGAAATTTTTGGACGGAGTTGTTTTCTTGTTTGGGTACTCAATTAGCTCATAGCTCATCTTATCATCCTCAATTTGATGGTCAAACTGAGATAGTAAATAAATGTTTGGAAGGATATCTTCGTTGTTTTGTATCTGATAAACAAACACAATGGGTCAAGTGGTTACCTCTCGCCGAATGGTGGTATAACACTTCCTTCCATACTGCAGCAAAAATGACCCCATTTATGGCACTTTATGGATATCATCCACCATCCATCACATCATCTTTAAGGGAAAATTCGAAGGTTCAAGCATTGGAAGATCACATCGAGCATCAGCAAGAAGTTCTCCAACTCTTAAAGGATAACCTGAATTTGGCACAAAATCGAATGAAACAACAGGCAGATCAACATCGCAGGGAGAGAAGTTTTGATGTAGGAGATTGGGTATTTTTACGGCTACAACCATACAAACAAATGTCCCTCAAGCAAGCTAAGAAGGATAATAAATTATCGCCAAAGTACTATGGTCCTTACAAGGTGTTGCAAAATATTGGTACTATGGCATACAAATTGGAGCTTCCTGCTTCTTCACGAGTGCATCAAATTTTCCATGTTTCATGCTTAAAGAAGGTTATAGGTGAAAATCTTCCAGTTCAAACAATATTTCCAGAACTTGATGAGGAAGGAAAAATCATATTGGAACCTGAAGCGGTCATGGAAACAAGAACTCGACAGCTACGGAATCGATCAATTTCAGAGTATCTCATCAAGTGGAAGAACTTACCCACTGAAGATTCTACATGGGAGGATGAGAATTTTATACAGAAGCACCCGGAGCTACTCAAGTGTTGAGGACAACACTTTTTTTGAAGGAGAGGGGCATGCTAGGTCCCTATATCACTAGTATAGCCCCTTATTATTGTTAGTGTAAACCCCTTATTGTTATTATTGTACCCTTGTAACCCCCATTTTGTTATTATTGTGCCCTTAAATTATTATTGTTAGGTCGGCTAGGATTACATTGTGGCCCACTAGGATTACATTATGGCCCCATGGACTCCTATATATAGAAAGGAGGTTTTGTAAATGGTATCATCCAAGAATTGTTCATTTATGTAATGTATTGGAGGTTTCCCCCTCGAAGTGGCTCATTTCTAAGGTGTTGATATATCTTTTCTTCTATTTTTGGAGATGGTTACACAACATATGCCTACTCCTGCACTTCAACTAAAATTCAAACATAACATATGCCACTTCTACTCATATTCCCACCCTAATTTTTTTTTCACTACAAATTTGCCCCAAACTACTAAGAAAAGGTGCTTTCCAGTCAAAAGTAGAATAAAAATTTTGGATTACCTCTAGGATTTTAAAGTTCATAGGGTGGCTGGTTTGGATTGGATCCACTTTTCTTAGGCTATATCATGTCTAATACTTGACCTTCCTCTAGTTCAAAAAATTAGAACACATTAATAAGTGTTTCTTCCTCTTATTTCTTTAGGACGATATCTCTCTCCATAGGCTAATAAATACCTTATAAACTAAGGCTTCCTTTTAGACAATCATGATCCATCAAACTAAACGTTCTCACCTCCTTGTACCAGCACTTATTTTTTCTCCTCCAAATTTATAGACATATTATCCCCACCTATTATTCTCTCCAAGATATTTCCAATTATTAAATATCCTTATTTTACCAAATGTTTGGTATTCTCTTGACACCTTTGGAACCATTTGAACTCTTTTACTTGTGCCTCTATGTTTCCATCCTCACTAATACTCATTTTCATTACCATATAATTGTGATTAATTCCCTTCGTTTTATTCATCCACCACTTATTAATTATTTCATTTTGATTAAAATCCTATTTTTCTCTCTTTAAGGCATGTGCTTCCTCCATGGCATCTTATTCCCTTAGTTATTCAATATCAGTCAATCCATCCTAGGTCACCTCCAAAAAATGGTGTGTACACTTCCATGATTGGAGAACCAAAATACAAATAATCCTCTTCCACCAAAAAAATATTTATACATGTCACAATCTCCTTAACCAATCTTTTATGAGCTCATTTCTTGAACTACTCTTATTTTTATTTTAAAGTACTAGTTCAACTCTACTACAATCTCAATATCTAAATCTATATGGTAATTATCCCAAATATATTTTTATCCTAAAATTTTCTGATCAAACAACTACAAAAAATACAAATTATTGGAATTCCATTACATCACTCTTCTTATGTTCCAAGCCTATGCCATGGGTGACAAATCAAGATCATCAAGTTCCATTTCCTCTATGGCATCTTTCCTAGCTATGTTTTCCACTTATGTAATGATTTCTTCATTAGGAGATGGTTTTTCCTTATTTTCCATATTATATAGGAGACATATGGTACAAATATATTTTACATATTAATCAATTTTATGCCAATGTTAAGTTATGTACTTTTAATAACCTTAATTTGTAGACTATATTGATTGTTGATATTTATCATGATATATCTCTAAAACTTGTTCCCTTCTAAATTTGAAATTAACTTATTTTCCCCTTCATAAATCTTGTAAATGTCGATTTCATGCAAATTTTATACTCGTTAACTTATTTTTAAAGGGAATATAATGAAAACACTGCTACAAAAGATATCTTTCGGTGTCATTTAGATTTGTGAAAGTCTTGTCAAAATCGTCTCTAAATTTCTTTTAGGGATTTAGTGAAGGTTTTTGAAAACTCCTTGGACAGTAGTGAAAATTGAATCTATTTTTTTTAGTGGGGGGGTTGCACTAGATACATCTAATATATAAGAAAATATCACATATTTATTTTTCAACATCTAACCATGATCTAAAATAGATCTGATCTAATACTAAGGTAGAGTTGATTATTTACCAGTGGTGATTTGATTGTTAACTCAGTCACTTAATAAGGAATATTGAAGGAAAGAAAATTATTTAACGACTTAAACAAGAACTTAAGAAGCATATCAAACATGAATTTACAGTAGAGAACAGATAAAAGAGACATAAAAAATTTATTACGGATCTCATCCCTAGTGGACTACGCCTCCGGGTCCGCTTTCAAGATGGGCGTCTGTTTTTTTAAGGATTGATCCGAGGAAGTCTTTACATAGAAAAAAACACTAGAATGATTGTGCTCGTAGGAACTTTTGGTCACTTAAAACAGAAATCTCTCTCTCCTATATTTCCAATGCTTATCTTAGTTCCAAATTCTGCCTCCAGACAGTCAATAAATGTTGAAAACAGAACTGCCTATATTGCTCGGAAACTGAATACAAAATCACACTGTCCCCTCCATGAAGAAAAATCCAAGGTTAAATAAGTTCTGGTCTCAAACTTCTTTGGCCAAGTTTTGCATGGTGGTTTAGTATTAAAGTGGTGATAGGTCTTGGTCTTATTACATGTGTCCACCTAGTCCATTAGGTGCAAGGTGGATAACTTGAAAAATTGGCACAAACAACAAATAAACACACTTTAGAACCTTATGTTATAATTTTAGCCCTGAAAGCTAGCTAATGGCACAAAGGCTCTGGAAATTAGCATGGGAACACTACGATCAAACACCCTACTACCACCTTGTGGTCTGGCCCTGGTGGCTTCACCCTAACGGTTCTTTTTTTTTTCATATACGAGCTGCAATCTCGATAGTTGCGGTCAAACATTGAGGATAAGATTTTTGGTCACTGCTGACATTTCCTCCTATTCTCATGCTTTGGTTCTGAAGTGGTCTTCTCAACAGTTAACTATTCCAGTCACTGCTGACACTTCCATGGCATTCACATGTGATGTGGTTCTGACACGACCTTCTCTGGTGGTTTAGGGTTGTGTGGTTTGTATTACATAGTTTTTATTGCATATTATAACATAAGGTTTGAAACTTATACCTTAGGTTTTATTACATTATAATGGGACTTAGGACTTAGACTTAGGAACTTAATTTCTTAGTCTATAATGTCTCCACCTTAGAATTTGACCATAGGTTTAGAAATTTAGGACCATTACATAATGTTTTCACCATTTGACACAATCATGAATCCACATACACCAATCATGAATTTACCATGTATATTATGCCACTACATGACGTTACTGAAGATTACCATGAAATCAACTAAAACCATGATGATGTAAACACCATGAAGAAGTAACTCTCAGATGGAACACTAGAGGACATGGAAAACTGAAAAACTAAGTTGAACTGGACATCGGACAAACTGGAGCTGACTAGATCACACTATAGATCTACACCAAAACAAGATCCTCCTGGATCAGTCCTCTCCACTTGAAAACTTTTGGACCACAAAATTTTGATTTAAGCAGACATTAGGTGAGCGTACAACTCTCTCACTTTTCTGATCTCTATCCACCATGCCTTGCTTGGATTCATGCCCTTGAGTCCTACTCGAAGATATTCAAAATATCCTCACCTTGAAGTTCAGACCTTCATGTCCAAGATGGTATCTTCCTGCAACTCATGCATATAATCAGGTGCCAAATCATCAATAGTAGGAATCTATGCATCTTCCTCGGGATCAATGATCCTCAAAGGTACATACAAATTCATATTTTCTACATTCACAACTAAATAAATGCACATGCACGGAGGTAAATCTAACCAGAATGCATTATTTCCAAATTTTTCCACAATCTTGAAAGAACTATACCTTATGGGTTTCAGTTTCTTACCTTCACCTTTTAACTTGTCTTTACTTATATACAACCATACATGATCTCCGACCTGAAAATCATAATTGACTCGATGCTTCAATGGCACATTTTGTACTTGGCATGACTTTTCTCTAATTGATCTTGCACTGCTTCATGTATCTATTGTATCCATTGAATGAACTTAACTGCTATGTTTGAATTGTCGAGTCCATCCACTTTATCATCTTCACCGAATATGAATTCCATCAATGACTTAGGTAGATACTCAATTAGTTGAATAATGTAAGGCTCGATTGTAAGCATGTTGCTCATAAGGTAAAGATATATCCCACAACTTAGGATGTTTAGTGTAATAACCTTAGAGAATATGTATCATTGTCTTGTTCACCAATTCTATCTATCCATCAGGCCATTGAAAGAACATCTATACCGTTTGTTATGCAGTTACTTTATTTTTTCATAGAACAAGAATTCACATCTTATTGAATTGATCAACCAGAACGTACATGTAATCATGTCGTCTCCTGGACATAGGAAGTCCTCCAAAACAATACATGGAAATGTTGTCCCATGGTAAAAAAGGAACTGAAAGTGGTATATAAAAACTAATCTTCCAATTTCTTGGCTTTCTTATTTAACACATCACACATCCTTTAATGTACTTCACCATTATTTCACACATGCGATTCTAGTAACAATACCTTTGAATTTGCACCATAGTCTTGCTTACGCCAAAATGTCCTACAATGCGAGAAGAATGTGCTCCCAGAGTAAGATGCGCCTTTTTTTTCTATGGTATGCACAATTTACCCAGATTATATAACAGCCTATCACGAACATGAAAATTTACTTCTTCCATCGCAATACCATGAGTTACTGATTCATAAATGTCTTTAAAATCAACATCAGTATTATATTTTTCTAAATAAGTTTCAAGTTTTAAAGAACTATTCCACAGCACTACTGAAGCATTCAAAGATGGTCTAAATAGCATATCAGCTACATTGTTTGTTACACCATTATTATACTTAATTACTAAGTGAAATTTCTGAAGAAATCCAAACCATTTTTAATGGCGATATTGTTGCAACTTAGTTTGTGACTGAAGGTACTGAAGTGGTTGATGATCTATGTGAATCACTGTTTCTTTACCCATTAAGTAACGTTTCTATTTCTTTACACTCTCAATGAAAGAAAATAGTTCTTTATCATATGTCGAATAATTTATAACTCCCTTAGAATTTTTTTTTGAATGAAAACAAATTGATTTCCCATTTTGAAGTAAGATTTCACCCATTGCATAACCACTAGCATCTATTTCAATTTTGAATGGCTATTGAAGATCTTGTAAAAAATCAAAATTTAGATAAACCTAGGGAAGGGTCCCATTCTAATGATTATTTTTACGTGTAATTGTATAATAGATTCTGAAAATACTATTGTCGGTAATAATAAGGAATTTAAGGCATGTAGAAGTTAAGGATAAGCTTACATATATATTAGTATGAGTATTTGTAAAGGTAAAAGATGTACATAAGTGTGGAAAACTATGCAAAACTGATATCCATTACATTTACAGAAAAGCTACGCAAAACTCGTGTAAATTACATCTAATAGAAAAAATATGAAAAAATTATGTAAATTACATTCTGTAGAAAGTACATGCTAAACTGATATAAATCACAACTTGAAATAAGTATATTTAAATGGATATATATATATATATATATATATATATATATATATATATATATATATATATATATATATATATATATATTTCATCATGAAAATTTAGCAGAGATAGTACATGAAATAGAGAATCTGATAGTCCAAGAATTCATATATAAATTGTCAAGTTACAAGTCCTCTAAAAATTGTGAGGAAATTACTGTCACACAGATCTATAACTTGTGATGGAATAAATGGAAATTAGAAAATAGTTACATTCAGATAAGTAGGGTCAATAACCAAGTGTGGCCTTGACACCTAATTCATAAAAAACTGAACTAAGTTAAGTGCCATAGAATCCTCAATGGTATAGCAACTGACCTGAGAAGGAAAGAATCCATCTACCATGTTGAGATTGAAAGGTGACATATCAAACTTGTAATTCAAATAAAAAACTTGAAGGAAAACCTACATAATACTCGTCTAGAGTTAGGAAAAAAATTAAGAAGTAAAAAAGTGAAAGCATATTATCAACGTATGAATAGAGGTAATGATATTTGAATTACCTAAGTGTACTCTTCCATAACATTCTTCTTCACCTGCACATACAATTACAGAAGTTGTACGTAAGTTTGATCTTACCTATAAATTGAAGAAGTATAAAAGAGTACTAAATTGTAATTAAGTATGAATGGGCTAACCTAAAATAGGTAAGTATGTTTGCATGTTGGTCCAAGTTCGAAAAAGAGGAGAAATGTGGGTAGCGGTTACCCATATTATATCATAAAAATTAAATGGAAAACAAATAACAAACATATAAATAATACGTCTCTAAGTATGATCAGCAGAAATAAGAAAATATTGGGAATTAAAAAGAGTATGATGCCAACCTCGTTACAAGAACAGGTTGTGTGAAGGGGCTACATATTTTCTTAAGGATAGGTTACGCATACTTCAAAAGCTGCCTAAAGGAAGGAAGTGTATCGGGCATACCCATTCATCTACTATAAAAAGATATCATTGTGGCTAAGGAATTTTATAAATAAATAAATTTGAAAATAGAGGCATCAAAAAATGATGCAAAGTCATAAATTAAAAAATTAAACTAATGTCTAGGTAATGCCATCGAAGAGAAATGTTTCAAATCTATGGAAGAAGATCGAATGGAGAAAACATAATATATGATGAATAATCATAGCTTATGGTGAAGGAAAAACTTGAAACAAAATCATTATATGTAGTAAAACATATATCTATGTTACACTGAATATGTGTCGATAGATATAGGATATATACCCTTTAATATCAATGAAGGAGAGATGGTAGAATTTACAATTCTTATACTATATCAACAGTTAGAAATTTTAAACAATGTTATAAATGGAATACATAAATGGATGTGTTGTGAAACCATGAAATACATAAATGAATTGATAAGTGTTATAATAAATTCTGAAATGTACGCCTACCTCTAGTTCACAGAGAGTGGCTATTGTGCACGACAGAGTATTTATGTGAAAATACATAGATCACATAATTCCATAACTAAGCCCAGAATTTAGGTAAAAATAATTATGAAAATTGAAACTCAGAAGGATATATAAAAATCATAGCCATATTCTGAGAAAACTATTACACTGACCCAAGTAGCTTCGCCTCACGCAGACCAAGCATTTCAAGCCATACTGGGCTATGTTAGGACATGGAAAAACAAAAAAAAAATAATGTTATAAGGGCTGTGTAACCTCAGGCCTGTAAACCCAATTGAAAAGAAAATTGAAAATTTATAACTTATTCTAATAATGAACTATTTTTATGAAATGCATAGCATAAAACATTGGTCAATCGAAAAATATAGTGGAATTAATGTATACATCCACCGTAAAACCAACTATACCAAACAGTGAAACTATAATTTGAAGTTCCATATGAAACAGAAGAGGTACCCTGCATGAGGGTAAAATTCCATAAACTCCTCTTGAATTTCGAGGGACATAGGAATTGACCATTAATATGAAACGCAATAGAAATCCATGCGAAGTTGAGGAAAAAGGTTTTTTTTTCCATCAAATACACGTTTGGAAAAAACCTCTCATAATCCAACTACCCAGAATGTTAGGGTAAATAAATCGAAAATGTTAATTCTGAACAATCCTTTACGAAATTTATAGAAACCATGTAGTCTAAAATAGCACAGAAATACTTGAATGAACCATTGAGAATTTGGGGTCAAAGCCTTACCTCTTTGTTCTGGGGATGAGGGTTGTGGGTTGGTGAGGGAACACACTCGTCATGCAAATATGGAGGAAGCAATTACTACGCACTTAGGGAAACATACACTGCCTATAGAAAAGCCAAGGAACCTGTGCCAGTCCATTTGGAATCTAAGCGTAAACATAAAAAAAAAACATAAATAGAAATAGAGGGGCCTTACCTAAGAAATATGATTAACCAGCCAATCAAAGCTTGCATCTGTCCTGCATAAGAAAGAAAATGCTCGCTAGAAAAACCCCTTTAAAATTAACCAACAAGCCATAAAAAAAAAAATATTAAAATCGTACTTGAGAGTGCGAAGACATAGAACTTGAAATTGCGGAAAGTGAACACATAAAACCTTCAAAATCAATGAAAGAACTTACTCACAATAGCATGAGATAGTACCCCCATTGTTTCAACATGAAGACAACATTGGGTCTTTTTACTGGGTAAACTAACACAAGTATTTTATTATCAATCTGGGTTTGTAAAACTTGGAAGGAAGTCCAAAATATATGGATTTCAACTACAATAAATTTTATAAGATGAATTATTGAATTTAAAGGAAATGCATATTACAAAAATAAAAATTAACTAAATAATTTCTAATTTAATATGTAATAAGTGGAATAAGAGGCTCCTAACTTAGGAGAACTAGGTTGACGTTCTCTACAATAATACTTCATGAATAGAAATCAAAATCACTAATGTAAAATAGCTCAAGATGCATAAAAGAATAATATAAGAGGCTCCTAAATAAGGATGTCCTTGATGTCCTTATTTATAAATCCATTCATCATTAATTCCACTCTATGAAAACCAGAAATTTAGAAAATCACTTTAAACAAAAGCAAGAAAGATTAATTCTGTTTTCTATTCTCTAGTCAGATAGAAGGAAATTTTAACTTAAACATTGATTTGACCGTTCATATGTAGATTATAATTTTGATTAAGATTCATCATCAAACATAACATATAATCATACATATAATTAACTAATTTAAACATGAAGAAAAACTAGTGTATGAAATTTCAACTAAATTAACTAGAAAGTGCACTTAGCTCGGTGTGGGGGCCCTCCAACCTTGCCTTGCACACTGGAAGTAATTCTCAGCTACTTAAACTCAATTAATAATTCACCATATAAAAAATCAAAAATAATATAGAACTAGTTCTTCAATTAACTCACAAATTTCATAAGTATCAAAGTGAAATCATACAAATTCTACATGTTAATGCCTTCAATGTTCTTGGCTTAAATAGGAAAATATGAAAAAAACTTGAATAAAATGTCTCTAACATCCATGTCTATCCTTATACCATCTATCTTGGTTGAGATCATCTATCCAATCACTCAAAATCTGAAAAATCCCATAAAATACTAAATTTGGCCTATTTCCTAGGGATTTTCGAAATGACAGGTCATGTTTGACCAGCTTTGACCAGGCATGTTTTAGCTTGGTTTGAATAAAACAATAGGTACACGTCCATCCTTAGTTACCAATATTTATAAATTTGTGCTCATCTCATGCCTAGCTATCCTGAAAGTATGAATTCAATGAAGCCATTACAAGAATTTTTAGTCATGTCAAAAAATGCACTTAAAATCCAATTTTTGTAAAAACATATAAAAATTGCAAAACATAATTTATATATCTGAATATGCATAAATTTGTCAAAATAGGTTGTATATTTATGTTATATGGATTGATATCATGTAAATTAAGTGTATGTAATTAATCGAAATTGGATAAAAAAATGAGGGCCAACATCTCCCCCTTGCTGATTTGGAAGCATGTCCTCATGCTTGCTTCCTTCTCTTGGACCTTATGAGCTTTGATGTAGACACTATAAATAATCCTAATGCCTCTTGTTATGCTTCTTGTAGAAGAAAATCCATCCCTTTTTATTGTTCTCTCTTGTACATTGAAGCCATGACCTTTTGTCTCTCATATTTGTATTTCCATGTGTTTTTCTCATCAAGCCACCTGTAAGCGTGCTTGAAAAGAAGGGGATTCTTTGTTTCTAGTTTTCCAACTTTCTCATTCAAATTTTCGTTTTCCTTAATCAATTTTTCATTGTTTTTCTTGTATGTCTTGTTTACCTTGCTCAAATGCATTTCTAGAATTATGCGCACCTCAAATTGATCTATTAACTCTTTTATTTTGTTAAGGTGAAACTCTTTCTCTTCTTTACTTGTGTCTTTGGAAAATGCGGTGGCCTCTACTTCAACATTTTAAAAGTATGGATCTCTCTCGAATGTCTTTTCATAGGCTTATTTTTGCAATCTCTCAATGATTTCATCAACTTGTTTTGTTGTGGGAGGTGTTTCAACAATTTGTACTTCAGGTTCTTTCTCTTTACTACTTGTTCCTTTTGGACTTTTTCTCCTATGTCCCTTGCAAATAGATAGAAAATATGCTTCTCTCTTAACCATGATCGTATCATGTTGTTTCTTGCACCTTGTCCTAGGATAGAGAGGAGAGTTCATTATGCTTCTTCTCTCCTGAACTGGTTTAAACTTCTCCTCTATTATTTCTTCCTAAAAATTGTGTTGAGCTAAAAAATATTTCCACACAACACCCTTGGTTTTTATTTTATATTCTACAAGAATTTTGATAAGTCCCTGGTTGTAGATTTTTTCTTCCTTGGTTTTAGTTTCATTCCTCACGTTTTCTATCATTTTAACCAAATTTGTGGAGAACAAGTATGGTAAATTGACTTTCACTTCTCCCTTTATATGCTGGAGTAGTATGATATGATAAAGATGGACTACACTATGCCTGATGTCACATGTGACAAATCTATAAATAACTAACACAGATTATTCACATGGCTTATTAAACCACTCCCTCAAGATTCCCTTTGTCCTATCAAATGATCCCTTCCTATTTTTTCCAAAAATAAAGTCTACCCTTTATCTTTGAAGTGTAAGCCCTTATGATATTGTTCTCCTGATAGTGGAAGATCTTAAGCCTAAGAAATGAATTATGGGCTTCATTCAATAACTAGGTTCCCCACCATCGTTTATTCCTATTCATAATTGTTTATGAGCTCCTTGGTGATACTTTCATTGTGATCATTAAATTTTTGGAGGAATCCTATTAGTCTAGCTTTAAATAGTTTTTCTATGGTCTCCTTTTCGCAATGCTCTATCTGGAAATCATTTGGTTCTACTTTGGTAGCCATATGCTATAAAAACCAATTTATGTATCCCTACACTAGAAACATTCTCGCCTTAAACAACAAATTTATGCACACATATACATCTTTGTTGACTTATTCATGCATTTTATTCATGATGAATAAAAGAAATGAAATTAATCTTATTCAACCTCTGTTATTCTACGACAATGATCCCATTGCTTCCAAAAAGCTGATAAAAACACAAAATATATATATATAAAGATCAAAAAAACATTGTAAAAATGTTTTTATAACTCTATCTCTTATTTTCTATTCTCATTTTTATCCCCAAAAATAAAAAATCTCCTCTATTTTGGTGTGGAATTCTCTAAGATGAAATTTACTGTGTAAAAATTATCAAAAAAAGTCATCCCACAGTGTCCTTCTTCTCTTTGAATTCATAATTAATCCTTATTCTACATAGACAAATTCTCATTGTGCATTCAAACTAAAACAGTTTAGGGTCATTGTTTGTATAAAACAAAAACAAATGGCTCATTGTGTTTTTCAAAATTCACCCACTATGTAAAACTATGTTTTTAAAATATGTGAAAATTTAGTGGCTATGTGTGGAGGAATTCGATTTCGTTTTAGCCTTTTTGGAACAATCCTGGAGATTTCTCTGAGTTTAACATTGTATTCATATGTTTTCACAATATCACTTCTATTAAAACTCCTCTTTGACATCTTGGGATCCTCATGTCTTAATAGATGGCAGATTCGAGCTAAACGGTGGGAAAAACTCGAACTTATAGCTTGGAGTTTTAACTCTTTCTCAACAACACAATCCAAGTTTTATTGATTCCTAAGATCCATTCCTCAATGAGGAAAATCTGGAGTCAGTGCTTACCTATTCTCTCCATGATATTTATGTAGTTTCATGGAGTGTTTGATAAACACAACAGACATATATCTTGGACTGTAATCTCCGTTAAAATAAATGTGCCCTCTTCTTATTTCTTCACACCTCCTTTGTTGTTTCTTATGTTATTTCTTCTTGGCTTAATTTTCTCTGTTTTCTTCAAAGCCTATTTTGCGTTTTCTTTATGATTTTGTTCTTCACGAGGTGTTTGAACGTGTGCCTATGTTTTTCACAGCGTCG
This sequence comes from Pinus albicaulis, assembly GCA_034641835.2. Classification (NCBI taxonomy): domain Eukaryota; kingdom Viridiplantae; phylum Streptophyta; class Pinopsida; order Pinales; family Pinaceae; genus Pinus; species Pinus albicaulis. Next base: position 232,706,633 of record CM076573.1, read on the forward strand.
ACTTCCTTTCTTTGAGCCCAGTAATGGCCATGATGGTGAAAAAGAATGCAACACAGAGGTCTATTTATTTTAATGGTGGAGGCTTTCAATAGTTGCATAGGGTTTGATTTTTGGCATAGCACTTTGTTTTTTAAAATATGTTGATCATTCCTCATATGTTGACTCTTGACTTGGATGGCTCTGTGGCTTCGTTTCTCTAACTTGCATGGCGTCCTTTCTCCACGGTGCCTGAATACCTCTTGTTACCATTTCCCACATTCTTTTTAACTTTCCTTTTTATTCATAGCCACCTTCATTTCTTTACAGCCCATACCATAACTTATATGCATCATAATTCATGTCCTTCATTGCATTGTTTTTGCATTTCATACTTAGGTTTTTTTCATTTGCATTGTGCACTCATTCCATACCTTAGCTTTTTGTCATATGATATATATTTTCATATTGTGCTTGTAGCTTAGGTTTTCAACTTTTTATTGGTCAATTTAATTTTAAAATGGCCTTAGAATGGTCATTTTTAAAATTAAATTTTCTAGTATGACACTAACGTTTGTTGTTTTTGTAGATGAACAAGAATTCAAATATTGAGCCTTTAATTTTTTATCCAAATGCTTAAAAAAATGATTAGGATTAATGTGATGGTTTTTAAAAAATGATTGGAACTAATGTGATGGTATATGGAATGATGGTTAATGTATGAGGGTAAATGTAGGAAAGGGGTAATGAATAGGGATTGGATTAAAATGAATATGATTATGATGGGTAGGATAACGAAGGTAGTGTTTTTTAAATTTAGGTAGGATATAGGTAAAATGTAATGGAATGCATATCAAGCTAAATTAGTCTTAACAATTTCTACAAAAAATTTAAAAAATCGAGATTTTAAGAGAATTCTTTTTTTCACTTACTATACTTTTACTCCTGTAAATAGCTTGATTGTTAATACTATTCAATGATGTCCTTTGGTAAAAATATTGGTTGATGGTTGACAATGTCTTCATTATCATAATTATGGTTCTCCCAAGATATATTGAAATGTAGAGACTTGTTTCTGCTTTCATTTTTTGCCATCTGATATTGATTCAAGACCTTTGAATGTTGATATTGTTCAGCTCCCTTCTGCAATTTTTAATTGATGTTTTAGGTCCCTTCTGAAATTTACTTCGGCTTGAATGTTAATGTTTTTTAGGTCCCTTCTGCAGTGATATTATAAATAATATTTTAGGTCCTTTCTTGACATGTAATTCAAGTTCCTTCTACAATACAACTGCTCAAACTATTTTCATAGTTTTATTACGAAATTCCCCTTTGTTGATGTTAATACTTGTCCTCAAGTCTTGAATGACATGGATAATTAATTATGAAAAATCATACTAAAGTAAAAACAAAACAAAATAGAGAATTAATATTGGCCAAGCAAGTTTTTTTTCCGATATGAATTCGAGTTTGTATTGTGCCAGTCTCCTGGATTTTCACAACCAAACTCTTTTATTATATATATATATATATTATTTATTTATTTTTTATTCTTCTTGAAGTAAGGAAGGCATATCATTATGCTCTTCCATTATTTCCATATCAGTTCCTGTTGAAATTATTTTAAGAAAATCCTCTTTATTCATTGGCTTATTGTAGACTTTAAGCCTGTGTCCATTAACTAAAAATAAAATTGACGCTTCATATATTGCTTTTATTTATAATTTTTCATTGTTAAAGATCTCTTCTATCTCATATGGCTTAAGCCAATGAGTCGTAAGATTTTATTTGAAATATTTAAACTTGGAGTCAAACAATAGTGCTAAGTCTCCCTTTTGAAAAACTTTATTATTGGTGAATCGATCATGCCATTTTATTCTCTTCTCTTTCACTAGAGATGTATGCTCCACTCTTTGTTGCCTTATTTCATCCAGTTTATATAATTGAATCATTCGTTGTTGTTGTTATTTAAATAGTTCCAGTCGCAATTTTGCTGCAAGTTTATATGTATTTATTTGAAATTCTATAGGTAACATGACTTCCTTACCATTTACGAACTGGTCTGGACTAAATCCAATTTTGTTATTCCATGTGATCATGTATGCCCATAGTGCATCTCTTAACTTTTCTGACCAGTCTTTTCTATTCATTTGAATAGTTTTTGTCATGATATTCTCCAAAATTTTGTTAGTGGACTCCACTTGCCCATTTTCTTGGGGATGGCACGGAGTAGATTTTTGTGTTTGATCTTGTACTTTTATGTAATATCCCTTACAAGGTTGGAGGTGAACTGTGCTCCCTTGTCTATAAAAAATTGTATCGGAACTCCATACCTTACAAATATTTCTTCAAATAGAAAGGAAACCACTATTTCTTTAGTTTCTCTTGCCACTACCTTTGCATCCACAAACTTAGTAACATAATTTGTACATACTAGAATGTACTTATTTCCATTTGAAGGTGGGTTTATTGATCCCACAAATTCTATATCGCATTGCTCAAATGGTACTATGAGTAATTGTGGCCTCAATGGAATTTCATATGATAACACAAGTCTTCCATTTCTTTGGAAGTTGTCACATCTCTTAACATAGGCTTTGGAATCCTTGAAGATTGTTGGCCAGTAGTAGCCAAGTTTGAGCACTTTGTATGTCATCCGCTTGTCTGCAAAATGACCACCACATGGCTCGTCATGACATGATTTCAAAATATCTTGAATCTCATCTTCTCTAACACATTTTCTTATTAATAGATCAAAACTAGTATAAAAGAGGTCACCATTGACCAAACTATATCTAGCACTTTCCCTAATTATCTTTCTTTTTATGTTTATTTTTGTAATGGGATGGTAGTATTATAGTTGATAAATACTTGGCTACATTTGCAAACCATGGAGTTTTAACAGTTATAGAAAATATATTTTCATATGGGAAATTATCTGAAACATCTTATGGATCACGAGGTGAATGAAGCCTTGATAGAAATTTTTCTACTTGATTACCTTGACCTGGTCGATCTTGTATATTGATGTTAAATTCTTGCATCAATAAAAACCATCTAGTAAGTTTTCCATTTTTTATTTTGCTATTCATTAAGTATCTTATGGGTGAATTATCTGTGTGAATGAATACTTGATAACCTGTTATGTAATGCCTAAAATTATTAACTGCATGCACTACAACTAACATTTCTTTCTCTGTGACTGTATAGTTCAATTTAATCAGTGTTAAGTTTTTTCTTATGAAGTATATAGCATAATTAAAATGATTCTCTTTCTATCCAAGTGATGCTCCTATAGTTGTCTCAAATTCATCAATAGATATATGAAATGGAAATGACAAATTTGGTCCTCAAAGAATGGGTGCAACTCACAATTTTTCTTTTAATATTTCAAATGCATTTTGACAATTATTTGTCCATTGGAATTCAACATCTTTTGCAAGTAATTTGAATAGAGGGAGAGCTATTTTACTAAAATTTTCAATGAATTTCCTATCATAGCCTGCATATCCCAAGAAACTTCTTACTTCCTTTTCTGTCGTGGGTGGCATTAAAATCACAATGGCTTGTATTTTTTCTGGGTTCACTTTAATTACTGAAGAAGTAATATGGTGTCCCAACACTATCCCCTCAGTTAACATCATAAAAAAATTTCATTACTAAGAGATAAATGTTTCTCTATGCACCTTTTCAAAAAAAATTCAAGACTTTCTATATAATCATCAAATGTTCTTCCATATACAGTGAAACCATCCATGTAGACCTCTACACATTCATGGATTAGATCAGAAAAGATTGCAAGGACTACTCTCTGAAACGTATCAGGTGTATTATATAACCCAAAGGAAAAAACATTATATGCATATGTTCCTCATGGACAAGTAAATGTTGTTTTATCTTGGTCTTCCAATGTTATATCAATCTGATTGTATACTAAATCGATCAAGAAAAGAAAATAATTTATTCTGAGATAATGAATCTAGTACTTGATCAATAAATGGTAAAGGGAAATTATATTTTAATTTTTCTTTATTGAGCTACTTATATTCTACACATATTCTCCACTTTCCATTTTTCTTAGGCGCCACAACTAAGGGAGAAACCCATTGACTATCAGAAATTGGATAGATGAATCCAACTTGTAAAAATTTCTCCAATTCCTCTTTCAATATTTCCTTCATCATAGGATTCATTCTTCTTCATGGTTTTCTCACTAGTTTGGTATGATCATCAATGTAAATGTGGTGAATACATCTCTTTGGATGAATCCCCTACATGTCTGTGTAATCCCAGGAAATTTTTTTTGAGTACTTATGTAACACTGTTATTAACTCTTTTTCTTGTGATGATTGTAAGTTATTACCAATATTAAAATTCCTTCCAGGGTCGATTTCGATGATTTTACTCTGTGATTTGGTAATTGAGTTAATGGGAAAAATAATTTCAAATGAATTTTGCAGTGATAGAATAGTACAGTTTTCCTGGAAAAATTGATTTAAAATATGACTTGCAACTTCATATTGTGTTATTCTAAGCAGCTCCGAAATATCAGGTTATGAGATAAAGAGGTCTAATAGATCCTAATTTTCTTCCTCTTCTCTAAAATTATAGACTTGATTAATATTGAGAATCGATTGAGTTTCCTATTGTTCTTGTTCATCAAGCCATGAGAGTAAATAAGGAGATTGTGTTGGAGGATAGAGTGTAACATGTTTCCTTTCATACCCATGTGAAATAATCATACTTCCTAATATGAATCCAATGAAGGCATTTGTTGTGGCTAACTATGGTCTGCCTAAAATTAAAGGATGGCTTCCTAAATCTGTTTTTGGCTGCAAAATGAGGAATTCTACAGGATACTCCAATAAATCCAGGGAGACAATGATATCTTCTAATATTCCTTCTGGTACAACTTTAGATCTGTCTGCAAGCTCTAAAATTGTAGTAGTAGGTATAATATTGTTCAAGTTCAAATGCTTCATAGTCTCTGTAGTCATAACATTTATAGTTTCTCCCAAATCTATTAAAGTGTTTGGAACTGAAAAAATCATTGATCGAGATGGTAACCATAGGGATCTCAGTGTCAATATGCTTTTCAATTGTTGTTTTTGTATACATGAGACTAGATAATCTACCAATGACCTGGATTGTGGGTGGATCTCTTTTCCTTATGCCAGTTTTCTTGATGCATAAATCCTTTATTTTTTTCCCATAAATGGGAATATCTTGTATTTTCTGTAACAAAGGAATTTTGACATAATCATTCTTCAGCTCATCCAAAATATCAAATTCAGGAAAATACATAGGAATTTTTTGTTGTACTAGCCTCTCTAGATAGGGTGGTGTTTGAGTGATAATAGCTTTCCCTTTCTGAATTTGATTTTTTGGTTGAGATTTTTTATTTTTTTCTCCTTCTTCAGTTCGTTCTTCTATGATTGGTGGAGAATATTTTTGTAACACTTTCCGAGACCTTAAGTGGACATATTGTATGGGAATAATAGAATATGTACGAAAGTATATTGCTTCTTTGACATTGTATGCTAGTTTATCCAAATTGTTACTTGGATTAGATAATGGCTGAGCTAGAAATTGTATTCGTGTAGGAGGTGGCTGGTTAGAAGGAAGTTGTAACTGCTGAGCTTAAGTTATCATTGGTGTAGGATTTTATGGTGGAAATGGCATTGGTTGAGGATGTTGTTGGAATTGTTGGTATTGGAATGGTTTTTGAAGGTATGATTGTTGATATTGATATCGTTGAGGGTACATTTGTTGAGGTGCCAGATTTCCATAACTATATCCTCTCCAACCTTTTGTATCTTGGTTTTGATACTGTTGTGAAATCCAAGCTTGCCATGGCATTGGAGTATTCCATGAATTCTCGGGAGGATACTGATAATTCTATGGATTTTGTTGAGGGAATTGTTGAGGCATCTTTTGTTGCCAAGGTTTGCTTGGTGCCATATAGTAAAGAGAACCTATATCGTGTACTTCTTCCATTTGCAATTCTTTCAATTTTGGACATTTTTCAGTTGCATGATTCTCTGTATAAATTCCACACACTTTTATACCTTCCAAAGGACATTCTCGAAGTTGATGTTTCTTCCTACACTTTGGACAAAATATTGCTAAGATTTGATCTTGTTCTTATTTCTTCTTATTTGACTTTAAGACATCAAATTGTGTTCCAAAAGTGCTTAAAAGATCAGTTTTAAAATTTTATAGTAAAATTTCTATTTCTGTTATTGTTACTCCACTTGATGCAGATTTGGAAGCTCTTGATGTAACATCCCTTTTTCTGCTTTTTTATCTTCCCCTAGAATATTTTTGACAAAGTTCAGCAATTTCATCAAGTGGTAGGTTTTACATATCTCCTTTTCTCATCACATTGAGAATAGCTAAGTATTCATCTATTATACCCTTAAGAAAAATTTTCCAGATGGTATCGGGATTTAGGGAAAGTTGTTTCAATTTTTGTATATTGTAAAGAAATCTCTCTAAATAATCCTTGAAAATTTCATCTTCTTGTTGTGTCATTCTAAAAATATTTTCTTTTGAGTCTTTATCCCTACATAAAGCTTAAGAAAAATTATCTTCATATCATCCCAAGAAGTATTGGTATGTTATCCTAAACCCATAAACCATTTTAATGTTGTTGCTTTTAAAGTGGTAGGAAAGAGACAAATCTTGTGTGTGTCATATGTGTATCCATAAGTTTGACATAAGATATCAAATTCGAACATAAAGGAGTGAGGATATTCTGTTGGCATTCCATAAAAGTTGGGAAATATAGAAGGTGGATTGTTTTTCATTTTCACTTCTTCTCCTAGTATTGTTCTTCTGTCTAATAATTGGGAAGCCAAAAGTAGCTTCCTGATCATTATCATTTTCTTATTCGTTATCATGTAGTCTTTTGTTATGATTTTATCTTTTTTCTTCTTCCTCTCTCCTTAATGTGCTTCTACTCTTCTGTATTCCTCTCTTTTTCTCTCTGCTTCTAATCTCCTTTCTTCCTCCCTTCTTATTTTCCATTACTTCTGTTGTCCCTCATATTCAAGTCTCTGTTTAGGAGTCATAAGTGGCATATTAGATCCTTCTCCTTCTTCAGTTATTTCTTGTTCAGAAATTTTTCATGTTTCAATATGAGGCTAACTTGATGTTTCCTCAAATCTCTTAATTTGTTCAAGGAAATGTTGTTCTAATTGTTCAACAATTGGTTTTATTATTTCCTATTTTCTTCCTATGAAAGGAGTTTCTTTTGGTGATTTCTTTATTTTTTTCTTCCACAACCAAGAAGGTCTATCTTTCAATTAGAGCTAATCTTTGTCACGATCTTTGTTTTTCCTCTAACTCCTCTAGAGTAGGTCTCCTAGCAACTGGTGTTTTTAGTCATGATGGTCCTGCACCTATGGATGATTGTATTGTTGGGGTTTTTTTTTTAATGAATCTATCTTTCTGATCTATATCTCTAAGCATAAAGAAACATAACTTAAAAGAAAAAATATGTTTTTATTGTTTTTGATGTATTTTTCTTTTTTATCTTCCTATTTGACTACTTTGAAATATGCTTCCATGGCAACGACGCCAAAAATTTTGGGCCTTTTTACTCAGGTAATCTAAAAAAAGTATTTTATTATCAATTCGGGTTTGTAAAATTTGGAAGCATGTCCAAAATATATGGATTTCAACTACAGTCAATTTTAGAAGATGAATTATTGAATTTAAAGGAAATGCATATTAGAAATATAAAATTTAACTAAATAATTTCTAATTCAATATGTGATAAGAAGAAGAATAAGCTCCTAAGTTAGAAGAACAAGGTTGACCTTCTCTACAATACTACTTCATGAATAGAAATCAAAATCACTAATGAACAATAGCTCAAGATACATAAAAGAATAATAGAAGAGGCTCCTAACTAAGGATGTCCTTGTTGTCCTTCATTATAAATCCATTCACCATTGATTCCATTGTATGAAAAATAGAAATTTAGAATATCACTTTAAACAAAAGCAACAAATATGAATTCTAATTTCTATTCTCTGATCAGATAGAAGGAGAGTTTAACTTAAACATTGATTTGAACCTTCATATGCAGATTAGAATTTAGATTAAGACTCATTAGAAAACATAACATATGTTCATATATCTAATTAACTGATTTAAACATGAACAAAAACTAGTTTATGAAATTTCAACTAAATTAACCAGAAAGTGCACTTAGCTCGGTGTGGGGGCCCTCCACCCTTATGTCGGAAACTGGAAGTGCTTCTCAAATAATTAAAATCAATTAAGAATTCAACATGTATAATAGAAGAAATAATATAGAAATGTTTCTTCAATTAACTCACAAATTTTCGAAGTATGAAAGTGAAATCATACAAATTCTACATGTTCATGCCTTTAATGTTCTTGGCTTAAATAGAAAAATATGAAAAAAACTTGAATAAAATGTCTCTAACATCCATTTCTATCCTTATCCCATCTATCTTGGTTGAGCTCATCCATATAATCACTCAAAATCTGGAAAATCCCATAAAATACTAAATTTGGCCTATTTCCTACGGATTTCTTGAATGACACGTCCCGTTTGACCAGCTTTGACCGGGCATGTTTTAGCTCAGTTTAACCGAACCAATAGGTAAAATTCCATTCTTAGTTCCCAATATTTCTAAATATTCTCTCAACTTGTGCCCAGGTGTCCTGCAAGTATGGCTTCGATGAAGCCGTTACGAGAATTTTTATTCTTGTCCAAAAATGCACTTAAAATCCAATTTTTGTAAAAACAACTAAAAATTGAAAAAAATTATTTATATACCTGAATATGAATAAATTGGTAAACATATGGTGTATATGGATGGTGTATAGATGGATATCATGGAAATTAAGTGTATTTAGTTAAGAAAAATTGGATAAAAAAATGAGGGCCAACAGGAAACACTCTGGTCACGAAAATGGCGGGCGAATTTACCACAAATAGGGTGGAAAAAAGAGTTGTAGGTTCATCATGGAGTAGAGATCTAGAGTTATGGACGTCCGAACTCAAACAACGAAATGACAAAATGAATTCTCAAAAAGTAGGTCGAAACCCTTAGGGTTTCTCCAATGGATCTAGACTATTGATCTCAACCAAGTGATCAGATGCGTACCTATGGCAGCTCAAAAGAGGAGAGAAAGCCATGTGAAGGGAATGTGAATGGCCACCTAGAAGTCAATGCATGTGTCCAACACACTATTAGGGTAGAGTGAATTAATGTTAACATGAAACTATATACCCTTCGTACCTATCTTGTGAAGTAATGCATGATACTAAAATTGTTAATTAAACCTTGGCATAGAACTATATTTCCATCGCTAGATACATGGTATAAAATTTATGGAAATATGAAACAGATAAATAAATTGGATACGCATGATAAGGTATGAGAATATAGATGTATAGGTTAATAGATATAGTAGGGAACTAGATATAGTAAAGGGAACCCTATGTGTGTATATATATATATATATATAGGTATTAAAGGTAAGGTGATAATATACATGTTAATGTATATATTAAAGGTAAGATGGACTATAGGAATAAGGAGTAGGGGTGCCAAATTAAGATGGTATTTATTATGTGGAAGGTTAGGATATTGACTATCGGGAGTGTTGTAGCTTCTAGAGACAACCTTGAGTTACAAAATACCAATTCCTAAGACATCTTAAAAATCAGAGGTTAAAGGTGGGAAATTGTATAAATTCCTTTGACAGAATATGGGTCAAAAGAATAATGGTTTTGGTGGTTCCATAATAGAGAATACCATTTGAGCCTAATTCATGTGAATTCCCAAAATAGTGAGAGGGCTCAGAAGGCTATGAGGCTTATGACTTTTAGTTAGGCCAAATATAAAATAATGAGTAGAAGCTTTAAAATGTGTGGAGGTGGTAAGGAAGAATACAGAAGGAACCCACAAGAGACAAGCTTAAGAGATTTAAGAATCTGTACCCCTAGTGACCTAAGAGGAAACAAATATGAATGAGACATGGGCAACAAAAAAGTTTCGTAGAGCGCAAATTAAGGGAGTGCGACAAACTTAATACATGAGATTAACACCTGAGTGTTATGCAAACATGAATTCATGAATAAAATTGTAGACTACCAACAACTACATTACATGGACCTTCAAAGCAACATAGTATGATAAATGATTATAAATAAAAAGAGATTACTGATAACAAAGGAAGACATATACATACTACTCATTGCTCCATCTAGAATCCAAATAATAGCGTTGTATTATATCAAGTTCAAACTTCTCTCCCAAATATGTATCTCAGAGCACAAGGAGAAAAATCATGCAAAACTACACCAAAATTCTTCCAATATTCCAAAACCCTACTTTCATATTAGAAATTACTATATATAGAGTTTCCCTGGAGGGACTACGGTGCTTGATCATTTATGATCAACCCATGTATATGAAATCAAAACATGCTACCTAAATTGGAGAGTATACATTGAGCAATTACTTCTATACTGAGAGAATTAAAAGAGGAATGGGCTGAAATTTAGATTCCACCAACAAAATAATCAAAATTAAACCAAAAATAGAAAGGACATGGTCACCTATTGAGGCTAATAATGGGAGCCTTCAAGATTGTATGGCAAGGAGCAGTCGTAGGTGTACAAACTGGCTGTCATTTTACGATTCCATCTATTTCCTGCAGACCTCCACTCCCTTAGTCTGGTGATTTCCACCTAATCCATTATGAAGAGGTCGGTCATACTAAGTGCACCTGGTTCTAGTGGAGATCTCATGAGTAGGCTGCATGAGTCACAACTGCATGTTCTACCTCAACAACACATGTCGTGCTTTGAATTGAAAAAATGGGACCCGAATTTCGAAGGGGGTCTCAGGTGGTAAGAAGTATAAGAGAAGGGGGGTGCAAAATGATGAGATAAAAACACGTGGAGGAGTGGGTGGTAATGGATAGATCCCATTTCAGACCCCCTCCCCATGGTTAAATTTCGAAAGATGCGGGGGGTACGAAATGAAAAAAGAGTTGTCGGATGCATTGGGGTGAAGCGGAGGTGACGGAGGGATGCATAGGGCTTAGCAGTGATGGGATGTGTGACAATGAATGGGAATGGTGGGAGCGATGTTGGGGCCCAATTGCATCACAATCGAAACTCTTTACCATGAAGCAGTAAAGGTAAACTCTAAAATGTGCGATGCGCGAAGTGCGGGGAGAAGGTAAGTGACGTGGAGGGAAGGTGGGACTGGACCGCATCGAAAGTTAAATACAATAGGTTGTGGGCAATTAAAATGTAAATTCAAACATATGCAACACGATATATAGAAAATTAGCCATAACAGGTTTTATGTTTTGGTTACAATGTGAAAGGTTATAATATGTGATCTGCAATGGAGGGTTGGGAGAAAAGGGTGATGTGGAGGAAGGTGGGACCCAACTGCTGCCCGCAGATTGAAAATCTTAACAGTAAAAAATGGAGGTAAACTTTAAAGGATGCGAAGTGCAATGCACAAGGAGGAGGTAAGCAACATTTCAGGGGGAAGTGGCGGGGTGGTGTTGCTGTGGTGGGACCAAATGCTGAATCACAAATTAAAACAAATAAATTGTGGGCGCCTAAATGTTAATATGTAATGTTTGTGAAATGTGATGGATAGAGCAGGGGGGGGGGAAGGGATGACGTTTCAAGGGGAATGGCCAACTTTAATCGTAATTGGGGAGATGGGAAAAAGCGGAGGAGAAACAATGATATAGCGGTGAAAGAAGGTAAAGAAGAGAAATGAAGCGAAAAGGTGGAAAAGGTAAGGTTTAGTGATTTTCAAGGGAAATGGAATGAAACGGAGTGCGGTAGGTGGTTGGGTCCTACCGCCATTGCACATCACACTTTGAAATTTTTAACTTTTACCCTCTACGCCTATCTTGCAACACTTGCACTCTGCAAATATGATTTTAAACTCTGACGTTGATCGATGCTCGGATCAACGATCCTCACTGCTCCCCTTGCTATGGTTTGCTGACTTTGTCTCTTTGGTTGTGCCCTGTAATTTATTATTTCTTCGTGGAACACTTGTCCCGTGTTCTCAACTAGACCTACTTTAAAATTCACGACTTGACCTGAACGCATGCATGAATTGACCCAACCTCACTCAGCACTCTGCCCTTGTTGTTTTTTTTGTCTTAAATGTTTCTCTGCTACCTTTGTCTTTGCTAATGGTAACTTCTTCTATGCACTTTCCCTCTGATTTCATTATAGGGACCACTTCTCCATGTTATGTGCAATCACCGACCATCATTGGCTCCATCTGGGGACAACGTGTTGTTCTAAGTCCGTTGAGAACCTGCAAACCTGAATGTCTATGCCTTATTGGGCTGATGGAGTCACAAATGTATATTGTAAGCTTGAATTAAAACTACCACTGATTTGTGCAATGCCAAATGTATAATACATAAATACCTACCATATGTTGAAAATATTAAATGCTGAAATATGAACTATGCTGAAATTGGAAAATTAAACACAACTGAACTGAAAACTACAAAGCAATCTGAAACTAAACTGGAAATATGCTCATAGTACTAATATTATTGGCACTCCTACCTACATGAAGTCTAATAAAAATTTATCCCATCAAATAATAATTATACTTCCAATGTAACCAGTTAAGAAAATAAGTGCTTAACTGAAATTGGCATCCCATTCTTGTAGGTAGAGAAATGGGTTTAAAACATGGCAACTTATCTCTTCGACAGAATTCCATAGCTTCATTGATGAACCTGGAAAATTATTCCTCAACTGATCGCTGAAATATATTAACCAAAGGATCATGGTAAGCATGCAATATGAGTTTTTATGGAGTATTTGTAACTAGAAAACAAAGCTCATTGCAAACTGTTGTTTTGCTTCCAAGTTCCCACTAATTGTCCTCAAACAACAAGGATGACTCTTGTTTCCTCTCCTTTTCCATTATAATGAACTACTTTTTGTTCTCTTCATATTTTCATTTGTCATACGGAGGCTTACAGGGGAGCTGCAAACTCTCGATCATCTCAGTTACAGGATATTGACTAATAACAATATGTTGTATTTCCTCAAAACCCCATGAAGAACTTAACGATGAAGACATTTTATGATATTCATCAAAATTTTCACACTCAAAAGGAATATTTGAGTGATCTTCAATCAACAAACATGATTGGTCTTTTTTTGGCGAAATTTCTTGCCTTTCATTGGGCACACTTGATTTGTGTTCAATATCTGAATACAACACTACTGGATGAAGGTGTTCTAGATCACTATACTGTTGTTGATTTTTAGTGTTGTCCTCTGTGAAATACTCGATCTCTTCTCCTTCTTCATGGATGGTAAGCTCACCTCTCTTTTCTTCAAAATAGGCGAGGGATTGGTTTTCCACATGCAGTCCAAGAACCACCATGGATCATTCTTCTTGGAGATTAAAGGGTGTGGGCCCTTTTTCTGTAATGGCTTATTCAAACTACTCTTCAGGAGGGTTAGGTGGTTTCAAGGGTATAGTTTAGGGCTTCTCATCTTTGAGAGGATCATCTTCTTGCTTTGTGGAAGAGGATGCAGTGGCCATATGAGGGGTTGATTCTTCTAATGACTTCTTCCCTTTAATAGCAAGACTAGGATGGGAATGTTCTCTTGATATTAACTCTTCATTTTGTTCTTACCCTCGAGTTATGTTTCTATAGGACCGGAGATCATACTTCATGTGGATTTGAGCTTGCACGAAATCCATGAACTGCCTGCAATACTTGTCAATATCTTGATCTATCGAATGAACTTCCCTCTCCTATTGCTCCCCTTGTGAGGTAAGTTCACCCTCCTCATCATCATAGTATGCAAGGAATTGATCTTCTTGTCTCTCTGAGGCTTCCCCAGTCTGTTGCAATAGCTGCAGAGGCGGCCTTCGATATTGAGGATTAGACCCCTAGTTAGGAATAATCTGGTTGGAATGAGGAGGGGAACTCTTCGCCGCTGATTCAAGCTTAACCAACTTATTTGAGAGGTTCTTGATCAGCTTGTTCATTTATTCAAGTCTATACTCTTCTGATTCCCTCTCCTGATTTTAGGTAGAAGCCTCCTCCCCCTTCTTTCTTCTATATTTATGTTTTGTCTTCCCCTTGAACTTACTAGTAGAAGCAAATTTTTATTCTACCTCCAACCCATCAGTCTATATCTGATCCAAAGATGTTGATCGTATTTCTCTCAAGGTGAACCCAAAATTCGGCTTGAAAGCTCCGAAAAAAATCACTTTAGCACCTACTTGGTGAGGCTTTAATTCAGCAAGAAGATAATTATAAACTCTGTTACATCATAATCATGCTTCTTCTCAAGAGCATTGAACTCTGTGAGGACATATCCATGGTCCCTCTTTGTTTCTTCCCAGGTGTGGACTGTGTCGTCAACTATAGACTTGAACCATTTCCAAGATTCCCCATCCAAATATTGGACGAAAAACCTTAATACCACATCTAATTTCTCTACATTTACATTCTCAGAAAAGGCACAAAAGTTTTCAATATGTCTTTGCGCATAATTGCTATCTTCCCTAGTGAACCAAAGCAAGAGATTTAAAAAATCTTGTGGCATACCATTCAGAGGTTGAGGGAGGGCCAAGGGGGCATACTTGTTCAAAAGGAAACTCGGCACAACCATTTTATTTAGAGGTGGAGGTAGATGGTGAATTTGGATCTGGTGTGAGGCATAGTGAAAGCCAGGATTACTCCTGATTAGGACTATTTTATAGTGGAGTCACCAAGGTGAGGAATATGCAACTCTCAACCCTTCGTACTCATCTAATTGAAGGGTGAAGATAATTTTGTATCTGAGGGAAAATATATCTTCATTCATTTCCCTGGCAACGATGGAAAAAATATCTTGTAGCTCCTAGACACAACCTTGAGTTGAAAAAGACTAGTGTCTAGGAAATCTTAAAAATTAGACGTTAAAGGTGGGAAATTGTATCAATGCCTCTCATAGAATATGGGTCAAGAGAATAATTTTTTTGGTTGTTCCGAAATACAGAAGACAATTTGAGCCTAATTCATGTGAATTCCCCAAACAGTTAGAGGGCTCAGGAGGCTATGAGGCTGATGAATTTTAGTTGGGCCAAGTATAAAACAATGAGCAGAAGCTTTAAAAATGTGTGGATCCAATGAGGAAGAAAAAAGAAAGTAGCCACAAGGTATAGGCTTAAGATATTTAAGAATTCCCCCCCCCCCCCCCCTAGTGACCTCAGAGGAAACAGATATGAATTAGATATGGGCAAGAACAAAGGTTCGTATAGCGCAAATTAAGGGAGTGTGGAAAGCTTAAAACATGACCATTAACACTTGAGCATTATGAAAACATGAATTCATGAATAAAATTGTATATTACAAGCAGCTACATTACACGGACCTTCGAAGCAGCATAGTATGATAGGTGATTATACATAAAATGAAATTACTGATAAGAGAGGAAAATATATACATACTACTCATTTCTCCATTTGGAATCCTAATAACAATGTTGTATTAGATTAAGTTCAAACATATCTCACAAATATTTATCTCAGAGCATAGGGAGCGCAATCATACAAAACTATAGCAAAATTCTTCCAGCATTCTAGAACTCTACTTTCGTCTTAGAAATTACTATGTATATAGTTTCCTACAAGGGTTTACGGTACTTGATAATTTATAATTGACTTATGTCTATGAAATCAAAACATGCTACCTAACTTGCAGAGCGTACATTGAGAAATTACTTATGTACTGAGAGAATTAAAACATGAATGGGATGAAATTGAGATTTCACTAGCAAAACCATAAAAATTAAACCAAAAAACAGAAAGGGCACGGTTTCCCATTGAGGCTAACAATGGGAGCCTTCAAGACGATATGGCGAGGAGTGGTCGTAGGTGTACAGGATGACTGTCATTTTACAACTCCATCTATTGCCTGCAAACCTCCACTCCCTCAGTCTGGTGATTTCCACTTAATCCACTATGAATAGGCTAGTTGTACTGAGTACACCTGGTTCTTTAGCAGAGATCTCTTGAGTAGGCCACATAAGCCACAACTGTATATTCTGCCTCAAAATCCCATGCTGTGTTTTGAATTGCAAAAATGAGAACCGAATTTCAAAGGGGGTATCAAGTGGTAAGTGGTATTGGAGAAGCTGGGTGTGAAATTATGAGAGGACAACATGTGGAGGAGTGGGCAGTAATGGATACTGCCCATTTCAGACCCCCTCCACATGGTTAATGTTCAAAATTTGCGATGGGTGTTAAATGAAACAATGATCATCGAATGCATTATGGTGAAGCGGAGGTGACAGATGGACATGGAGGGTTTAGTGGTGATGAGATGTGTGAAAAATAATGGGAATGGTGGCAGTGGTGGTGGGGCCCAATCACATTGCAATCACAACTCTTTACCATGAAGCAGTAAAGGTAAAATTTAAAATTTGCAACATGATAAGTGCGAGAAGAAGGTAAGTGACGTGGAGGGAAGGTGGGACCCGACCACATTGCAATTTAAACAAAATAGGTTGCAGGCACTTCAAAGGTAAATTCAAACAAATGCGACACAATATATTGCAAATCGGCCATTGCAGGTTTTAAGTTTTGGTTGCAATGTTATAGGTTATAATATGGGATCTCTGATGGAGGAAAATGGTGACATGGAGGAAGGTGGGACCCAACCGCTACCCACAAATCACAACTCTTAACACTAAAAAGTGGAAGTAAAATTTAAAGGATGCAAAGTTTGAAGGACGAGGAGGAGGTAAGAAACGTCGCAGGGGGAAGTGGGGGAGTGGTGCTATTGTGTTGGGACCAAACGTCACATCACAAATTAAAATAAATAAATTGTGGGTGCATAAATGGTAATTTATAATGTTTACGAAATGTTATGGATGGAGGGGGGGGGAAGGGGTGACGTGTCAGGGGGACTGGCCCACTTTAATTGCAATCAGGGAGATGGAAAAAAGTGGAGGAGAAATAATGATATAGCAGTGAAAGAAGGTAAAGTAGAGAAATGAAGCGGAAAGGTGGAAAAGGTAAGGTTCAATGATTTTCAAGGGAAATGGAATGGAACAGAGTGCGGCAGCTAGCTGGGTCCCACCGCCATCGCACATCGCACTTCAGAATTTTTAAATTTTACCTTTTGCGCCTATCTTACAACACTTGCACTCTGCAACTACGATTTTAATCTCTGTCATTGCCCAATGCTCAGATCAACGTTCCTCACTACTCCTCTTGTTGTGGTTTTCTGACCTTGTCTCTTTGGTTGTGCCCAGTCATTTATTTATTTTTCATGGAACACTTGCCTCGCGTTCATGACTAGACCTGATTTAGCATTCATGAGTCGCCCTAAACTCATGCACGAATTAACCCAACCTCATTAAGGACTTTTCCCTTGATATTTTTCTGTCTTAACTATTTCTCTGTTGCCTTTGTCTTCGCTAATTATAACTACTTCTCTTCCTCTGCCCTGTGATTTCCTTATCGGGACCACTTATCCATGTTATGAATAGTCACAGGCCAACAAGGAGTATAATAGGAGAAGACTTGGGTAGTCACCAAATGAAGATGCAGAATGGAAATTAAACATAGAAGAAAGGTTATAGGGATGAGAAATAAAATGCTAAGGGATAATTTAGACATATTCTTAAGTGTATAAAAAAAAAATTGGGAGATGTTACAAGTGGTATGAGAGCCCAAGTTAAAACACTGGGCTTATGGGTCCTAACACCAAAAAAATCTATTGTCATAAAGTTTAAATTATGATTAGAAAATTATGAATCAATTTCATATTATGTTTTGTGAGTGCTAATTGTCTTTTTTGAATCAGATTAAATTGCTGAAAATCTGCAGTTGTTGTCATGTATGACAGAGAAGAGATGTATGTGGAACTGGGGGATGAGGATGCCCCACTAGATTCAAATGCTCAAATGCTGGAAATTATCAAGAATTTGCAGCAGGAAATGGTTCATCTAAGAACTAGAAATGAACATTTACTGCATGCCAACAATGAGCAAGAGATGTTGATAAGAGAATTAATCTCCAGATCCATTAATCAAGATGGAGAACCAGAAAGGAAACGGAAAGAAATAGAACCTAATTCAGAGAGGTATGAGAGTGGGGAAGAGTCCGTTAAAACAAATTCCAAATCCAAAAAGAAAAAAGAGTTTCAATGGAATTCTATAAGATCAAGACTCCGACCTTTGCTGGGGAGAAGGACGAGGATGTGGAAGTGTGGCTCCTAAATATGGTTAAATACTTTCAAGTATTTGAATACGAAAGTAATTTGAAAGAAATACTGGTAGTTTACCAATTGGAAGGTAAAGCCACACTTTGGTGGGAATATACCAAAATCATACACTTGCAAGATGAAAATAATGTTTCATGGGAACAATATCAAGAGAAATTCAAATCTTGATACCTCAGTGAGAGGTATTATGATGACTAGGAAAAGGAATTTCAAGACCTAAGGCTAGGATAACTCACTATTGATCATTTTGTGAGGAACTTCACCAATTTACTTCGGTATGTGGCATACATAAGGGAAGAAAAACCTAAGGTACAATGATTTATAAACTTCTTACCTACTATTAACAACAAAATGATTGAATTTAACAATCATAAGACTATGGATGAGGTTGTTTAGAAGGCACCACTATGCTACTAGTAATTTAAAGGCAAGAATGAACAAATTAAAAATTAGTAGAATAAATAAAAAGGGAAAGTAGAAGCAAGTTCAAAAAAATCTAAACCAACTTATCTAAAGAATTTCGGGAGAAACCATCGGTGAAAAAGGTTCAATAAAGGTGACGAAAATCAGACATCCCATTCCCACACAAGTTCCAAGTCCATTGAAGGGGGAAAAATGATAAATTGTGGTAAATACCAAGGAACGATAGAAATTTTGGGGATGCGGTACCGTCACATGTTGCAGGACTTCCCAGACGACACTCGCACAATTTAGAACATTCAAGTAGTCTAGGAAGCAACCACAGTGAATGATATTGCCTGAAACATTCCCCAGATCAATGCAAAATTAGGAGACATACAAGTTTAGCATCAATCAAGCATGATTGAAATTGAAGGTATCATTTCTGACCAACCTGTGTCTGTTTTAATTGATCTAGGACCTAGTTTAAGTTAGATTAGTCCACATGGACTAATATAAACTGAAAACAAAACAATTTCATCACTCTTGGCTGGTGCAGTTGGCTAAAGGAACCAAATGAAAGGTCACCCATAAACTACCCAAATATCCTATCAATTTAAATGGGTACATTACCGATTTCAATTTGAATATCTTTCCTTAGGATCTTATGACCTCCTAGTTGGTATGGATTGGCTGGAACAATAGAAAGTAGTAGTAAATTTTTTAGAAAAAATAGTAAATTGTACCTATGCTCAAGTAAATTCAGTGGTAGTAAAAGGAAACAGAAACATGTGTGTGTTAGGAAAATTTCTGCATTACAACTGAAGCAGACAACAAGGAAAGGTTGTACATTGTCTGCTGTCCAAATTGAATATTTGGGACAGCCAACAGAAAATTAATGTGTAGAAACTTTACCGGTGGTTAAGGACTTCCAAGATGTATTTCTTGAAGAAATCCCTCAACTTCCACCTCGGAGAGAAAATGATTTTTCTATTGAGATAGTACTGGGGGCCACCGTAGTGTCCTGGGCCTGTTATAGAATGAGTACCCTTAAACTGTTACAACTAAAAATTTAGTTGCATAAATTATTAAACAAAGGTTACATCAGACCAAGTGTATCTCCATGGTGAGAGCCAGTTCTATTTTCAAGAAGAATGATGGAACCCTCCAGATGTGCATAGATTATAAAAAATTAAACAAGTTAGCCATCAAGAACCAATACCCCCTCCCACGAATAGATGATTTGTTTGACCAAATAAGAGGAGAAACTGTATTCTCAAAAATTGACTTGAGAACTTGTTATCATTAGCTCCACATCAAATATGAAGATATTCATAAAAGAAATTTCTGAAATTGGTATGGAAATTACGAGTTCATAGTTTTACCCTTTGGATTCACAAACTCTCCTGCTAATTTTGTGTGCCTCATGAACATTGTTCTGCACAAACACCTAGATAAGTTTGTGTTAGTATTCATAGATGATATTATGGTGTACTATATGAGAAAATAGGAACACCAGGAACATCTCTGAATGGTGCTTCAAACACTTACAGAACACCAACTGTATGCAAAATTTAGCAAGTGTGAGTTTTACAAAACCAAGATTCAATATCTGTGATATGTTATTTCCAAGGAAGGATTAGCCGTAGATCCAGAAAAGGTAGAAGAAATCTTAAATTGGCTTGTACCGACCGATGTACCAGAAATATGATAATTTATGGGCATTTTTGGATATTACCATAGATTTTTAGAAGGATTTCTGCATTGGCTTATCCCATTACCTCTTTTCATAAAAAAGGTGTTATGTTTGAATAGATAGGTAAATGGCAAGAGAGTTTTGAGCAGCTGAAACAAAAATTAACTACTAAACCTATCCTAAGGATTGTTGTTCCAAAAAAAGAGTTTGTTGTGTGCACTAATGCTTGTATAGAAGTTCTGGGAGGAGTATTGTTGCAGGATAATGTAGAAATAGCCTTTGTGTCCCGAAAATTGAAAAAACATGAGAAAAATTATGAACTATATGACTTGGAATTAGTTGTTTTCATACATGCATTAAAAATTTCGTGACACCACACGTTGGGTCAGATAATTTTGTTAATGAATAATCATATTAGTGTAAAATGTTTCTTTCATCAACCAGATTTGAATGCAAGGCGAGCAAGATGGTTAGCTTTCCTTAACAAGTTTGATATTTAAATCAAACACATTAAAGAAAAGGAAAATTGAATTTCTAATGCCTTAAGTATAAATTCTCATCAAGTTTTGTTATATACAGTATGCAGTGTAAAATTTGATGTGGAGGAACAAATCCAAGAAGCATTGTCAGAGGAACCTCTAGACTTGAAATTGCAAGAAAAATTATAACAAGCTGAAATTTCAGGATACACCATGAATCTGAAAGGATTAATATGTTATAAGCAGAGGTTGTATGTGCCAAATGTACCTACCTTAAAATATGTGATATTAGATGAATATCATAAGAGACCTTATTCAGGTAATCCCAGTTATCAAAAGATGGTGATAGCCTTGCGGAAAAACATGTTTTGGCGATGAATGAAGAAGGAAATAGCTAATTACTTCGCAAAATGTTTGGAGTGCCAACAAGTCAAAGTAGAGCATCAACATCCTGATAGATTATTGAACCCTCTTCCTATTCCATAATGGAAGTGGGATGCGGTATCCATGGATTCTATCATTGTACTACCACGTACTAAATACCAGCATGACTCCATTATGGTGGTGGTGAAATGGGGGAAAAGCTTAACTTTGGAACAACTTACCATCCTCAAACAGATGGCAAGATAGAAAGAACAAACCAAAAATTAGAGGACATTCTTCGCATGGATGTGATGGATAGGCCCACCAAGTGGGAAGATTTTATGCATTTGGAAATTTTTTCTTACAATAACAGTTACCAAGCCTCTATTAAAATGAGTCCATTTGAATATTTGTATGGCAGAAAGCTTTGTATGAAGATGCTTATTTTTCCATTAATAAATAATTATGAATTAAATATTAATGTGGTAAAGATAGAGTAATGGAGACCAGGAAATTCATATCCATGGGGATGGACTAGAATTCCAAACTTTCCCAAAACTCTCCAGAAAATTCTTGGAGAAAATTAAATAAATAATTTTATTAGATTGGAGAAAGGATTTAATAAAATCCTCGGTAAAGTAGAAAGTTACTGAGAAGAGGCAAGAAAATTTGTGATAAGGGAAAAGCAAGTTTTAAATAAATATTTTGTGTAAAAAACAAAAGAGAATCCTAGGTTATGGGAAACAACATCCCATAATAATGGGACACTGTTATGGAAAAAGGCTAAGGGAAATAAGGCTTAGAAGACGCATCAGTAGTGTGACAAAGGGCTTGTCTACACTAGGAAATATTGGTATTTTCTTGAGGGAGAGATGAGGAGAAGCTCGTGGTTTGGAGAAAAATCACTCCTTACACATTCGTATGTGCTTACTATGATTTTATAATAAAGTTATAATGTTATATAATTGTTTTCAGTATTAGAACTAATCTTAAGTCAGAGACAGAAGTCTATTTGGGAGACATCATTTGATATGTAGGTATATGTACATGTCATATTAGACAACGAGTCAAGTTCTATTATGAACTATTAACTTGTAAATGTTATTACAATATTCAATAAATACTTATATGTATATTGTGTATTGTTCATTTTATCATGTGTATTGTATAGAGTCTTCTTTGTAATTAAATACAGTTAAGTCTCTATTTATGTTACATAGACTCAAGAACTAATAGTATATAAACAAGCAGAATTTATATAAACCTAGGAAAAGGTCCTATTATATGATTATTTCTAAGTGTAATTGTATAAGAGATTCCGTAAAATACTATTGTCGGTAAATACTAAGGAATTTTAAGGCAGGTAGAAGTTAAGGATAAGCTAACATATATACTAGTATGAGTATATGTAAAGATAAAATATGTACATAAGTGTGGAAAACTATGTAAAACTCATATCCATTACATATTGTAGAAAAACTAGGAAAAACTGAGATAAATTACATTAGATAGAAAAATAAAATATGCAAAACGGATGTAAATTACATTATGTAGAAAATACATGCTAAAATGATATAAATCACAGCTTGAAAGAAGTATATGTCAACGGATATATATATTTCATCATGAAAATGTAGCAGAGATAGTACATGAAATAGAGAATGCGATAGTCCAAAAATTCATATATAAATTGTCAAATTACAAGTCCTCTTAAATATTGTGAGGACATTACAGTCACACAGATCTATAACTCTAGATGGACTAAATGGAAATAAAAAAATAGTTACATTCAGATAAGTAGGATCAATGACCAAGTGTGGCCTTGACACCTAATTCCTAAAATATTGAACTAAGTTAACTACCATAGAATCCTCAACGGTATAGAAACTGACGTGAGAAGGGAAGAATCCATATGTCGGCTTGAGCTTGAAAGGTGGTAGATGAGTCTTGTAAATCAATTAAAAAACTTGAAGGCAAATTTGTACAATACCAATCTAGAGTTAGAAAAAAATTGAAAAAGTAAGAAAGTGAAATCATACTATCAACGTATGACTACAGGTAGTGAGATTTAAATTACCTAAGTGTACTCTTCCATAACATTCTTCTTTACTTGCACATATAGTTAGGGAAGCTGTAGGTAAGGTTGATCTTACCTATAAATTGAAGAATTAAAAAGTGTACTAAATTGTAATTAAGTATGAATGGGCTAACATAAAATAGGTAAGTATGTTTTCATGCTCGTCCAATTTCGAGAAAGAGAAGAAATCTGGGTGGAGGTTACCCATAATAGAACATAAAAATTAAATGGAAAAAAAATAATGAACATGTAAATAATACGTCACTAAGTATGATCAGTAGAAATAAGAAAATATTGGGAATTAAAAAGAGTATTGTGCCAACCTCATTACAAGAACAGTCTGTGTGAAGAGGCTGTGTATTGACTTAAGGATACGCTATGCATACTTCAAAAGTCACCTAAAGGAGAGAATGGTATTGGGTATACCCATGCATCTACTATAAACAAAAACCAATGTTTATAGCTATGGCTTCTTCAGTGCGTAGCTATGGCTTCCTCCAACTTTCTAGGATTCTTCTTCGCTTGCCCGAAACATTCAACGCAAAACTGTCTCTTGCTATTCCAACGAATTTTTGAGTTGGAATATTTAATTATGAGCTAATGATCAAATATTCAATATGGAAGAGATCTTAGAGGCTAAAATAGTGAGTTATGTTATAACAAATTCATTAATAAACCATCATTGGAAAAATCATGCATAATAATTAATAATTTATTTAAAAAAAGGAAAACACGTATTATTTATCCAAAAGAGAATAAATAATTATGAAATGAAATTATATAAAAAATTATGATAAATAATGTGATAAAATATCATTATAAATGGATGAAATGGATGTTAAGAAGTGATAATAATAATACAGATTAGTGGCCCAACATCTCCCCCAAACTTAACATGTTGCACGTCCTCATGGAACCCAATGCCTCAGTATTAACCAGGTTGGAATACAATAATCAAAATGATCACCCTAGCACATGATATTGATGGAAGAGAAGGCTTATTCCTCAAATGTTTCCTTAAAATAATTTTCATGTATAATTTCAACTGTATGTATATGAAGTTGCAACAAAGCATGATACAAGTAAATACAAACTTCATTACAAACCAGATTTTGCTGAAATTTTGTAAGGAAATTTATACTATATTAATGCTTCTCCAATACGAAAATGAAATCAATTCAAGGAAAAAAAATCAATATATCAGCAAAATGGTTTTAGGTAATAATGCATGATTTTTTTGGAGTTAACAAATTGGTTTATCTTGAAATTTTTTGGGTTTTATGATACATTTTTGTTGTCCAAAAATCAGAAGAATCCAGTTGATAGTTTTAAGGATATACATAAATCAATTTTAGGATTGTATACCTTAAATGAGGAAGAAATGAGAAATAATTCATCATGCCTATCAACCCTTCCCCCAAACTGGAGAATTAGCATGCCCTCATGCTACACTAGAAAACAATTTGAGGTGGTTTCTACAATCATGGCTGAAATATTTGTTTGGTGTATAACAACATGGAATAAGGGATATTTTGAGGATTAATAATGAGATCAATGGATGATAAAGAATATTAATGGCATGTTCATGATAATGGAAGTAACACTCCCCCAAACTGAAAGATTTTGTCTCTCAAAATGGGAAGTGGTAAAGAAAGGGAAATAATGGTTGAAAAATATGAGTGAATAATGCTCAATGTTTTTTCATGCCATTCTCCTAAAATTTTAATAAATCAAAACCTTATTCTATTTTACCTCAATTTTTACCTCCATAAAAATGTGGAATTGCATGTATGGATTGACATTTTTTTGAAGTTGATGTAGGCTTAGCTGATGCTAAAAGTGATGTGGAAGATGGAAGGAATGCACACTGAAAAAAGTAATCAGAAAGTGTAGCAAGGTTTCCTTCTACAAAACTGATTAGTTTCCCTATCATTTATAAAACATCTTATGAGTATCCTTATTGATAAATTCATCACCTAAATTACCCCATTACATATAAAAGTGACATAAACATAGTGTGAATGAAATGGGATAATAATGGATAAGAAGGGAAAATATGCATTCCCTATACCCGTAAGCTTTCGTTGTCATGAGTACAGAAATTATGAGAATTAGTTATCTCAGCCTTTGCTTCTCACAGTCTGTCCAATTACATGGGATTCAAAATCATAATCAGGCCTCTTGGTGGTGTTGTTAAGATATGAATAAATGGTTATTTATTGGGCAAGCAACTATATTTGGTTAAATGTATGATACTTGTAGAATAAATGAATTATAGATTTGATAATACAAAATGTCAAATATCAAATAACCTAAAAGTTTCATCCCTAACATGTAAAGTAAATATTTATAACTCAATAACAGATATAAACCATAACCACCATCCTCTAAGAACCGATTAAATATTGCCCCATGAACCATGAGTTCTAGAAAACCTTGTATATGAAATAGTCAACTTTATTGGAAATTAGCTCTGAGAAAACAAGGTAACCAAGTAGAATATAGTATTAAATTAATTTCTATACCATAGGCATAGCCGTTATTTCCAACAGGCATCCATAGCCTTGATAGGGATGCCTTTTTAACCAATTGAGATGCAGTGTCTCATTGTTCTGGTGTGGTAACTAGTTAATAACAATGCCATTCATGGGAGCTAATAAAAGTGAAAAATTCGGCTCATGATGAGACCCCTTTTCCTTTAGTTTTATGAATAAAGGCCATTACCGTGGCTTGGTGACCAGCAGTGGTAATGTCACTTTATTAGGACCTATGATCATGGTAGGTTGGCTCGTGATGACACCTCCTATCCTCTAGTTTACCATTTATGTTTAATATTCAACTATGGTTATTGTTAATCAATAAAGATTACTTAATAAATGGGGTGGCAGGTCAGCTCCTTAAGAGCTAGAGATGGTGTAAAAAGTTGTGTAGTAACTATTTTCAACTTTGATAGTTTTTCTTCTCAAAAACTAATAACCTTCAAATTACTACTGATAAATATATTTTTAATTGTTGAGATTTGGGTTAAGGAATAGTTTATTAGATAATGGTGGAAATATTTAAATACAATTCTGTGATCATCATCATAAATTTTACAAGATCAGGGACTTGACCAATTAGGAAAGTTGAAAGCTGGCATGATGAAATAATCTTTGCATAATTATTGCTTAGAAATAAGATTATGTTTATATATAAACAAAGATAAATTGACTACCCAAGTATTCTTTCAAAGAGGTCCTAGACCATTAAAAGTATTTCCCATTCACCAAAGAGAAAAACAAATCAGAAAGACCTACATATCTTGAAGTCAACATGAAAATTGGCCAACAAAAGTAGTTGTGACCGAGGTAACAACAACCATGACTTAGGTAATAACAAAGAAAGGGGAAAAAGAACAATGGTAGGAAGGTGAAATGAAGGAGGATTAGTCACTTTACAAAATAATGAGGAATTAAGAGTGAATCATTCCTGACAAGACTTACCATAATCAACATCCTTATTACTAAATACGAGACCTCCCCCCAAGTAAAGTATGTTTGTCATAAGTCATAATTGTTCATGTTGTAAGTAAAATACCTATTAAATCTATGGATTCGGTCGAGGACATACATGGAGACTTACCTTGGCGGAGTAACAACACGAGAGGAGTAACAACACCAAATACTTAGAAAAATATCACCATGCAGTAACATCACCAAAGGAGTAACAACTTTGGATAATTAGAAAAATTTCCAGAGTAACAACACTAGAGGAGTAACAGCACCAAAGGAGTAATAGCAGTGGTAGATTCACAACACCAACGGAGTAACAACAGTGGTGGATTCACAACACCGACAGAGTAACAACACCCAACACTTCGAAGACAATTCAGAGTAACAACATCGGAGGAGTAACAACACTAAAGGAGTAACAACACCGAAGGAGTAAAAACATTAGATACTTAGAAAATTTTCTAGAGAAATAACAGTGACAGATTCATAGCACCGATGGAGTAACGCAGCGACGGATTCATAGCACTAAAGGAGTAACAACAATGACAGATTCACAGCAATGACAGAGTAACAGTAATGACGGATTCACAGCATCGACGGAGTAACAACAGTGATAGATTCATGGCACTGACGGAGTAACAACAGTGACAGATTCACAGCACCGACGGAGTAACAACAGTGACAAATTCACAGCACTAATGGAGTAACAACAGTGACAGATCCATAGCACCGACAACGTAATAGCAGTGATGGATTCACATCACCGGTGGAGTAATAGCAGTAAACGATCCACAGCACCGAGGGAGTAACATCAATGATGGATTCATAGCGTAGACGGAGTAACAACAACACAGAGTAGCAACATCGTGGAGTAACGACATCGTAGAGTAGCAGCATTGGAGGAGTAACAGCATCCTGAGTAGCAACATTAGGAGTAACAACATCCGAGGAGTAACAAAAGGTAAGGAGTAACAGCATTACGGAGTGGAAGCATCCAAGGAGTAACAACTTCATGAGTAGTAGCATTCGAAGTAACAGCATCACAAATTAGTAGCGTCCAAGGAGTAACAGCATCATGAGTAGCAACATCCAAAGTGATAGCATCACGGAGTAGCAGTATCCAAGGAGTAACAACATCAAGGATTAACAACATCGCGAAGTAGCAGCATCCAAGGAGTAGCGGCATCCTTAGTAGCAGCATCCATAGTAAGAACATCTGAGGAGTAACAAAAACCAAGGAGTAACAACATTATGGAGTGGTAGCATCCAAGGAGTAGCAACATCATGAGTAGCAGCATTCGGAGTAATAGCATCATGGAGTAGCAGTATCCAAGGAGTAACAACATCTTGAGTAGCAACATCCGTAGTAACAGCATCATAAAACTTAAGAACTCGCTCCTTTTATTTTGAGAAAAAAACAAAAAAAAATGTGACTTTGAAGTAAACAATAATTGAAGCAAAAAAACATAAGAGAAATCAGAAAATAAACGACTCGTTATTAAAAACCAATAAATAAATAAATAACTTAAGTTACAATGGTTATGATTTTTTTTGTTGCAGTAATGTTGTTTGTTAATTGATGAAAAATATTCATGTTTTTTTCTTTGTGTGAGTAAATTTCTTTGAAAATGTTTTTATTTCATTATCATTGCCTTCAAGAATCACTTGTTCATAAATTTACCTCATTTATTCTCCTAGGACCTGCAAAAAATGAGTGTCTACCTGTAATAAAACATGAAATCATGGAAAAAGAGAGGTGATCGAGCTCTCCTAATCCAACAAATATGCAAAAAAAAACAAGTAGTTACTTTATAAAACAAATCCATGGGAAAAAAAAAAACAAAGTAAAATTAATTTATTACGTGCGGGAGAGTGGTGGCCAACCATACTAACCAGTAGTGTTTCAATTATAACTTCTTTGATTTTCGTCTGATTTGAGTGATTATAAAGAAAAATGAAAGTGAATTCAGAGAGATCTCTCCAATAGAAACAGGTTTTAAAAGTTCCATGTAATGGTATGTTAATTTTTCTTAGAACAACCTACATAATAGAGTCATTTTCGATTTTCCAATTCAGACCAATAGTTGATAATTCAAGCATAAAGTTTTCATTTGATGATGGATTGAACTGATTCAAATTGGAGATTAAAGTATATTCATTTATGTATCTCCAATAAAAACATGTTTTTAAGGAAATAAGAATTGATGGGTCAAATACGCTAGTGAATAGCCGGGAAAACAAAGTTTCAAGAGTGTTGATTTATGATAACCAGTCAGTATTTTCATCATAAATTTCTCATACGATATCGAAATAAAATGATTCAAATTGTGTTATAAACTATATCCATAGGGTATTATACCATATTATTTGGTTTCCAAAATCTAGTCATTTAATCCTCGAAAAACGGACTGTCCCAACTATGTTCCTTAGCTGCCTACTAAACATATTGTCAGTGTTTTGGTCATAAATTTTTCGTTTCAACTCAAAATCGAGTGTTTCAAATTGGGTTATAAATTAGACATGAAGGGCTACGTAGGATAGAAACAGGCCTTGAAAATCTTCCAATTTGGTCCCCCAAAACATGATTGTCCCGACTATTTTTCCAGAATTATCATCAAGCCCGCAAACCATAAGATATGATAATTAAGGAATTTTTCCAAGAATGTGATAAAAATGAATATGAGTGTTTGTAGGAATTTTATTTTCAATATAATTCATCTAAATACAAAAATAAATTTGAATATTGATCACCGATGTTAATTTTTACAGCGTGTTGCAACAAAATCAACTATTTTTACATCTAAATAAATTTATTTATTTATGTTTTTATTCATTCTATATTCTACACTACGCTGCTCTACTTTGAAAAAAAAAATATAATTACATATAATATTACTTCTAGTGAAGTCATTTTCGAAATAATGCCTCAAGTCTGCACATACCCGTATTTAAAAAAAATGTATGTTAATAAATACATGGGTGTGAGGGACCAACTTCCCTATTAAGGATGCTGCCAAGAGTTGTTGAAGTGTAGAGTGATGCTGCAAGAAAACAACGGAGTGAAACCAATATTTAATATAGTCTTGATTTCACATATTTGTCGCATCCTAAAGTTTCGTGACTGAATTCCAGATTGTGTTGATGCTTTCTTCCTTAACCTCATCCTCTACCTTTTTGTTTAGATATTTTTTCATAGAACCAGATGAAGGGAAAAAAATCAAACAATTCTTAAAGCTCGAGACTTGGATTAGGGTGAAAATTCCCTCCCCAGGACAAGAGATTGGGTGTTAAGATAGAAAGAAACAAAGCAAGAAAGAAAATCAAGAAACATTAAGCTCGAGACCTATAGAAGGGTATCATTTCCCTCCCCAAGACGAGAGATTAGGCCCTAAGAAATGATCAGAAATAAAATAAAATAAAAATGAATAACGCTTAGGACCTAGAGCAGGGTAGCATTTCCCTCCCTAGGACAAGGGATCAGTTCCTAAGAAATCAATCAAAAAATAAGAAAAATAGAACAACTACGCTCAGGACCTAGAGTAGGGAAACATTTCCTTCCCTAGGTTGAGAGATTGGTTCCAAATAAATCAATGAAAAAGAAAAACAGAAAAACTATGCTCATGACCTAGAGTAGGGTAAACTTTCCATCCCTAGGATAAGAGATTGATCCTTAGACAAATATGAATCATGTTCTTGCACCTTTGTTAGCCTCCCCGGAAACAGTTCCAAAATCTTGGTGTCCAAGTGTGAATTAATATTCAAACCCTTTCCCACATTAATTATCAATCTGGGTGCATTAGTTATTTCAAGGCTAACGTGCATAATATGTGCAGATACAATAGAAAAATTCTAATATCAATCGTGGATTCGATAATTTAAAGAAAGAAAAAATCACTGTAACAACAATAAAAGAATGGCAGTAATAAATTGTAAATCTTGCAATGCATTCACAACAATAAAGATACCAACAATTAGATCTACTCTTATGGCAATTATGAAATATGCAAAATAGAAAACAGAATTACGAATGTACAGAAAGAATGTAGCACCAGATCAGAAGAGTGGGTCCAACTCCTTGATCAGGGCTGGTATGTACTCAAAAACTTATAAGAGTAACACAGAGATAACTTGCATTAACCCAATGAAATGTTCTATTACAGATCTCCATTCCCTGCATAGGAAAACCTCTATGTGTTATCTCCTATGCATTCTATCCCCCCCCCCCCCCCTCCCTCTCTGATTTGTGTCCCTTTAAATATACAAACAACAAAGGGAAATAGACTGATTACAAAATATCAATAAGCAAGATGAAATCTGAAGATCTTTCCATCATGATTTAGTTGGCACAAGTCGGGTCTAGCAATTACAATTGGGGCAATTTTGGAAAATGACCACAACAGAAAATATTCAAATCTGCCCTTCGAAGAACCTTGTGTTTCTCTCCATCAAGAACGAATTTTGGAAAAATGCTCACAGTAAAACTAATTTAGTCCATTCTACACAAAACCCATGTTTCGTATTTTCAGGATTCTTCTCTGTTTGCCTGAAACGTTGAACGCAAAACTATCTCTTGTTAATCTAGCGAATTTCTGAGTTGAAATATTTAATTATCAGCTAAAGATCAAATATACAATCTGGAAGAGATATTGGAGGCTAAAATAGTGAGTTATGTTATAACGAATACATTAATAAACAATCATTGGAAAAATCATGCATAATAATTGTTAATTTATCGAAAAAAAGGAGAACAAGTATTATTTATCCAAAAGAGCATAAATAATTATCAAATGGAATTATATAATAAATTATGATAAATAATGTGATAAAAGATCATTAGAAATGGATAAAATGGATGTTAAGAAGTGATAATAATAATACAAATTAGTGGCCCAACAAGAAGGCCATGTGAATGGCCACCTAGAAATAAACGAATGGATCCAGCACACCATTAGGGTATGGTGAATTAATCTTGACAAGAAACTATATACCCTTCGTACCTATCTTGTGAATTAATGTAGGATATTAAAAATTTTAATTAAACCTTGGCATGTAAATATATTTCAGTCATTAAATACTTGATATCAAATGTATGGAAATATGAAACATATACATAAAGTGGATACACATGATAATGTATGAGAAGATAGATGTATAGGTTAATAGATATAGTAGGGAACCAAATATATTAAAGGGAACCTATATATATATATATATATATATAGAGAGAGAGAGAGATATAGATATTAATGGTAAGGTGACAATATATATGTTGAATGTATATATTAAATTTAAAGATGGACTATAGGAATAGGGAGTAGGGGCGCTAAATTAAGATAGGAGTTATCATTTGGAAGGTTAGGATATTGATTATGGGGAGTACAATAGGAGAAGACTTGGGTACTTGCCAAATGAAGATGCGGAATTGAAATTTGTTGGAACACCTAATCCTACATGGGTAGGTGTGGAATGCGAAAAGTCACAACAGAGTCCAAGTGACCTTGGAATGAGAAACCAAGAGTCACACCATTGTACTATAAATTTACATCTTTGTATAATGGAAAATAAGAAAGCCTCACGCTTATCTTTCATTGTGTATTGATTCTCTTGTGTGTGTGCTCATCTTCCTCATACACCATGTGTGTGTCTTAACATGGTGTTTAACATGGTATCAGAGCGGGCGATTGTTGGCCCTGCTCCAAATTGAGTGAGCCATTTGTGTTTATGGCCTGTGCATATCTGCAAAATTTTTGATAATTTTTGCAGCACTCTGAGTTTCTGCAGCAGAGTTTTTGCCGCCATTTAGAGGTGTTTTGAAGAAAAGCAGCATTGGTTTTGAGAAGGATCAGCATTCAAAATCCCAGCAATCAGAAATTGGCTTGGAGAAAGGCGGCACTGCCCATCTAAAGGTTTTAATTCTCATTTTTCCTGCAATTTCTATTAATTTCTGCATTGAAGAGTTGCTGGAAAACACTGATTTATGAAGAAGAAGTTTCTGGTTTTTAATGGAAAAGAATTCTGAGTTTTGTTGAAGATTTCATCATCCCTACAATTTTCTGCTGCTATATGACCTCTAAAATTTTTTGAAGAAAAATTCTGGGTTTTTGAAGTAAAAATTTCTAAGTTTTCTCTGCAATTTCTGATATTCTGCTGCTGGAAGGAAAATTCTGCTCTCTGCTACTCTCTGCTATTTAAAAATAAAAAAAATAAAAAAATAAAAAAATTATGCGCTCTCTACCTCACTTGGCCTCTCGGCCTGCCCCTGCAACTTGCATACGCCCTCACACTCATTTTTAAATCCACACGCCCTCCCTCACTTGCACTCGGCCTTCCCCACGCACAGATCTCCAACGCACCTGCCTACATAAAGCCACCTTATCACTCCAGCCCCTCCCTCTCACAAGCTGCGGCCCCCTCCTTATCACTCCCACTACCCACGAACCAGCTCTCCATCGCTCACCCTTCTCCGCTCAAACACTCATGGACCTTCCGCCCTACCCAACCCTTCGCTTCTGCCCTACCCGCTGCCTCTGCAACTCTGCAACAGCACAATCGCACCTCCCGCCACCTCTTACACTGCTTCTCCTCACCCCACGACCTACCTACCCGCCTCCCCTTATCCCCTACGCTCCTATCGACCCCGCTCCCCAATACTCCTATGCCCTCGACTCTCATTACTCCAATCCATGGCCGTCCCTCCCTTACGACTCCTTTCCATTATAATACGACTCTCACCTATTAATTACATTCCTCCTTTTTAATTATTTAAAATTCCCTCCCACTAAATTAATTCCATTTATAATTAATTCACCTATTAATTTATTTTAGTTTACTTTTCCCCTCCCTTTTAATTTAATTTCCCAACCCCATCCATATAATAAGCCTCCCCACGTTTAAATTTTTTAATCCATCCCTTTTCTTTTATATTCCCTTTCCATTATCCACCCATTATTCCATCCCATCCCATTTTAATATTGCCCCTCATTATTTTTTAGTCAATTTTTATATTTTCCCACTTAATTAATATTTCCCCTTCCCTTTTTAAATATTTAAAATCCCTTTTAATTAATATTTCCCCTTCCCTTTTTAATTATTTAAAATCCCTTTTAATTAATATTCCCCCTTCTCTTTTTAAATCTTTAAAATCCTTTTTAATTAATCTCATTCCCATAATTTTTCCTTTCCTTTTAATTATTCCCATTTTTTTAATTAATTAAAAAAAAAACAGCAGAGAGAGAGGAAAGACATTGAAGACGAGAGAGAAAGAGCAGAAAGAAGATATGAACAGTAGAAAAAGAGAAAATGACATGTGAGTAGATGGACTACACATAGAGAAAATTGCAGATTTGACATTAACATAAGGGTGATTTTTTGAAGAATTGACATTTGAAGACAGTTTGCCATCATTCAAAACAACTGCAAATATTTTGCAGAGATATGTATTGAGCTAACATTGTATTTTGAGTGGAATTTGCCTCTTCATTCATAGTTGGAATCAGTGAATTTGAGTTGTTGATGTAAATCATTGTTGATTGCCCTCCATCATTTGAGGAGCACATTTTGTACTTTGATATTTCCATAATTGGAAATTCTTTTGAGTCATTTGTATTTCTTGTTGAATCACATTGTAAACGGGTGCATTTTCGGTTGAAGCCGGCACCCTTTTATTTTTTGAGCCTAAGTTGTTAAAAATGGCCAAAATTAATGAGGCATTAGAGTTGTTGAATAGCCTCATTCATTCAAATGTTGATGATGTGATAAAAATGAGCAAGCATGCTCTTTGTAACATTCAAAAGTTTTTGCTGGATGCACATGAAAAAATTGAGTTTTTGCAGTTGGAATCTCAGCTCCAACAAGACGAACTTCAGCAAAAGAGTCACCATTCTGAACCTGTTTCTGTTCAGAAGATTGTGAAGGAATCTCATCAGAAGAAAAAAGATAAAGTTCCAGTTGATTCACATTCAGTTCCTTGCACTAGAGCAGATGTACATGCA
Source organism: Pinus albicaulis (assembly GCA_034641835.2). Taxonomy (NCBI): domain Eukaryota; kingdom Viridiplantae; phylum Streptophyta; class Pinopsida; order Pinales; family Pinaceae; genus Pinus; species Pinus albicaulis. The sequence continues at coordinate 232,741,396 of CM076573.1, forward strand.
GATGCAACAGTTCAACTTGCACTTCTCAAACCCATCATCAGACCTTGGGAAGAGCTTGTCCACAACAAGCACCGAACTGGTCTTGGATATGACAAGGATGTGACCTTTCATATTCCAGACTACACAAAGCCCATCATATTTCAGAGTCTTAGAAGTTCACGTATGACGGTTCACCTCTGTTCTAGATCTTTTGTTCACAACAACACTAGATTGAGAAATGCCAACACTGTGATCGAGTTGGCCATATGAAAGATCATTGTTTTGATCTTCATCCATGCAAGCACTGTGGTCGGCACACCCACTCTTCAGACAGATGTTTCAGAAACAAGCCTCCTGCAAGAACCAAGATTCGTCTTGGATGGATCGCTTCTTTTCAATGGCCATTAGCAGCCAAGAAGATGTTTACGACACATGTTAGAATTTGTTCACAGATATTGAGCAAACTTGCAGTTGAGTTTTCGCCATCATCTCACCTTGTCCCTGACAGGGGGGAAAATGGTGGTCATGTACAAGCTTCGACATCAGATCAAGCAAGCCTGAGCCACAATCTCTCATTCCATGTTCAGAGTTGTAGCCAGCAGTTCAAGCGAGCCTGAGCCACAATTCGTCATTCTGGATTTAGAGATGTAGCTAGAGATACAGATTCCCCTGAGCATACCTTCGGTTGGTGGATAACCTAAAACCATCATCTTTGGTTGGTGGATAACCTAAAACCATCATTTTCGGTTGGTGGATAACCTAAAACCATCATCTTTGGTTGGTGGACAACCTAAAACCACCACAGGTCGTAGACCTCCCTTCTTTTAGGTCGAAGGTCTCCCTTTTTTATGAGGGACAATTCCTCTAGCAGAAGCCTTCAGCTTCTTGCCAATTTTGGAAGAGTTCCAGGAACTGCAACAAGTTTTGCATTCCAGTGTTGGTGGTCATCCTTAAACCATCTCTCTTTTTCCAACATTTCAGAGAGTTGATTCAGCCCAAGTGCTGCCATGTATACTTTGCAGATTTGTATTACAACTCTTTCCTTGGACTCACACATACCCCTTCGAATTAAGGGGGGATTTTGGAACACCTAATCCTACATGGGTAGGTGTGGAATGCGAAAAGTCACAACGGAGTTCAAATGACCTTGGAATGATAAACCAAGAGTCACACCATTGTACTATAAATGTACATCTTTGTATAATGGAAAATAAGAAAGCCTCACGCTTATCTTTCATTGTGTGTTGATTCTCTTGTGTGTGTGCTCATCTTCCTCATACACCATGTGTGTGTCTTAACATGGTGTTTAACAAAATTAAACATAGTAGAAAGGTTATTTGGATAAGAAATAAAATAATAAGGGATAATTTAGAGATATCCTTGAGTGTATAATTTTTTTTTAGTGGGATATGTTACATGTAAGTTGACAGGTTGACTCTCTAGAATAGAGTAAATTTGTTGAGCTATTAAGTGATTCTATATTAAGGGTTGGCCTTGTACCAACAAAATATCTCTTTCCTTGACGCTATAGAATATAGTAACTTTGTTGTATTGTTAAGTGAGTATATACTAAGGATTGAACTAGTACCAACAACCTCTTTCTTGCCTTCACACTAAGAGGGAGGCTGATTTTATTCATCGGGAAGTACCTGATGACCAAAAAAATATTCACAAATAGAATTTAAATAATAACATAAAAATATTCCTGGGGTGGGGCAAGGCCATACCCAATGACCAAAAAAATATTCCCAAATACAATTTAAATAATTTATTCACTAGGTAGTACCTAATGACCAAACAAATATTCATAAATAAAATTTAAATTATAATAAAATCTTGATGCAACAGGGTGATATCATGGAGCTGGGTTATATTTTTTGGAAAAAAAAGGGAGTTCGTTGCAACAATTCTAAATGTTCAATCAATCCATTTTTAAGTGGTCAATAGAGATCCTCAAGTGCTAAAAAAATAGCTTGATCAAGCATTAAAACTAATGCTTGATTGAGCTCTTGTGTAACCTCGGGTTAGGAGCTCAATCAAGCTTTAACGCTTGATAATAAAAAAATATTCACAAATACAATTTAAATTATAAAAAAATGTTTATGCAATAGAGTGAAAGCATGGAGATGGGCTACACTTTTTGGCGAAAAAGGATGCTCAATCGAGAAATTTTAAGTGCTCGATCAAACCATTTTTAAGCATTTTATCAAGCTCCTTGAGCGCTAAAAAAATATCTGGATCGAGCATTAAAACTAATGCTCAATCGAGCTCCTCTATAACCCCAGATTAAGATCCCAATCGAGCTTTAATTTTGATCGAGCTTTATGGGGATAGATCGAACGTTAAGCTGGAAATTTTAAAATATATATAAATATCAATAATGATATGCAAACTTTAAAATTTTAGGTATTTGATAGTTTAAAATAATAATAATAATAATTACTAATTACATTTGAATAGGTAATTAACAATGATGTGGATTAATTTATCGTTACATTTGGTGTATAGATCTGAAAAATGATTCTGACACACTTGTAATTGAAATTGTAATATTTTTATATTTATAATTCAGTAACTTAAAAATTAGTTTTTGATATGATTTAAATTTATTTATAGAATTTTGGCTTTTGTGATCCATAGTAAAATTATGAAGAATTTTTCAGTAATAAACACATTAAAATGAACATTGTCGACGCGTTTCAAACCAACCAGTGTGGTTCATCATTAGGACTAGGTGAGAGATCAGATCCGAATGTTGAGTTTAAATAGATGCAAAAATGGCTAAATTAGCCATTAGGATAACGGCTAGTTTGAATTTGAGAATTCTAGTTCTATTTTAATTAAATTAATTATCTACTTAAATATTAAATAAAATTTAAAATTATAACGGCTAGTTTTATTTAATTAATTAAAAGTTTAATTATTTAATAAAATATATTTATAAACCTTTATATTTTAGTTAATTAATTATTATTATTATTATTATTATTTATTTCATAATTGACCCCTTATTATTTAATTATTTATTACTTATTATATTATAATATGTTATTCTCATTTCTCAAGAAAAAAATAAATAAATATAAAATAAAATAAAAAAATAAAAAAATATATATATATATATATATATATATATATATATAAATATATATATATATATATATATATATATATATATATATTCATTGACCACTAAGAGAGGCTTTAGAAATCGAAAAATGACTCGTAAATCTCAATAGAGATGATGGGTGGAATATAAGCAGGTGTTGGATCCCTGCCCTATATTCTTAGTGGTCAATGAAAATTTTTATTTATTTATTTATTTATTCTTATTTTATATATATATATATATATATATATATATATAATTTTTATTTTATTTTATTTTATTTTATATTTTTTTTTTCTTGAGAAATGAGAATAACATATTATAAGATAATTAGTAATAAATAATTAAATAATAAGGGGTCAATTATGAAATAAATAACGATAATAATAATAATTAATTAACTAAAATATAAAGGTTTATAAATATATTTTATTAAATAATTAAAATTTTAATTAATTAAATAAAACTAGTTGTTATAATTTTAAATTTTATTTAATAATTAAGTAAATAATTAATTTAATTAAAATAGAACTAGCATTCTCAAAGTCAAACTAGCCGTTATCCTAACGGCTAGTTTAGCCATTTCTGCATCTATTTAAACTCAACGTCTAGATCTGATCTCTCACCTAGTCCTGATGATGAACCACACGGGTTGGTTCGAAATGCGTCGACAATGTTCATTTTAATGTGATTATTACCGAAAAATTCTTCATGATTTAAATTTTCAATGTTATAATTTAAATAATAAATTTGTTATAAATATAATATAAATAATAAATTGATTAAAAATAAGAAATTTTATCAATTTGATTTCAATAAACATTATAATTTTTTATATGAATAAGTATAACTGAAAAATGTGAATTTGACGTTGTTGAAAAATTATATTTTATAAAATTCACTAAAGAGTTAATAAACATTATTCCCTCGATCATAAATCAAATCTATTAAAATCAAACATATATATAATCAAACTTATATATGTGTAAGGTTCAGTAACCATTAACCTAGTTCTAATAGTTGTAATATATAATTAATATAGTTATGATGGATGCAATTGCAGTTATAAATGTTTCTCAACCTTTAAAATGTGATTGCACTCAATTATGTCCTCAAGTGTGAAGGATATATATATAAATTTGTTCTCTCACTTAGGTTTGCAATATATATTTTTAAAATAATAAAATAATAAGGAAAGCATAAATTTCAAAACACTATTTGACTAATTTGAATTTGAAAAATCTAGATTTAAATGTGCTTATGAAATTATCTTGAAAATATTAATATTATAAAATTTAGTTTAGTTTAGTTTGTTGTTTTCTTTTATTTATCTATTATAATTTTATTTTATTTTATTGAAAAAAATTACATAAAATTTTATAAAATGATTAAGTATGTTATCACTCAGTAATTTCTCCAGGTTCAAGAGAGAAATAGTCTGAGGTAACCACAAACCTACTTCAAAATTTAGGATCTAGCCTTCCTACGGTCCAGAGAGGGCTCTTTCTTTAAAGTGTAACTTTGTTTTAATTTGTGAATATTAGGCTAGCTATGAAAGTGAAATTTCGATTTGGTTTTGTTGGATTTGGTGGGAGAATTTCACTTGGAGGGATAGATAGAGGAAAATCTACTTGTCCATTGGACTATTGAGTCTAAGTCAAGCTAACAGAACTGGGATCAAGGCCTAAAAGGTCAACTTTCTTTAGGGAAAGATAGATAACCCTTGGAGATCATGGAAAATTGGTTTTGTGAGGTGGCATGATTGGGATAAAGGGCACTCAAGGATCCTTTGATCTAGGAAAGGGAAGTAGTAGATAGAGGTCAAATGGGAGAGGGGGCAATTAAGGGTTCCCTACACCGGAAATCAGAAGAAAACAAAGAAATGATAACTAGTTAAAAACAGGGTGCTATTAACATGTCCTATAGTAATACTCCTAGTTATACATTCAGATTTAGAATTAAAACACAAATGTATGCATGTAACAAAAGAAGATAACAATGACAAGTTTTAGAGAGTACTTCACTGCAGATATCTTATCACAAGGATCCTGAAGTATGATGCCAAATACTTGATCCAGTCTACTACTCAAAATCAAAATCCAAAGCCTTCAAGTCAAAAAAATATCTACAGTAATCTCCATCAATTTTGCTCCACCAAAATATTTCAAAGAGTGAAGTATTTATACAAATTCTAAACTAGAATATCTTGAAACAATATCAAGATTGGTTTACAAATATCTCCAACTCTTTTACATAAATATAAATTAAGTAAAGGACACTAAAAACTAATGCATCTATTTGGCACTATTTTTTATGGATAGGTGATGACAAAGAGGAGAATTTGAATCTGATCTCAACTCTTAGTTGATGATGAGGCATCTAAGTCTCTAACTATCTCCTTTCTTTTTGCATTCTGCTCCAGAAATTCTGCAAACTTGGGGTGCAATGATACCTTTCTATTTCTCAATATGAAATATATATCTGAAAATTGAAAGAAACTATTATAGATAAATAAGTTGTTGAGATAAACCTCTCTCAGTTCCCTAAAATTATTCTCCAACTGTTCACACTATGCTCTGCAAACTAATGTGTAAAAAAGAGTTTTCCATGGTCTAAAAAATAAGCCGTAAATATGCACATGTATCTCTTATTCTATAATACCTGTGCAAAAATTGAGATAGGTTGGTGTAGATGGGTCTCTTAGGAAAAAAACCATCCTTTAGTTTTGTAAGATGTATTTCGGATTGGCCACAGTCTTCTCTGTAAATTGATGACTTAACAGGAATTTTCTGTAAAACGTGCTTTCAAATATTGTTTAATATTTCCAAATCCATAATATATGTTAGAAACGTGAGAGAGGTTTTTGTATTTGGACATATTAGGAACATAAACATCCTTCAGTTTTGCAAATTTCTTCTTTGATTGGTCTCTATAGTTTCTGAAAAAAATTAACTTTAAACGTGATTCTTCTGCAAAAATGTCTCTTTTTGCTCTTTTTTCATCTTTTAACCTTACAGTTCTTTTAACTATTTTTACTTTCACTTTGGATAAAATTCATTGTTGTTGAAATTATTTTCATCTTTATTTACCATTTACTGCCTCTGTTTTTACTTTTACTATTTTACCTTGACTGCTCTATAACTTTGTATGATTTGACTTTCACTCTGACTTTCATTTGATACACTTTAACTCTAATGCTCTTTTATTGTTTATGTTTTCACTGTCATTGTGAATTCTTACTTTAATTTGAACTTTAACCTTTACTGTTAGTTCTTCCTTTTACCCTGACTATTATGAATGCCCTGTTTTAATCTTTAGATTAAAATTCTCTTTTATCTTTCATGAGATGATTGTTCTTTAACTCTGATGCCCAGAATCTTTTAAGGAAAATCTTATGAATTCATTTCCTTGTAAGTTATTGGAGTAAAACATATATTTAACTAGTATTTATGTTGTTTTATCCAAATTATCATTTTTCTAATCACCTGCAAAACAAAATTAATTGTTAATGAAACCCTGGATGCAGGGAGGTGATAATGGCTTTAAGTGGTCACTGTACTGGATTTTATTTTGGCACGTTGGAACCATCAGGATTGCTTGTACTCTGCTTCTTAGGCCTTTTGGTCTACTTCTGCAAGTTTAAACAGTTTGCAAAGGAAATTTTACTATATCGGAGGCTTAATTTAGAAAATTTGGAAAAAAAGAGTCTCTTTTTGGATTTTATGCCCAATTAGGTTTATCAAAGAAGTTCTGAGGCTTTAAAATTGTTCTAAAATAGAAAACAGGGGTTTTCTGAGTTTTTATACTGAGAAATGGTGCTAAAACCCAGTTGAAAAGGATTATAGAGGGTTTCAGGATACCTGCAAAGGTTTTATGGCCTTTTAGAGCTTGAAATGGATCATGAAATTGTGAAATTTTGATAAATTTACTTGAAAAACCATGCAGCAGACAAACAGGGTTTCTGGCAAAATTTTGGTAGAATTTGGCCTGTTTATGGGACTTTTAGGCAATTTAATTACTCAATTTATTAACTACAAATGTGCTTCATATTTTTATAAGTGGTTTTCCAACTTGATTGCAAGTTGAACTATGAGAAAAATACCTGTTTTAATGCAGGTATCGGCTTTGAAAGGGTTTTTATAGTTTATGGTCGAATTGATGTATTCAACAGTTTATCTGAAGCAAGGTGCAGCTCCTCAGTAGCCTTCAAAGGTTTACTAGGTAAATATTGGAGGTTTCAAGCATGAAAATGACAAACAAGGGGCTTTAAAAAGGTTTTTTCAGTTAGGAAAGCAAACACAGAGGTTAAGCACACAGGATAAATGAATTAACGCATTAACCAAAGGTTTTATCAAAACGTATGAATTGAATTGAATGCAAGTCTTGTCCAGCAGGAGGCGGTTTCATAGTACAAAGGCTTTGAAAACTGGCGGTTATCGCATGGCTAACGAGCGGTAAGCTATTTTAACCTTGACGAACATGATCGAATGAGGGCATGCTGCATAGAGGAGAGAGAAATGGGTGAAACCACCCATTAAGCATGGCTTTGGCTTTTGAAGGGTTGGGCATGTTTTCTATGTGATATAATTCTCAGACCGTCAGATCAAGAAGTTGAAAGCATATGGCCAGGATTGCTTCGGAAGTTTCTTTGAAAATAGAAAGGTGGGACTAGGCTTTGGTTATATGCATAAGGGTTAATATGTGGCGAGGGGATTAAAATGTGTTTAAACCTTGATAATGTAATTGAGGGGTAAATGGTATAAAACATATATGAAATGTTTTAGTCAGGGTATAGGCGAGTATTGATATTTATCTTTTAAAACCCTTGTGACATGTTTTTAATAAAACATAAGCGGGCAGGTTAATATATATTTATATAGTGTTGTAAACCTTTTTCGATGATTTAAAGACTATAGGGGTGGAATAAATGAATAATGATAGTTTTTAAACCAAAGGGCTTCATAATTTGGGTTTTTTATTAGCACACATGGGATAGTAAAATTTGGTCAAAACTTTATAATAGTGGGTTTTTTGGGGTATTTAGATATAAGGAATTAATAAGTATGAGAGGGTACTTCTTAGGGATTTAATAAAAATATGTTAAAATTTAATATGAAAGGGTAGTGAAATTTAATATAAACACATTTTATCTCCACGTAGAGTGTATATGATAGAGAAATCAAAGGAGTGTTTTCTTTTTTAATATTTTACACTTTAACTTAGGAAAAATTGTATTTTTGAGGTTTTATGAATGCTTTTGAAGGGATGAAGTTAGTTATTTTAGGGTTACAATTTTACTAAGTAAGAATGTGTCTTTACTTAGGAAAAAAGGGGTTTTAATGTATGAATGAAGGGTAAATGATGATAAATGTGGGTTTAACATAAGAGCCAAATATGTTTTACTAGCCAGTCATCGAGCCTTGGGTCCGGTCCCAACAAAAGTCAAAGAAATGCTCTGAGCATGTTTGACTGATAGCTTAGAATACTGAATACTTATAGGGGAGGGGAAATTAGTGGTTTTTCCCATTAATGCTTTATTACATGCTTTCCCAACTACTTTCTACCTACCCAACTTATTTCTAACATTTTTTCTTCATTTTATAAGTTCATTTAGGCTTGCGACCTTAAAACATTTTTCTTTCGAAGCATAAAACTATCTAGATCTACCTTATTTCATCCAAGGGCTCATATTAAACTATTGAGCTACTCATTATTTTCTACCTATCTATTGATTTTTCAAGTTTAAACTGTTTGAAAAATCTTTATTCACTATCTAAAACATGAAATTGAAAACATGAAAGTTAGGATTAAACTATCTAATTGATCATGGATTATGGCATTTATTGACACCCTGCACATAATCATTATTTTTGCAGTAAAGTAAAGTACTGGCATTTGGATTTTCTAACTTTCAGGTCTTATTTTTCTTGTTCTTTAGGGGTGTATGTTTTTCTAAGTCCTTTGATCTTTCTTTTAGGATTTTCTTACCATCTTTTTGGTTTTTATTATTTTTTCATTTTTTTCAAAATATGGGAAAACAATTTGCAGAAAGCAAGATATGTACATATTTAAAATACTATCAAAGTCAATTCAAAAATTATGAATCCTATATTTATAGGACTCTAACAGCGGCTTCACATGGGGATGGCATTTCCTAGCGAAACGTCAAGAACGTCGTTGACTTGTAGCTTGATCCTTTGAGCCAATCTCAAACATGTGTTTGCTTTGCTATAAAGTCTCTGTGACTGAAACTCTTGGACTGAATTTACACTCTTTTCTGCAAACTGAAATTTTATTTGAGACTAAAAAAAATGTGTTGCAACCTTCAAACCAAACTACTAAATCATCAATATCTTAGGGCTTTTTCCTTGGCTGAAAACCGAAAACTGAAATAAGTTGAAATCCTACCTACTTACTCTAATAAGCTGTCCAACTTCTGGTTAGGTAAAATGAAATAGCCAATGCAACCATTCAAGAATTATGTACTTATATATATTCTGTTGCATGTGCTTGTTGATTGTCAAAGTTGTAATTCTGCAACCTACTAAAAACTTGTCAACAAATGAGAGAATAAGGAAATACTTCATTTCCTTTATTGACTCTAGAAAATTTTCAAAAGGATCTTCCAAGGTATATACACCAATTTTTAACTGATCTAAAGAACTGTACATCTGTTCTAGATGGCCTCCATGCCATGAAACTGAAATTTTATTTTTATCTTTATCTCCCTGCAAACTTTCACATAAACTTTGTGATGATATTCCTACTGATTGTAATGTTTGACTTCTGAAACCTTTATCATCTTGATACTGAAGCTTATAGTTAGTTAATGGAGAAATATTTTGATTGCATTTATCATTCATCACATTAGCTATTTGATTATGAAAAAATTTGAAAGATTGTTGCAATTTATATATGGGTTTTAATGGAAATTCATAGATTTCTAAGGGCTGTTCATCTTTTAAAAACTGAAATTCTTTAGAGCAAAGTGGTATATAAATTTCTTTTAAAATTTCTGAACTTTCTTCTTCACTCCCATATTTGATGTGTATTTTCTGATCACTGTATTCAAGCTGCTGAAACTGAACTTCCTCTTCCCACAAACTAGCTAGTGATTGCTCTGTGAAGTTAGCTTGAATTTGGAGAACATAATTATCATCATACTGATCATACTTAGGAAAATATTCAGAAGAAGGAATGTCATCAATTACACACATTAGATCAGTAGATTGATTTTCCAGTAATCCTGATATATCTTGATTAGATTGGTTGCATTCTATTTGAAGGTCATAATTTTTCTCAATAGGAATACTATCAGGCAATGGGCCTTTTTGGCAAGGTAGAACAACATGAACATCAACCTGTTCTTATGTCTCTTCATGGATACAAACTTTAGTACATACATCAACATTAGAATAAGTAGAAACAATTTCTTCATTGTGTAAACATTTTGAGGATGGTTTCATGTTTAGAAGCAAATTGATTTCCTCTTCGGTGAGGTGGGGTGCGAATCTTTGAATTTTTAGCCTTGAATAATTTTTTTTTTCTCTCCTACATAAAAATTGATCATGAGGTTGAATATTTTCTTTAACTTCATTCAAAACATTATATGAAACATCATTTGTTACTACAGACGGGCTTTGTGGATCTTGATTTATCTCCTGATCTATTTCATCTTTGATTAACTCCTCTTGATTATCATGAAACTTAACTTGATAATGAAAGTTATGGACTTCTTCTAATAAATCTTCAGGATGAGAATTTCCAAAATCTTCATCAATGTTTTTAAGGTAATGTTTGATATCTTCAGCTTGATCACAATAATTTTATCTAATGTTAAATATGGAAAATATTCTTTGTAATGCTCATAAAACACCTTATCAAAATCCTTTGAAGAAAATAAACTAGCAGCTTTGAGAGCTTCATACCATTCCCTTTCTTTTCCTTCTAAGGTTGCCATGAATAGCTTCATGAGGAAATCCTCATGCCAATCACCCTTCAATATCCATGAGTGTATATGAAATTTTCTGAGATGTAACAAAGGATCGTCAATATTCTCATTTTGAAATATAGGAAGATTTTTATCCCAATTTACCTTTGGTAGTTTGTGTGGAAATCTAGGTATGTGATATCTGCTCATGGAAACATACCTGCGTTTTATTCTTGGGTCATCTTGTAAATTAGTCAAAAATAAGGGCCACTATATCTATACAACCAGGTTAGATCCTTCTATAGATTTCAATATACATTGAAAAACTTTCTTAATGAGAAAGAACATAATGTCTTGGACTAAGATCCAAGTTGAAAGCCTAATATTTCCATATTTTTCTTTTAGGTTCACTCCTCCAGTGAAGCCTTGATTGTGAAATTGATTTGGAGTCACCAGGTGGATGATTTTAAACTTTGTGTGTCTGATCACTATGCACCATCATAGATCAGATCTGAACCTGTAAAATATTTCTGAAGAAAATGTTAGTCTTCCCCAGTATGTTCGCCATTATGTTATCACTCAGTAATTTCTCCAGGTTCAAGAGAGAAATAGTCTGAGGTAACCAAAAACCTACTTCAGACTCTAGGATCTATCCTTCCTAGGGTCCAGAGAGGGCTCTCTCTTTAAAGTTTAACTTTTTTCTAGGGCGGAAATGTGAAGCTAGGTTACACTTTTGTGAGAATCGGGGGCGGATTTTTTTCTTTGGCAATAGTTCGGCCGAACCTTTTATAAAGTTCGGCCGAACTATTTGATAGTTCGACCAAACTTTATGAGAAAGTTCAGCTGAACTCATTCTTCCATTTAGATTGATGACACACTGACGGCGTGGGAAAAGAAAATTTTTGTCGGAGATGGGAAAACCAGCAACAAAGGTTCGGTCGAACTTTGAGATCAGCCGAACTTTTACTCTTAAAATAGTTTGGCCGAACTATTTCTTATAAATATATCGCCTACGAATTTCATTTTTTTACCACATATGTGTTTTCTTTGATCTGTTTGTTCGCGCATTTTTCTGTGTCTATGCTGCTGCTGGTCTGGGGCTGCTTCTGTCTGCACTGTTGGTGATTATTTGTGGCGAGTTCAAGCGAGTGAAATACCAGGTATTTCTACTCCTGCTCCTCCTCTATTAAACATATGTTACGCAACATGATTTTTCACAAAGGAAAAATTTGTAATCTTTCATTGATAAGAAAAACTACATAGTACATTTTCTTGAGTTACTGTCATGTGTGTTCAAAAGTATATTGCTAACTTTATACACTAGTTAGTGATACAAATAAGAGGCTATAGTCCATAAGAATCTGACCCAATAGAGATAAAGTAAGTTCGGTGCATAACTTACTAATCCATGCCTACGCCAAAAAAGTATAAATTTAAGGTTATATATCTAGAGTATGTACAAACAATAAAAATAGCAGCTGGCTATGAATATTACAAATTGCATGTGATGATATGAAAAATATCCCAAAAAAAAGTACCCAAAACTCCAATGAAAAGTATGCAGCCAGTTCTGCCTAAATTTCCTCGATGAAAGGCCCGTGGTAGAATCTGTTCACCTGTAAGCCGACCTGTTCAGTAATATTCCAAGTACCCCAATTCAACTGCTAGCTTCTTTGGAAAGTGTGTCTGCCATTTTGTTCCGATGCAATGAGGGAGTCGCCATAAATCTGAAGGTGATTGCAGTTTTATTCACGGGAAAAGATCAAAAGGATTCTTAGGAATTTTAGTTTAGCAAAATTGTTGGTTCCAGGGCCCAGGCCCATTCTAAGTTGAAAGTGGTGCTGATAATTTATGTAGAGTAGTCCCCCCCCTCCACATCCATTTTGTGTGGCCGCGCCATCAAAGTAGGCCCACGACCTGTTTTGATCTATGGTTTCACGGACGTTAAGTTTCTTTGATTTTTGCATAACATCTTCGAGTATCAGGGAGTAGGTGGCCAAGATCACCCTGCTGATACATCGTCTTAACCGATAGACTTTTGAAGATATAATTGTTCCAATTAATCCAGATTTCCCGAGCGAAAACGATAGGTAAATTTCGCAAATTTGTTGAGTTGACTGTCGTCTACCACCAAAATGTCCAATCATTTAAAATAGAATTTCCCCGCTAAATTTGATGCCCATACATTGAAATCTGCATGAATTATTAATTACCAATTATGGTATTTCTCCTCCTGCTCCTCCTCTGTTAATTATGCTTTAAATTTCATTACCTTTTGTTGTAAGGTGTATGTTGAATTTCTGGTAGTATGATATCCATTTGTTTCCTGCAGTTGTTACTGTTCCTGTGGATCCATCAATTTCATCCGCTCTAGCTAATTCTTGCCTTGTGCATGGAATTTTACTACCACTGTTAATCTTATGTTGTTACTAAGCCTTCTCTCGATTCCTCAACGCTGGAATGATTGAACTAGAATGATCTACTGTTGTAATGTGACTACATATTCTCTTTTATACTGTTGTAATGTATTTCTGTAATGTGACTAAATATTGTCTTTTATACTGCTGTAATGTATTTCTGTATCAGACATAATCTGATATTTTATACTTGATAACCTGTTATGGGTATATCAAGAGGATTTTTTATATGAACTATTATCAATATATGAAACGGGGTTTTTTCTCCTTTGAAAAAAGAGTTGAAATCATTCTAAATTCACATGTAATGTATTTCTGTAATGTGACTACATATTGTCTTTTATATGTGACTACATATTGTATTTTGTACTGTTGTAATGTATTTCTATATGAGACATAATCTGATCTTTTATAATTGATAACCTATTATGGGTATATCAAGAGGATTTTGTATATGAACTATTATCAATATATGAAACAGGGTTTTTTCTTCTTTGAAAGAAGAGTTGAAATCATTCTAAATTCACATATGTTCAGTGATGTCATTGTTTCACTTCCGATATTATGTTGCTTACCTTGATGAAAAGGTGGAACTCTGGTGGGAGGCCTCTCTGTTTTTTGACTCTATGCTCATATTGTCAAAGGCCGTTACATGCTATATGGGCTAGACTGTATAGTTATTAAACTACATATCTTCAGACTATTCTGTAAATAGTATGATGGAAACCAAAAATAATAATGTATTAGGACATCACAACTTTCTAATTAGTTATTAGACTACATATCTTCATACAGAACTGGAAAATAGCATGATGGAAATGTGAACTTGCAAATAGTATGATGGAAATGTGGATCTCAAATAAAAGTCATGATTAATGCTTCTAGAAACCAAACATAATTTAATGTATTAGGACATGCTCCTTTAGGCTTGGTGGAATTACCTTTGCTTTTTATTTCTCTCTTACACACACACACACACACACACACATATATATATATATGAAGAGATGATCCCATTTTCTTTTTTATTCATAGATAAAATTTCATTTAAATACAAGATTTATCATAATGTACAATGATTCATTTCATATTATTTATAATTTTTTTCAATGAAAAATGAACCCTTTAAATGATGAACCTAGTTAATGCTTCTTCTTCATGAAGAAGACTACTTGATCTTTCAATTTGAATTTGATGATGGTCCTTTGTTATCTTTCTTGACTACTTAAAATTATTGACACAATCATATGCTTCTTGTTACTCTTTTTATTCCTTCCTTATATTGTATTCTCCCCCTTAGATATTGTGTACTCTCCCACATAGATATTTCACTCAATTTTGATGGTCCTTTGTTATCTTTCTTGACTACTTCAAATTATCAAATTATTGACACAATGACATAGATATTGCACTCAATTTTGATGGTCCTTTGTTATCTTTCTTTACTTCAAATTATTGGCACTTGATCATATAGATATCATATAGATATTGCACTCAATTTTGATGGTCCTTTGTTATATTTCTTGACTACTTCAAATTATTGACACAATCATATGATGTTACCTTAATATATTGTAGAGCCCATTTCATCCAAAACACTCAAAAAGAAGTAACTACTATGTATTCCACTTCTACTCTATATAGAGAAATTAATGACTCTTTCTTGCTTAACCATTAAACCAAAGACTCTTATAAGTAGAATTATACATTGTCCACTTGTACTTTTCACAACCCTAGTTGAATCTCTATATGTTGTCAATGTAAATTTCTCACAAGTAAATTTTCCAATGTAAATTTCTTAAATTCTACAAGTTTTATAGGCAGAGTCTGTAAAGGGCCAGGTAGCCTCTGGATCTCATCTTTTATGGAAGGTGACATATCTAGTAAATGCCCCTACAGTCAATCTCTGAAATAGATTTAAATAGAAGTTCTTCATTTTAATATCCATAAAACACAACCACTTTAAGGTAAACTGTTTACATGTGTCATTTCTCCCACAAACTAAAGGCTTCCCCCCATTAATTTTAGATGTGAATTCTACCATAAACGTTTTAAGTCAAACTTTAAGATAAACTATGCACATGTCATTCACAATAAATGTCAATTTAATATCTAAATTTACATATGTTTAGTGTTGTCATTGTTTCACTTCCGATATTATGTTGCTTACCTTGATGAACAGGTGGAACTCTGTTGGGAGGCCTCTCTGTCTTTTGACTCTTTGCTCATACTGTCAAAGGTCGTTATATGTTATATGGGCTATATTGTATAGTTATTAGACTACATATCTTCATATAGAACTTGCAAATAGTATGATGGAAACAAAACATAATAATGTATTAGGACATCACAACTTTCTAATTAGTTATTAGACTAATACCTTGATATAGAACTTGCAAATAGCATGATGGAAATGTGAACTAATTAGTTATTAGACTACATATCTTCATATATAACTTGCAAATAGCATGATGGAAATGTGAACTTGCAAATAGTATGATGGAAATGTGGATCTCAAAGAAAAGTCATGATTAATGCTTCTAGAAACCAAACATAATAATGTATTAGGACATGCTCCTTTAACTTGAAAATAGTATAGTCGAAATGTGGATCTCATGACTCTTCATGATTAATGCTTCTAGAAAGAAAACATAATTTAATGTATTAGGACATAATTTAATGTATTAGGACATAATTTAATATATTAGAACATGCTCCTTTAGGCTTGGTGGAATTACCTTTGCTTTTTATTTCTCTCTTACACACACACACACACACACACACACACATAGATATATATATATATATATGAAGAGATGATCCCATTTTATTTTTTATTCATAGATCAAATGTCATTTAAATACACTATTTATCATAATGTACAATGATTCATTCCATATTATTCATAAAAATTTTCATTCCATATTATTCATAATGCTTATTCTTCATGAATAAGACTACTTGATCTTTCAATTTCAATTTGATGATAATCCTTTGTTATCTTTCTTGACTACAAATTATTGACACAATCATATGCTTCTTGTTACTATTTTTATTCCTTCCTTATATTGTATTCTCCCCCTTAGATATTGTGTACTCTCCCACATAGATATTGCACTCAATTTTGATGGTCCTTTGTTATCTTTCTTGACTACTTCAAATTATCAAATTATTGACACAATAATATAGATATTGCACTCAATTTTGATGGTCATTTGTTATATTTATTTACTTCAAATTTATTGACACTTGATCATATAGATATCATATAGCTATTGCACTCAATTTTTATTGTCCTTTGTTATATTTCTTTACTACTTCAAATTATTTACATAATCATATGATTTTTGTTACTCTTTCTATTCCTTCCTTATATCTATTCTCCCCCTTAGATATTGTGTACTCTCCAACATAGATATTGCACTCAATTTCATAGGCTCTTCTTTTGAAGTCAAATATATTGTATTCTCCCCCTTAGATATTGTGTACTCTACCACATAGATATTGCACTCAATTTCATAGGCTCTTTTTTTGAAGTCAAATAAGTGACAATAATTTACAAGAACTATCCCTAATTTGTTTCTCACATGTTCAAATGGTTCTCTAACAAGATAATTTACAAGAACTATTCCTAATTTGTTTCTCACATATATTCAAATTCTTCTCTAACAAGAGGCTTTGTGGGTATGTATTCCATCTTCACTATTTTCTCAAAGACTTGTTGCGTGAGGAAGTGGTACTTTATGATGATATGTAAATAGTGATTGAAGGAAGTAGAATATTTTATTTTTGAAATTATTATTACACTTCTATTGAAACACTTAATAGATATATAGATTTACCTTAATATCTTGTAGAGCCCATTTCATCCAAAACACTAAAAAATAAGTAACTACTATGTATTCCACTTCTACTCACTCAAAAAGAAATTTACCTTAATATCTTGTAGAGCCCATTTCATCCAAAACACTCAAAAAGAAGTAACTACTATGTATTCCACTTCTACTCTAGATAGAGAAAGTAACGACTCTTTCTTGCTTAACCATTAAACCAAAGACTCTTCTAAGTAGAATTATGCATTGTCCACTTGTACTTTTCACAAGCCTAGTTGAATCTCTATATGTTGTCAATGTAAATTTCTCACAAGTAAATTTGTCAATGTAAATTTCTTAACTTCTACAAGTTTTATAGGCAGAGTCTATAAAGGGCCAGGTAGCCTCTGGATCTCATCTTTTATGAAAGGTGACATATCTAGTAAATGCCCCTACAGTCAATCTCTGGAATAGATCTAAATAGAAGTTCTTCATTTTAATATCCATAAAACACAACCACTTTAAGGTAAATTGTGTACATGTGTCATTTCTCCCACAAACTAAAGGCTTCCTCCCATTAATTTTAGATGTCAAATTCTAGACCATAAACTTTTTAAGTCAAACTTTAAGATAAACCATGCACATGTCATTTACCTCATGATCTTGTGTCATTTCTCCCATGTCATATATATATTTTTTATTGATTTTTTTTTTTCAGGGATAAGAAAACCATTAAATATGGTTGAAAAATGGAAATTATGCATAGAAGTTTCTTGCTATCCCAATCCAGGGAAAGCAGTGATTACATATGTGCTTTCCAATATTGCGACTAGCAAAGTCGTCCAAAGGAAAATGAATATACCAGGAAGAACAAAAAACAACGAGGCATATTATATTGGATTGATAGAAGGCTTGGGAACAGCGATGGAGTATGGATCAAATGGAATTGTAGTTTTCACCAATTCTGAACTTGTGTGCAACCAGATGAATGGTGTGTGCCAAGTTAAGAAGGAAAGGCTAAAAGAACTGCATGGAATAGCAAACAATATTGTTAGCCAATTTCAATTTTTTAGTATAAGGCATTGTACAAATGTGAATAAGATGTCTGCTGATCTATTGCATGGGGCAATGCCAATTCATGATTCATATATCAAAGATGAATTAGAATTATACAGAGCAATTCCAATGCAAGATTCATCTCTCAAAGATGAATTGGTTTTGAGATGCTCTTCTTCAAAAATTCAAGATTCATCTCTCAAAGATGAATTAGTGTTGAGACGCTCTCCTTCAAAATTTATTGATGGACATTGTCACATATCTTGGATATGTGTGTGTTGTGTACTTATAAATGCGTCTTTTTTAATAACCATGTGATTTTTTCAATTATATACCAAGTGTGCTCCCACCACACCATGTAAAACGCAACTTGGTGAACTTCACATTTGCAACAAGTGGTGAACTTCACATTTTTATAAAATTAAAATGCGGGGACTTCAACAAATTTTTGTTTAAATGGAGTTTGTTTAAATGCAGTTTCACTTCTTTTTTAATGACCATGTGTTTTTTCAATTTTATATCAAGTGTGCTCCCACCATGTAAAGCGCAATTTTTTGAATTTATCATTTTTATAATTTCTTTTTTGCTTAAATTGAGTTTCACACATCAATTATTGCTTTGAAAGTTGTGTTCTACATAATTTGTGTACACTAAATTACAAATTGATTTTCTGAAATTTATTTTGTGTAAATGTCCACCAATAGATATATATATATCATGGAGGATAAACGACGAAGATCAGCAGACTCCCATATGGGGGATCAGAGATTGGGGGATTTTCATGGTATTTAAATATAATCTTAAATCTTCATACATGTGTGTACATATGGAATTGATTTTTTATTAACTTTGTGAGTTAAATTAGTTGTTAATAAGTTTCATTTTTTATTTTTTAGGAGCTAAGAAGAGAAGGGTCTCTACTCCATCCATGGAGCGTGCCCATGGTTCACCCAGTCGTGGTATGGTTCACGCAATTTAATCAATGAATATGTACATGTATTTATATGTACACATGAATGTATTTTTCAATTGATTATAAATTCGTATTTGTTTATGAAGCTTCTCTCTCATCTCGAGAGGTTGGTAATGTTTCAAATCTCCTTAGAGCGCCATCAATGAGTGGTAGCAGGTTGCGTGAAGGTGGTGATATTTATCCCCTCGTAGGCCAATGAACGGCTAGTGGTGCTGGTTCTCAGCAGGGTCGTTCTGGGTCTCAACAGTTTCAGGGTGGAGAAGATGCTAACCAACCACGTCGAGGTTGCCATCAATTTCAATATTTTTTTCATTGAATTTGTACAAATTTGTTTACATGTGTTTTTTCTAATATACAAAATTATATATATATTGATGCAGAGGCTAAAAATGTTCCAAATATTGGTCAAAATAGATGCAGGGTAGAACGCTACATTCAAGAAGAAGGTTGTCTACCCACCACAACTTATCCGGCCGACATTTCTGATATACCATGGGGAAAAAAAATGGCACACTGCACCTTACAAAGGTATCAAAAACTTCATGCAAAATTGCGGAGAGATCTCGTGGCTTTGACTCTACCTGCTGAGAGTCGACAAAGCCTCGAAATAGTTACACATTCATTGGGCGAAATTGTAAATGTGTACAAAAATCTTGGGCCAACGAATGATACATTTGTAGAAGTGATGAGAAAGAGAAAGGAAACAGTAATGGGTCCCGATAAATGGGAGGATGTAAAACAAAGAGTTACAAAAAATATGGCGAAGTCAATGTTTAATTTCAAGGAAGGGCCAAAAAGAAAAATGCTGAAGGTGCAATATTTCAAGCACCCAAATATAGCTCACTATTTGTATGATAGGCACCTTGCGGCCTATGGAAGGCTCCCATGGAACGATGAGGTTCCTGTTTATTTTGCACAATTGTTTTACGCAGAAATTTTTATGGATATGAAACCCAACTACAATGACCTTCCGTCAGAATTTTTTTGTCTGGGGAAAGGTCGATTGTATGACCGTAAGGGCACTAAGTGAGATGTGGAGTTGCCTCGCCCTGAGCCGCCATTGGTGAGTCGACCTTTTCAGGTCGAAACTCTGCAGTCAGAGATGGATGCGACTTCTAAAATAAGTCGAGAAGAAAGGGATGTCATGATCGACAACGTTTACAGTGGATTGGGTGGAGTCGATGTTTGTCTAAATCGACAAAGAGCACGTGAAAATGCACGTGCCAATTTTGTGTATTGTACAGATGAAGAGATTGACAACATGAATGTTGAAGATCTCCGAATATATGCAAAAAATTGTCGCAATGGTTTTCAAGACCTAATTCTTCATGAGGAAGAGGGCACAGGAACGGTACGTGTTAATGACCTTAGGGT